>VSWD01000002.1:7220270-8420270 GCA_033119305.1 Pinctada imbricata | reverse complement strand
AGATGCAAGAGAGGCATCGAACAGAAAGATTTATTTTTTATCAATGCGTACTAATATCAAGTGACTCTTCCTGTTGATATAAAAAAAAAAGTTCCTTTGAAATGATCAAGGTAAGTTCATTTTTATGCATATTTACAAACCGGAAGTGACATTTTAGCTGCATAGAAACCATCTGCCTCGTGTCATAAATTAATTTTTTTGAGTTTGTTCTTATTTTTTGATGACGATGAAAAAAATCATGAGTGACCTTGACACTTCAACGGATCTTGTCTATTTTTTTCATCAGGTGTCAGAAAGGGGAACGATGGTGTCAATTGCTTTAAATACTAATGCTGGCAAAAAACAGACGTTTATTAGGCTAAATCTGTGTAATAAAATGTTGAGAATTTTTATTTCAGTAGAAATTGTCCCATTTTATCTTGCAATAATCCAATCTCTTCATTTTATTGGAGAATTCAAGCGTATGATTTATCAATTTTTTTGAGAGAAGACGAAAAAACGTATGAGTTGTCTCTCTTTGCGGGAGACGGTTTTTAACTGGTAAATTTGATAGTGGGTAAACGGGTGGATTTCGAGTGGGAGTCATTTCAGTGGGGAGTGGGATATCTCCAATCTGCTAAATTACCACTGTATATATCTGTAAGGTAGGCAGATCAATTTCAATGATTCACATGGAATTTATGTCTAAGTCACCCGGGGTAAACTTGCCTGAAAATCGGTCAATCTCAGACAGAAAATATGAATCGGCTGCAACGAAGACGGGGAAAATCAAATAAAAAAATAACGTCTTCGTTGCAATGTAACTAAATGGTCCAATATGTGTATATACACGCATTCTGCAAAAGAAACCCATACCATCCCAAAATGGGAGGTAACTCTGTAAACATTGAAACGACAAAACAGTCGTAGCATAGACTGGCCATAGTTGATGGTATCAGAAGTTTCATTACATTACTTTACACCGGCTTAGATCATAACATATCATCTCATTTAAGCAGTTGAATCTCCTAATTGGCTACTAAAAATGTTAAACGTGTACAAATTGTTGAATCTACATCACCACCAAGGGATGTACAAAGTTAACTATCTGTGCAGTGTGTGTTTTGAGAGTTTCTGGTGCGATATTTCAATTAATTTCAGCCATTAACATTGACTTGTTGTATTCATTAACATATTGTTTCAGAAGATGTGGGAAAATTGAAGGCTAAAGTGGTGGATGGGGTTGGATTTAGTTGCCTCTTGATGTAAATACACACCGCCATGTTGGCTGTCCAGCGAAAAAGAAAGTAGACCGAAATCCGGAAGTTAAAGTTCACGTGACACTTTGCTGCATAGCATAGCAACAACAAACGAACGAAATAAATCTTTGAAAAAATGAGCTCAAGCGGAGACGAAGAGGAGGCTGGTCCCTCTGTAGATTCTTTAGATCCAGAAGAAAGAGTTGCAGCTCGTAGATTGAGAATAACGCGAAGAATCGAAGCTGCGAAACGGTAATAATCGTGAAATGATTGATTTGCGCGAATTATCTCTGTCAATTTGTAACCGCGCAAATTCAATGTTGCTTCGCCAGATATGTTTCAGGGCTTAGCATTATTTTTAACTCCTTTTAACTCTTATATTATGTTATAGACCTGTTCATATCTGTATGTCTTACTCAGTATATGACGTCTGCTGGTGTTGGTTGATTTTCGCTCAGTCGACGTCGGTGACATCATCGCTACCGGTAGACCTTCCGATTGCGATAATAGATCAGAATTTTGGTAATCGATTAAAATCTTGAAATGGGTCTTGATTGACCTATCTGTTTCATAGGCATTGTATAGACGTACCTTTTCACATCAATGTCAGTTTGGCTCACTTTAAATAGTCTCTTCGTAGAACGATTTTCAAACAATAAACTGACGTCATTTAACTCTAAATAGTAGTGTTTACTGTCAATGATGACCCTATTTGATCGTTGATCCTATGAAGAGACAAAAGTGAAACAAATGGACATTAAAGTGAAAGGGTCTAATTGAGACATGATTTGAATACTGTCATTTTCTTCTTCCTGACATACTTTTATTTCCAGATCATTATGTATAATGCAACCAAATAACGTGGTAAAAAAAGCTTACTTGTTTTCTGTATTTTCATGTTACAGAGCAGAGAGAGGAGAGGATGCTGATGATAAAAAGGAGGTGAAAGAGGAACTCAGTAAAAGCCGGAAGCAGATAGAAAAGAGTCGTTTACGTCTCACAAAGCTTCAGCAAGATGGATTTGAGTTGGTCACAAATGTGCGTGTAGCTTGTGATGCTAGAGAAGCTGCAAGAAGAACGGAAGACGATGATGCCAAAAGACAAAGGTTACTTTTTATATTTTTTTATTTCAGATTTCAAGACTTAAATTTTCTGAGGCTTAATGGTCTTCACAGTGTCCATCAAATTCATCAGACCGTCGACAGACTGGCTAGACAAGTTTGAACATTTTTTCGAGAACTAATTTCCTAAAATTGGAGGGGATCTTGTTTGTTGATAAATAAAACAAGTAAAAGTATTTTGAGGGTGTAATTTCAGGTGAATTTCTCTCTCTCTTTATTTCTGGTCAGACAGAAATATTTTGGTCCTATAGCAATTCGGAAGATTGCAAATACTTCTAACCAAGACTATACGAAAGTTCTCGCGCACTGTTCGATTGTTCTCCATTGTTATGATGTCATCAATTTACTTGGGCAGAAAAGGTGCCCAAGTTTTGAACAATGGTTTAGGTAGGTGACTAAATGAAAAATCAGAGCGGACACGCTGCACACGCTGCATTTGCGATCTTGCGTATTAAGCTAGATTCTATATTTTTATAAAAGAAAAATGGATTCAAACTCTAAACCTGCATAGCCAAATTTTGACCTGAGCTGCAAATTTTGCCATTAGATATATGTTATGCAATATAACTACTTTGCAATATTTTTTGTTTGCCAGAAGAGTTAAAAATTCATCTACTGAATACTTAAATGATCAATTAATTTTGATTCAAGCACTAAACAGCAACATAATCATTATTGAAATAAATTGTTTTCCATAGGAAAGAGAAACTGGAACAAGAAAATAAAGCCGGGGCTGAGAAATTTGAAGAGGTAATTTTTTTAAATTCCATTAAACATTATATTTTGCTTATGACATTAAATTCAAGTACTGTATAACTTATATTTGCACAGACTCCAGGCACTTCAAAAATTTATACCCCACACTACAGTATCACTGACAAAGACTTACCTCAATAATGCAAAGTTTAATGTAACATTACAATAATTTTAAAGCAACTTTAGAGTAGTATTCCTAGAGTCTGTAGAAAAGATTGTTTGACTGTAAAGCTAAGACAACTCTGCTTGGAGAATGATGTATGCCTGAAAATCCTGAATAATTAGGTCTTCCGACTTCCGTCGGAAGACCTATTGTTTTCGTAACCGTGGAAAATTGGATCAGCGATTTCTCAAGAACCCTGTAAGCTAGGACAATGAAAGTTCTCCAACGTTACGTTTGGAGTAAAAGCTAGATTGGTCTTTTTTATTTTTGGTCTCTGTTATTTTTTTTATCATGTTTTTAGTAGATTCAAATATTTGACGGGAGCGTCGAATTACTCAAAAGGACCGAAAATTTCATGTTTTGCTATTTGTAAGCTTAAATATCTCGTATTTTGCTATCTACAATTTCCATTCTTTTTGAAAGTCGACAGCCATGCAAGATATGAAATGCTAGATGCGCACTGTAACGATTTATTACGATGACGTCCTTCACCGTCCTTCATATTTCCAAATTCAGAAGTTCATAGGAGGAAGACACTTTTTTGCTTATAATAGTAAAAAAAATTAAGCTTATGAAGTTTCCTAAAAATTTCAATATTATTATTTTTTATCCATATATCTGTCTTATTTAGTCTTTCTGATTTTTCCTATCTCTTACTGTTGAAAAGATATGAGCATCGAAATTTTGAGTTGGGTATTTTGATACACCTTCACGCCAACAGATCGGGCGCACACTAAAATTGGTAGTCCGAGTCCGACTCGAGAAAAGCAGTGTTGAGATTTTCAAATTCCGATTTCACAGCAATGATGAATATGCATTTCATAAATACATTTCGATATACACAATTTGATTTTAAAACAGTTGATTAATTTAGAAGAGATCAGCTACAAACCAGAATTTACACACAAAAAGTGGTAGTTTGATTCCGATTTCTAACCTACAAACCTGTTTCTAAACTTCAATAACTATATTTTGAACATCAAGTTTAATTTCTAATTCTAGCAAACGTTCGAACATATAATTTTCGGTTGGTTTATTTACAAATTGATGAACAATTTCTCCAACATTCTTCCCTCCCCTCGTTTTTCGAAAACAGTTCTGTTTATATTGAACTATGTCGCCATGATGGAAATTCAAAAGAAACTTTGAAAAAAGGGAAGGGGGGGGGGGTCCAAATTTGAACCTGCACAGCGAGAACCTCATGGTATTTATATATATATATTGAACGTAACTTGTTATTACCATTTCTCTTCTCAAGAAAATTGGTCTACAGCTACGAGCTCGCCTTTTTTATGGGGGAAGGGGGCAGGAAGAATTTGCAAAAAAAAAATCCCGGCTCTGAAAAATGCTGAAAAAATATTCCGGCCCAAAGGGCCGGTAATTTTTTTTTTCCCGGACCATGCAAAAGTAAGGATACATTGCATGATATGGAAATTTTTGCTGGCCCTTTGTGCCAGACAATTTAAAGTCAAAAAATTAATTAATATAAATACAAACTGTTCACATAGCTGTATCTACCAGAGACCTAATACGCATAGGCACAAAAATCTAGAAAAGGTTCTATTTAAACATCATACAATCTGTCTGAAATTCGCTAATTGCAAAGAGACATCTGAAGGAACGGTTATTAACTCATACTCTGTAACAGCGGGGAGTTTAACTTACACAGACATTCACAACATTTGACAATTTGTTTAAATCCGGCCCGAAGAACCGGCGAAAATTTTTCTCCGACTCTGGTAATGGCTGAAAAAAATGGCCTGCTCAGAAAATTGCTGAAAAACTTTTACCGGCTGGCAATAGAATTCCTGCCTCCCCCCCCCCCCCCCCCCCCAAATCAAATGGTTGCTCACCAACAATTATCGGTTTGAAAATTTAATGTTACCGCTATTTGAAAACTTAAATATATAATATAAATACATGTAATGTGACGTCCTTCATATTTCCAAACCAAAAATTGTATAGGAGGAAGACACTCTTGTTGTAACCGCAACAAGAAACCTTTCTAGTTTCTTCCTTCTTTCACAATAGATTACAAAGAAATGGGAGCAGGCCTTACAGAAAGAAATACCTCAATCACTCTATCAGGTATGCTGCATTGACTATTCACATCAAATTTTTCTTTATTTGTTTAAAATTTCTTTAATGCTTCTGCATATCGGCTGATGTTACCGGCAGAACATATTTGTCTGGAACTCATGAATTAAGATATAAATAACTTGCATGTTATTAACAGTGGACATTTACTTTGAATTTGTAGATGTTGAAACAGCAGAAGGATGCTTGCAAAACAATTGTAGCCGATAAAAACAAACTTATAGAAGACTTTCAAAATGTAAGTACACATATAAATACTAATTGACGTCATGAAGATAAGAAGGTTAGATTCATTGTGAAAGATGCAATCAAAATTATTAAAGCTTCAGCTTTATTTGAGATTGAGTTAAATTGCATTTGGGACAGAGACGAAATGTGAGCAGCTATTTCAGTCAGGTGCTTTTGATTATAAAATTTGCCCTAATAATTTCTATGAAAGAAAAGTTAATACATTTCTCCCAAGCTAATATGATTGTTTACTTTATGTTCATTTCAAGGGAATTAGTCATGAATCATAAATTAGCGTACTCATCATATTTTCAAATTACACGAAAAACAATTTCACAATTGAAAGCTACTTTAAATTTATAATATTATGTTTATAGGAGCTGAAACAGAAAGATGACTTATACGTAAAAGATCTGAAGAATCAGGCCCAGGAGATAGATCTTATGATTCAACGAATGGAAGAACAGATCAAAAGTTTGACCAAGGCCATGAGGGACGAACTGGAGGAGATTGAGGTAAAGATAGAACATATCGCAAGACCGTGCTGTGTTTATTTTCTTGCCAAATAATGGGTCCATTATTTGAACCAATTCACAATGTAAAATAGTATCATAATTTTTTTGTCAATAATTCATGATTATTATATCTTCATGGAAGTCTTTGTAATTATGTACAGCTATTTAAATAGTAAAAAGGCAGATTTTTTATTGACCAATGTTGAATGAAGCTGAATTTGATAGACATAAAGACATAAAGGAAGATAATTGATTTTACACAAAAGTGTCTAATACTGATTTTTCCCAAAATATGTAGTTTTTCCAAATTTAAGGGGACCCAGGCCCATTCCCAATACACTGAAAATAAACACTGCTGTGTCTGCTGTCGTTTTAGGATTTAGGACTACGATTCCAGTCTTCGTGAAAACTCACTAGCCCGACCGCCCTGGCTACCAAATATTTCCTCGGGCTACCAAAATTTGCTGCTGAACTAGCCCGACTGGCTAGTGACTTTTACTGAAACAATGGGTTCTCATTAATAGAGCCAATTTCTCAAGGGTAAAATCACCGCCTACTTTCCATAAAAACGTATCTTCAATAGATTGGACTTAAGTATGAAATGTTTATTTCATTGAACAAGCCGGTACACTAAATATTTTCGTTACCACAGTGCATTGTTTTCTGCACGGCATGACGGTTATTTTACGGTAACGACTAAATATGCGAGTATAACATGTTAAATAGAACAATTAAATCTCGGCTGAACATTGAAATGTTCTTACGAAAATATTTCCAGCTACAAATGTATTGACCGTACAGCTGCAACCAAGATACTGGATTATTACAAAACAAATTTTAGATGGGCCATTTCCAATGCTAATTTTTCCCGTGACATCATGACGCTCTCCATAATCTCAATGTTAAACTTGGCGACGTCAGGCTGGAATTTAACATTGAAAACGTCTTTTAGTGAATATGATACAAATAAGATCTTATATTTTTCTATCTCGATCCATTTTCCTTATATGTAAAAAAAGTATGTGAAATGATATTCATAAATACAAACAACATCAAGAATTCATTGTAATATTGAGTCTGTTGATAATGACATTTGCGATGTAAAAGGTGAGCACGCACCACTGACATCTGCTAGGGAAAATGATTGGGTGGTGGTTTAACTTCGTTCGATTTTTATATACACTCTATATGTGTGAATTTGGACCTACTCAACGGACTTATCTATCCTATACAATGGGTCTATATCGCGTTTTGATATTTCTGCAAAGGCTAGTGAAAAATTTTGGTGGCTAGTGGATTTCGGCACTCAACTAGCCCGACTGGCTAGTGGTCAAAAAAAGTTTTCACGAAGACTGCGATTCAGTATATAGAGTTACTTCCCATTTGGGATGGCATCTGACGTAATATTATTCAGACGTCATTAATTTTAGAATCTAAGGAAGTCGGCGTAAAAGTTATAGAATACATGCTTTAAATACATGTATAATGTTTGTTGAGTATTTCTTTAAATGTTATAATGCATTAATGTCAGATGGGAAGTAACTCTGTATGACAAAATGATAGTGTAGGTAACATATGAATGTTTTCATTTTTTTTCTATTCAGTACATCTACATGTTTAGTTTCAGCAAACTTACAAATATGTCTCATAAGTTGTAAAAACTTTCATAAATTAAAAAATGTCTCATAAGCTGTAACAATTTTCACAAAGCCTGTATGTATTTTATGATTTCAGAGAATTGATGTAATTTCTAAATTTTTTTTTATCATTAGAGAGCATTCGTAGCAGAGAGAAATGAACTTCTAGATCAGCACAGGAAAAAATGGGAGGAAAGAATGGATCATCGTCGTGGCAAGGAGATGGAATACATGAAAGCCCGAGAGAAACGTGTCGAAGATTACGAACAGCAACTCCACAACATCCGTGTTCAAGACGCTGAGGAATATAACAAAATCAAGATCAGGATGGAGACTGACGTACAGGTTTGAATTTGAATTCACCTTTCCACAAAGTACGACTAATGACGTCATTTGATTGTTGCACAATGAGTGCGATGTCATGTACAATAAGATTTTTACTACATTTGAGATTTCATGAATGAAATGGCATCATTTGTCAGACCATGTGGAAGGAAGAATCCATCAATTTCTTACAGTAGGAGCAGAGTAATATATTACTGGAGCCTTTAAGAAATATTTCTATTCAATTCAAGAAGTAAAGGCAAGGGGGAGTAGGTGCAATGTGCAATACTACATCTTCCAAATAGATGATTCTCACATTTCTCCTAAGAGTAGACAAAACCAGACATCACAATATTTGGCAATATGATATTTTGACTATCGAAACAGCTGCGGCCTAAGTATAACTTTGCTATGAGATGTGCTAAAACCATAACTTGAATAATGACTTCACTATGTAAAAAAATAATGTCGGAAGATTTCACATCGGACATTTGGCCTTCAAACCCCATTATACGAAATACATTTCTTAATTTCTCCAACATCAATTTTGATACGATCAGTTTGAAATAAGATTCATTTCTTCCTCAAATAACATTTCCTTAGTACAGCTCTAATTTGAAACTCTATACAATGTAAATTTCTCCTATTCGAAATAAATTTTCTTCTTATCAAAGAATTTTATCTCTTGTAGATTTTAGAGCAGCAGCTTCAACAAATGAGGGCCACGTATCAACTTAACCAGGAGAAACTAGACTATAACTTCCAAGTGCTCAAAAAGAGGGACGACGAAAATCAGATCACAAGGAACCAGCAAAAACGCAAAATTACAAGGTTGGTAACTCGTTTATTGTTATTAGGTGAATAAGATGAATACGAATATAAGCTTTTAATAACACATTAAAAAGATCAGCGTTCTACTTTCACTTTTGTCTACATGATTATAAAGCCGATCGTTTTTTCGGCTTTATAAAAATATATCTATTCTCTTATTTTGGATAAAACTCATTCTCAGTATGGCATCCTTACACTGCATCACATTCCCCTTTTTGTGAGCAATAATTGATATAACACGAAGTTACAGAAAAACCAATTTTTCTGTGTTGCGAGACTACTCATCCTGCTAATGCACTAAAGAATTCTAAAACCCTTTTCATTCTGATGATTTGATTCTAATTCTGTATACCTCAGTAATCACTTGTTGGTGATAGGAATCCGTTGAATTTACTGATAGTTGTAACGTAAGTTCTTCTGTTCAATTTCAGGTTACAAGACGTATTGAATAGCCTGAGGATTAAGATTGCTAAACAAGAGAAACAATACAGGTAAAACTACAGTACATGTAGATCATTGTATCAATATTTCCCGTTCAGACACTTTTTAACATGGCATATGCTGGGATGGAATGGAAATTATGATATAATTAAATTATTAAAGACGGATATCCAGAGTTCATGAAATTAATCGATTTTATCGAATTTGCCGACAAAAAAATTGTTTGGTCCAATAAAAACTCACATTATATCTGTATTTGGACCGATCAAATTTCCCAAATGTACAACAATTCACTGGAAGATAAATTTTCAAGAACTCAGGATCAAGTATTTTAAGGTTTGAAATATTTATGTAATTCTTGCATCAAGCATTCATGTACACAATTTGGCAAATTGATAATCAATGTACAGGTACATGCATACTGAATATTTTTTTAAATTTCTTTTTTGTGTTTTCAGGGATGAAAATCAGCAATTAACAGAAGATTACAAGAGAATAACAGAGCAATTCAGAGATCTTCAGAGAAAGTCTAGGTAAAAGACTATTTTCCGATCTTGTTAGAAAGCATAAAATGTCCGAGTCAACATCTTTTGGCGTTGTTTAGCATTATGACGTCATTATTAAAAGACGCAATTCCATTGAGACGTAACAATGAAAAAGTGCGCAAAAGTTGCCTATCTCAGACATTTTTCGCCATTTTGTTGGCCATTATAAATTTTGGCAAGTGGTCTACGATTACTGAATGTAATGTAAAATTGTCATGAAATATTTAAGAATAATTACTAAGACTTCCAAATCTTATATTTAAGAAATGGGACATTTTTCTATGATGTCATAGTGTGCCAGTAAGCATACTGTGCTGCTAGTTTCAATATTAGATGTTTTGGAGACAGTACATCTTATTCAATTGTTAATGATTTGATCACAGTTTTCTACTGTTCTCTAAAATAGTCTTCAACGTTACATCTAATGTATGTGTAAAGATTGAACCTATGATGACAAGAAAGAATGACATTGCTTATTGTGCCAACCCCTTAGTGGACATTTTTCAAGTTAACATACTTTGCACTCTGGACTTCGCACTTTAGGGGTCATATAAAAGAAATCAGGCGCGATTAGAAAAGATTTGAACACCCATGGACATGATGGACGAAATGACAATGAACAACTTTCAATATGTAATAATACAAATGAAAACAAATGAATTCTTCACACAGAGTACTCTAAGTTCATTGGAACAGAATATATATTTTGCGTTTGTGACAAAGTCCCTTCGAAATGCAATTTCCGAAGTTCGCAAGCATGAAAAATGTCCAGTATGAACATTGCTGACTTCATACATGGTCTCCTGCTGCTAAGTTATGGTAACATTTCTTTTCGTAGACACAGTATGCCTGCGGATGTAAAGTTCGTAGTATGCTAAGTTACGATAACTTTTCTATTTTTAGACACTTTATGGCGGCTGACGCTAAGAAATTCCACGATGTCTGGTGTATGAACGAAGAAGAGTGTAAAGACTTGGTCAAACAGCTGATCGCAGCGGATAGAACGATACACGAACAACAACTTGGTCTCCAGTACAAGGAGGGTGACATGTTAGTATTGAAATCAATATATGTATATGTATTTTTCTTTTGTCAGTGAAATTTTCATATTTTAGCAGTATTACAAAATGTAACACTTTTCAATTTTTAAGACTTTCCTAAATCATTTAACTTCAATTATAATGGAAAATACATACAGTATATGTGAAGTACATTATTTTATGATTGCATTTATAAATAAATGTCGGTTTGCCAATTTTTGCCTTGTATACGATAAAATAATGTTGAGTTTTAAGAAGAAGTATAAAGCAACTTAATTAGTAATTGTTAAATGCAAGGTTGGATGCAGTCGTTGACAATTATATCTTTTAACACCAATTCTCTGTAACCATCAACCTAAAGTTGGCACGCATGGTGACCAATCGTGGTGAAATTTTATATACATAATCATTGTAATCAGATATGAAAAGAAGTTAATGGGGACAATGTCATACGGTGATCCGTTACCATGGAAACACAGTTTCAATATTTGGTTTGTGATAATATGGGGATTTTAACTTATGGTATCTTCTAATGAGAACTATATGTTATACAGAACTTATTTGTTTTAAATACTGTAGTACAACACGGACTTTTCAGATATTTATGCTCAAACCTAAAAAATGTCTCCCTACTTTGATAAAATAGTGAAAATTTTGCAACTGCATGTGCAATTCTAAGCCTATTTCCTGAAGCAAATATCAAAAAAACGCAGCCATGCCTGTAAAATGTAAACATACCATGTAATCAATCTAATAGTATATTTTCAAAATGTACAAAAACAGTTTTGGGGCTATTTACAATTACTTCAAATATCAAAAATCAATTTCGATAAAACTTACTAATTTTAGAAAAAGGGGAATTCCCATATGAGAACTCTCTAGGACGGAGGAAGTAAACGTTTAGCAACAATCAACATGGAGGGAAATTTTGCATGTTTGCTGCTGTGTATTTACAGTTTACAATTTGTTTATTTTGATACATATGCCTATATTTTTATCGCACTTGATCTCTCTTTCTCTCTTTCGATCTCTACTCGCGGGGTCGGGAAAATTAGGTTCAATGACCATACTGAATATGTTGAAACATTTCTCCTTTATATGCGAAAAAATAATTGGGTATTTACCTTTGGAGAGTGGAGGGAGTGGGGTGAAGTTGAACCAGCTTTGCTTGAATTTTTGTCAAATAGATTATTCAGGCCTAAAGCGGCGGCAACAAAAGTAAAGCATTTTGCTATGACGGTATTTATTTGGGAAAAAATCTAACCAAGAGGGCCTTAGAAAAAAAATCAGCTTTGAGAAATATTATAAATAGTATATGTCTATTGTAAAAACTCAATACATTGTAGGTGGCGCCAGTGAAATGAATTAGAGCTGCGCACCCCAAATTCAAAATTATGTTTTTAAAGGTGTATAGCTGCGAATGTATTGTTAGATTTACCTAAAAATTTGAATTTATACAAATGAGAATGTATACTTTCATATGAAAAGAAAGATTTTGCATTCCAAAATTTTGTAAAATTAATTAATTTTCAGGGACATAGTCCCTTTAAAATTCATCTAAGAATTTGCTGTTTGTGATACATGTAATTTGTAAATTATTTTCTTCTGCAGTATTTGATTTTATAATTTCTTAAATTCTGGTTATATCGTATCAGATTTCCTGCATGGCCCTATCTCTCTTACAAAATATCAAAGCATCTTCCTGGATGTCAAGAGGCGGGAGACTGGAAGTCTAATTATAATAACTCTAACCTCTTTGAGTTGTGAACAAGTTCTGTCATCTTCAGCAGCAATCAACACTCTACCAGGCTCAAAGTCTGTATCTGTACATTTATTATCTTCTCTAATCTCCTTCAAGGTATTTAGACAAACTATAATTAATTACATTCCAAAAATATCAAGCTTATACTATTAGCCAGTTTGTAAAATGAAACTAATTTAAGTCTTTTTGAGTATCATTCATCTTCTAAGAGATCCCTTCCCTTCTTTTCTAAAATGACTGAATTAATTTAAACAGGGATATATAATTACTCCATTTCTTAATATTTTCCAACTCGCTACACTAGATGATCAAAAAGCAAAACTAAAATAGGAAACTAAAAGCCTTCCCAGGCTATAATATATTTTATCCTTGGTCTTCCAAAAAATATCTTCAACTCCCTTTTAATTTCAAAGATTCCTAGATCCGCCTTTAGTATTTGCAAACAATGGGGAAGTGAAACAATCACAAGTTGATTTAGGAGAGGGGGGATGGGTGTTAAAAAAAAGTGTCAAAGGATAGAATTGCACCAAATTTCACACTCAGATTTTCACCATTTTGAAATAATTTTCAGTTAAAAAAGCCACCATGAATGTCGATTAAAGTTAATTAATAGCAATTTCGTATCGTGACTGAAGAAACATAAACATCTAAAAGATCCCGTTTGCTTGAATGTCTAGCTGACATGTGCTCTCCGCTGGACCAGACATTGCATGAAAATATTGTGAATTGTGAAGTACATAAATTATATAAAAAAAATTAAAAAAATAAAAAATAAATAAATGATAGATAAATGAATAAAAAAAATCAATTTAAGAAATGCCCATATTGCATCAAAATGGATTTTTATGCATCCTTGATCCGTATTACCTAGGAATTCCCTTTTTTCTCTCTTATCAATGTGAATTTCTCCCCTATATAGATTTTTTTTTGTATTTTTGTCAGTTGTAATTGATATTTAATTGCATGATAAAACCATTAATTTTTTCATTGTCAAATTATTCACCTTCGTTGAACGCCAAATAACAAAGGGGAATACTTATAAAGAGAGCTAGGAAGAAGCAGAAATTTTGGAACAAATTGCTCAATGCCGAGGCTGAGAAGACGGACAGCTGCTTGTTTGCTAGATTTGACAAACCTACTGACAATCGTATTATTAGAAAAAAAAACTACCAAATACGATTGCTGAGTAATAGCTCCAAAGTACAAATATTGCATGGGTAATGTGGGAAGCTCGAATTTCCTCTATACCAACTGCAGTGTTTGCTGCGCTGTACTGTACTGTCCTTTACTGTAGCTGTCATTTACTGTACTGTACTGTAGTTCAATGTACAAGGTAAATCTTGTTCTGCTTGAAAAGATGTGTGCCCATTTAGTTGTCATTTTGACAATTATGTATCTGACTATAAAAAGATTGTGATATCAGCGCTCCAAGTGCTGAAAGAATACCTCTAGGGTACAGACTTATCTTTTTACATTACTGGTCTTTTGACAAAGATGATACAATGGCGTAGGTCTGCCTGTAAAGTGGAAGGGCAGAACATCCCAAAATGTCTAACAAGCAAAAAAAAAAAAGCTGGGGGACAAAGAATGGGGATTTCAGTGGCGGATCCAGCTTTTGAGTTAGATGGGGTGTAAGAAATGGCGAGGGGTCTGAGGACCGCCCAGGTCGTCAGCGGGTCCAGGACAGAGTCCTGGTAGGGGGACCAGGTGGCGAAGCCCCACGGAAGCTAATGAATTTCAGCCTTTTCGGGCCCATTTTCATGACTGAAATTGGTTATTGAATTAAAATTGATGCATTTTACAATTATATTAACTAATAGGTGATTAATATATACTTATATTCACTCTTTTTTGTAAAATGATCGTTTTACCTATGATTTGCAAATTTAGGGGGGGGGGATACGCCCCCTACACATCCCCTTGAATCCGCCACTGGGTTTCATGTTCTGTATTCACAAATTTAGATATCTGGCGCGGTTCTAAAGTTTGGATCTGTTTTTATACGTACATGAAGAAATGTCTGGCGAGCGGTAGCGAACCAACAAAAAAATTGAAAATTGACCGAAAAATTGTAGATTTATGGTACAAAATGTTGCTATTTAAAACAATGTTAATGCTTCATAAAATATTGTGATTGAAAAGTATTTGTATGGCTGCCCCCCCCCCCCCCCCCCCCCCCCCTGATGCCCGTCTGTCATTTCATCCGCTTTCAATGAAAGGGTATGAAAATATATAGTAGAGATGATAAGATTTAGCATGTGTATGTATCTTGATAAAACATCTTTTGATACCAATTTTTTACCTTTTGACATTAACCTTGACCTTTGACCTACTTTTTTTCATTTTGTTCAGGTAAAATACTAAAATGAATTCACATAGAATCTGTCTCCCTGAATGCCTTTAAATATCATATAATTCAAGTGATACATACAGTCAGTATGTTATAATATAAGATATTTTCTCACGGTTTCGAGACATCACAGCAAAAGGAGAGGAGTTGGGGTGGATGGTGGGGGGGGGGAGGGGGGGGGGTTGCAATCTAGCAAGATTAAAACACTTGGCTGTATCTTTTAAAGCATGAGTGGAAGGGCTTTATTATTTCACATGTACATTACTATGGCAAGATCATTCGTCTTAGACCTTGAAATTCGACCTGCTTTTCTAAACTTTTATATTAGGCTGTATCTCTTGAAGGAGCTGTTAAGATAAGGCGTAAAATCAGCCCTGAAAAGTGGAATTTTGAAAATTGAAATTTCAAGCACCTTTGTTGGTAAAATGTATACCTATACGGCATCCCATCAGAATATGAAGTTATTTTTTATCTGTTTTGCATAATATTGCTAATTTTGGGGTCAAAACTTATCTTTTTCTCATAGAAATCAATAGAAAACGGAAAAGTTTTATTGAACATTGTTCCCCCCGGATATACAGAAAGCCACTTTTACTGGAGATGTGTATCCATGATACAAATTTTTTGGCAAAGTGGGGTTCTGTATCTCCGGGGGGAACACTACCCCAGAGACGAAAAACTAAAATGGAAAGGGGGGTGCATTTTTTAATAATCGATCTTTTTGACCATTAAATATTGCACATTTGACTATTTTTCCTCTTTAATCCATAAAACATTGTGTACTCAATATGATTGAATGAAAGATACAAGAATTAGGAACGGAATAAGCAAGAGTGATGTTCATTTCTCCGTCAATGTGTATTTCGCGCTAAAAGGCTTACATTGTAGCCATTGAATGAAGAATAAGACCGTATTTTAAGTTCCGGATTTCATTATTTACCGATTAAAGGAGATAGAACGTTCGAAATCTATTTCTGATACACAATGTAGACATATTTGATGTCTTTTAGCTTATATTTATCCATTTTAGACAAAATATTCAAAAATGTATACGTTTTTTGTCGATATTATCGGATTTTCCATCCAAGCACCCCTACCTCTTTCGACCTTAATTTTACAACCTTAAGAGTTCCTTAGCATAATGTAAAACATGTAAAAGTTCTGCAAATACATTATATTTCAATAATGATTCATGTTTTTCTGTATACGATTCGCCATGCTCAAGAAATAAGTCACGAGATTCAGGGCTAAATACGGCCCTTATCTTAACAGCTCCTTATAAATGGTAGGTCTTAAATATTTCATATATAAATTGACAAGACCACTCTTTTCAGACCTTAACCTTTGACAATGTGACCTTAATGTTAAGATTTGACCTTTTGACCTTTTCTCAAACTTTTGAATAGTAAGTGATATGGCCTTTGCATTCCTTTTGAAAGTACCAACAGTTTGACATTGTGACTTTGACTTATGATACTCAAAGCTGGTATCCGGGGCATTAATCTATGTTTCACAAACATAGAGCTTATTCCTATTTGACCATGAACTCTTAACATATACATGATGCTTTAAATATATCAATATCACTGTAATATCACTGTACAGTTTTTATGTAGCCTGCAATGCAAGAGCTACATATTGGGATAACTTTTCTGGCGTCCGTTCACCTTTTATAGTACATGTACTATGTCTGAGATCAAGACAATTGTCCATGTGACCTTTATCTTGACCTCTGGCAACTACCATTATAGTATCTTCTTCTTAAGGGTAAAACATCTAGTTTTATTTTTATCATGTTTGATGTCTTTTCAAGCATAACAAAATGAAAATCATCATATATTTTTATCTAAACAAAAAACTCACAGAAAGTGAGGAAATAATCGACAAGACTTGGGATAAATCACATCGTTGTCATCTGACTGAATTAGTGTTTAATAATTATGTCATATTATTATCATTATTCAAAAATTGACACAACATTCATGGATAATCATACTTCTTGATGAAAATATGTAAAAGGTCAATGCCATTTAAAAGGTCAAGGTCTTTTAATGTATTTCAATCAGGAAACCGACGGCTTTTTAGTATTATTTTTTTGAAAAAATAAGCCATAATTGACTTAGGTTGCCATGGCAACCACACTTTTATAAATCAAAATGTTGTGTTTAACATATAATTTGAATAACTGGTCACTGAGAATAATAATTGATAATAATTAAAGAAATTTAATGATGATTATTAACCATTTTTGTTGATTTTGTCTATGAAATTATCGAAAATCAGCGGTTTTGTTTCCATGGTTACTACTATTATACTCAATTGCCCCAAAAATTTTATTGTATATATTAATACTATAGGGTGTCTTCTTTAAAGGCAACATAATGCCCATTAACAGTAAAGCTGCAAAAGAGAACAAAATCGCTTCAAAACTTGCATTGTTTTAACATTTTTGAGACCTTCTTTAGGACCCTCTTTAAGTATGCCGGTGGGCAGAAAACTACTCATCAGTTGAAATATTGTAATACACTGAATAATTCTCTTTTAGTAACCTAACTATTATATAAAATCAAATTTTAAAAAATAATTCTATTTCAATATTTAGAATTGCCTCAAAATGAACTAATTCTGATGCTTCAGAACATTGATTTTGGAGGGAAATTTACTTGAGCTGTTGCCATGGCAACCGGTGAGCATGGACATCAAGGGACATCATTTTCTTTAATTGTCTTTTAAAACAAAGGTACTTGCACAATTTAGTCATATTCTGAGACCATGCGTGCCACACCCCAATTATAGAAAGGTTGACATTTACAGAGAATTGCTGTTAAGTGCTGTAAAAGAATGTAATACATGTTATACGAATTAATGAATTTTTCATCTGACAAATTGTAGGTCATTCTTGGAGAATGTAGGTCCCATAGTGAATGCTGGAAGTCAGAAAGGAGGGATGTCTGCCCATGAAGTCATTCAAGAAGTTCTCTCTCAAACAGGTTCATTTTCTTTTGTGATTTTATCCACCTGTCCAACATTTATTTACTGAATGCAGTGTTTAGATCACCTTGTTTGAATTAATTCTTTTCATTTTTTATTTCTAATTAATCAAATACATGTAGTATTCACACAATTGGGTTCTTTAATGATAAATGAAAACCTAAATTTATTTCCATGTTCCTTGAAAAGAAAATAGAAGAGATCAAATACTGAGTATGACAAATTTTATGATCAAATACATGTATTACAGCATGAGTGTGAAACTCAACTGTGCTCTTTCAAAATTCTAGTTTATGCAGTTGTCTTTAATCTGAAGAGCTGAAAATTTAATTTAATTTCTGAAACTATCCGATTGGTCAAGTACCAATTCAAATTGCCACCAGATTATTTTTCATATTGTGAAAAACAGTATGCTCAAATTTTAATTGACAGGTCATACATGTAGGGAGTTTTGAAATTTATGGGAAAAAATATCTAGTCTAAGAATACGGAAGATCGCATATACAGGACAAAGACTATACGAATGTTCTCGCGCACTCTTAGATTGTTCTCCATTGTTATGACGTCATCAATTAACTTGGGCAGAAAAGGTGCCCAAGTTTTGAACAATGGTTTAGGTAGGTGACTAAGTGAAAAATCAGAACGGACACGCTGCACGCGCTGTATTTGCGATCTTGCGTATTGATGCTACAGCCATAGAATTTTAGATAAATATATGTAAAATGTCAAACTCTTTTGTAGGTGGAAGTCCAACGGGAGAAAAGGAAGAGGATGACGACAGTATACCTGCCGACAGAAAACCCCCGAAAAGTACACTCCTCAATAAAATCTCCGCCAATACCATCAAAAATATACTGGAAGTCCTTTGTGATGAATCTGTATGTATTTAACATACACTGTATATCATATATATTTAATAACGGATAGAAGGCCCCCTAAAAGTATTCTTTTCAATCAAATCAAAAATAACTTGAATTCCTGTGTGGTGAATCCATATGTACATGTACATGTATATGACAATTAGAGAATTTTTATTTTTCTCTGTTTGAAAATGAAAAATGTAAGTAAAAGCTTAAGTAATCTCAATAAAGGACTATATATTGTTTATACAGTAAAGTGGCCCCCTTTCAGGACAAAATCTTAAAGTCTCATAAAGTAATGAATTTGAACCAATATTTATTCTACAATGTAGGCTACTTATGAAATGATACATAGCATTCTAATCTTTCTTTCTCAATTTCCTAGAAATTCATATTTCAAACTTCATATTTTAGAGCAATGTATGTGTTTATATTTTCAAACTTTTTAAGAATCATATTCATGTGTGTATACATTATAGAGCTGATCTAAAATACATTGTGCATATTTAACTTAACAATTTTTTTTATTTCAGGGATTTTTAGTTGAGTCCAAATTGAACAAACTACTCGTACCACTGGAAAAAGATGAAAGATCACTGATGAAACTAGACGCCGTCTTCTCTGTAAGTATTACTCTTACATGTAACTCAGAAAAAAAGAATCCCTAGATAGACATGTACAGTACATGTTCAAAAGTCAGTATCATACATTGGTATTTGAATCTCGCATCAGACCTTCGTTTACTACAAGAAAATTACAATAACATTAACTTCTTTTTGTAGATCAATAACAGAGCCCTTCTGACTTTCATATTCTGTAATATTTTCAATACCTTGAATAATGTACTCATACATATTCTGAACAACCATTTCGGAGCCCTCAGTGCATGTATCTTTTACTATATATAACAGAGCCTTGGTATTGACACAGAAGAAGACGTCCACCTTCTGGCTAGCTACTTCATGCACGTCAAAGGAGGCAAAAAACAACAAGCCGAGGAGAGGTATCATTCTTCACATTTTCAAATATTTACAACAGACATAAAAAAGTACTTAAAATTTTTTAACTCATACATGTAATTCCGCTGAAGGTATACATCATATAAAGTGTAAGTGCACTACATATTCGCTATTTTCGAAAACAAGAGTTGCTTCCCCTTTGGGACGGTAGTCTGACGTACACTGATTATGACGTCATCAAATTCTATGGAAATAGTCCTAAAAGTCTGGGAAATGACGGTATAAAATCGACGTTACCATACTATTTTCATGATGTCACAATGGTATCACGTCAGATACCGTCTGTAAGGGGAAAAAACTCTGTATTCCGCGAAGACTCAATAGACTAATGAATTTTTTTTTCATATTAGCAAAAGGAGACAACGATGGAAGAATCTCAACTGGAAGGATCAGGTGATGTAAGTACATAATTGATCTGCAATTGTATATTTATTACTATAAAAGGAATTGTTGTAACATTTTGTGTGAAATTCTGTATAACTGATAGGATTTCATAACCCTTCCGATTGTGTGAAAATTTTTGAGAAAATTCATGACGTCACAATGCAATTTTGATGTTTGACCAAGGTTGAAGCTTAATTGTTTGTTTAAGGTACAAACATTGTGATGTCATGAAATACAGCACTTGTTTCCAGCAATGGAGGGGTCCATTAAGGGTCAAAGGTCAAATCAACTTTAAAAAAGTATTGTTTTAGCAAACTTTATCATGTTGCATATACATGTATAAGCATGTACGAATGATATTTAGTTTCAATAAGCACATATTATTATTTGTATTTTTAAAATATAGATGATAGATGAAATAGATGAGGAAATCTGTAAGCTGACGATTCAACAAAGAGTAAAACTATAGAACTTACATGTAAACATGATACTCATTTTCACATGTAAATTTTTTTACATGTAGATGATGGATGAAATAGATGAAGAAATCCGTAAGTTGACCGGTAAAGAGGGCCATGCTGACTCAACGAAGAGTGAAACTATAGAATTTACATGTACATGATGTAAATACCATATTTTTTTTCACATGTGATTTTTTTTTACATGTAGATGATGGATGAAATAGATGAAGAAATCCGTAAGCTGACAGGTAAAGAGGGCGATGCTGACTCAACAAAGAGTGAAACTATAGAACTTATACATCCTAATGAAGTATTAAAGGCATTAAGGGCATTCGTAGAGGAAAACAGACAACCTGCTAAGTATGTATCATCATGAAACGTATTTTGTATCCCTAATATTGTAATTGGCAAATTACTAGACAATTTATGGCTAAGTACTATGTAGTTTGAACTTCTTGACCATACTTATATGTATATGTGCATCAAAATATAGTAACGAAAAATCATGCAAGTTGAAAAATTAAGATAATGGACTATTTGTACAATTTATTGTCAAACAAACTGTTCACTTGGCTTGTAGAATTTGTCGTCTGGTGAATGGTTAAAAAAAGTTTCCATGAAGACTATACTTACATAACAGTAAATGTTCAGTTTTGAAATTTTAAGTTCCAATTTTGAACGTTACAGGGAAAAGGGAAAACAGTCACAGTTTAAGATAGCATCCCTGGAGGAGAGAGACAGCTCCCAGGATTCCGAGTACTGGGCAAAATATGCTAAACTTACAGACGACAAACGGGAAAGACTCTGGGATGCCCTGCTAGAGGGACTAGAAAAATACAGGTTTGTGTCCTACGTACTGAAGGTCAAACACTTCGCTTTATCTAATACATTTAGTTTTAGTTATGGAGTTATCTCCTCTTGATAAATTGTAGAGTTACATGATAGCAAGTCTCTAATGCCAAGTAGCCTTAATAGGCTTGTATTAAACTTGCAATTAGAAAATATCTCTACTTTATTTTAAATGGTATGCCTTTGCAGTAAATTTAAGTTTCCTTTAGTGAAAATTTAATATTTTATAGTCTTCGTGTATGAATGCAAGTAAGAAACTGTACTTGAATTTGTTTGTATGCATTTTAAAATGACATTTAATAAGATAGTCTTGATCGCTTCAGTTGTACTACATGTACATGTATGTTACCTATTACAGTGAGATGCTAACTGGAAGGGCAGGTCTCATCAACGAGACGGATGCACTGAGACAACAAAATGCCGAACTCCGAATGCTACTTCATCAATATGTCAACTCTAAGGTAAATATTGCCGAATAGCAGAATTGTCCAACATTACACATACTGACATACATGTACTGTATACAGGGAAAATCTCACCCCGTTTTATTTTCGCCCAATGCTATGAGGGGGAATTTAAGAAAAAGAAAGTGTGATTAAAACTCTACATAAAGGATTTCTTAAGAAAGATGTGAAAGTGGGTGAAAATGTGAAAGTGGGTGAATCATTAGCCAAAAATAAGAGCGTGCAAATTCAAAGCTATTTACAGTACTTAGGGTTATATCAGCAACTTTTCAGCATCCCTTTTTGAAAAAAATAGCTTTATATATACATGTAATATTTGTTATTTAAATTTGGTCAGTTTATTTTTACAGTCATAGGCAAACTGGGATTTTGCATAATACATCATGCATGTACCTTTCAGAAAGAATAGGGGGAAAATTGATAGTGAAGGGTAATTTAAAAAAAAAATTCAACAAGATAATGGGGGTCAACTGAGAGAAAAAATTGAAGCTAGAATAGACCATTTTCTGATCTTGTTAGAAAGCACAAAATGTCCGAGTCAACATCTTTTGGTATTGTTTTACATTATGGTGTCACTGTTAAAAGACGCAATTACATTGTAAGTCGTAACAATGAAACCAGAAGTCTCTGACAAGACTGAAGCTCGACTGGTAGTTTTTTTCTCACAGGACCATTATAAGTCATAAGGGGACAGAAATTAATTTAATTCTTAGTTTTATGGATCCGCTGACCCTAATTTTATCACAATTGGAAAAAACAAGAGGCCCAAGGGGGCCACATCGCTCACCTGAGTTGCAGATAAAGGGTTAAAAGTCACAAAAATACTTCTACAGATCAAAGCCCTAAACAGCCATATTTGTTGACCTATCGACAAGAAAAACACAAACTTGGCAGAGGACCTTGAGTACTTGCTTGCTGCAAGGTTTCGTGAAATTCTGTGCAATAGTTGCAGAGGAGATTTTGAAAATGTGTCAGCCAATCAGAGTCCTCGGCGGCCATATTTGTTGACTGATAAGCACAAAATACACAATCTTGGTAGAGGACCTTGAGTACTTTCTTCCTGTAAAGTTTCATGAAATTCTGTGCAGCGTTTTTTTTTTTTTTTTTGCAGAGAAGACGTTGAAAATGTGTTAGCCAATCAGAGCCCTCGGCGGCCACATTTGTTGACCAATCAGCACAAAAAACATAAACTTGTTGGAGGACCTTGAATACTTCTTTCCTGTGAAGTTTCATAAAAATTTTGTGCAGCAGTAGCAGAGGAGATGTCGAAAATGTGTCAGCCAATCAGAGCCCTCGACAGCCATATTTGTTGAAAAATTGGCACAAAAAACATACACTTGGTAGAAGACCTTGAGTACTTCCTTCCTGTAAAGTTTCATGAAATTCTGTGCAGTGGTTGCAGAGGAGATGTCGAAAATGTGTCGGAAAATCAGAGCCCTTGGCGGCCATATTTGTTGAACGAACGGCACCAAATACACACACTTGGTAGAGGACCTTGAGTACTTCCTACCTGTAAAGTTTCATGACATTCTGTGCAGCAGTAGCAGAGGAGGTGTCGAAAATGTGTCAGCCAATCAGAGCCCTTGGTGGCCATATTTGTTGACCAATCAGCACTAAAAACACAAACTAAGTAGAGGACCTTGAGTACTTCCTTCCTGTAAAGTTTCATAACATTCTGTGCAGGGGTTGCAGAGGAGATGTCCAAAATGAGTCAGCCAATCAGAGCCCTCGGCAGCCATATTTGTTGACCGATCGGCACAAAAAGCACAAACTTGGTAGAGGACCTTGGGTACTTCCTTCCTGTAAAGTTTCATGAAATTCTGTGCAGCGGTTGCAGAGGAGATGTCAAAAATGTGTCAGCCAATCAGAGCCCTCGACGGCCATATTTGTTGACCGATCGGCACAAAAAACACAAACTTGGTGGAGGACCTTGAGTACTTCCTTCCTGTGAAGTTTCATGAAATTCTGTGAAGCAGTTGCAGAGGAGATGTCGAAAATGTGTCAGCCAATCAGAGCCCTCGGCGGCCATATTTGTTGACCGATCGGCACAAAAAACACAAACTTGGTAGAGGACCTTGAGTACTTCCTTCCTGTAAAGTTTCCTGAAATTCTGTGCAACGGTTGCAGAGGAGATTTCGAAAATGTGTCAGCCAATCAGAGCCCTCGGCGGCCATATTTGTTGACCGAACGGCACAAAAAACACAAACTTGGTAGAGGACCTTGAGTACTTCCTTCCTGTAAAGTTTCATGAAATTCTGTGCAGCGGTTGCAGAGGAGATGTCGAAAATGTGTCAGCCAATCAGAGCCCTCGGCGGCCATATTTGATGACTGATTGGCACAAAAAGCACAAACTTGGTAGAGGACTTTGAGTACTTCCTTCCTGTGAAGTTTTATGAAATTCTGTGAAGTGGTTGCAGAGGAGATGTCGAAAATGTGTCAGCCAATCAGAGCCCTTGGCGGCCATATTTGTTGACCGATCGGCACAAAAAACACAAACTTGGTAGAGGACGTTGAGTTCTTGCTTTCTGTCAAGTTTCTTCAGAATCTGTTCAGTGGTTTCGGAGGAGAAGTCAAAAATGTGAAAGTTTACGCCGGACGGACGTTTTTTTATTTTTTTTTATTCCCTCCTCCTACCCTATTTTGAAAAATTAAAATCCGTAAAACTGAAAATTAAATTTCTGTCATCTTATGAAGACAAGTACACTCAACAAACATACGATGGAATGAGAAATTAAAGGTTGCAAGCCACTTAAATCCTTTGTTTGACCTTGTGCAATTCTCTTTAAACTTATGCTACATTAACTCACAACTTCTGACATTTTTGGAATCCAGACATTTCATCCTGTAGTTTCAGACAGTTCAGGTATCATGCCCATCAAAGTGAACCTCATGAGTTGCTTGTGGTTTAGGGCATTTGTGTTTCTTTGTGAGTTTTCAACTCACAACTTTGAAGTCGAAGTCGAAAACTGATCAACCAATCAGAGCCCTTGGAGGCGCTATTTGTTGACTGATCGGCACTGAAAACACTAACTTGGTAGAAGACCTTGAGTACTAGCTTCTTGTAAGGTTTTGTAAAATTCAGGTGCAACAGTTGCAAGGGAGAAGTCGAAAATACTTCAGCTAATCAGAGCCCTGGACGGCCATATCTGTTAACCGATCGGCACAAAAACACAAACCAAGCCAGGGGTCAGGGGCTTACGGTAAATGAAATATCAGGTGCACACCTAGATCATAGACCTTCAACATTGCAAAATGAATTAAACTTTCTATCATTTATACTCTCTGAGAAATGGTGACCACAATATTACATAGAGTTATATAGGAGAAAATGACCACACCCATTTTCTAAGACCCTGGGGGTCAGGGGCTCAAACAAAATGTCAGGTGCAAAACTAGACCACAAGAAATGTTTAACAGATAGGCAGACAGGCGGCGGGAGGCCGGACACAGGGCGATCGCATAAGCTCGACTGACCATAGACCAGTAGAACTAATGAATTGTATAACTATATGGTCTCAAAAGATGGGAAGCATTACTAACACATCTCAGACTGATGCACATGAATTTCATATATAATTAAGAAAACTTTTTTTATTACCCGAGTCCGGGCCTATTTTGTGATGACAATGAAACACCACTACTATCATGACTATTCTGTCAGTTAAAATCATGTTCAATGATATGCATACATGTACCTGTATTCAAGGTAAGAATATTTATGCGACTATAGACACTGCTTCTGAGGTAACGTTAATCTCAGACAAGTTGTACAATTCATTTGACACAAAACCCAAGGTTAATAAAAAACTTACCTTATATGACGCAGGTCATGACATGAGAATGAACAGATACAAATTAGGTCCAATTGAAATACAGATGGAGGCTATGAAGTTAAAACCCCTATCACACTTTTATGTATCAAACGAAAGAAGCGCAGTAGCAACGTAGCAGGAACGTCACTAATACTCCTACTACGCAGTACGAACGAATCACAAACGCAAGCTTTATCCCTATGGCTACGTGCTACGTACAAGGAGTTGCTAATTCGAACCCACTGCATTCTTTTCTTATCTACTACGTGTGATACACGTTTCAATTTCTTATTTTTTCTTTCTTCGATTTACTCCTGCATATGCATGGCGTATGAACTACGTTCTTTTCATTCCTGCTACCTAAGAGCTACGTTGGTGTTACGTTGTATGAGTATCTGCTACATTAAAGGAGTATCGCTAATTCCACCTCGGCGTAAAAGGTGTATTTGCTATGTTTTTTATGAACACATGATAAAAATCTAGGGGGAAAATAAAGTTTTAAACCTATTTAGAATGAATTAAGATTAAAAATTGTTGCCAGAGTCACCTAATGCTCGACTGCATAGCATAATATCTCTCATGACAGCCAATTTATTTAAACTCCCTTTCTCAGGCAATAACATATATCAAGTCACAAGGTTAAAGTTTTTAATAAGTAGGTCGAACTCAAAGGTCAGGGTCACAAGGTCAAAAATTTTGGTATCCATGCAAAGGTCTTGTCACAAGGATTACACATGTGAAATATCAAAGCCCTATCACTTTCCATTCAAAAGTTATGGTCAAGGTTAAAGTTTTCAATAAGTAGGTCAAAGTTCAAGGTCAAGGTCACAAGGTCAAAAATTTTGGTATCCATGGAAAGGTCTTGTCACAAGGAATACACATGTGAAATATCAAAGCCCTATCACTTTCAATTCAAAAGTTATGGTCAAGGTTAAAGTTTTTAATAAGTAGGTCGAACTCAAAGGTCAGGGTCACAAGGTCAAAAATTTTGGTATCCATGCAAAGGTCTTGTCACAAGGATTACACATGTGAAATATCAAAGCCCTATCACTTTCCATTCAAAAGTTATGGTCAAGGTTAAAATTTTTAATAAGTAGGTCAAAGTTCAAGGTCAAGGTCACAAGGTCAAAAATTTTGGTATCCATTGAAAGGTCTTGTCACAAGGAATACACATGTGAAATATCAAAGCCCTATCACTTTCCATTCAAAAGTTATGGTCAAGGTTAAAGTTTTAAATAAGTAGGTCAAAGTCCAAGGTCAAGGTCACAAGGTCAAAAATTTTGGTATCCATGCAAAGGTCTTGTCACAAGGAATACACATGTGAAATATCAAAGCCCTATCACTTTCCATTCAAAAGTTATGGTCAAGGTTAAAGTTTTTAATAAGTAGGTCAAAGTCCAAGGTCAAGGTCACAAGGTCAAAAATTTTGGTATCCATGCAAAGGTCTTGTCACAAGAAATACACATGTGAAATATCAAAACCCTATCACTTTCTATTCAAAAGTTATGGTCAAGGTTAAAGTTTTTAATAAGTAGGTCAAAGTCCAAGGTCAAGGTCACAAGGTCAAAAATTTTGGTATCCATGGAAAGGTCTTGTCGCAAGGAATACACATGTGAAATATCAAAGCCCTATCACTTACCATTCAAAAGTTATGCACAAGGTTAAAGTTTTTGTGACTGACGGACAGACGGACGGACAAACCGGTTTTAATGTCCCTGCGCTTTCGCGAAAGCGGGGGACAAATATGTAAGTTTGGTACATGTAGCACTTATACTTTGCTCAATATTGGCTTTTAAAGACTTTATTGCTATCTTTACATTTTCCTTATCATCTCAACATTTGCCTTATCATTTGAAATAATTTTAAAAATCCCAACCCCAGGGGCTATATCCTCATCTGGATATATTAAATGATGTATAATTAAACATTTGCAACAAAACCAGAAGTCTCTGACGAGACTGTAGCTCTCCTGGTTGTTTTTTCTAAAACATCAATTTCCTTTTTTTTTTTTTTTTAAACAAGACCATAGGGAGCAGGCGCTCTAACAAATTATAAGTAGCATGACAAAACTACATATCCATTATACTGCAACTATAATAGCACTCATATAATTCATAATATCCGAGATAAAGTATTTCTAAAAAGAATGTCACACCCATTTTCCAAGATCCTAGGGGCCAAGGACTGCTAGCTCAAATGAACTACCAATGACACATCAAGACTTGGATAAAGAATTAACTCCCCATCATAAATAGCTTTAAACGAGAAGAGAGCACAACTATATAGGAAAAATTACCGCACCCATTTTCAAAGACCCTAGGGGTATAAGGCTAAAACAAAATATCAGGTGCACATCTATGCCACAGACCAATCATTGCAAAAAGAATTAATTCTACATCATTTATAGTGTCAGAGGAGTTGCAAGCACAAGATTACATTTACTTATATAGGAAAAATGACCACACCCATTTCTGAGACCCTAAGGGTCAGGGGCTAAAACATAAAAACAGGTGCACAACTAGACCAGAGACCCATAATATTGCAATAAGAATTTTGTCAGAGGAGTTGTGAGCAAAAGATTACATAGAGTTATATAGGAGAAAATGACCACTGCCATTTCTATGACCCTGGGGGTCAGGGGCTCAAACAAAATATCAGCAAAACCAGACCACAGACCCATCACATTGCAGAAAGAATTAAGTCTCCATCATTTATAATGTCAGAGGAGTTGCGAGCACTGTGAAGATTACATAGAGTTGTATAGGAGAAAATGACCACACCCATTTCTAAGACCCTGGGGGTCAGGGGCTCAAACAAAATATCAGGTGCACATCAAGATCACAGACCCATCATACTGCAAAAAGAATTAAGTCTTCATCATTTATATTGTCAGAGGAGTTGCGAGCACAAGATTACATAGAGTTGTATAGGAGAAAATGACCACACCCATTTCTAAGACCCTGGGGGTCAGGGGCTCAAACAAAATATCAGGTGCACAATGAGACTACAGACCCATCATATTGCAAAAAGAATTAAGTCTTCATCATTTATAAAGTCAGAGGAGTTGCGAACACAAGATTACATAGAGTTATATAGGAGAAAATGACCACACCCATTTCTAAGACCCTGGGGGTCAGGGGGCTCAAACAAAATATCAGGTGCACAACAAGACCACAGACCCATCATATTGCAAAATGATTTAAGTCTCCATCATTTATAGTGTCAGAGGAGTTTTGGACACAAGGTTACATAGAGTTATATAGGAGAAAATGACCACACCCATTTCTAAGACCCTGGGGGTCAGGGGCTCAAACAAAATATCAGGTGCACAACTAGACTACAGACCCATCATATTGCAAAAAGAATTAAGTCTCCATCATTTATAGAGTCAGAGGAGTTGCGAACACAAGGTTACATAGAGTTTTATAGGAGAAAATGACCACACCCATTTCTAAGACCCTGGGGGTCAGGGGGCTCAAACAAAATATCAGGTGCACAACAAGACCACAGACCCATCATATTGCAAAATGATTTAAGTCTCCATCATTTATAGTGTCAGAGGAGTTGCGAACACAAGGTTACATAGAGTTATATAGGAGAAAATGACCACACCCATTTCTAAGACCCTGGGGGTCAGGGGCTCAAACAAAATATCAGGTGCACAACTAGACTACAGACCCATCATATTGCAAAAAGAATTAAGTCTCCATCATTTATAGTGTCAGAGGAGTTGCGAGCACAAGATTACATAGAGTTATATAGGAGAAAATGACCACACCCATTTCTAAGACCCTGGGGGTCAGGGGGCTCAAACAAAATATCACGTGCACAACAAGACCACAGACCCATCATATTGCAAAAAGATTTAAGTCTCCATCATTTATAGAGTCAGAGGAGTTGCGAACACAAGGTTACATAGAGTTATATAATAGAAAATGACCACACCCATTTCTAAGACCCTGGGGGTCAGGGGCTCAAAAAAAATATCAGGTGCACAACTAGACTACAGACCCATCATATTGCAAAAAGAATTAAGTCTCCATCATTTATAGTGTCAGAGGAGTTGCGAGCACAAGATTACATAGAGTTATATAGGTGAAAATGACCACACCCATTTCTAAGACCCTGGGGGTCAGGGGGCTCAAACAAAATAGCAGGTGCACAACAAGACCACAGACCCATCATATTGCAAAAAAACTTAAGTCTCCATCATTTATAGTGTCAGAGGAGTTGTCCGGACAAGATTACATAGAATTTAATGACCACACCCATTTTATAAGACCCTGGGGGTCAGGGACTGAAACTAAATGTCAGGTGCACAACTAGACCATGGACCAAGTAAAATGCAAAAAGAATTAACTTTCTATCTCTAACAGTTTCAGAGGAGTTGTCCGGACAAGATTACATAGAATTTAATGACCACGCCCATTTTCTAAGACCCTGGGGGTCAGGGAGTGAAACTAAATGTCAGGTGCACAACTAGACCATGGTCCAAGTAAAATGCAAAAAAAATTAACTTTCTATCTCTTACAGTTTCAGAGGAGTTGTCCGGACAAGAATTGTTTACGGACAGACGGACAGACAGACAGACGTACAGACGGACAGACGGACGGACGCCGGACAAAGGGTGATCGCATAAGCTCGACTGGTCTGAGACCAGTAGAGCTAAAAATGAGCAAAAATTGCGTACCTCGGACATTTTTCGTCATTTTGTCATCCATTATGAATTTCGGCAAGTGGCCTATTAAATGCTTCCTTTAGTCATATTACAGTAACTCTAAAAGTGTTTCTGCTTGCTTTATTCGTTTCTCATGAGTTATTGTGTTTTAATTTTAGGTCAATGCCGAGCTTGAAATACCTCCAACCAGAGTATTACAACTAGAAATGAATCCAGCTCGATGAGTTACCGTGGAAACCAATGTAAACATAATTTACAAATACAGATAAAAACAAACATGCATGGATGAATGACTCTTCAAACTGTGAATGAATGAGTGAATGTTACATGTTTTATCAGACTTTGATAATGGAAAAAGAATTTTAAGTTTAGAAAAAATGTTTTATTGAAAATTCCGTCCTATCCAATTTTACGAGTCTTATTTTAAGAATATTTTGTATAAGTGTCTGTGATATTAATATGTAATTTACATTTATTTTTGTTGAATTTCACTTGTCTTTATGTGTACAAAGATAAACTGTTTATATGAAAAATGAAATTCTATTATTGTTTTTTTTAAACAAAGAGATACGTGTAAGTTACCTCAAACATTCTAAAATGACCAAATGCAAAAAAATATTTACATGTAAATAATTCTGAATGTGTTCTTACATGTATTCTAGCAGAATTAATATTTAAGGTATTCGATGGGTAATGAGAAGTAATTGTGCCACCCATTTATCATGTTTATGCAATCCTGAGACCTAAAAGCACAGCATAGATATAAAGTAAAAATTCATTTTAAATTTTTGACCAATTTGCATATTGAAAAATTGGGTTACTTTATGAGTTATGGGCCTTTACAGTTTACATTGAACCTAATGGGAAAAAGTTAATTATTCTTAAATTTTTCAACAGAATGACGGGGCATCAAATATCGATTGGTCAAACATTTCTAAAAAATATAATTCATCAAATTTTGCTGAAAAATCAAAAGTTCGCTGCAAATAATTTAACCTTTATTTTTCATCAAGGGGAGAGAACTCCTAAAAATGACCCTTTTCAAAATATTTCTTCTTTCAATATCTACTAGGCTAGTGCAAAAGTTTTTAAAATATCATATAACACAGAAATATATTGAATGATAAATGCATCTAATTTCCTTGTTTTTGGCATAATTTACTTCATTACCCATTGCATACCTTAAGGACGTTGGGTTCTCATAATACGAGTGATGTCATAAACTTAAAATTGTTATTTTTCTTAACTGTAATAATGGAACATTGCTCTCATGTAGAATTAAGTTTTGGTTGTCAGAAGTATTTAAAGGTAAATAGCTTACAAAGTAGGCACCTTTATCCACAACTTGCAACAAGGTCATAGGCGGCACAGGCTTGCAATATAACCTTGCCGTCATCGCTATTTTCCTACGCCATTTCACGCAATGATAAAACCCGAGAGGCAACGCAGGTACGGCATGTCGTCACAGTGACGTCATTCGGACTTCTGACGTAAACAGTGCTAAAGATTCAAATGCAGAGGCACATATTTGAGTGTTTAGGGGCGAGTAAATGGGCAATGAAGGAAACGATTCTTATCTTGATGTAGGAAAATTTACAAGACTCATGTCTAAAGACGGTAGGTTTCGATTTATAGCTAGAATTTGTATTTTTACATGAGACTTCTCGCTCAGCTGATCGTGTTGGCAACGTACGAATGAAGAAACAATCCCTGATACTGCATCGTATTGCATCGAAAGAAAAGCATTACATGTACACTGTATACCTCAGAAATGTAGTCAAACCTGCTGGTATATACTTGCAATACTTAATTTACAAATATGAAGCCCCAGTTCCAATCTGCAAGAATCTTGCAGACAAACAATAGGCGATGACGGCAGAGGTAGATTTCAAAGTGAAGTAAAGCGGAACTGAAATCGGACGCATGCGTAGGAGATTGCTTTATCCACTGTCAAATACAGTACTCAGATACTATAATTAAGTGGTGCTATATTTTAAAGCTGTACAGAAAATTACTCAATTTGTTTATTAATTTATTTTTTTTACTTTTTTTAAAGCATGGGGTGGTAAGGAAACAAAATAATATAAAAGGGAAGAAAATCTTAATTTTTGTCATACTTAAGGACCCTTAAAAGTAGTATCTCATAAATGTAAAATATGGCTTTTAGCATACTGTGTAGGGTGAATAATTGTCAAAATATGTGCGACAAGGAGTGATGTCACTTTCAAAGTAATAACTAACCCATGATTGATGTCTTTAGTACATTATATTTTTTAAAAGAAATTATAAGGTTGCCTCGCAAAATGAGAAGATATGGACAGAGTTTCCTCTGACTTCAAGGTTTTTCTATCAAAGTTTTGGCCTTTTCCAATAATAAAAAGATGAATAAGAATTAAATTTGCTCTGACATTCATTATTTATGTTCCCTCTTATAAGGCATATTGACTGCAATGAAAATAGTCTAGGCTTACCACCCAGAACATGAAATACAGATAGAATTTCCTCTGACTGCCCCTTTATCTACCTAGATTTCTATTCTTTTCGATTTTGACATGTTTGCTACATATTTTTCTATCTTTTAATCCTAATTATCATAAGATTAATTATAGGTACACTGATAATTAACAATTGACAGGAAAGCATATTTGACATAATGCATCCGTTTACTTTTTTTTTTTTTTTTGTTGATCAGTGCCAACTTTAAACGTTGACAAAGGGCTGCGTAGCATCTGTACCAACAATGCTGGTCATGCATGTTATATACCGATTTTGTCATTGATTCAAGCTATATACGAAACTCAATAAAACTTTAGCAAAACCTGCTCTTTTTCACGCTATTTGCGTTACAAGGTACCCTGCACATGATTTTCAAATACCATTCCCCCCCCCTTCCATCTCCTCCAGCGGATCGGCATCCGATCATCGAAGCGGATTATAATTTGTTTGTGTATCGGTTTTTGTCAATACATCGATTGACAAATTATTACTATAGTCATTGCTTATGATTTAATTAATAACTATTTAGGTATCTGGTTTACTTTGCAATTGAAGAAATTAAAGCATTGTTGATGTTCAATTTCAAAACTGGCGACGTAATATTTGAACAGGGCTCCACGTTAATGACGTCATAACGTTTGTATAGGCGTAATACAGACACTATATGGAAACAATTAAATTAATAATATTTGCGTACCTCTAAATAGATTCAAGGAACGAGATATGAACATTTGCACAAAAGATTTTTTTTCATGACAAATACTGACACCAACAAAACATGACAGGTGGATCTGTAATAATGCTTGACCAGGGACATTTACATTGATCATTTACTTTTTTAAAACACATTATTTTGTAAACGTATACATGTATATTTTAATTTCATTTCGTCGTTAATGACGGGAAAAAATCAAGAGTAATAAGTGATTACAGAATCACGAGCGCATTCTTCCTTGTACCGCATGCCACATCATATTCAAAATTTGAGCGAATTAACGAAAAAATAAATATTTTTTATGTGATCTCTCCCTCTCTCTCAACTTCCTGCGGAGCCCCTCTCATAACAAAAAAACAGAAAACAAAACAAAACATAGGTCTAAATCACAGATTACGAAGCTCACCTCGTGTAAGCAAAATTCAATTCAAACATATTTCTAAATACATGTATATTGGCTTTTAAAGGCAAAATCATTCAAGCGGAAAAAGTAGGTCAATTTCATTTTATGAAAGTTTGATCAAAGATACATCCAATATGCAAGTTTGGTACATGAAGCACTTATACTTTGCTCAATATTGGCTTTTAAAGGCAAAATTACTCAAGCGGAAAAAGTAGGTCAAGGTCATTTTATGAAAGAATGATCAAAGATACATCCAATATGTAAGTTTGGTACATGTAGCACTTATACTTTGCTCAATATTGGCTTTTAAAGGCTAAATCACTCAAGCAGAAAAAGTAGGTCAAGGCCATTTTATGAAAGTTTGATCAAAAATAAATCATATATGCAAGTTTGGTACATGTAGCACTTATACTTTGCTCAATATTTAAGGATTGTTTTTCAGCTTTTGCGCTTTATCGATGTGTATTGGCAGTAGGGAATGGAAACAAAATATGTAAAGCACGAAGTGCTTTTCATGAATTTTGTTTCCATTCCCTACTGCCAATACACACCGATAAAGCGCAAAAGCTGAAAAACAGTCCTTATATTTACATTTTACGTGTTAACTAAGTTATTTCTGCCAATTTTTCAGCCAGTTTCTTTACATTTGAAATATCATTGCGGAGGGAGAACGCCATTTGACGCAAGAGCAAACGAACGTTCGACGTTTTTCGCTTGATTCGAAGTAGTACCTTCTGTACGGAAACGTTGTTGACAAATGAGAAACTGAATTTTGTCCTCTTGCTGTATTTTGAACATTTCAATTATAACTGAAGAAAATTGAATCGTGAAAATTCGTGACTTTTGTCCAACATAATTCAGACATGGCGGAGAGTTAAACTGGAGAAATTCCACAGAAATGAAGGGAAAACTTTTGAAAACTCTTTTTAACACACTGTTAAACTGTTAAGACATATGAAATCAATCGGTTATTGTATACAAACTTCTGTAAATACCCTATTTCATCTGGAAGTAATTAGAATAATGCGAAAGTCGAGTACAGCCGTCGAAAACGCGAAAACTTTCGGTATTTTCATGACTTACCTCAACATCATGGCTAAAGATTCGCTGATACTCGAAGTATTTCTGATATTATGAATCCATAAGAAGCAAAGATAAATTCACTGTTGATAATGACACAAGTGAATCAAATCCTCATCCTAAATACTGAATATTTGATCCACTTATGCCTGAATATTCGCTCATCCAAACACGGCATCTTTCTGCAGACAACAATGCAGTTCGTCCTTGAACTTCGTCTACTGCCGCGTGATCGACTTACTACGTCACACTTCTTGGAAGTGTACATGTGGGTGACCTAGATTTTGACACATTTAATCACTGGGGGTAGACGGCGTCGTTTGATAATGGATACATGTTTTGAATCTGTAAGCAATAAATGAAATGGGCATTTTATCAGAAATTAATCCGCGTAAGTTCTAAAGTCACGTGATAGGCTCTTGCGATAATCGAGAAATAAAGCAACAGTTGGTTTGGTACCTTAATATAAGGGAAACGCAGTAGGAATGTAAATATTGGCTTTTAAAGGCAAAATCACTCAAGCGGAAAAAGTAGGTCAAGGTCATTACATGAAAGTTTGATCAATGATACATCCAATAAGCAAGTTTGGTACATGTAGCACTTATACTTTGCTCAATATTGGCTTTTAAAAGCAAAATCACTCAAGTGGAAAAAGTAGGTCAGATGCTGCATCCGATGCATGGATCCATCTCGGCATCCAAAGATGAATCACTTGTGCAAGTTTGGTTACTGTAGCATTACTACTTGGTCAGATACTGAGCTACCCCAAACTTCTTAACCAAGTCACTCAAGCGGAAAATGTAGGTCAGATGCTGCATCTGATGCATGGGTTCACCTCAGCATCCAAAGATGAATCACTTGTGCAAGTTTGGTTACTGTATCATCAGTACTTTGCCAAATACTGAGCTACCCCAAACTTCTTAACCGGACGCGGACACGGACGCGGACGCGCGGGGGTATAGCATAAGCTCACTCAACTTCGTCGAGGTGAGCTAAAAAGAAACAAAAAAGAAAACCCAAACAAATAAACAAACAAACAAACAAAATAATAATAATAAAATAACGATCATAATCACTTGCAGTTTCGACAGTTTCCCAGCTCCCTCTCATTTTTCAAAATATTGGTTACGCGAATGCGTAATGAAGATTTCTTCGAAGTTTGTTGTGCTTTCTTTTTTCATTTCTTCGAAGTTTGATTTTATCTGTATCAATTTTTCAAATTTGTGTCATTTCATACTATTGACTCCATATTCGTTTGCTGAAATACGGCGTACAATCTTACAAGAGAACTTCGAGAACAAGATATTATAGCTGAGACGATAAAGCGCCGGACATGCATCAAGACGTTCATTCTGAATAGTCTACGTTCGGACTCGTATAAGGCGGATTTTCTGAGAGGGGAATCATCTTCTTGCTCTGGACAACATTTTTTTGGCTCGGTCTGAGTAGACTCCCTAATAGCATAAATAGTATGAATTATGGCTTGACGTCATGACATGGCGAGGTTGTACATGTTTTGATTGAGCTCTGATTGAAGTGCTGGATAGTGGGAAATTTCTGTGTGTACAGCTACAAAAATATGAGATTATGGTAAAGTAACATTCCAAGGTAAAAATCTCTCCATAAAAAATCTCATAGAGGACTGAAAACACGGTATTTGTGAATAAACAAAAACAATAGGTGTCACACATCAGTGATCAGAGAGATACTTGACCAGCCGCCATTATTCTGTCCATGTCCACCTTCAAACGTAAGGTGCCTGACCACGTATCGCCCCCTGCTATCACAAGGTTTGTCAGAAGGAGATTCATATCTGGTGTCATGTCAAATCCTCAGACTCCCAACACCGACCCAGAGTCCGCATCAGGGGATCATACCATTGAATTTATAGGTGACCCACCCGCCCAGATCCAATATCTACCAAATGTTGAATTGACCACGGAATCGGGGACACAAATCGATCTTTCGGGTGTAATTATAAATCTCCTTCATAACCAACTCTTCATCAACGGCATTACGACCATCCTCACACCAGTATTATCCCAGGCTTTGTGTCCAAACTTACAATCCTCCATAAATGATGCTATAAAAGATGCCGTTCAACCATTAAACGACCAAATAAAACAATTGACAACAAAAGTCGATGACAACGAAAAACAAATTAAAAAACTATCCGATGAAAACGACAAATTACGCAGTGAATTGAATATTGCATTCGAGAGGGTCGATCGAGCGGAGGCTGACATCGAAGAACTCGAACAATATGGCCGACGTACTTCGTTACGTTTTCACAACGTTGAGGTGGCAGATACAAACAACACTGATGACGAAATCGTAAAATTATGTAAAGAGAAATTACAAGTAGACATCACACCGGACGACATAAACAGGTCCCACCCAATCGGACGCAAAAACAGACACGGAAAATACCAGCTGATATGTAGATTCAAAAACTGGAAAATAAAGAACAAAATCTACAGAGAAAAGAAAAAACTAAAAAATGACAGCAGTCGTATCTTCGTCACAGAGGACCTGACGAGCTATAGGCAGGAAATTGTCAGTGAAATCGCGAAAGCTAAACGCGCTGGAAAGGTTTTTGCGTTTTGGACAAACGATGGACGCATTTTCATCAAAACAAGCAGTGACGGTCCAAAGTATCTCATCAGGAGCCTCCATGACCTTAATTATTATGCTCCGCCAAGCGACCACTATGACACAGATGATGAATATTAAATATGACCCACATGCAGAGTCTCAGTTACTTATCAAATAAATAAACTAAACTGTATAAATTACATGTGTGAATTTATTCATTTAATTTATTCATTTAAATAGCAATCAATTTTACTTATTCTTAATGAGCATATAAAGTTTAGACAATATTACCAGCTCTGATGATAAATGACATAAGAAAAGTAATTTCATGTGTCAAATTGATTGGTAAGACTTTAAAAAATAAAAAATTGAGTTTATTTTTTACTCTGAATGAATTTCAAGAAAAAAATCTGTTAACTATTATGCAGGAAATTATATCCAGTAATAATTCTATGTTATGAACAAAATTTAGCCAAAGTGCAAGTCCAAAATAAGATTTTTTCAATACATGTTTATGATCAAACAAAAAACTTGTTGATTACTGACAGAAAGAACACTTATTATTAATGTTGGTTTCATGTGTATGTATATATATATATATTTTGCTTCATGTTAGCAATAATTTATGCATTTATGAATCACTTATTTTCATATTCATTCCATGCACTTTACAATCATTTGGTTTTTATCTTCATATTTATCGTACATGCAGCACAAAGCTTTGAATATTATCTTGTTTCTTCTATATATTTTTACTTCCTCTCCCTCTTTCTTTTCTGACTTTATCACTTTTCCTTACTGTATGTCGTGTACTTCGAAATCCAACGACACATGTCACGCCCGACTGACACGACCCACTTTGACTGCCCCACTTTACGGACAATATTTTCATAATGGTATAACATAGGTATAGACATCACACAATATAGGGCGGCAGTGGGTCTACACTACAATCGCGTATATCCAGGTTGTCACAAAATAAGCACCACATTGAAATTCCATGACCTCTTTAAAGACTTATCTTTTTCATGTGTCTTAGAAGAACTGATATTTCAACTTAAATATGAATGCGTTTTGAGTACACTAATACTAATCCACGCGCTATCTGGAAATGTATTGGTCGCTCTCTATATTTACGGCCTTATTCTACTCTGTAATGACGTTCAACCAAATCCCGGACCTTTCGATGCTAGTTCCCTCTCAGTATTCCACATAAATATTCGTAGTTTAAGAAACAAATTATCATACCTAAGTAACTTGGCATCTGAATATGATTTGATTTGTGTTAGTGAAACACATCTTGATTCCAATATAAATTCTTCTGATCTTAAGGTAACGCTAAAGTCAAAATGGACGCCTGGCAGCTGAAGTAATAAAATTGTGTATATCTTTTTTCTCTCTGTTCCTATTACTTTCAAACTTTGCATGTAACTACATATAAGTACACACTATACATTTACAGTAATGGCCTTTCTGTGACCAGCCCATGTTTTAACCAATACTCCATATAATTTATGAAAATTATTGTTTTCCTACCCAATTTTTCAAACAGTTCAGCTGTTATATACTTGAAAAATAAAAATTGAAACTTTGGCAACAGAAAAATATGTTTTGATACTAGTGCATGCGGGATTTGAAATTGCGCGCCACTTTTGTACAGTTCTGAATGGAGGCCGTTTGTATGTCAATTTGTCGAGATGGAGGTCGCCATATTTGATTTGGTGAGTAGCCAATTTCATCTCAATTTAATGCATGATCTAATGGGTGACAGCCCATATTTCTGAAAGTATTCAAGTAAGATACCCATATATTTTTTTAAACACGTGGTACCTGTTTATTTCTAGCCATATTAATGTACTATTTCAACTGTATAATTTCGGTCTTCCCTCTTCGATCAAAATGAAAGTACGTCAAATTCCTGCGCGAATTTTTACGTTTGAGAAACTTATATGAATGTTGATAAAACAGTCTCTTACTTTCATAGACATAATATAAATTACTATATCTATTCTACAAAAGCACACAGGAGAGATTATATACAAAGGTTTGTCATCATTATATCGAACTACTTTTCGTTGGAAGTATTTCCCCTCTTTGCGTTCGAAGGTCTGCAGTTGGCACGAAAGAGAAAATAAACAATCGAGAGAAAATCTGCTTTGTTCAGACGTAAGACAGGTACTGTAAACAATAATTGGTGGCTATAAGAATTTATTGACGCACGTCTGAAAGAGATCGGACAAGATTTTGCCCTTCTAAAACTTAAATTCAGTCGATCAATTTGGCCTAAAAGTTATGACGTCACATGGTGAAAACATCGACAGAAATTTCTTTTTTTTTAAATATTAATACAAAAATATACCGAAATATATCCAATATTTGCAAATGACATAAGATGCAACAACAATTATTTTGAAATAATTGACATTTCTGTCAAGTTTTTGTCAAAGTGTTGTATGGAAGCCAAAAATGGTCATTCACGCATTTGTATGGTATTTTAGATGTAAATAGTGTTTACAACAACATTGATACCTCATACTCAGATATTTTGTACCTGAACAGTACTCACATTTGCTCTTGGATCTTTGGTATACTCTTTCACATAGAAAACAATTGTTTTCTGCTTAATAATTGTATAACTGTTAAAAGACAGCAAGTGTGAACAGCAGTATGTCAATTCGTACCATTACCTTCTTTTCCTGCAATTCCCTATTCTGAGTAGCAACATCCCTTCATCGCCTGCTTATGGCGTGTTCATATCTCAGTTGATACGCTATGCCAGAGCAAGTACGAAATATACTGATTTTGTTCTGAGAGCTAGGTGTCTTTCAGATAAGCTTCTCAGTCAGGGATATGTTTGTGACCGACTAACATCGTCACTGAGGAAGTTCTACGGTCGATATGGGGAACTCGTCATACACTATGATGTCCCACTTTCCAGAATGGTGGGTGATATTCTGTCATAGACCATTTGAACCATCCAACCCAAGATTGTACTCTATGTCTTCCGAAATGGAAGTTACCGGATGTGACAGTTCTACTGAATTGAAGCGGCGGGTGTTGCATGCAAGCAGGAGATGCTTACTCTTCCTGGGCACCTGATCTCACTCCCATATCGGGAGTTCGCTTCTTTTCATGTGGTGGAGGTTTTTGTTTGTTTGCTTTGGTTCCTGTTTTGTCCTGATTTTGTATGCCTTCGGTTTCTGATTTTCTGAATTATCGATTTTGTGCTGTATACAGGGATATGGTCATTATCCATATTTGTCGTTGAAGCTATATTAAGTCGAGACCTGTTTTCCTTTGCATTTTTGGTGTAGTTTTCAGAGATGTTGAAAACTTTTAAGGCATGCCAGTCATTTTGAAAATTATGCCAGTCCGAACAAAGTACATGTGTATTGTGTAGCAAAACTTTAAACTTTTTGCCAGTCTGAATGTAATTTTGCCGGTGAAATCCTTCGGACTGGTACTTTTCAGCATCACTGAATTATTTTGCAATTTACGTAAAATTACATTCTACTCTTTTGCTGCTAAATTTTATGTCTTAAATGAATTATCATGCGAAATGACTTTTTGCAAATTTGTCAGCAAGCGAATAGACATGTGAATGTTAATTCTTTGTCACTTCAGTGTTTGAATGAATCTATTCTATACCAATGACATAGGCAAGCATGTGATTTATAAAGATTTGCTACGTGTTGAAGCAGGGAAAATCTATATTTCTTCATACGTTCAGCATAACAAAGTCTATATATTACTCAAAATTACAAAGATTACTCCTCATGAGGTAACCCATTTTAGGAATGCAAATTCATATAAATGCTTAAGTTTGTATCTAATTTTGCTTGACATCATTTTGATTTTGATGTCTTTGCTCTTTTCCTCAACAAAAGTTTCATTTATATGTATCATGAATTTAGCATTAGTTCTTTGATTTCACTATCATTGGTTTCTTGTCAGCCAGACGATGTTTGAATATCCCTTCAAATTTCTTGTATGATTATTTTATTATCGTAGCAAAGTGACCCGACCAGGTGGAGTTTATTTTCACCTGGTTATCAACATGATGAAAAGATTTTAAAAATAAGCCGTTCAAAATTACAGATATTAAGTATTAACTTAATTACTATAATAGATCTACCCTAATATAGGGCTGTCACAATTCACTGCGGTTCTTGATTCACCGCGGTTCTTGATTCATCGCGGTTCTCGATTCACCGCCCGGTTCTCGATTCACCGCTGTTCTTGATGACGGTTCGATACACAATACAAGAAGAGGCTGTATCGTTGACTTGCGGTTCATTTTCGGCATTTAGTTTTATCTTTAAAAATTCAACATGGCGATGCTGAACGCCGAGTCGTCAAAGATAACTTCTGAGTTTTGTACTTTGTTTCTAGTCAATACAATATATTCTCAAATCATTCAAGTTATGAATGATCTTAATTTGTTGTTTTAATAAAATATGTGACGAATTACAGAAATGCCTCCATATCTACATTAAAAATGTTGTATCGTGATATGAATCGTATCGTGAGTAAATATCGTGATACATATCATATCGTGAACTTAGCGTATCGTGACAGCCCTACCCTAAAATTTTTGTCGACCTGTCTCAGTCGCTTGATTCAAGAAGTTCCATCCGGTCATGCCACAAAATGCATGATTTCTGAAGATGACTAGATTAAATTGTTTAGTTAAATTTGTTTCATATAATTAATGGTCATAGCAATTAATGAATTAGCCGCTTGTCTGTCTACAAAGTCATTGAAAATGCGTTTTGAGTCATGAAAAAGTTAATGGAATTTTGGTATAGAATTTCCGTATGAACCTTGGAATCGAGCAAAATTATCAAACAGTATGGAATCTTTGAGGAATTGTTACACCTCTATACAGTATACCTTATGGATTCAACTACCAGAAACAATTCATCAAATACTTCTGTTCACACTTGCTGCCTTTTTACAGTAAAGTACAAAAAAAAAACTTAAATTGTGCATAAAATTTTGACACACCATATATTTCATTGACTCCAATATATTACTTTTTATACCACTAGCCTAAAGACAGATATTTGCGTTGCTAAATTTTCAGTAGCTCCGGGCATTTGGCTACACCAGATTTTTTTTAATTATATGATGTAACTGGGTATGATAGCCATCAAATTCATTGAATATGACATCACTTCATAGTTTGTATATTTTTTTGCATACATCATATCTATGCCGAAAATATGAAAATGTCTCAAAATTTTTATGATGAAAACCAAATTGAATAAATCTGTTTGAAGAAATATTTTGAATTGCATTTTGAATACAATTTTGCTTTCTCTTTTTTAGGAATTCAATATGTTCTACGTGGAGTGGAAAGAATCGTGAACCAAAAAGGTCTTTCAATATATTTGGTATCGAAAGGAAATATTCAAATTTACTACTGCTACATACAGTCTAAGATTGACATGGATACCTTTATGTGGTTCAAGGAGATGTGGTGTGTATCTTACAGTATTATAATTGAAATCTTGTATTAAGACTTTCAACAACTTTTTGATACATTTGGAACAATTTTTAAAATTCAATTAACAAATGTGAAAGTTAGAATGTTAGAAAAAAATCCTTACAACAGCATTTTACAGACAATTTATTGATTAATACATGATATGCAGTATTAGAAAGTTCTTAATACGACTTCAGACTGGTAATATGGTCTTACAATATATACATTGTTTTGATTTTGGTTTCAATTCCTGTCTGGAGCCAATAAATATTATATATTCTAAAATATGCTGTCATTTAAAGCAGAATTGCCTTGCCCTTATTATTAATTATTAAAACTTCAAAATGATTTATAAGTTTTGTGTAATCTTGCAATAAGGGCAATCATACATGAAGATAAAAATATTCATACATTCAATATAAAGCGGTCAATACCCATTGATGAATTGATGATGAATTTATAACAATTCGACAGTGGGCTTACATATCCTCATATTTATATATAAATGCATAAATATGGTTAATACTTTTGTTATTAGGGACTTATGATATTTTTTCCCTTTGCAGTTGATTCCTGCACAGAATTCCTGTGTATTTCTGAGGATGAATGAACAGCTATGGTTGTAGAATGGACTTCTCTCGAATACCTAACACATTAAGTATGTGATTTATTCACATAAATTACATTATAAGTGATAAGAAGTTTAAAACTTCAAAAATTTTCCCCTTATATTTCAGAAAGAAGTGGTGCTATAGAAATAAAATTCTAACATGACTTGAGATTTTCACCCTTTATGTACCATAGAACTCGCCTGATGTAAAATCTCCAACAAAATTCCAGTTCGCTAAGCTCCACCCATGCACGTGTGCATGCTATAGAGCCTGTGCAGAACAATATAAGAATAGAAATAACAACTAAATAGCTGTGATTTGTTGTCCAGTAATTCCCTAAGTCACATGAACCAGTCAAATTATCACATCGCTGCGAGGTGATAATTTGATTGGTTCATGCAATGAGGGGAATTACTGGACAACAGACCACAGCTAGCTAGTTGTTATTTCTTAAATATTATACACAAACATCTTTCAGCAACCTAGCATTTTAGTGAAAATATTGTTCGTACATGTTGTATGTAGTTTAGATGGAAATAGATTCAGACTCATGCATTTTACTAGGTAAATAGGTAAATGTTGATAAAGTCTACTGTGAAATAATTTCAATAATTGTTACATGTATATATCTAAAATGAAGGAGATTAATTTGTATATAATATAGCTTAAAATAAAATGTCACAAAAAGATAAGAGAAATGTAAACTTTTCTTAGAATTTGACATTTGCTTACAAATTTCATCAATGTTTCAGTTATTTTCCTGAGTGACGAAGAATGGTTGCACATTCAGCTTTACTACAGATATTTCCAGATGAAAAATAGAATATGAGTAAGTATAAAGCAAAGTAATCAACAGCTTGTGTCTAAATTGTGATTTGTTTTTTTGTTTTTTGTTTTTTTATTTGGGGGGGGGGGGGGGTTGATCATGAGTATATATATACGTACAGTGTGGTTGCATTTTAATGAAAAAATGGAATGTGATAGATAAAAAAAAAGCTCATCTTTTTTTTATTGTTTTTTTTTTTGTACAATGAATGTTTCCTGAAAACAGTAGTAGAAAATTCACATTGTCACCATATATTACATTTTATATTTGCTTGGAAAAAAATTAAATGTTAAATAAAGTGAGTTTCCTTGAAATAGTACCTTCTATACAGTACATAATAAAACATTTGTTGGGATTAGTGATTCATTTCAACTTGGTGATTTTTTTATTAAGGACCCCCCCCCCCCCTTTCATCTTCTCTTTTATTTGAATATCATTATTATTCATTTCAGTATATACATGTGTACTTTTATGCTAGTCTCGTTATCAATATACATGTACAATGTCAGGTAACTGCGATTTAACTGTTGGATCATAAATTCAAATAAATTGTTGGCACTGCAAGGACACCATACTTTTTACAACATGAAAGTAGTCCCCAATATGGCCGACATTTTAAGATTTTTATATCAATAATTTCAGGCCAGATTATAACAATTTGTTTGAATATATGAAAAACTCACATCTAGCTTGCACTAGACCTAACTTTAACCATCAATAATTCTGCATTGTTTAGGTGAAAGCTGTTATCTTAACCTTGCTGAACTGTGTGAAATGGAAGGAGTGAAAAAAATGACATTTCTCCAAGCCAAGACTCTGTGGAAAGAAGTTGATACCATGATTGTATGCAGCTTTTCATGACAATCAATTTGATGTATAACATTGTATATGTACCTTGAAAATAAGAGAAAAAATCTGATTAAATCTGGAAGTCCAAATTTGTGTTTAGCGTTACCTTAAAATCGATGGTTTTTATCCGGATCCCTTTAGAAAAGATAGAAACTCCTACGGGGGAGGTATCCTTATATACGTCTCTGAAAAATTACTTGTTGAACGAAAATTCCAGTATGAAGCTGACGGAATAGAGATGATTTGGCTAGAATGTAAATTTCCCTCATACTCCATACTAGTTTGCACAGTATATCGTCCTCCAAATTCTGATCAGTCATTCTGGAATCATCTTCAATTGTCACTTGAAAAAGTATCCATGCAGCATGATAAGCTCGTCATCACAGGCGATCTAAACGTTGACCTGATAAGTAGCACGCATAATAGATTGATAGATATTATAAATGACTTCGGCCTCTACAACTGCATCGATTCTCCCACTCGTTACGGTCCAACGCGTCATTCACTGCTCGACCCAATTTTAACAAAAGAGTGTTCGATTTTAAGCTCTGAAGTAGTCGATGTTGAAAGGGATATTTCAGATCATAACGGTGTATTGGTAATTTTGCGAACAGATGTATTATTTAAAAAAACTTTCAAAAGGGAAATTTGGGATTATAAAAACGGCGATTTTCAAAAACTAAATTGTGAAATTTTAGATATAAATTGGGATGAAGAATTTTCGAAATTAAGAGATATCGATGATGCTTGTGACTTCTTCACTTCTAAATATATTGAATTAGCTGAAAACAGTATTCCTCGTAAAACAGTCACAATTAGGCCAAACGACAAACCGTGGTTTACATCAGAACTTAGAAAAGAAATCAGAAAACGTGATCGACTACGTAAAAAAGCCCTGCATACAAATTCATTAACTGTATATTCTAATTATAAACATCAAAGAAATCACGTAAACAACCTTAAAAAATCAATCAAACAATCATACTATCTTGATTTGTATGGAATGGTAAACGATTTTTCTTCAAATGGTAATAAAGATTTTTGGAAATTAGCAAGAAAATTAACCAAATGCGGCCAGATGAATTCAATCCCCCTTTAATTAATCCTGAAAACGGAAATATAGCTATTGAAGATAGGGATAAAGCAGATCTTCTAAATAATTATTTTGTCAAAATCTCTACAATTGATGATAATGATGATGAAGTACCTTACTGTCAATCTAAAACTGAAAACATATTAAGTAATATTGAAATAACTGAAAATGAAATTATCGATACTATTAAATCGCTTAAATTGAATAAAGCTTCTGGCTTAGATAACGTAAGTCATCATATGTTGAAAGCCACAGTGACGTCTATTTCCAAGCCAATTCTTTCCCTTTTCAGTCTCTCTTTATCTTCTTGTACCTTCCCAAGCATCTGGAAACGGGCAAGAGTCATGCCAGTCTTTAAAAAGAATGATCATAACCTACCATCAAATTATCGTCCTATATCATTACTAAGCACTGTGGGCAAACTTTTCGAACGAATTATTCATAAACACATTTATAACTTCTTCTTAGACAACGACTTATTTTACAAATACCAATGCGGATTTTTACCAAATAACTCAACTATTTACCAACTCCTTGAAATATACCACTCAGTTCTCATGAATATGGAAAACAAACTAAATACAAGTCTAGTCTTTTTTGATATCTCAAAAGCTTTCGACCGTGTGTGGCACAAAGGTCTCATTGTTAAACTTAAATCTCACGGCATCAATGGTCAATTACTGGATTTCTTGATAAATTATCTGTCTAATCGCGAACAACTAGTTGCCATTAACGATTCATTCTCTTCTCTTCTTTCTACAAACTCGGGTGTACCACAAGGGTCCGTCTTGGGTCCCCTGATGTTTCTCATTTATATAAATGATATTGCTGATGAACTCCTAAATACTTCGCGCCTCTTCGCTGATGACACCTCACTGTCCTCCTCATCGCAAAATCCCGCCGAAATTAAACAAAGATTAGAAGTAGATTTCTCGAAAATTAAAGAATGGTCCGTTAGATGGAAAGTAGATTTTAACCCGTCAAAAACAGAATTACTGCTCATTGGTAAATTTCCAGACGATTTCCACTTAATCTTTGATAACATCCCGTTGCATCCAGTCTCCTCACATAAACATCTTGGTATAACCTTAAATAGCTCTGCAAAATGGAATGAACATATTGACAATATCTGTAAATCCGCATTATCAAAAATTAATTTTCTTCAAAAGTTCAAATTTAAATTTTCAAGAAAAACGCTTAATAAAATATATTGCTCATTCATTTTACCGGTCTTAGAATATGGTTGTGAAATTTGGGGAGGGTGTACAAAGGGAGATGAAGATAAATTAGAAAAGGTTCACTTACACGCAGCTAGATTAGTAACTGGACTTCCTATTTTTACTTCAAAAGAAAATTTATATTTTGAAACGGGTTGGGAAACGCTTAAAGATAGGAGGGAAAGAAGAAAACTCTGTTTGTTCCATAAAATTTATCATAATAACGCACCATCTTTTTTAAGTGATTTAATTGAACCATTAAAACGAAACCCCTCATACAATCTAAGAAATGAAGCAGACTTTACCTTACCTAATTACAGATTACAGTTAACCAGAAATTCTTTCTTTCCTTCAACCATAAACAGTTGGAATAATATAGATCCTGATAATAGACATAACCCTTTCCCGTGTGTAGAAGTTCCGAATCCCATTCGTAACTTCCGAATAAATTATTCGGAAAATTCCATTCGTAACTTCCGAATGTCCATTCGGAGCATTGAAACCATTTTCCGAATGAATTCCAAATGGGTTCCGAACCAGAATGTATGATTTCCAAATGAACTTCCGAATGCCCTTTCTCCGAATGAATTCCATGAACTTCCGAATGACCTATTCGTAACTTCCGAATGACTTCCATGTACCTGTTATGACTTCCAAATAAAGACAAACACCAATTATCTGCCCCTGAATTCACCATGTCAAATACAGATCGTTGCATATTTGTGATACAACATAAGTAATATACGGTATGAGAACCATAAATCGCTCAAAATAAATGAGAATACAATAATTATTCAATGATATTCTTGTTACTTTTATTGTACATGTACATGTATTTAATATCTCACTTTCAGCATCAGTATTCAAATCATTCATACCTATTACATTTTATCATATACATGATACATGTAATGATGTACATGATGTATATACCAGTAATTATATTGCATACATGTAGAATTTTTCGAAATTTTAACATTCACCATGTTCATATAGAAACTGCTATTCAAATACATTGTATGTCATTATAATTATATCCATGACTTGGTATGCACACATTGTACCGTACAATACCCGGTACATTGTGTTTTTTTGCGAAATTCTCTATCAATTCAAGTTACGGATGGTATTCCACATTCTAAATTCTCATATTGAATCATACACGTGACATACTGGTAAGCTTGAATGTAATAACCCTCAGTGCTCGGTCATTCACTTCCTGATAATGATAAATCACATATAGTTGAAATCAATCGATCACATCTATCACTTTTGTCATATCCTTCCTACGAAGTTTCATAAAATCCAGCATCATTCACGTACCTTATGGTTAAATGTTTCTTTGCGATAAGGATCTGTCGATCAATTAGAATGTTGACTATCCATGGCCGCCTTGAAGCATCATTCCCTTTCTCTGTTCCGTGTCGCAATGACTCGCATACGTACCTCACAACAGGGCATCAGTCATCGCTGTGGCTGTATCAGTTTTTTTTTCAAAGTAAGAGCCATGCCACACATCCACTGTAAAAAATATGACTATTCTAAGGTTGTCATAATGCAATGATGCACTACAAATTGGGAAAAATCATAAAAACATTCAGATATCCTATCTGTTTAGATTTAGCTCGGATTGCCTCTGTCAGCAACTTACAAATCAATTATTTCAATAAAAAATGTGTTAATGTGGAAAACATGAATCAAATCACAGCCTACCTTCAATCATGCTTATAGATACTGCAATGGTGTAATCCCCAATTTTCTCGTCTATGCACTGACTTCAACTTCGTACAGAATGTAAACAAATTATTCGATGTAAACAAAATGCATTTTCCCACGGCCCCATCCACCGCCGTGCTCAGCACAAAGGGAAATTGGCTCCATTCTCGTTTACTTCATCTTATTTACGTGTCTATAGTGCACCAAATCCAAATGAAATCCCATGATTTTTATCCAAATTGAGGATATAGGATTCTCGCCTTCGTCTTTTCCGCCCGGCCTAAAGCTTTTAAAATTCCGTACTTTTGATTGGCTGTCTTGAATCTCGGTCGTGTCGTAGAAGATCATTTCAAACAAAGACGCCTCTACATACACATGATACACGTAATGCGTAGTTCTGTTCTATATGAACAATTTGTTGTTTTTTTTTTATACGTTCATGTTTAGAAAAGCAAAAACATTGTAATATCTCTTTTTTTAAATCAACATTTATCTGATTTCTATTATTCCAGGATCTCTATTTTTTTTTCAAAAAAAAAAAAAATAAATAAATAAATAAAATAAAAATAAATGAAATAAATAAATAAATAAATAAATAAATATATATATATTAATTCATTCATTATAATAGTAGCTCTATTTCATGATTTATAATACATTCAACTTTTTTTTCAGGATTGATTTGTATTAATTTTTAGAATAAGTTATTTATTGATTCATGTATTTGGGTGATGCCGGGGTGATGGGGGATAAGGGGGGGGGGGGGTTGATCATCGACGTTTGTTTACTCTACTTATTTTTAAGGATCAAACTCAATATCACTTAATTTCAGTTTTATTAAACTTACAAATGTAATAAAGCTTATTTAATTTAATTTCTCATGAATTATAAGATTATTTACTTTTTTTTTTTTGTTTTTTTTTTTTTTTGAAATCACGACATTGAATATTTTCTAGAAGCTTTGAAATGAAAATAATGATGCTGCCAGTTTCGAAAAAAGTCACCAAATTGTCAGTTGCTCATTGAAGTTCTATTCATTTGTATGTTTTCCTTATTTTTTTTTTCTGTTTTAGTAAAATTTTTGTCTATAGTCCATGTTGTGTATGGACCTTTTCTTTTTCTATTTCCAATCAAGAAAAGAGAAAGGGTGTTGAGGCAAGGATTCAATAAAAAGAAATTTGAATATATTTTTTATAACTCAAAACCATACGCTACATTGATAAATGTAGAATAGCCATAAAAATAGGAACACTCAGTATTGTTTCTGCATACATGTATATTTATTTTAGTGGGTGTCTAACCCCCCCCCTCCCTGGACCCCCTCTAGGTCTGAGCGGCCTCAGGGTTCGACCCCACTCCAATGGTTGTAAACGATCTCCAGCTTATGAATGTTATATTTTGTAACTATTTGCCCCTTTCGTTCCTTTATTGAATGAAATGAGTCATATATACTTAATGTGTTTGATATTGTAAATTTTACTAGGCCAAACTATTTTCTCTTGCTGAAATTTTCTAAGTCTTTGCAATTTTCACCTCCTTGCAAAATTTCTAAGTCAAAATTTCTCACTTCCAAATGCTTCAAAATGACTTCCGAATGAATTCCAAATGACTTCCAAGTTGAATACTTCCAAATCATTTGGAAGTTACACGGATTCCGAATACTTCCAAATGGTTCCAAATGACTTCCAAGCTACTTCCAAATGACTTCCAAATGAAATGAGCGTTCATTTGGAAGTTCTACACACGGGATCAGATTTTGTCTTAAGGAAGTGTTTGAACTGCGGATTCCGCAGTTCAAACACTTCCTTAAGACAAAATCTGAAATGCATAATTTACCCGATTACCTTTTATGTGGAGAAAGAAAACTAAATATCCTTCACACACGTCTTCGTAGTTCCAGCAGCACACTAAACTTTGATCTATATCGAGTAAACTTAGTAGATAATCCCAACTGTACATGTTCAAATTCGCGCGAAGATGCTTTTCACTATTTCTTTATATGCCCGCATTATATACAGCAAAGATTGATTTTATTCGGCAATTTATCCAACATCATTACTTCTATTTCTCTTGACAAACTCCTTCTTGGTGACCCGACCTTGACAGATAACGATAACATAAAAATAATTACTGAAGCACAGACATATATTAAGGATACGAGAAGATTCGATTAAACTCTCTCTCTCTCTCTCTCTCTCTCTCTCTCTCTCTCTCTCTCTCTCATTATTATTGAAGTAATTTCATTTATTTTAGTAAAATAAGATTATATGTATTGCCATGCATGACGTAACTTTGTATTGATATCTAGAAATGTAGGGAAAGGGCTTAAATAATGTTTTTATAACTTGTGCCCAATTCCCATTTCATGTTTAATGGAAATAAAATATGTTTAAACTAAACTATGAATTATGCATACTCTTTTATACTCAATGCATTTTCTAATGTTATATATTTTCCATGACGTTTTCCATCGGCTCAATGTCAAAATTAGATGCGGACACTTTCTCATATTTCATTTTTGACACTTTTATTTACTTTTCACATTGTGTTTTAAAAACGTTCATGAGCTTTACTTTAATTCTTCCAAATATGTTACTAAGGAAACATTGGTGGATCCATCTCTTGAGTTGGGGAAGGGGGGGGGGCGTAAAATTTGCGAGGGGTCTGGGGACCGCCGAGGTCCAGGGCGGAGCCCTATTAGGGGAATTACGGGGCGCCCCTCCCCCTTCCGAAACTCTTGCATTTCAGCCATTTAGAACCAATTTTCGTGACTGTAATTTGAATGGAAATTGATGCATTTGACAATTATATGAACTAAGAGGTAGTAAATATTTACATATACATGTATGCATCTTTTTTGGGTAGATATTTATAGTTTTATACCTATGATTTGCAAATCTTAGGGTTTGGGTGGGGGCGTATAATCCGTCACTGGGAAAAGGTTTGTCAAATATTGGCTACTTTCCGCTCAAATCACTTCGGAAACTGAATACCGATTTCAATCACTTTATCATGCAAAAATATATGAAATAGATCGAACTTAATTGCGTAGTCGTAAATTCGTTTGTTTTTTCTCTGTACAAGTACCAGTCTGCATACGAGAGTCATACATGGTGCATTTATGTTAATCTTTTCCGCGCTAGCGCGGGTTCTTTTCTAGTGCAGATCCGTTGCGTTTTAGATGATTTGGCGTCTCTCGGGGTATCTTTTCCAGTTTTTATTGAACACTTAAAATCCAAATATACTCATTAAAAGCATATGTATCAAATTTTAAATTACCTTCCGAATTGACAGGATCTACAGAAAAATAAAATAGATCATGAAGCAATTCAAGTTCTGCAGCGTAACAGCTCATTTACACTTGGCGGGAAGGACGAACATTATTTTTACCGCGTGACGTCAAAAATTCTCACTGTGACGTAACGTTATTTGAACAAGGTTGTCGCAGCCAGCGGGTTTACAGCAACAAAAATTGATTCATTATGTATCATTATGTTTTTCTTTTTGTTATTTGATTAAACATATATAATTTTTTATTTTGTAAGCCCCCTGTTCATGTTTCTTACATTTTACGTCATTCCGACCGGTATACGATAGTTCGCGCTGCGCAGTGAATTCAAAATCGTCAGGAGCCAACTGCTTTAAGCGCTGTTTAGACAGCACTAATTCAAGATTATATCAAATCATCAAACTTATGATGCAGAGAGTGTACAGTAATGTCTGTCTATGCAGAGTTCAAAGTTCACATTGAATGTGATCAAAGTTTGCATGTAAAGCTGTCCATGGTTAAATGCCTTTAAATTTTCAAGGTCAGGATCATGACTAGAAATAAGAGATTAACATTGTGAACACTCTAAGATTTACATGTATTCTGATGTTCATCAAATTTTCCTAAAAACTTGCAGTCTTCAAAAAAGCTTTTTCTGTTGCCTGTGAAGCACAGCAACACTTCAGGATCACTTTGTCTGGCATCTACATGTATAATCTCTCTGTCACAGGCCAGAGCTGTTAGCTGCACATTGTCAGCTGTAAATGGTAAGAAATTATTTCACATACATGTGTGTTTACCTTATGACAAGACCTTTCTGCACATACCAAATTTTTGACCTGGTGACCTTGAACTTTGACTCATTTTGATATTGACCTTTGACTTATTTTGATATTGGACATAATTTTCAAGTCCTACCACCTACCGTTCAAATATATTTCGTGTGTATTTGAGTCACTAGACCACAGACAAATTCCTCTAGCACTGTATAGTTTGTTAGAAAATGTTTACTATCATGGCAAAATTTTTATAGCCTATAGGGTGTCCATCAAGTGATTTTTCATCAAGACTTGTACATGCGTATTTCTGAAGTGTGGCAAACAAAAATTTAATCAGATTCAGCTAATTGAAGTAATCCCCAAGTGTCACTTTGTGAGTGTGAGTGCTGTTGAGATTATCGTCAGGATCTTCTTTAACTCATTTGCGTCACACTTCTGCCCATTGCAGTGTGGAGCTCGTTAAAAGTTCCCCGCGACAGGGTTTGACAGTGTTTTGAATATTTTCCTTGACATGGTCACCATAGCACTTTCTATATAGACATAACCTCAGACAGTGCATGTATTTTATATATTGTTTTCATTTTCGTGCATGAACATCGATGGCGGGTGAGGCTAGCCAACAGGGGATGCTTACTCCTCCCAAGCACATTGTCCAAACTTTAGCTTGCTAAGGGTCCATGATCAGTGCTCAATTTTGTACTCTATTATGAGTGCTGTTGAGATTATTGTCAGAATCTTCTTTAACTCATCTGTTTAGCAGGAGACAAGAAATACATGTAATTAAATAAGGATAGCTATTAGATATTCATTCTCTTTATTATTTAAAATACAGTTTTATTGCACATTTGTTGAGACTTAATGAAATAACATACAATGGCATGATATTGAACACACATATTACTCTCTTCAAAATGCTCATAACATACACATCCACTGAATCTGATAGAAGATAACATCAAAACGATACAAAAATTGTAATAACAAAGTCCACCTACATACCTATTCGCTATTTTTCAAAAAACAGAGTTATTTCCCATTTGAGACGTTATCTGACGTAGACTGATTATGACGTCATTAAATTCTATGGAAACAGTCCTAAAAGTCTGGGAAATGACGATATGAAATCGACGTTACCATACCATTTTCATGACGTCACAATGGTTTTACGTCAGATACTATCTGTAAGGGGAAAAAACTCTGTATTCCGCAAAGACTCAATTACTGCTTTCAGAAAACAAGAGCCCCAGGGGGCACAACGCTCACCTGATACCCATGCACGCTCTAACTGACATACTGACATTGAATACTGATAGTGCCAGTACCAGGATTTTAGCCCACAACCTTTCTAAAAAGATTTTTGCCGGATGCAGAGAAGTGTTTTTTTTTCAGACAACCTTTAAAGGTACAAAAAAGAAAAAAATAGTCACATTTCAAAACAATAACTTTTTTACTGATTTGAAAAAAAAAACGGATAAAGTGGTCCAACGTCATATGCCCAGCTAGTATAGTTCAATTATGCAACATCAAAAAATAAAATCATATTGTAAAATTCCACATAAATGTGCAGCAGAAAAAGAATAAAACAATGAAATGATTTCACAAATCAAGTTTATTTAAAATTGAACACAAAACCTTTCATTATTGATAGCTAGCATGCCAGAAATTATAAAGCCTGTGTTTGTGAAACGAGAATGCCCCCGGCGGCATCTTTGTTAGTATAAACACCATTTTCTGTTAAGTATGTGAGAGGTCAGGGTCAGCGTAATATTGGTATCAATGGAAAGATCTTGTCACAAGGAATACACATGTACAATATGAAAGCCCTATCACTATAACCATTCAATAGTTATGCCAAATGTTAAAGTTTTTGAGAAGTATGTGAAAGGTCAAGGTTATGGTCATGAGGTCAAAAATTTTGGTAAATATAGCAACCCCAGGTGAAATTTTCAAAGTTCTCAAAGTGTTCTACAACCAGTTTTATTGGATAGAGCTTTGAAAAACCTACACAAAACACTTTACTTTGTTCAGATATCTTTACCAGAACCAAAGTTATGACAATTTGAAGTCCCAAAATTTCGATGCTTTCGTGGAATTTTTCCTGCACTAAAACGCAGTCTTCGAGATGCTGTTCGCGGCACCGTCGAAACAAGATTTTACACAAAAACTGCCATATTTTTTTTTGTTTTTCAAGATAACCACACCAAACTTTCCAATCTTAATGGAAATTTTCTTCTCTTTCCAATTCTGATGTTTGTTTCTCTATATCACTTCATTAAATAAGACTAAATTGCTGAATTGTAGTGTCATCTGATCATTTTATTGAAACATTCAAAGTATGTTTATTCAAAGACTCAATTTTTTTGAGATATAAACTCTTTTAGAGTTAATGGAAATTCTTTAATACCCTTCAATAGAGTAGTTGCTGTAAACAATCCAAAATATTTGCAAGAAATAGGTTAAATCAATACATATAGAACCACATAATATATCAATTTTCATAATCATTTTATCGAAAATCATATCTCTTACGCTTTCTGAAATATCAGGATTCAGATAATATTCTAAATAAATATCACAGATATGTGTACATGTAATTATTATCTGAGATAGTTAATACATGTACCATAATTCTAGATATCTACATTACTATGCTATTTAACACTATTCTGAGACGCTCAACTATACATGCAGTGTAATTACTAATTACAAGTATATTAAGGTTTGTTACAACACAAGGTGTCTTAATTTTGTCACTAGTCTTTCCCTTGTCATGAGTAAGCCATACTGAATCACCCATCATGGTCTCTTCATGTAACAGTGCACAGTCCTTGCCTTTGCTTACTGGAGATGATGGGTTCACACTTGGAAGAAAGAGAGGGTCCAAACATTTTTTTTCCTCACCATTTCTTGAAGATAGAGTCTCAAATGCAAATTGCTTATCAATAAATTCCTGTAGTGTTCTGTTTTCTTGACTCTTGCAATGCTACAAAGTTTGTTTATAATTCCCTGCATTGATTTGTTCACAATCTGGATGAAGTAAAGAAAGGTACTTTAAAATGTCTTGAAATCTGCTATCATAAAATATAGGTCAATTTGTGATGTTTTCCGTTTGTACAGCTGTAGCTTAAAATTCACAGAGAGGCTCAAGGATTTAGAATGACCCAGGATATGTCTCCATTCTCTTATATACCACTGAAAGCACTGCCAGTACAAATTGAATTTGGATGGAGAAACCTGAGAGACTGAAATGAATAAAATAGATATGTTTAAAGTTTGAAGTTTTTTTCTCTCATAAAAACAGACATAGGAGGTATTTTCTAAACTTTCTTTCTTTGCAGGGGGGGGGGGGGGGGGGGTAATGAAAGTTTCAAATTATAGCCCCAACTAATACATGTAAAAGCACTTTTACTATATGTTTGAGGTTGCTAGTATAATAGATCTATAGTCATGGAGTTCTTAAATACCCATGATAACATAAGATAAATAGGGAGAGGAGGGGGTAGGGGTTGGGGGGGGGGGGGGGGGGGGCCAGTAAGGCCTAAAAAGTGAAAAAAGAAAAATGGAAGTGTTTGCCCAATGTTACCCTTTCAATTACATTTGAAAAATAAAATAATCCCTATCTATAAATGTTTTAATAGCTATGTCGATTTACTCAACTGAAATTAAATGTATGCAAGTTTAAGATTGGGTTAAATTAAAAAAAAAAATCCAAGTCTCAACATTAGAAAGGGGGGGGGGGGGTTCGGGTTAAACTTTAAAAGGAGGCTTTCAAACTTGTAAGTTTATTTTGAAATTGAAAAAAAAAATATTAATTTTTTTAAGTCGGGGAATCCCCTGCGATCGTAAGTCCGTCCATCAATCATTCTTGCTGAATTTATTTTAAATGAATGACCGGGGGATGTTTGGAAATAAGGCCGGTTGTGAAAATTTCCAAGTCCGTAATTTAAAGAAAATGGGCAGGGTTTCTCGGTCCCATTGATTCTTTCTAGTCCATCCTATAAACCCAATTATTTAATGTCCACAACCACTACTATACAAATATTACAAAATGAATGTTGGAGAGGGGGTACGGGAATAAGGCAGTGGGTTGTTAATTGAAATAGACGGCTTGTAATTTTTTTTTAAGTCCGAAATTTTAAAAAAAATTGGACAAAGGATCCCATACGGATGTAAGTCCAGTGTTTCTCTCCAGTCCAACCCCTTAAACCCAAATTATTCCCTTGATTTTGTGAATAACATAATACATTCATATTTCAATGCTGCAGTGACGCGTCCGCGGCAATGTTTGGCGTTTTAATTGTATATAATTACTTTCTAAATACATATTTTGATTAACTATGTATTCATAAACATTGTCTATAACATTTAATTACTTTATTAGAGTTACTAACGATTTTTCAATTGAGTAATTTATCAAATTCAAGGCGCCGACATGGAAAATCCAATATGGCGCCGTTTGTTTACATAATGTAAACAGGTGCGTGGAGGCGCCGTGCGAGTTTTTGAATGAACTTGACCTTTGACTCCCGTTTGCGCGGTGCTAAATAATACAAAATATTATTAATATATATACCAAAAGAAAATTTAGATTTTTCTCTACAAGAATATGTATTCAAAATATTGACTTACCTTATAGTATTCACGTACTTGTTGATTAACTTTTCACGCTTGTAGCTCCGGTCATGGTCAACATATTTTAATTTTGAAGGTGGCTTCATCCAGGTAATTTTCTCACCTGTTCGGTCTGTAAATTTCATGCATATTAATGGAGATTTGACCCCGCGGAAATCCTTTCACGTGTAACATATGTGACAAGAGCTTAGTGTTTTAGGCGCCGAAATCGGCGATGCGTAATTCTTAGCTGTGTATTGCAAATAACTCGTCTAAAACGTTATTTAGACTGAACAAAATATCAAAACGATTACATATTCAGAATCTTTAGATTATTAGCTTCAAAATGGTACATAAATAATGAAAATTGGTTGGGTAGAAGTTACTGTAATCTTAATTTTAAAAAGTGAGGTATCGATTTTCGGCGAATTCGCCGCTATCGGCGCGCTCGGCTGGGGTTGCTAGTAAATACACATGTGAAATATGAAACCTCTATCACCAGCTTCCATTCAAAAGTTATGCCCAATGTTAAAGTTTTTTGGAAAACAGACAGACAAACAGACAGACGGACAGGCCAAAAACTTTATGCTCCCGAATCTTTTATTCCAGGGGCATAAAAAACAAAGATTTTTCGGTTTTGCCTTTATTCACTGAAATCTATGAATTATGCTTTTGAATAGTATTGATTTCATCTCAAATACATGAAACGTACAGTTAAAATCGTTTTGATCCAATATTCATCAATTCAAGTGAGTTGTGCAGAAATTGTGCCAGTTTGTTTGTTTTCCAAAAAAGCAGTGTATGTTGTATCAAACCTCATGACCCAGTGAAGCCACTTGAACAAATAATTTTAAGTAAATATGCTGAAATGCGACGCTTCTTGCCTATGCATATTTCAACAGGCGAGAAGGAGCGTCGCATTTCAGCATACGCTGTTCAACAACTCAAGTGGTTTCTCTAAGGTTTCGCAGTTTGAAACAAATTAAAAGGCCCATGAAATTGTTAAGCTTGTCCAACTAGCAGACCTACGACATCGTTATTTACTGTTAACTAATTGTTTTACCTCATCATAGGTCTGTTACACGGGCAAGTTGTTAGCAGAGAGAGTTCATGAAATGTATCGGTTGCATTGGATTTGCCGACAAGAAGTTATTTGGTCTGATAAAAACTCATTATGTATCTATTATTTGAACAGATAAAAATTCCCAAATGTCTTAACACAGGATCCTGTCGTTTTATGAGAGAAAATGTTTTATTATTCACAACCTCAGGCCTCTGTGTTCCTCTTAGAAATATTATACATACAAGATGACGAACACAGTGGCTTAAGGTTGTGAATAATAATTTATTTTCTCTATTAAAACAACAGCTTCTGTGGTCCAACATTTCATTGGAAGATTTCAGGAACTCTGAACGGAATTATTTATTTTCAAGAATTTCAGATATTAAGTGTCCTATGCATTCTCAAAATCAAGAGGAAGAGATTACTCATTAGACGTTTCTTCAAGAAATCAGTCCGTAAATTACTTCATCTAAGAGAGTCTAAGACAGAGGAAATTCGAGCAAACTTTATACATGATAACAAGTATATGCAAGTGTTCCAAGTACATGAATGATAACCATTATGAACGTTGTTCATAGCTCAAACCATACTCGCTGCTTTAACATACCTACATGTAATTCCGTCATCAGGAAGAACTCATTCTTCATACGTACAGTCACAGAGTGGAACGAACTGGATAACCATCAAGTGCTGTCAAGGACTGTGGAAGGCTTTAGATTCAGCCTGAAGCGCGATTAGTAGTTTATGCGCTCTCTCATTCCGTTGATCACAAGCCAGTATTGGTAATTCAACGTACCCATACAGATACAGATACAGATTATGAAAGTGTTCCAAGTATAAAAATCTATTCCGTTTGCACTGTATCTCCTGAAATATATCGCAGTACTGCTTTGCGGTTTGTATTGCAATGAAGCGCCTAGCGGAATACGATGCGCCTTGGGGACGAAGATGAATTAATGCATATCTAGGTCATTGTCCTGTCAAATAGTTCCGATTATTTTCTTATTATTTTCAACAATTGGTGGAAAATACACACAATGTTTATCTTCAATTGTCTTCCCGTGATTGTTTACTAGATAGATGAAATAAAATTTTGAATATAGTTTTAAAGTGTGTGAGACATCTACATGTGTGGAAGAATACGTGTGAAAATGGGTCCTCAGATCATAAAATTCGAATAATTCCGGTCCGGAACCAGGTGCATGGCTTTGAAAAAATATTAAAAAGTTGTGTACTTTTAATCTTTACGGCATTTTTTTTTTTTTTGTGATTCAAATAAAATTTCTTCATTCAAAAGAAGTATCAATGTGTATAACCCGGTGCGATTTGAGAATTTCTTTTCTTTTTTGGTAAGAAAACATACATTATACCTATGTACAATCTTAAAAAATATTCCTTAAAAATCCAAAAGTGGATATCTGGACAAAATTCTTTCACTTGTAGGGTACCATGCATGAGTACCTCATACCTACAAATTGTCATGACAATCTGAAGAGTGGTTATAGAAAAGAAGCAGAAAATGTATGAAAATCACCCCCCCCCCCTTCCTTTTTACATAAGAAAAAAATTCATAAAAAATCAAAAAAATAAAATTTAAGCATAAAATACATATCAAAGCATTAAGTAAGTTAAATATGATAAATATGTAGTAAATGAGTGTGTAAAATCATACACTTATTGAGTTATTTAAAGAAAAAGTGCAAAAATGTGCATTTCTGACTAAGTCCGAAAAGACGTCAAAAACGCGTCAAAAATTAGTTGTCGGATTTTAACGAAATGAACAAACTTGAATCATACATCCTTCTAGATCACATAGATACAATTAGTTTTTCAATCCATTCAGTGGAACTGGAGAAGAAGATTTTTGAAGAGGGGGACCCTCCGGGGCCTATTTGACCCCGCCCTGGATCCACCCCTGAAGGGATCGAGCCGAAATGAACAAACTTGGTAGAGGACCTTTAGTACTTCATGCATACCAAGTTTCATCAAAATCCCTTCAGCCGTTCTTGAGAAGAAGTTGAAAATGTTAAAAGTTTACGACGGACGGACGGACGGACGACGGACGACGGACGACGGACGCCGGACGCCACACTATGACAATAGCTCACTTGAGCCTTTGGCTCAGGTGAGCTAATAAAAAGGGGAAAAAATTTTGTTGGGGTCCCGCCGGGGTTTGAAGCCACTCCCCATGGGTCCATTGGGCATGGAAAACATACATTATACCTATGTACAATCTTAAAAAATATTCCTTAAAAATCCAAAAGTGGATATCTGGACAAAATTCTTTCACTTGTAGGGTACCATGCATGAGTACCTCATACCTACAAATTGTCATGACAATCTGAAGAGTGGTTATAGAAAAGAAGCAGAAAATGTATGAAAATCACCCCCCCCCCTTCCTTTTTACATAAGAAAAAAATTCATAAAAAATCAAAAAAATTAAATTTAAGCATAAAATACATATCAAAGCATTAAGTAAGTTAAATATGATAAATATGTAGTAAATGAGTGTGTAAAATCATACACTTATTGAGTTATTTAAAGAAAAAGTGCAAAAATGTGCATTTCTGACTAAGTCCGAAAAGACGTCAAAAACGCGTCAAAAATTAGTTGTCGGATTTTAACGAAATGAACAAACTTGAATCATACATCCTTCTAGATCACATAGATACAATTAGTTTTTCAATCCATTCAGTGGAACTGGAGAAGAAGATTTTTGAAGAGGGGTACCCTCCGGGGCCTATTTGACCCCGCCCTGGATCCACCCCTGAAGGGATCGAGCCGAAATGAACAAACTTGGTAGAGGACCTTTAGTACTTCATGCATACCAAGTTTCATCAAAATCCCTTCAGCCGTTCTTGAGAAGAAGTTGAAAATGTTAAAAGTTTACGACGGACGGACGACGGACGACGGACGACGGACGACGGACGCCGGACGCCACACTATGACAATAGCTCACTTGAGCCTTTGGCTCAGGTGAGCTAAAAAGTAGCTTTAGTACTTTGCTGCCCAACCTAATACTATAGATACTAAGGAATTTGTTGGACCTTTAAAATGCGTATGCCAACACACTGCACATTTCAACAAAAGTAAATTTTTCAACGGGATATTCATGCATGTATGATTTACTTCGAATATTATAGAAAGACTTCAAATCTGTCTGCACGTCATGTCCATCAAGCATTTTCATATTTCTTAAATGAAATTTTGAAAGCAAATTAAAGTTAAAAAGTGAATTCATAAGGAATCTCAATGTTACAAAATATTGCAATATATCGCGATATTTTTCCAAATATCGCAATATATCGCAATGCAAATTTGAGCCGCGATACTCAGCCCTAATGAAAAATATCATGGGTGATGCCTGGAAAATAGATGAATTTTGAAGATTTGCATGTTAAAGACGATGATTTTCCTTTGTTTTGCGTCATTCAGGGCAAATGATGTCAGAACATGACGTCATACATCACGCGCGTGACGTAACGAGGGTTCAAGAGTTATGACGCCGTATTTTCTCAAACATTCAACATTGCAAAAAAACTTTAAGTGATAATTTGTAGTTCGTTTATCGAAAGCATTTTTCGTCGAAATTATAGGGCCGATATAAAGGGTAAGCGCACCTAGTCCAAAGTTTATAGCATGCATAAAATTGTATATATACCATTACAAATGATCATCATAGAATGTAATGTTCCAAAGAATTATGTTAATTCTTGTTTATTTAAAATAGTACAGATTGATTGATATAGAATTTCGATACTTCGCACATTTATTACCAATAACAAGAATTCAATTTTGCAAGGTGTCCGATCATGTGATCTACAATAATATGACGATGAGTAACCGGTTGACGTTTTGATAGAAAGGAGGGGATCTCCAACAACACTAGGTTGCAGCACCCACAGCAAAATCCCAAAACACACATGCAAAAAACACAGAACAGATACCCACAGAAAGAGACGCAAAATGGACAAGGAACACATGTACAAGCAAAATCAAACAGGGAGGTACATGTATGCGCTCTTGTTTAATTTCTTGTTTATATAAGTAGGACCCGAAACTTAGCGGATGAACTTTGGTAATCACTCTGTCCGTCTCTCCGTATGTATCTTTGTCCCTCCTCTATGAAAAAGACATAACCAGTGAAGGATTCATAGGGGGGCCAGGGGACCCGGGCCCCTTTTTTCACCCCAAGTTATTGATCAGAGTACTCTTTTTATGCTTAATCTCTTTATTTTTGGGGGACATTTTCGGCTCATTTCTCTCGCCGCACTTCATTTTTCATCACCTGTGTATTTTTTCGTCGTCACTTTTTCTTCAACTTTCTTTGTCATCGTGTTTGAACGGATTCATATGTCATAAACATATACAAAATTCAAAATCAAATTAACACTTGAATAATTACCAAATGATTCATTATCATTGGCCTATCTAATCAGGTTAGACAGGTGGATAGTGGCAAGCGCGGATCCAGAGGGGGTGTGGGGTGGGGGGGGGGGGGGGGGTCCGGACCCCCCCTAGAATTTTCGAAACATTGCTCAATTTTTGTTATTAATATACATATTTCATAAGATTAAGTCCCAATTCCCCTTTTGTTGTCTTAATATTTGAAAAATAAATCATGAATTTGTGTTAGAAATCTTTCATTTTGATAATATTTTGCCGTCAGCATTTCAAATTTTTTCTCTGGCGAGCGGAAGCATACATGTACGTTATTTTTAAATGATGCATAGATCTGCGCTTTCCTATACATTACACCTAGGTCAATAAACAAGGGAACTAAGGAAACGAAAAGAAACTGAAAAGACACAAATAGTGGATTTTATTCCAATTCTTGGAAAAAAAATTTCGCTGGCTCGCTATCGCTCGCCATTTGTTGTATTTATACATATTAGAACTGACAATCAATTACTATATACATGTATATGATGTGAAAATTCCAAATTTTAAGCTGTTTGCTCGCCATTGCTCTCCAGTCACCAGTTTTATTAATAATTAGAGACAGAACTGACAGTCATCAATCAATATCTTTATTTTCTTGCGTTTGCATGTTGTTTTTTTTTTTTTTGTTTCTTTTTTTTTTTTTTTGCTCTTCAAAAAATTCGGACTTTAGGACCCCCCCTGAAAAAAATTTCTGGATCCGCCCATGAGTGGGGTCGCAATGCCCTATTCTTCTCAACCTTCCCTTGGTCAAACAAAAATAGAGCATGGTAAATGAGAGAGGGATTGTATTTTAAATGTAACCATCTATTCCAAAAAATGTACGGATCGCTCCGCTCGTCAATATAGAATAAAGTTGTATTTACATCAATGAATAGATGACTGAATCTAAAACAAAATGAATACTTCATATCTTAAAATTTTCCGACTCGCTACGCTTGCCAGTCTACCTTAAAGTTTAAACTAAGGCAAATGTATCAAGAAACTCAACATCCCCCCCCCCACATTTCTTAATTATATCACCAGTCTAGAGAATCACGTTTGTCGTCTTAGAAAAAAAATATTTTGCTTGTCAATTTTACTCTGAACAATTTTCTTCGAGCTGAAACCTTGCCCCCCCCCCCCCCCCCTTCTGAAATCCTAGATCCGCCACTTATATGTAAGTGACATCGGCGAAACTCCTGTTACACCATCTTGGTGCACCAAGGGTTTCATCGCATTCCGCCAGACGCTTCATTGCAAAGTACCCTTGGATTCAGGGGTCCCCCATTTCGACAGGATTTCTGTCGGCGGCCCTATTATGACGTCATGTCATTGTAGTTTAATGACGTCGGAAAACAACAAATGCGATTACTTTTAATTTTTGGCGCCATAATTTAGAACAGTTTTTCTAACTTTATTCCTATCTTCAATCTGAATTTATGTCATTTCCTTTTTTGATTGATTTGAAAAAAATGGGACCTAAGGGGTGAAGGCAAGGTCATATTGAGAGTGGAAAGTAGTGGAAGGAACCTATGACGTTGCGGTGGAAGACGCTGTTACACTACAGTGGTTCACAGCAGCGTATGCCAGCATAGAAGGCTGCTAGCTAACGCGCTGAATGATCGTTGTACATGCTTCAGCACTGGTGTTAAACCGATGATAGTAACTTTAGTTACTATCATCCGAAAATAGCGGACACAAAAACAGGCAGAAACGATTTTTCCCTTTTATTTCACTTATTCTAATGTATATAAACAATCTGAAGCGATGGAAATGTACATATACAAAGTATTATTATAGGGGAACCTTCATAAATCTATTATCTTTCTATTTTGAGCAGAAAACAGGCAGCGAAATGTTTAGCCAAGACGATAGTAACGCAAATTTCTTATGATAGTAACTCAAAGCTCTCGAAATTCATGAGATGATAGTAACGCATCCTCAAAAATCCAGAAGGGACATTTTAAGCAGTACGTACTAAGAATCGGACATGCAAGATGTTTCCTTTTTACGTAAATTCACTTTAATGACTGCCACAGATTATTCTGCTTTAGAAAACGACCGTTTAAAGCCACTAACCTTGATCCACCACTGGAATATCACCATGTACTCGTAGTCAATACTGCAAATGCAGATACATCGTTATTTATCCAAGGTTGCTCAAAGTTGTTTACAGTAAGCACGCCTCATATGGTCACCAATTTGGATTTATATGAAGCATGCATACTCAGATGAATATTTAGCATTGAAATTCTTCAGTTTTCATAATACCTGCGCTCCTTTACCATGTAAAACTACACAAATAAATGATGAATAATCCCACCAAACGATCTTTTCTTTCATACGGAAATTTACGTGGTTTTATATTTGTTAGGTTTTAAACGGACAATCAGTGTCTTTCCTTTCCGGAATAAGAGATAGTTGATACATGTATATTGATAAATTTGTTATTTCTTTTTTTAATTCACTATGTAATAAGCGTTGTTTAAAGCCATTCATTTTAGAAGTTAGAAAAGTATCAGATTAAAAAAACCCAAATTGTTCTCTGTTAACAAGGATTTATTTTAACTTTACACACCCTACTGTGGCCGGCAAAATCAGTAGACAATCAGATGACGAAGCTGAAGCCACAGACTGATAGAAGTATAGAAATAGTATTTATACACCGAAACTCAGTTACGGAGTGAACCCTTTATAACTGCACTAAAAAGAAAAAAAAAGACTTGAAATTAATATGGTTCCTTCATTTTAAAGTGGTAGTCAAGATTCATTTTTTAAAATAACCGACTTTACTACATCTGTATCGTTTGAGACATATCAAATATATATATATTTTTTTTAATTTTCGTTTTTTTTTTTTTAGTAAGCTGACAGATGAGTGAGAAAGAGAGAGAGAGATCATTTCCCTTTTGGTTAGCTATCTAAGAAGAGTATATTTTCTTACAAAGTGATTTAAATTATGTAGAATTTTTTTGTGTAATGTTTGTTGAAAAAAAAACACCATTTATTACATTCCCTAGATAGGCAAAATACAATCCCCCCCCCCCCCCCAACACACACATTTTTCTCTTTTTGGTCTAATTGCGGCATATGAAATGGCGATGTCCGTCTATCTGTCTTTTAAAGTCGGAGAAAGTTTTAAAGATGTAAAAACATATATGTTTATTGAACAGTAGAATTTTGGTGGAGCCGAATTTTTTTTAGAAGTCATAAAAATCGTTGATACTCCAATACAATACACAGCCAATTGTGCCTCACATGAAATTCATATGAAATGAGCATCATGTAAATTTCACATGAAATTTCATGTAAAATTCATATAAATTTCACATAAGATTTATGTGAAAAATATTTCACATGAATTTCACATAAATTTCCATCACATGAATTTCACATGAGTTTTTCTAAGTGACCTTCACAGGAAACTGAATTCACATAACATCCATGTAAAAATCTTTAAATGAATTTCATGTGAAAAATTTCATGTAAATTTCATGTTCGAGCTCGTTTCACATAAATTTCAAGTGAACTTTCATGTAAAGTTCATGTAAATTTCACATGAATTTCATATGAGGCACAATTGGCTTTGTAATAACGACATAATAGATCGGAATTTTAAAATAAAGCGTTTTAAGATTTACACGTACATGCCATGTAGCTTAATTTAGGCTTTTGAACCAAATAAATCAATGAATTCTATCACAAAAGACGATTTCCAACATTGCTGCTCATTGAGTTACTATCATTCCTATTTCCAGTTACTATCATCATGCGTTGTCAGGCATTTTTGCGTTACTATCATCATCGATGATTTTTTGATCTGGCATTTTCTCGAATATAACGTTGAAACAGTAAACTTAAATGGTATTATTGGAATTTTATATCAATTCTCTTCAAGTTGGCCGCTTCAGCTTTTTGTTCTACATCGCATAAAAGACAATATTTGGAAAAATCGATTCTGCCTATTTTTGCGTCCGCCATCTTGGGATGATAGTAACTAAAGTTACTATCATCGGTTTAACACCAGTGTTCAGGGACGTCTCACAAGAAGCTGTACGCTGTCGAACGCTCTTGGATTACAAATAATAATGCCTGCACAAAATTTGCAGCGTGAGCGTACGCTCTGGAACATGCTCATGAAATAAACTTGACGATAGTCTAGCGTTTGCGCAATGTGTTTGTAATATGTATGGAGCGTTCTCTAACGACTACCTGGCGTATAAATTATGTAAACCAGATCAGCACAAAGGATCTGAAAATTCTCATACAGTGCATAAATTGAGATCGCATGAAATGCGCTGGGTATACGCTGTTCTTCGCTATTCATACGTTATAAACACGTTACACACACGCTAAGAAAACGTTCTGCAGTCGCCGTACATGTTAGTTTTGCGATAGGCAAACGCTCTGAGTCTCAGAAAGCAGTTTTTTTTTTATTTTGTAGAAACGACAACACCGTTCGGCAGCATGTGGCCAAAAAAGAAATAATGTATAAAAAAATTCAAACATTAACGTTGCCACACACTGTCCAGTACGCTGTACTTTTATAGGACCTAAGTATATTGGATACTAATACTCAGTGTTGTGTGTATTTCTGTTAAGCTCACGTTTCAATACTTATTATTTTAGTAAGTATAGTAAGAACAGCCGGTATTACTAGCCATTCACTTAATTTTTTTCGAAAGACGGGGAGAAGCTAAACGTACATAAAAAACGCATTGTTAACGTACATATAATGTACAATCGATATAAACTTAGCTCCCCCGCATCCATGTCCGCTTTAAGAGAAGTTTGAGGTACCTCAGTATTTGGCAAAGTACCAATGCTACAGTAACCAAACTTGCACATGTGATTCATATTGGGATGCCAATGTGAACCTATATATCGGACGCAGCATCTGACCTACAGCATCTAAATAATAATTTCCAAGCGTTAGCGCATCACATGACCTTGATATTTCAAAAGAACACATTTTAGTAATTGGGATTATTTATAAGGAGGTGACGACGCCTATTTATATCGCACTACTCTCCAAGTGACGTAACTATGTTACGCAAAAAGCAATAGTGCCCGGTCTATAGTCACCGCGTGCTAAACCAATAGAATTCCAAGGATTTATAATGTGATGTACTAAATATGAGACAGATGTCAACGGTTATTTTGTTTTCTCTCTTACTTTCAGATAAATAACACTTATACATAACAACATGCTGAAATTATGAAGTTCATGTATAGTATTTAAATTATATCTGAAAGTAACGCAATAAATAGAATGTTTCAACACACCGTCATAATTTATAAAATCAACTGTTGACCAATATTACGACATAATGTATAATCGCGGTTTTATTCAGATACAGATCTTGGTAGATGAAAGGAATTGTGCTAATGTGATTCTACATCGCAATTCGTAACTTTCTAGCATCTGTTTTCTGGCTAAATGAGTTGGATATCACAGATCAATGCACTAATTGATTTTTCAAGATACAATGTTACCCATCAATATGTTTACTTAACAAGACGTTTTATGTGACGTCAACGACGTCATTATAAGTAAACGCGACGTTGAGGTGGCGTCATTCAAATAGCCATAGCTTCCTTATTCATCGAGATATTTTCAAAATTGAAGCAATACTATAATCAGCAAATGGTACTCTTTTACAATGTATAATATTGCAAAATTTTGAATCTAGGCCATAGTTGGTAGTTAGTGACTTTTCTCCTTTGAAGTATTAAGTTACTCAATTCAATCGCAATCAAATTATTCCGTTTCGCAAAGTTGTCATGACGTGAAATGATATAAGACAAACTGAATTTACCGGACTTCTTAAAAACAAGCACAAAGCGCTGTCATGATATTTCGCGGAAAAATATTACAACGTCATAACTCAGTATGACGTCAAATAAATTCCCGTTGATGACGTAAACTATACACCAAGCTTAGGGTATAAAGATGTCGTGATAGAAGCATATTTTAGATGTAAACAAGAATATATATTGCTCGTCATTCGAAATGCATTGCCCTTTAATCTAGAGGTATATTTAACCATTAGTTCAATAAGTTTTTAGATTTTGTTTTCTTTACGACATCGATACGGTTTACGTTTGATTTGTTCACGCTCATACCCTCTTAAAGAAATACATTTTTAAAATTTATTCTCGCTGTCAATTTTAAAATATATATTGCATGTTCTTTATTTCCCCGACGTTTGTGGAGTTGAATTAATTCCATAACCTGTATGTGAAATCCCCCCCCAAAGGAAATCCGATTATTAACACTATGCTTTTGTTTTATTTTCCATGGGATCAGACACTTTTATCACAGAGGCTTGCCAGAGGATTATTCTTATCTATGTGGACTTTCCTTTTCTTTTCGAATACATGTACGGCGATAACAAGGAGACATCTTGTTCACAAATGCCCCCATGATGAAATAAAATGGAGGATAAGGGTACAAGAAAAGATGTGCAAAGAATTTCGGAAATATCACTGTATGCCCTTACATAAAAGTATTTACTTCATTGAATTTTGTGAGCTGCCGAGAACATTCCATTTGGAAATAGGTAAGTCGTTTTATTTATTTTCCCGTCATGGCTTCATTTATACACATATTACTTAATTATTTGTGTCTTTATTCCATTTCTCTTTCACCTCATCAAATTGAGCGGATGCAAACTAATTTTCATTGTGTAATATGGTAATATGATAAAAACAATATTTTAAAGTTTTGAAAATCAACGCATTCAATACAATATTCTAACACGAAATATGTCCTCATCTACATAATACAGGAACTACAAACATAACTACCTCCTCTTCCAAATAAACATTTATAATATTATGTAATAGCAAAAGTTAGAATAAACACAACAAAATAACATGTGTCTGACACATGGTGCCTCCTTGATCTTTTCTGACTCTTTTTTAAATACTCATGTGAATTAACAGCAGTTGACTTTTGAAAAATACATGCGCTTTTTTTTCATTAAAGATGGTTGCCCTTACATTGAAAATATCCATGATTCAAGTTGGTCGTTTCGTCCTTGCCAGAACTTACAGAGCTGCACATCTCAACGAATCTCATTCTCAACCAATGAATTTTATAAATGTAAGTTACAATAATTCCAATTAAATATCATTAAGAGATCTAAACAAATGGAAAGTAATATACAAGTACAAGCCATTTTTTTCAACATTTCCCTAAATAAAACGAATTACATTTTAGCTTTATCGTTTCAAATGACAAATATGGATAATGACCATATCCCTTTTAAAAGCACAAAATCGATAATTCAGAAAATCAGAAACAGAAGGCATACAAAATCAGGATAAAACAGGAACTAAAGCAAACAAACAAAAACCTCCACCATATGAAAAGAAGCGAACTCCCGATATGAGTGAGACCAGGTGCCCAGGAAGAGTAAGCATCTCCTGCTTGCATGCAACACCCGTCGCTTCAATTCGGTAGAACTGTCACATCAGGCAACTTCCATTTTGGAGGACCTAGAGTACAATCTTTGGTTGGACGGTTCAAATGGTCTATGACAGAATATCATCCACCATTCTGGAGAGTGGGACATCATAGTGTATGACGAGTTCCCCATATCGACCGTAGAACTTCCTCAGTGACGATGTTAGTCGGTCACGAACATATCCCTGACTGAGAAGCTTATCTGAAAGACACCTAGCTCTCGGAGCAAAATCCGTATATTTAGTACTTGCTCTGGCAAAGCGTATCAACTGAGATATGAACACGCCATAAGCAGGCGATGAAGGGATGTTGCTACTCAGAAAAGGAAAGTTTGTAATGCTGAAATTTAAGTCGTCACGTTTGTCATAGAGTGAGGTGTTTATGCGACCATCAGTGTCGTAGGACAACATTATGTCCAAATAGGATGCTGAATTATTTGTCTCTGTAGTTTCTTTGACCTCAAACTCCGAAGGATAGATACTGCTGAGGTAATCCGCGAATTTTGGATTATTGATGGACAACACATCGTCTATGTATCTCTAAGTGAATTTGAAGTCAGAAGCTAAGTATCTTTTCCCCTCAGAGACCAACGATTGAATGAATTCAGCTTCGTACGAGTAAAGGAAAATGTCGGCAAGGAGTGGGGCACAATTGGTCCCCATTGGAATTCCGACAATTTGCTGGAAGACCTTTCCTCCAAACACCACAAAAATGTTGTCGATCAGAAAGTTTAACATCTGAATAATGTCTGTTTCTGTGTACTTATTTTCGGAATCGGACTTTTCTTTTACAAAGTAGGTTTTGTCATAGTTAACAACAATAAATTTGTATTTGCGATTACCGTTCTTACTTGTAAACGCATTACTTATAATTTTTGCGAGTCTGTCTTTCAATTTAGAATGTGGAATTGTAGTGTAAAGTGTCGAAAAAGCAAAGGCTTCGATCGAATGGACTCTACTAAAATGAATGGATTTCAGATGTTCTAAAAGTTCATTCGAATTCTTTAAAATCCACATCTGGTTGATACCACTGCGAGAATATACTGTCGAACAATAGTTTTGAAGCCCAGATTTGATTTCAGATAAAACTTTGGTGAGTAAGATCGATACAGATTTGGTAGAACATTTTGAGGAACCAGCTTTACATTAATAGAGTGCTATAGAATATAATCATTTAAGAAAGGAGCGGATCTCCAACAACACGGCAAAATTTCAAAACAACAGATGCAACCCCCCCCCCCCACAGAACAGACATCCACAAAAAGATATGCTAACGGGACAAGGAACACCAACTCACACCATAGAAACATGAAACGTAACAGACCACACATAAACCAAAGGAGCCAATGGGATCCGGTGCCGACATAGGACGGCCAACTGCCACATTAATAACAGACGGTGTGGTTAGCCTGGACTACATGAACAAAACCCTCTCCGATTACCCAGAGGTCTCGAGGAACGTAAAATTATGTTGTTAAACAACCTCCTCACTGTAAGATATCCACACACAAAGGAGACAGTAACACGCAAGGCCCCAGCAACACAGATGAATATGTAAATGGATATAAAAAGAGGACGTGCGTAATACAGTACGTGCTTTGCCAGCTGTAGCGAGCTCATAATTGTTACCACCCGAGGAGTCCGACTGACATTCAAGGTGGCAGGTGGGGGAGGCCCTGTCTTCTCTAAAGAGATTTGAACAGGGCCCGTCATGGAGTTTCGTCGTCACAGTCAGTCAGAGTGCAAGTCTTAGGAATGCATTCGTACAAGACTGTAGATTGGTCAAGTGCCAAGTCTAGTGTCCGTCTGGTGACATTAGAATCATATCCATGATATAAAAGACGTTTGATAATTCTGACGCATTTTCGATTATTAATCTGTCTACCTTTGATCCTTCTTATTTTGTTAATTATGTCACAATAAAATGGAGGCTGTGAAAAACCCAAAGTAATACAGTAAAATATGCCCTTACTGTCACTCGTTTTCTACAGTCACTTCCTGTAATCTTTCACTTTTTACTCCCCCAACACGATTAGCTATATAAAAGTACCTAAAGGAACGGCCACTCTCGTAACGCGGCCAGCGGTCAACAAAATTCTGACCGAAATTGCTTCCTTGACTGTTTTCACTGGCCATTTTAGCAGAAAAATAAATTTGTACGTTTGAGTAATGAAACTTTTCATGAAACAAAGGAGGGAATCTCCAACAACATCAGGCTACAGTACCCACACCAAAACTCCAAAACACCCAATGCAAAAACATAGAGGAACACCAACGCACAACACAGAAACATCAAACACAAAGGACTACACATGAACCATCAAGACCAATGGGTATGAATTTATTATACGGATATGCATAATCATAAACATATCGCTTTATTTGTTCAATAAGAGATCGAAAATACACCGTACATGCACCTTAGGCAGTGTGATCAGTTATGGTTCCTTATATCATCTACCTGGAATGAAAGGCCACCTGTCTTAAGCACCCATGTATGGTTTTCCCCAAAGCTGCCAGTCTATCACAGTTTTGACTGTATTCTCTTTTGCTTTACAGAAAGTCTTTACTCATTTTTAAAAGCGAAAACCTTGACCTGAAAGTTTCTTTGTTATTTGTAAATTACTACTATGAAAATCCAAAACACCAGTACATGCTCTAGCATACCGGATGAGCTGTGAAATGTAGATACTGTATAGCGGTAATCTAGGATAATCACCGTCAAGCCAGGGAAAATTTACTATGTTGAATCCAAAATAATCTCGTCTCTCCATTAACAATTTGAATATTTATTCCAAAAATGGGTTTTCTGTGTTTGTAACATTTGCTATGTTTAGATTAAATTTTAGTCGATAAATAACATCTTTATACGTTTCAAAAACAGGATTGTCGATAGTAAGGATATCATCATATCCCACCCATCCTGCTACGTCTTTCGGTACCCTTTTATCGACATAGTAACTTTCATACTTTTTCGGTATATTACATTGTTTAGATTTAGGATCACTGATGAGGGTTAAGTATCCGAAACGTGCATGTCTGGTCCACGTTGCCAATTTATTTGTTCTTAAATGATGCTATTCAAATTGAAGACGTTTACATCCATGTACCTAGAAATACTAATGAAACATTTCACATCATAATGTTGTCTTTGCTTTTGAAGATGTGGGATAATTCTTTTCAATACGTGTATAAAAATAAATCTGCAACAAGAGGCGCACAATTAGTTCCCATAGGGATACCTACAACCTGCTTGTAGAGATTACCAAATCACATCAATTCTGTCCAAGAGGAAGGACAAGGCACTGCAGAGGTAACTGCATGTCCATGATTTGTACCCGAAACGTGCATGTCTGGTCCATGACAAATATGGATAATGACCATATCCCTCTATACAGCACAAAATCGATAATTCAGAAAATCAGAAACCGAAGGTATACAAAATCAGGATAAAACAGGAACCAAAGCAAATAAACAAAAACCTCCACCACATGGAAAGAAGCGAACTCCCGATATGGGAGTGAGACCATACTATCTGTTCTTATTTAATAGTATCGAACTTTGAAGACCTTTAACATTGTATTCTGTAGCGGAAAAGAAACCCTTTGCTTCAGATGTACAAATATATGTTTTCCCCTCTCTATTAAAACGTGATTCAATGATTATAGAAATTGATCATTAATCTTCTCGCGAGGAAGCGTGGTGTTCATATTTGAAAAGTCGCATGAAGAAATCGTATTGGCTTGAAAATTTCTAGATTTCATTTTGTCATTCACCTCCCGAGAATTTTTAATTTCCATCGTCATTTAAAAAAAAACTAAGATTCTGATTGGTTAAGACGTTATGTTGATACATAGACCAACACAATTTTTCACGTAAGTTTATTTATAGCACAATTTTTAGAACCGGGGATTCCCTCAATCACGAACAAACTCATTGCTGAAAATACAATTTATTGATGTTTGCTTAACAATTTCAAGGGTACCATTTCTTTTCGACTTACCAAAACATCTACATGCTTAAACTCGCCACAGTCGGCAGAGCATTTACTGTATTACTGACGCACTTTATTTCTATACCCATTTACATATCAATCTATGTGTTATTTTTTTACCCCTACTTTATGTTGCTTGTTTGTGCTGAGGTTATTTACACCAATATAGTGCCTCCTTGGAGACGTATGGGAAGACGGAAATGTAGGAGGATTCTGAACACGTAATCCGGAGAACCATATCAGTTGATACTGATGTACCAGAATATCTATCAAAGTCGGCACCGGTTTCCCATAGGTACCGTTTGTTTATGAGAAGTCTTTTGTGTTTGATGTTTCTATGTTGTACTCTCGTGTTGCTTGTCCCTTTTGCGTCTCTTGTGATTATTGTGAGATTATCGTCATGATCTTCTTTAACTCATTGCTGTGACCTGTCTGCTCTATGTTTTGCAACCGAGTGTTGTTGGAGATCCAATCTTTTTTTCAGTTAAGAGAAACACACGGCATATTATTTTTATAATAAGTTCATGTTTGTAATCAAAACAAACTCTACAGAGCTAAATGGATAATGTGTAATATTCATTTTTTTCTTTTTCTAGTTAATGAATGTTATGGCGAAGTCGAAGCTTTATCGAGGTATGTTCAAACTTTAACTTACTTGTGTTGAAAGACAATATTTAGTTCAAAAAGTTCTGCACCTGGCTATTAGAATTCTTGGAAAGAGAATTTTCTGTTGAACTGAAAATTGTTCCTTTTTTTCAAGTGCTTCAGATTTCGATCATATTCAATATCGACTAAGTCAAATGTATGGTTACTTTAACATGTTTAAATGACAAAGAAATATTAAATTTTCAATTTTAAGGCATTGCACTGAAACACACGGCTACAAAAACAAGAACTCAATTTGTTATAAAGCTTATAGATATTTATTGAAATTATATATATTTTTTTGTTAAAATTCAATGAAAAAGTGTTGGGCGCAAAACCTTGATCTAATTGTCTTCTAGACTAAAATATAGCTATGCAATGTATCTGTCTATCTATATAAAATTGAATTTGGTTGTTGGTTCGCGCCCATGTCAATTTAAAATTATGTTTGCATAACATTCGTTGGTAATCCTGCATTCACCGTTTCCAAGAGTAAGTGGCGAAACAACTTTACTTTTTTATCTTCCACATGCGACTTCACAACTACTTGAAATATGAACCAAATATATTCGTTCGACATATTCTGATGAAATATTATTTTCATAAAAGAATTTTTAACGAAAATTACAGGACCAATTTTAGACAAAAATTGACCTTCTCTATTCTTAGTCAAAAGTCGTACTACTTCTTCTGATGAAGCTTTTATTACGGTCATTTAAATATCATTAATAGAAGGTTAAGATTGCCTAATGTCTTACATATGTCTTAACTATACACATATTTCGAATCTTAATATACATATATGTTTTATTCAAAGCTTAAAAACATTCCTGTCGTTAGCGCATACTTGAAATATATTTCTCTAGAATTTTACCATTCGTGCCTACAGGTATATTCCTTTTCAAATAAAACGAATGTGTTCCAACTCTTTGCCATGAAGACACTTTCAAACCATTTTTTATGTACCAGATACGTGTTTCGGATAATAAATCCTCATCAGTAACACTTATGAAATGCCGAATTGATATTCCGACACATTCAGATGTATTTCAGTTGCTCCATCTGGTTTTTGTGTCGCCTGCGAAGCATAGCGACACTTAGGGATCACTTTGTCCGTTGTCCGTCCGTCTGTCTGTCCGTCCGTCTGTCAGTCAGTCTGTCTGTCTGTCACACTTTGGGTGTCACAGCCCATAACTTTTGATTGGTAAGTGATAGGGCTTTGATATTTCACATGTGTATTCCTTGTGACAAGACCTTCTTACACATACCATAATTTTTGACCTAGTGACCTTGACCTAGAAATTTGACCTACTTTTCAAAAAAATTAAGAATGGATATATCTTTTGATTGGTAGGTGATAGGGCTTTGATATTTCACTTGTGCAATCCCTGTGGCAAGACCTTTCTACACATACCATAATTGTTGACCTTGTGACCTTGACCTAGATATTTGACCTACTTTTGAATAAAAAGATATGATTCGCTATATCTTTTGATTGGCATGTGATAGGGCTTTGATATTTCACATGTGTATTCCTTTCGACAAGACCTTCCTACACATACCATGGTTTTTGACCTGGTGACCTTGACCGACATATTTGACCTATTTTTCAAAAAAATTAAGAATGGATATATCTTTTGATTGGTAAGTGATAGGGCTTTGGTAATTCACATGAGTATTCCTTGTGACAAGAACTTTCTACACAGACTATAATATTTGACCTTTTGAACTTGACCTAGATATTTGATCTTCTTTTCAAGAAAAGTGATATTGGCTATATCTTTTGATTGGTAGGTGATAGGGCTTTGATATTTCACATGTATTTTCCTTTTAACAAAGCCATTCTACACATACCATAATTTTTTACCTTTTGACCTTGACCTAGATATTTGACCTACTTTTCTAAGGTTGTATATATCTTTTAATTGGTAGGTGATAGGTCTTTAATATTTCTTATGATGAGACCTTTTTCTTACCAATTTTTACGTATTGACCTTGACCTAGATGATCGACACTCTTTTCTGAAAATTTGAGAATCACCACATCTTTATTTTGTAATTAAGTGGTCTGATATTTCAAATGAATTTCATTTGAAAAGACTTTTCTACTGATACCAATAATTTTGATCCACTTTCTAGAATAATAATCAAACCGCTTCGCAGGCGACACAAGCATTCCTTGGATTGCTATTTTATTTTTTATGTATGTTACAGGGATTATTTTTTATGTATGTTACAGGGAATAAGTGCAATTAGGGATTTCATGTAATTCCTGAAAGGTTCAGTAGTTACATGTAATTCCTGGTCATTTGAGGGATTACATGAAATCCCTAAAATTTTATGGATTTCATGTAATTTCTGAAATATTTGAGCATTTTTACACTTATTTCCTTGCGGCCAAAATCATATAAAAATGATCAAATTGCGATATGAGAGCTATTTTTCATGTTCATAATATAAAATCCTATTACTGAAAGAGACAAAATGGTTACGCATAGAATCAGAGATACTTTTAAGGCTGATTTATGACATGTTAGAAAAACTCTTGAGCAGAAAATTTGGTTTCACAGATAGATTTTGGCCCACTGATTAGTTAAATCAATCTCTGTACATGTAATACATATACTCGGTAAAATTGTATGCATTGTATCTTGATTGGACTACTAGTATATACTCAATACAGGTATTAATTGTACCAAAGTACCATGGTGATCCGTTCATCCCGAAATCTTTTCTTTGCATCTATTCAATTTCAATGAACCTTGTTGCAAATGAAAACCGTAGTATTTAGATATACATGAAGGAAGAGGGATGTCAAAACGTTTTTACCGGGAAATAGGAACAATTTACATAGATTTGTTTTATTGACCTTCATACTGGTGTTTTATGCTTCCTGTAGGGCAGGTACATCCATTGCCTAGCCAAAACGTCATTTTGAATATATCTTATCATAAACCTTTTTAGACATCAAATAATGAATAGTTGAAAAACAGAACATTTTTATCATTTCTTCTTACTTTTTGCCCTTTATTAAGATAGCAGTGACACTCACTGCCAGCATTGAGTGTCACTGCTGGTGGACCAGGACTCCCCAGGGCACATGTAGCCAAGTTCGATCAACTTCAGTTTATCGTTTCGGTCCTGTAGCATCATATCCCACCCATCCTGCTACCTCTTTCGGTACATTTTGGACATAATAACTTTCACACTCTTTGGCCATATTACATTGTTTAGATTGAGAATCACTTATGAGGGTTAAGTACCCGAAACATGCATGAAAGAGGTAAGATATTTCACATGTTACATTCATTTGACAAGACTTTCCACCTATTCCAATAATTTTGAACCAAGTTACATTGACCCACATCTTTGATCAACTTTTATAACTACGCCGCTTCGCGCAGGTGCCGCATAAATTCCTTTGATTGCTCTTTACACATTCAGTCATGGGTAACAAGGTTAACTGTTCCACACTGCAAAACGAAATAAGTGTTTATAATAATAATGCGGAAGGGTTCAAACAACTCACATGGAACAAGAAATATATATTTGACTGATTTACTGCAAAACTAGTCACTTTTCTATGACTCAAAAGGAATTTAAAATTCGATTTTATCATGTATCCAATCTTCTTTCAGGGTGACGGAAGTGCTAAATACCAATAAACAGTTTATTGTAAAGTAAGATGCTTCCATTATATTATTTTTGAGATTAATTCGAATACCTTAAAGTATAAACTAAGTTTGCATGAAAATTTGAAAGGCACACATGAAAGTGAATATGACAATGCTATCAGTTTCTTTAATCCGATTGAACGTCAATTGTACACCTCACACAGAATTTTATTTTGTTTTAATTTTCTAGCATATCCTCACCCGATACTAATGAAACAAGACCATACACAAATCAGGTATATTTGTCGAACATGGTGACAGAAAAAGTAGAAGGTAAGGATGTTCTAATTACATCATAATTATTACATCCATTGAAAATAAACCTTACTTAATTCGTCCTTTAAATCGTAAAATGATTTCTATCTAATTTATTTTTCTTTTTTTTTTAAGAATTCCAAACAATAGATCCTAATGACATCTTTTTGATCGTATTAGGTAAGCAGTTTACTCATTTATCTAACACATGTAGCCAAAGAATATTCAAAATCCTAATTTAGCCATTTGTAAACCTATTAACAGCAATTCTCTGTAAATGTCAACCTTTCTATAATAGGGGTGTGGCACGCATGGTCTCAGAATATGACTTATTTGTGCAAGTACCTTTGTTTTGAAAGACAATTAAAGAAAATGATGTTCCTTGATGTCCATGCTCACCGGTTGCGATGGCAACGGCTCGAGTAAATTTCCCTCCAAAATTAATATTCTGAACCATCAGAATTAGTTCATTTTGAGGCAATTATAAATATTGAAATAGAATTATTTTTTAAAATTTGATTTTATATAATTGTTAGGTTACTAAAAGAGAATTATTCAGTGTATAACAATATTTCAACTGATGAGTAGTTTTCAGCCCACCGGAGTACTTAAAGAGGGTCCTAAAGGAGGTCTCAAAAATGTTAAAACAATGCAAGTTTTGAAGCGATTTTGTTCTCTTTTGCAGCCATACTGTTAATGGGCATTATGTTGTCTTTAAAGAAGACACTATATAGTATCATTATATACAATAAAATTTTTGGGGCTATTGAGTATAATAGTAGTAACCATGGAAACAAAACCGCTGTTTTTGATAATTTCATAGACAAAATCAACAAAAATGGTTAATAATAATCATTAAATTTCTTTTAGTATTAACAATTATTATTCTCAGTGATCAATTATTCAAATTATATGTTAAACGCAAGATTTTGATTTATGAAAGTGTGGTTGCCATGGCAACATAAGTTAATTATGGCTTATTTTTAAAAAAAAATAATACTAAAAAGCCGTCGGTTTCCTTATTGAAATACATTAAATGACCTTGACTTCTTAAATGGCATTGACCTTTTACATATTTTCATCAATAGGTATGATTATCTATGAATGTTGTGTCAATTTTTGAATAATGATAATAATATGACATAATTATTTAACACTTATTCAATAGTCTTGTCGATTATTTCCTCACTTTCTGTGAGTTTCTTGTTTAGATAAAAATATATGATGATTTTCATTTTGTTATGCTTGAAAGGACATCAAACATGATAAGAATAAATAAAGATGTTTTCCCCTTAAGAAGAAGATACCATAATGGTAGTTGCCAGAGGTCAAGGTGAAGGTCACGAGGACAAATGTCTTGATCTCAGACATAGTACATGTACTATGAAAGGTGAACGGACGCCAGAAAAGTTATCCCTATATGTAGCTCTTGCATTGAAGGCAACATAAAAACTGTACAATGATATTAAGAGTTCACGGTGAAATAGGAACAAGCTCTATGTTTGTGAAACATAAATTAATGCCCCGGATAGCAGCTTTGAGTATCATAAGTCAAAGTCACAATGTCAAACTGTTGGTACTTTCAAAAGGAATGCAAAGGCCCTATCACTTATTATTCAAAAGTTTGAGAAAAGGTCAAATTTAAACATCTAGGTCAAATTGTCAAAGGTTAAGGTCTGAAAAGAGTGGTCTTGTCAATTTATATATGAAATATAAGTACCTGAAACGTGAATGTCTGGTCAATGCTGCCAATTTATCTGTTCTTAAATGATGCTATTCAATTTGAAGACGTTTAACATTCAAGACCTACCATTATAAAAGCCTTATATAAAAGTTTAGAAAAACAGGTCGAATTTTAAGAACAAGGTAACATTGTCTCTATTCTAAGATGAATGATCATGTCATAAATAATGTACATGTGAATCAATAAAGCCCTTCCACTCATGCTTCAAAAGATACAGCCAAGTTTTAAACTTGCTAGTTTGCAATCTCCCCCACCCCCACCGCCTCCTCTCCTTTTGCTGTGATGTCTCGAAACCGTGAGAAAATATCTTATATTATAACATACTGTATGTATCACTTGAATTATATGAAATTTAAAGGCATTCAGGGAGACATATTTTATATGAATTCTTTTCAGTATTTGCCTGAAAAAAAAAAAACGAAAAAGTGGGTCAAAGGTCAAGGTTAATGTTAAAAGGTAAAAACTTTTGTACCAAAAGATGTGTCTTCTCAAGATACATACACATGCTAAATCTTATCATCTACTATGTTTTTTATCCTCTTTCATTGAAAGCGGATGAAATGACAGACGGGCAAACAAATCACTGTCACAAGGGCGTAAGAGAGGAGGGGGGCAGCCAGGGCACATGCCCCCCCCCCCCCCCCCCCCCATTTTGAAAAGTGGGAGCACAACCATGTTTGCACCCCCCCCCCCCCCCCACACACACACACACACAGATACTTTTCAATCACAATATTTTATGAAGCATTAACATTGTTTAAAATAGCAGTATTTTGTACCATAAATCTACAATTTTTCAGTCAATTTTCAAATTTTTTTGTTGATTCGCTACCGCTCACCAGACATTTCTTCATATATGTATAAAAACAGATCCCAAATCTAAATTTGTGAATAAAGAAAATGAAACCCAGTGGCGGATTAAAGGGGGATGGGCGTTAAATTTGCAAATCATAGGTAAAGCGATCATTTCCCATTCAAAAAAGAGTAAATATTAGTTTGTATTACTAACCACCTATTAGTTAATATAATTGTAAAATGCATCAATTTTAATTCAATAATCAATTTCAGTCATGACAATGGGCCCGAAAAGGCTGAAATTCGTGAGCTTCCATGGGGCTTCGCCCCCCTGGTCCCCCTACCAGGACTCTGCCCTGGACCCGCTGGCGACCTAGCGGCCCCCAGACCCCTCACCATTTTTTACGCCCCCTCTAACTCAAAAGCTGGATCCACCACTGAAATCCCCATTCTTTATCCCCCCGCTTTTATTTTTGCTTGTAAGACATTTTGGGATATTATGCCCCTCCACATTTTCAGGCAGACCTACGCCGTTGTATCGTCTCCGTCAAAAGACCAGTGATGTAAAAAGATAAGTCTGTACCCTGCAGTTATTCTTTCAGCACTTTATAAGAGCGCTGATATCACAATCTTTTTTAATAGTCAGATACATAATTATCAAAATAACAACTAAATGGGCACACATCTTTTCAAGCAGAACAAGATTTACCTTGTACTACAATACAGTACATGTACAGTACAGTAAAGGACAGTAGTCAGTACAGTACAGTGCAGCAAACACTGCAGGTGGTATAAAGGAAATTCGAGCTACCCACATTACCCATGCAATAATTGTACTTTGGAGCTATTACTCATCAATCGTATTGGTAGTTTTTTTCTAATAATACGATTGTCAGTAGGTTTGTCAAATCTAGCAAACAAGCAGCTGTCAGTCTTCTCAGCCTTGGCATTGAACAATTTGTTCCAAAATTTCTGCTTTTTCCTCTCCTTATAAATATTCCCCTTTGTTATATGGAGTTCAACGAAGTTGAATAATTTGACAATGAAAAAATTAAGGGTTTCATCATGCAATTAAATATCAATTAAAACAGGCAAAAGTACAAAAAAAGACTTATATAGGGGAGAAATTCACATTGATAAGAGAGAAAAATGGGAATTCCAAGGTAATACGGATCAAGGGTGCATAAAAATCCAATTTTATGCGATATGGGCATTTCTTAAATCGATTTTTTTTTATTCATTTATCTACTATTTATTTTTTTTTTATTTAATTCATGTTCTTCACAATTCACAATATTTTCATGCAATGTATGGTCCAGCGGAGAGCACATATCAGCTAGACATGCAAGCAAACGGGATCTTTATGGTGTTTATGTTTCTTCAGTCACGATACGAAATTGCTATTAATCAACTTTAATCGACATTCATGGTGGCTTTTTTGAGCTGAAAATTATTTCAAAATGGTGAAAATCTGAGTGTGAAATTTGGTGCAATTCTATCCTTTGACACTTTTTTTTAACACCCAACCCCCCCCCCCCTCTCATAAATCAAATTGTGATTGTTTCACTTCCCCATTGTTTGCGAATATTAAAGGCGGATCTAGGAATCTTTGAAATTAAAAGGGAGTTGAAGATTTCTTTTTTTTTTTTTTTGGAAGACGAAGGATTAAATATTATATTATAGCCTGGGAAGGCTTTTAATTTCCTATTTTAGTTTTGCTTTTTGATCATCTAGTGTAGCGAGTCAGAAAATATTGAGAAATGGAGTATATATATATCCCTGTTTAAATTAATTCAGTCATTTTAGAAAAGAAGGGAGGGGTTCTCTTCGAAGATGAATGATACTCAAAAAGACTTTTATTAGTTTCATCTTACAAACTGGCTAATAGTACATGTATAAGCTTGATAATTTTTGGAATGTAATTAATTATAGTTTGCCTAAGAAAATAATTTACAAATTAAATGTATCACAAACAGCAAATTCTATGATGAATTTTGAAGGGACGGTGTCCCTGAAAATTAATTAATTTTACAAAATTTTGGAAAGCAAAATCTTTCTTTTCATATGAAAGTATACATTCTCATTTGTATAAATTCAAATTTTCAGGTGAATCTAACCATACATTCACAGCTATACACCTTTAAAAACGACTTATTTTGAATTTGGGGCGCGCAGCTCTAAATTCATTTCACTGGCGCCACCTACAATGTATTGAGTTTTTACAATAGTGGTATATGGAGGTTTGATTATTAAAAAATCGACAATATAAGGGGTGTTACTGCATATTTTCGAATAAAATTTTTTATGGCTCCTTTTTACTTCTTTTTAGACCCTTTGGAATAAGTTTTACGTTTTCAATAAAATACATTTTCAGGGACACTGTATCTTTAAGAGTTATCATTACTACTTATAATTTCATCTCTCACCCTTACCAATAATCCTATCTTCTCTCAATAAATCATTTTTCTTTCAGCCCCACCCCTAAATCCCATATTTACCCCCTCACTTTAAATCCTACAAGCCTGAGACTGTCAAACTTCATTGAATCAGGGTGATACTAGTACTATATAGACAGTATACTAGAAAAGGTTTAGATTTTGATTTTGATATCAGTTCCTTTCTCATTCATATTTATTGTGTTCTGAGACCCCCCCCCCCCCCTCCCTTCCTCTTATCCACCTGGCAAGATCCGCAGAAGATTTGATTTTGACTTTATAAATTTATGCCTAATTCTTTTTTTTATTCATTAAAGATATTGTATTATTTCCATTCAAGAAACAAGATAAACATTACATTTTGATTTAACAGTATATATGATATGGACCAAGATTACAGGGAAAAGGGGATCAACCATGGGTCGGATACTCAGATTTTACAAGAATATTTCTCAGTATTCCTCAAAGCTGATTTTTTTTTCTCTGGCCCTCTTGGTCGGATTTTTTCCCAAATAAATACCATCGTAGCAAAATGCTTTATTTTTTCATCGCCGCTTTAGGCCTGAATATTCTTCTTTTTGACAAAAATTCAAGCAAAGATTTCTTACTCCCCCCTCACAGTCATATGGCTACTCCCTATCTTTTCAGAGAAAAAGAGGGGTCTAGTGCATGACCTCAAGGGGGTTTCGGATCATGGAACCCCCTTCCCCCAATTTATAGGGTACATGAAATGGTCTGGTTCACCCCACTCCCTCCACTCCCCAAAGGTAAACAATTTTTTCGCATGTAAAGAAGAAATGTTTTAACATATTCAGTATGGTCATTGAACCTAATTTTCCCGACCCCGCGAGTAGAGATCGAGAGAGAGAAAGAGAGATCAAGTGCAATAAAAATATAGGCATATGTATCAAAATAAACAAATTGTAAACTACACAGCACACATGCAAAATTTCCCTCCGTGTTGATTGTTGCTAAACGTTTACTTTCTCCGTCCTAGAGAGTTCTCCTATGGGAATTCCCCTTTTTCTAAAATTAGTAAGTTTTATCGAAATTAATTTTTGATTTTTGAAGTAATTGTAAATAGCCCCAAAAATGTTTTTGTACATTTTGAAAATATACTATTAGATTGATTACATGGTATGTTTACATTTTACAGGCATGGCTGCGTTTTTTTATATTTGCTTCAGGAAATAGGCTTAGAATTGCACATGCAGTTACTAATTTTTCACTATTTTATTAAAGTAGGGAGACATTTTTTAGGTTTGAGCATAAATATCTGAAGAGTCCATGGTGTACTACAGTATTTAAAACAAATAAGTTCTGTATAACATATAGTTCTCATTAGAAGATACCATAAGATAAAATCCCAATATTATCACAAACCAAATATTGAAACTGTGTTTCCATGGTAACGGATCACCGTATGACATTGTCCCCATTAACTTTTTTTCATATCTGATTACAATGATTATGTATATAAAATTTCATCACGATTGGTCACCATGCGTGCCAAATTTAGGTTGATGGTTACAGAGAATTGGTGTTAATAGTCTAAGATCGCTTTTGAGATGGTGATTGTACATATTCCTGTGTCAACTAGAAACTACTTCAACATATTTTTATTTTCAGGAGCTGTATTTTTCATTATATGTTCGTTAATACTGAGTGCCATTTTATTGTACAAAAGAGCAAGGAAAATGTAAGTCCTTTTTTAAATGTAGTTTACCTACTTTAATGCATGAAATGGATTAAATCAGACGTCACGGTGACAAAGTGCCTCAGCTCGCTCAAGCCGGAGGAACACGGACATATTCTCTTGTTTGTTTTTTATCTATTTAAGATTCATTTGTTTGTTGCCAATGCATTTGCTGACTTGTCTTCGAATCATCTTACAAAAATTGTGCTTTCTTGGAGTCCTATGGACATCGAAAAAATGGGAGGGTTGAGCATTCATAATCCGGCTACCCACTCCATCAACTACTAGTGTTTCAGATGAACGCCCTAAGTAGGCACTGATTGTCCATTTGTCTCGTTGGTTTATCTGTACTTTATTTTCAGTTTGGTGTTTTGATGACGCATTTCGGAGTATATGTACTTTTCACGTACGTTGTTTTTCCACTTGGATTGTTTCAATGTTTTGCTGTAGGTGCTGCAACCGAGTCCTAGTTAAGTTCTCCCTTTCTTCTCTGTTAGTAGTAGTAATCCAACGATGTTGAGTTCATTAAAGCGATTGGCTAATCGTGGCAGCGTGCTAACCCTGACCTTCGTATACGTGGCATATTACTACATACTGTATATGCTAATAACATATACAATTTCGATGTTTACCGAAATCGTGTGTACCTTGGAATACAAATGTCTATAAAACAAAAATATAAGAGATATTTATTGCAAGTAATGTTCAAATGGTAGTATTTACGGTAAAACTTCGTTATTAATCCCTGCGGAACCATATGTTATCTTAAAGAAAACTTTGGCTATGACATTGTATTCCTTATCTTCAATAAAGAAGAGAAGGAATCAAAAGTTAAGTTAGCTCAACATCGTGATCTATTGTGAGTGCTGTTGAGATTATCGTCAGGAACTTCTTTAACTCATTAGTATATACGTTAAGTGTTACGTGTGCATCCGCTTACCGTCATGCCCTATGTTCTAGCAACATTGAATGGGCGACCTGTTGCCACTATAAATTAATTTCCAATGCATTGATATGGGTTCCATGGATACCAAAATTTTGACCTTGTGACTTTGACCTTGGAGTTTGACCTACTTTTGAAAAACTTTTAACCTGGCCATACATTTTGAAAGGTAAGTGATATGGCTTTAATATTTCACATGTGTATTCCTTGCCACAAGACCTTTCAATGAATACCAGACTTTGTGACCTCGACCTTGGAGTTTGATCTCCTTTCGAAAAACTTTAACCTTGGCCATAACTTGGCCCACTTTTCGATCACAGTAATATAGATCTAAATCTATGATCATTTTCTTGCTTAATTCAGGATAAAAATTTCGGCACTAATCTATCTAATAATGAGCTGCACACTTTATGACTCTATTGATATTCATGATTTTTAAAGAGTGGATCCAACCTGCCACGCACCTCTGTTTACTTGGACCCGACACATATAGAATGTTTGGCGAGGTTATTCAGTTCTTATTATACACAACCCTACACAAATCCTACACAATATTTGGAGTCGCTCATTTTGGCAAAAGGAGATTAAAGTTCTGTATTGTAGATTGCGTCAGGAAAATTCACTTTGGCTTTATTTAAATTGTTTCACATGAAGCACTACTGACGAGGATTAAAGTATCCAAAAACACGTGTCTAGTACAACAAAAATGGTACTTTGAAAAACTCTAACCTTGGCCATAACTTTTGCATGGTAAGTGATATGGCTTTCTTATTTCACATAATTATCCTTTGTGACTTTGACCTTGGAGTTTGACCTACTTTTGAAAAACTTTTAACTTGGCCATACCTTTTGAATGGTAAGTGATATGGCTTTAATATTTCACATGTGTATTCCTTGCCACAAGACCTTTCAATGAATACCAGACTTTGTGACCTCGACCTTGGAGTTTGACCTCCTTTCGAAAAACCTTAACCTTGGCCATAACTTCTGAATGGTAAGTGATCGGGCTTTCATAATTCACATGTGTTTTCTTTGTAACAAGACCTTTCAATGGATACCAAAATTATTTACCTCTTGAACTTGACCTTTGTGTTTGACCTTATTTCGAAAATTTAAACTTTAGCAATAACTAGCTAAATGGTATGGCTTTCATATTTCACATATGAATTCCTTCTCGCAAGACTGTTCCATGATATCAAAAGGGTAGGGCCACGAAGCCCGATATTGGCCCTAATTTTGAACATTGTACTTCATAGAATTTTTAACTGTGATTTGACATTTTGAAACGTTCTCTACTGAATTACGAATCTATCTTTTGTCACCATTTCGTTTATCAATAGTTTTTTGCCCTTTGAAAACACTAAAAGTGGTCATATTCCGCGATATTGACGCAAAAACTACATATTTCTATAACATAAGCAATGTTCGCATGCATTAACTAGGATGAAAAAAATATATGTGAAAGATTATCATGATATGTTTTGTCACAAACGTTTTATCTCAGTTAACGCATGCGGCCACATTGAGTTCTTCCACAAAAGACAAAATTTCAAGCAATTTTCGCCATATTTTGTCAATAACGTCAAAGTGACGTCACTTTATGACGTCATTACAGTTAAATGGCACTATATTTGGTGATATTTTTCTTTTCATTAAAAGCGGTGAACTTTCGTGTATTTTCATGAGAGATATCAAGTATTCCTCATGAAATTTATTTCTAGAGAAAAACCGAGGGCCGATTTAGGGGTCTCGTGGCCCTACCCCTTTGACCTTGTGACCTTGCACTCAAAATGTGAGACTACTTTTCAGTTGTTTTACTGTCAAAGATGCCAACGGGGGCATTCGTGTTTCACAAACACAGGTTTTATTTCTAAGTATATCATACATATGCTGCAAACCCGCCATCATCAGAAGTTCTTTGTATTTAATCCAACATGTAATATATTTCAGGCAAATGCATTCAAAAGAAAGTGGAATAGAAGAAATAGAGATGAATTCAGTGTATGATGAAATATACCAGAGTAGAGATGTTCGATCATAAGAAAACTTGATAGCATTTTTACGTTTCCTTCCCCTTAAATTAAATTGTACTAATTAGTCCTTTATTCCGATCAAATTTTACAAAGAATTAGTTTTAAATTTCTAAATAATTCACTAGGAGTCCAAATATTTTCCTATTCAAAGATCTATCAGGAAGATCAGTTTGCGTTGAATTCATTACTTAACGTAGCTCGCGGGGAAGCTTTCATCACAATCAAATGTGTACGCAGGTTTCACCTTCGAATTTTTTTATGTGCACATCTACGCTATGACGTCATAAACCTTACTTGATCGTAACGTCACGCTACGTTGCGCGACATTTATCGATAGGGCGCAAATTATGGCGTAATATTTTCAATACTTATATACACAAGGTACAATGAATATAATTCCAAATTTCTATAGAATCTGATGAAGGATTTACTTTTGATCACGCTTTCTCTCGCTCTCCTTGTTGCTTGTTTCTGTGCACAATTGGCGTGTCCGACAGAAAAGGAGGACGGGCTGAGAATCTAAAGATGAAATATTGAAGCTGTATCAATTAAAGTTTAAAGATTTTGAAAAGGTTAAACTTCAAGGTCTGTGAGACTAGGTCAAAGGTCCAGGTTTTCACTGAAAGATCATGTCAGAAGGAATTCCGGTGAGAAATGTATAACTCATATCCCTTCAATAAATTAAATGAAGATGTAAGTTTTGAAAGAACGTCAAGGTCAAGGAAAATAGTTCAAAGATTGGACAAAAAATATTGGCACGCAGGGTCCATTCCGTCTTTGTTTATCTTCATGTACGGTTCCTTCTCAATGCTCCTTATATTTTTTCTCCCGCTGTTGACTAAAACATATAATTATGTATATTCTATTTCAAGGTCATATTGATGCGTTAGACTTGTCTCAGTATGGTCTGTTTTATAAGCTGATCCAATCAGTTCTCATTCAGCAGAATACAAGGGGGGGGGGGGGCGGACAGGGGGTACCTATCTCCTCCATCCACCCCTTACATCCCCTCCCGCTCCCTCCCCTCCTTTTCATCCTTCCCTTACCTTCACCCTCCGGCCCCCCCCTCCCCCAGCAACCTTCCCCCTCTCTTCCTCCCTCCCTCCCTCTCTTCCTTCCCTGTCCATCCCCTCATATAACGTAACAGCTTCCCCAAAAAAAGTTGAAGCACAAAAAACCAAAGATTTTTACAAGTAGATTATACTCCGGAGTCAAGGTCACAGTGTTAAAGATTTGGGATCCACGCAAGGTCTTGCCATAGAGACTACATAATTTATGTGCAAGTTGTTTGTTTGGAATTTTTTTTTTTTTTTTTGTAATCGGAAAAAAGATACCGTACTGCCTTCTTGAGGAATTCCTGAACTCGGAGATTGAAATGGAAATTTCATTTTGATAATATATATAACGACAATCGAGGCGACTGAACGTAATGATTTTAAAACGAGCGTGAAATGAAAATCACAATGTATATTTTACATGGCCCGCCCCTCCCCAACCCTTTTCCGATATTATAATGTACACGTACATATAAACATGAGGGTATTTTTATTGTATACCCCGCCAAAACATATCGGATTAAATACCGGTAGTAATGAGCATGTCCGTCCGTCTGTTCCATATGATGTTTTCAAATATTTGAAGAAAAAATGTCATGTACGGAGAAAGATAAATTAAGATAAAAATAAATTAAGAAATAAGGTCTAGCTCGAATACGGCCCATGTTATTGTTGCTTAATTATCTGAAAAAAAAATAAAATTTGGTTTCTGGATGTTTCAAAGAAGACCGTTACAGAGAATCAAATATTCTGCATACTCCTTGACGTCATGTTGACACATGCGATCTGAACACGCTGTGACTTTGACGTTGCGAGTAAAATTGACGCCGAAGACACGCAAAACAAATTTTCAATCTTAAATTGCAAAAAATCTGCCGAGAAGACCTATCGATGTTTTTATATATTCGAATTCAGCTCATTCTCTACTTTTACGTGTAAGAAGGGCTTTAAGGATCTCCACAACTTAATGGAGAAAGTGGAAATGAAGCAAGACGTGTTTGCCTTTTGAATGAGTGCGCATTTTTGAATAATAAGTTGCAAAATGGCGATAAAAATTGCAAATTTCCCCCAAGATACATAATAATCAGTAGAAATACAAAACTCAACATGGCAACAATATTTTCGATCTCCCTTTTCACCCTCCTTGGTAAATTTTCTAGATTAAAATTATTTTAATTCAGAAAACGCATATTTCCGAATTAGAACGTCAATGCCGTCTTTGAGGCTCAAAATTTCGAAAAACTTCGTGGAATAATTACATGAAAATTATATCAAAGATTGATCAAATCTTAAATTTCATGTAGACAAATTTTCAGGCTATGTCTTCTCGCAAAGTTTTTCGTGCCGTAACGCCGCAATGTACCTTAAATTACATTGTATTATTTGTAGTAAAATAGAGGACATGTCATCCATGTTTATCAATAGGCATCCCGTATATAATTTTATCATGTGATACACCCTTTATTCAGTTCCATAAAGCCATTTCATAAATATATGTTATGATAACACCTTAGATATCAGATAGGGAGCGTGGTCATTGGATGAAGCGCTCCAGATCCTTTGTGACGTCACAATAGAAAAAGGCGACGTTATTTGCATGAAATGAAGTCGGAGTTATTACATTTTTACGTTATTTCGATCAATTACGTTATATTTCATGTGATTAAAAGAATCTCAAATGCCACAGCTCGGGGATGCAAAATTCACACAACTCGTTTCATAAATACCGTACGAAATAGAAAATCATTTGAGATCCTACATTAATGTACCATCTTTATGTACAAATGTATATACTTCTCAACAAAGAAAGTAAATTATTGTGTTATTGTTATTGTTGCTCTATTTCTCTTTCGTCAGAGTTAACTTATACTACTTTATTGCATTGGGTACATATTTCCTTTGTGAATGAAGTTTTACTTATTAAAACATTGTTAGAAAAATATACAATTCATCAAATTCTCATGTGTAGATGATTTGACAAATATGGATAATGACCATATCCCTGTGTACAGCACAAAATCGATAATGCAGAAAATCAGAAACCGAAGGCATACAAAAGCAGGATAAAACAGGAACCAAAGCAAACAAACAAAAACCTCCACCACATGAAAAGAAGCGAACCCCCGATATTTGAGTGAGACCAGGTGCCCAGGAAGAGTAAGCATTTCCTGCTTGCATGCAACACCCGCCGCTTCAATTCGGTAAAACTGTCACATCCGGTTAATTCCATTTCGGAAGACATAGAGTACAATTTTTGGCTCATGTGTAGATGATTTCATATCAAAGAAAACTACTTCAATATATTCATGTAATTTCACTGTAGGTATATAAAATAATGAATTCGATGTTTAGGAGTAACATATTCAATTGTTCTCATGTTTTCTGGAATAACGATGTGATAGATTATTTTTCGATTCAATTTATATTTTAGTTTTAGCCAATCAGATCACCTGTTTCTTCCTGGTAATGGTAATTTTATCCAATGAAATTGCTTGATACAGTCTGATAATTGAAATTTTCCTTATTTCTGTTAATAAAAATTTTAGCCAATCAGATTACCTGTTTCTTTCTGGTAATTGTAATTTTATCCAATGAAATTCTTTGATTCAGTCTGATAATGGAAATTTTCCTTATTTCTGTTAACAAAAGTTTTAGGCAATCAGATTACCTGTTTCTTTCTAGTAATTGTAATTTTATCCAATGGAATTGCTTGAAACAATCTGATTATGGAACATTCTATTTCCGGGACGTTTCTTGTTTCATTTCGTTAAAGAAAAATCTAACCAATCATATGCCAACAGGAAATAGCTAGACTTCCGTCAAACTACCATTTTAAAAGCTTGTAGACATGGATCTACTCTCGCGGGCTGATTTACCTGAAATTGATTCTGTCTTGGATCGTTTGAACAACGTAGTGCTCAACAAGAAAATTTAGACGACAGAAACTGTAAATAAAAAAATACACACACACAAACTAATAATAAGCAGAGTATTTTACTGATATATATCGAAAATGTGTGTTAAACGCATTCTGATTGGATGAAATTTCTATTACCACAAGTTACACAAAGGAGGGGATCTCCAACAACACCAAGTTGTAGCAAAGTAAAACCTATCCTGATTTGTCAAAATGTTAATTCTCAAACTTGAAAGAAAAATCCATGACCACGAATAAGAGCTCATTTGATTGGATGAAATATATATTCACATTCACAGGAATGCATTTTGATTGGTGGAAAGTAGTGTTAATAAGAAATTATTTAGAGAAACCTGGTTTCACATTTGCTAATCATAGTTTCATGCAACAAAATAGGGTTTGGCTCGTAAACTTTACTTTACACCCCTAACGAAAAAGTACTATAGTATACTATAGTAAACTATAGTATACTATAGTATACTATAGTATACTATAGTATACTATAGTATACTATAGTATACTTTACTACACAAAACTTTACTATACTATACTACACGAAACTTTACTACACTACACGAAACTTTACTATACTACACTATACTACACAAAACTTTACTATACTAGACAAAACTTTACTTTACTACACTATACTACACAAAACTTTACTATACTACACAAAACTTTACTATACTACACGAAACTTTACTATACTACACAAAACTTTACTATACTACACAAAACTTTACTATACTACACAAAACTTTACTATACTACACAAAACTTTACTACACAAAACTTTACTACACAAGACTTTATGAAACTTTACTACACGAAACTTTATGAAACTTCACTATACTACTCGAAACTTCATGAAACTTCACTATTTCAAAGAAATAATGTATAGTGGGAGAGATATACATGTTAAGCTAAGGGCAAAGTATAGGTGCATGGAACACAATGCAATGTATTTTGATTATGCGCCAATGGATTTTCATTATATTTATACATAGTGTGATAAGAATGTGAAGAGGAAGCCATCATTACACATTATTTCTAAATTATACGACAACAAAGACGAACGACCCGAAACATATATTAAAGAGCATCCTTTTTCTTGAAGTATACAAATTTTCAAAACATTTCACCGAAAAATAGAGTTTTAAAGAATTTTTGACTATTTCAGTATATTTTCACAGTATTCAAAAAGAAATCTAAGTCCCATAACTCTGTAACAACAAAACAGATGAACCTGACAATTGAAAGGTGGTTTCCTCTCCACAGTCTTATTACAATGTAGAAATATCATGTAAATCTGTGGATGCATATTGCTTTTACTATAATTTGTACCCCCTCCCATTACATATAATTTTTCAATTATGCGACAAAAAAAAATTCAAACCCGTTACATATACAGAAGAACATCCTTTCTTCTTGAATTATACAAATTTTTAAAACATTTCAACCAAAAATAGATTTTTAATGAATTTTTAACTATATTAGTATATTTTCACAATATTTAAAAAAAAAATCTAAGTCCCATAACTCTGTAATGACAAATAGGATGAACCTGAAAATCTAAAGGCAGCTTCCTCTCTAAATTATGATCTAAATCTTAAAATATCATGAAAATCCATTGCTTCATATTTCATTTATTGCGTTCCATGTGCCTGTAATTTGCCCTTAGGCTTAGCTTAAAACATGTACATACATGTGCATATAACCCCCCCCCCTCCCATCATGCCCATTACACGCGATTTCTCAATAATGAGACAAAAAAATAAAAACCCGTTACATATATGAAAGAACATCCTTCCTCCTTGAGGTATACAATTTTTCAAAAATTTTTGACCAAAAATAGATTTTTAATGAATTTTTAACTAATTTTCTATATTTTCATATATTAAAAAAAGGAATCTAAGTCCCATTACTCTGTAACGACAAATCAGGTGAACCTGAAAATCGAAAAGCAGCTTAATTCCTCTTCAAAGTCTGATCAAAGTGCATATTATTAATTTTAAATATCATGAAAATCTGTTGACGCAAACTGAAGTTATTGCGTTCCATAAGAGGACGGAGACGGTAGGGCTGATTATCGCGGGTCAAATGTATATTGCGCGATATATAGCGATATTTGGAAAAATATTGCGATATATATTGCAATATTTTTATACGGTAACATCAAGAGCCCTTATGGTTTTTTTTCCCTACCTCAATTTTCCTTTCAAAATTTTATTTTAAAATCTTAAAATGTCTTCATCATGATATACATAGGTGTATAAACGTTAACTGCATGGACCTTCACAATGCTTTTTTTCATATTTCATAAAATCTTATTGAAAAAAATCTGTCTAAATCTATTTGTTGATTAGTTATTGAAAGCAGTCGAACTGCACAGAACTTTGATGTACATAGATGAGCAATTGGTAAAATTTTAATATCCATCGTCTGTGCAATATGAAGTATTATTATGCTTCCAGTGAGTTTCTTCTGTGATAGGTTCTACTCTACCATATTGTGACAGAGAACGGTTCAGGTGTACACTATCACCTTTCTATGTGTGCACTATCACCCTAATAGTGCACCCCTGTTTTACCACAGTAGTGTTCTTAACATAAGTGCTGCTGACTTGTTTATATATACAGACATGTCGTTTCATACAAGATATTTAATTAAATTTGTTTGCATACCCAAGCAAATGTTCCTAGATATTTATTTTTTTTCCTTTAAAATTAATGCCAAATTTATGTTGCTATATTTTTCTTGTTAAATAATGCCTGTACTTATTGACCAGACTATAGATCTTTTACAGTCACAGAGGGTTTAAATCCAGAATATGCACAAGGTGTTTTGAAAGAGAGGTAACTCGTATAATCAATATTCATAACATATATCTTGAAAACGTTTTCTATGAAGGGAATACACTATCAAAAACAAATGTTCCTAGATAGTTATTTTTTCCTTTAAAATTAATGCCAAATTTATGTTGCTATATTTTTTCTTGTTAAATTATGCCTATACTAAACGACCCCACCATAGATCTTTTACAGTCAAATAGGGGTAAATCCAGAATATGTTTGTCTGTAACACAGGGTTTTTGAAAGAGAGGCAACTCGTGCAATCAATGTTCATAACATATATCTTGAAAACATTATCTATGAAGGGAACAGTCAGCATAATAATAACAATAATGTTAGGTTTAGTGTTCACTATGCCGAAATAGTAGTCAGGGTTCTGGCACATAGTGCACTCCCCTTCGGGTCGTGCACTATGTGCCAGAACCCTGACTACTATTTCGGCATAGTGAACACTAAACCTAACACTATTATATAATGATGGGATCCGAGACTAACTATTAGATAAATAAAAGAAACTATCGAAATGTCCGGAACAATTTTTAAACATGCCTATCATCATACTGATTTAGAGAAAATTCAGAAGATTTTGACAATCCAACATAATGAGTTACAATATCAATATAAAAAAATATTATTTATATAATAGTGTTAGGTTTAGTGTTCACTATGCCGAAATAGTAGTGACAGGAGGGTCGCGTGCATCTTCGATCCTCATCGACTATTGACACGGAATGATGTTTTTGGGCTGAACATCTTCTCCCAAGCCTTATAAATAATGTAGATATGTTCTTAACCCGTTCTTAAAAAATGTTTGTCGATCAAAAGCTCTGCTTACAGCTTTAATATTCATTGTTCAAAATATATCCAACGTTAATTAAAGATCATTATACAAATAAGGACTTGGCCTCGGTCGATATCACAAATCTTATCGGGTCATTATAATGACATAATGACCGAGGCCAAGTCCTTATTTGTTATATTATATAACGAATAGTTAGATTATATAGGATTAAAATAATGATTAAAACCAATATAAACACAAAATTTTTAATCAAGAATCCAACAATTAATTGCACTTTTTTGTGAAAATTATATCTTTTAATATTTAACAAAATAACTATATTATTTTTTTATCATGCATACCGAAATCAGGACAAATACCACACCCAGTCATTATCTTCCGTCAGCGGTCATTATCGGAAATTCTAATATGACTTGATTCGTTTTCCCTATTAAGACAACAGACGCGAGCCGGGCTCTATTCTCCAATATAGGCCCTATAGCGATAAGCCACGCCTACCCATTTTCTGAAAGCAGATAAACCGGCAGGAACTGGTTTTTACCAAGTATCAAAAGGTCTAAGTTTGGTCATCATTAGAATAGAAATAAAAAATGACAAGCCGGGCTCTATTGTCTCATAATGCCCTCGCGTCCTCAGCCAATCACATTTATCACCTTGCCGCTGACGCGGCTCGGTAATAAATGTGATTGGCTGAGGACGCTCGGGCATTATGAGACAATAGCGCCCGACTTGTCATTTTTTTTTTAAATAATGACTCGCGCGCCAGCCAATCAGAATCGACGTTACATCCCGTTTATATAATATTAGATTTTATTATACATTGATTAAGACGTACGCACAGCTGCAAAATTCTGTGCGAGCAATGTAGATTATGATTGGATTTACGTTTAGCTTGTTTAGATTTCCAGTCTTTTTAAGATAAAATCTCTGTATGTCTTAGAACTAGAGCGATAGAAATAACTGGAAACATAGATTCTATTTATGCGTACTTGTGACACACTCGATAGATATCAATGGGTATTAAACGAATCTAATGCGTAAAATACCCAAAACACAGGGAAAATTTAAATCACTGGCAGTAGTATCATTGCACCGATGTACTTCCTTCCTCCCCCCCCCCCCCCTTTCTAAGATACACATATTTGAATTCTGTTTCTCAGAAAAAAATACTTTCAATTAAATATGTGTCTTACTTAACATGCTAAAATTTCTTAGATTGAAAATAAATTCAGTAAGTGGCATACATTTGAATTATGTAACACAAATACACATAATAGCAGTAGCAGTCAGAGGCAACTCGAGTTTCAAAACGTTACTGTAACATTACGTTACTTTAAAAGAATATCTGAAACGAAGTTATCTCCCATCAATCATATCCCATATCAATTTCTTGTAAAATATGATTGTGAGTACTAAGTATACCTTTTTTCTAACATATTTTCACCAAACTCCTCGTCGACTCGATGTCCTTCTCGTTCTGGATGTCCTTGGTCTAAACATAGCACCAGTCAAATCTATGATAGGAGTACTTGCAGGGACGTGATACTAGGGCTGGGCTAGACAAGACCTAGGGAAGAGGGGTTGCAGCGAGGAACCTTAACGTATTTCGAAAGCGATGAAAGGGCGGGTCCAGGGTTGGAAGCACATAGGAGATATCTGTAAGGGTACGTTGAATTACCAATACTGGCTTGTGATCAACGGAATGAGAGAGCGCATAAACTTACTGAATCGCGCTTCAGGCTGGATCTAAAGCCTTCCACAGTCCTTGATAGCACTTGATGGTTATCCAGTTCGTTCCACTCTGTGACTGTACGTATGAAGAATGAGTTCTTCCTGGTGACGGAATTACATGTAGGTATGTTAAAACAGCGAGTATGGTTTGAGCTATGAACAACGTTCCTAGCTTCGAAGTCAGTGAATCGTTTGGCCCTAATACGGCGCTTGTTTAAAACTGGTACTAGGTAAGTATCGGGTGGTATTGCTGGCACTAGCCCCTCAACCACCTTGAACAAGAACGTCAGACGCAGTTCTCTCCTACGATCCTGGTGAAGTTGGAGGTCCAGGTTTTTAAGCATGTTGGTAACACTACCAGGCGATCGGGTCTTGTAGTCTCCTGTGATAAAACGGGCAGCTTTCCTCTGAATCTTTTCCATCTTGATGATGTCCGATTGAATAAAAGGATCCCAAATGATGGCTCCATATTCTAATGTGGAGCGAACTAACGATATATATGCTGTTTTACGAGTAGATGTCGGGCAATGACGGAGGTTTCGCCTGATGAAGCCAAGTGTGGCACTGGCCTTCTTACACATATTATTTATATGAGTCGTCCATTTTAAGTCGGCTGATAACATGACTCCTAAATACGGATTTGTCTGAACTCCTTTAAGGATAGTGTTGTTAAGTTGGTAGAAATAATTTGATTTCTGACGTACACTAAGTACATAACACTTTGCGGCATTAAAGCGCATTCCCCAGTTTTTCGCCCAGAGTTCTAAACTAGCAAGATCTTGCTTTAGTGCAATATGGTCATCATGAGATCTAATTTCACGATACAACAGACAACCGTCCGCAAATAATCGTACTTTGGACTGGACCGAGTCCGGCAAGTCATTAATATGACAAAGGAAGAGAAGGGGTCCTAATACGGTACCCTGTGGTACCCCTGAGTCGACTGTGACCTCTCGAGAGCATTCCCCCTCTACTACGACTTTCATCATGCGGTGACATAAGAAAGACTCAATCCAGTGATGTAGACGTCCACGAATTCCATAGGCGTGTAGTTTGTGCAGTAATTTGTGGTGCGGCACCGTATCAAACGCCTTAGAAAAATCTAATATGGCAATGTCGGTTTGTATCCCACGATCAAAACTGGAGGTAAGATCTTCTACCGTGACGTTCGGAAACCATGATTTAAAGATGTCAGAATGTTATGGCGCTCAAAGTGCTTCATGATGTGTCGACATACTACGTGCTCCAGTAATTTACTTAACACAGAAGTTAAAGAAACCGGACGATAGTTCTCGGGGAGATGACGATCTCCTTTCTTAAAGACTGGGGCTATATTGGCATTTAACCAATCCCTCGGTAGGCATCCTGTATCTAGTGACTTTTGGAAGAGTAGTGCGATACTAGGGGCAAGCTCGGTTGCACATTCTTTCAAAACTCTATTCGGGATAGAATCCGGTCCAGGCGCTTTTGCAGTTTGGATGTTTTTTAACAGCTTCAAGACATCCTCCTCATTAATGATGATATCTGGAATTACTGAGTCACAAGTTTTCGAAACTGGAGGCATGATGTTCGAATCATCCTGAGTAAATACAGAACTGAACTGGTTGATTAATATTACCGCTTTAGATTTACTATCACTTAGGAGTTGACCTTTCCTTTTCAATGGTGATACTCCAATATTGTCCTGTTGTTTTGACTTCACATAGCTCCAAAACGGCTTAGAGTTGTTATTCAACAGACCTTCCTGTATAGTGTTGTTTACATATGACCATTCGGCTCGCCGATAAGCCCTTTTACATTCCCGTTGGAAGTGGCGGTAGTTTTCCCACTTTCTCGTCTTCTTTGCTTGAGTATGAAGACGCGTTTTACGACGTGACATCTTACGTAACGAGTGGTTTAACCACGGTGGAGATTTACGTCGTCTCGATGTCCTAGATGGTATGTGAGTCTCTATCTCTTTTAATAATGTAGACTTAAAATATGACCAGATGTCCTCGATGGTCTTATTCTGCTGGTAGAGCTGTGTTATAGTGTCATATATCACTTTACACTTTACTCGCAATGCATCCCAATTAGCTTTCCCAAATAGGAAACTCTTCCTTGGTTTCTGTCGGTTATAGTGGGGTTTAGTATCCGAGTCCACTACAACTATGTCATGATCCGATATTCCCGGTATGACGGTAGTACTCTTTATGAGAGACGGGTTAGTAGTAAAAACTAAGTCTAAAATGTTACCCTGTCTCGTAGGTGACTCCTGAACCTGGGTAAGGTCGAATTTAATAGATAAGTCAATTAGATCCTGGTGCACTATTCTGTCTACGGGTGATGTAACCGATAGTGAGGTCCAATCCACATCCGGACAATTAAAATCGCCACAGAGGATAATTTGTCTGTCTTTCTTAACGGTTAATAGCTCTAGTGATCTATCAAGCTCTTTAATCAAGTCACGGTTTCGGTGCGGCATGTAAAAACATCCTATATAAAGTTCTTTACATCCTTTGAGGTGTACCTTGACCCATGTGATCTCGCAAATGGTTACAAATTCTGGTTGTTCGACGGAAATTAGGTCCTCGTGAACCAATATAAACACTCCTCCTCCTAGTGAGCTGCGATCGTTCCTATACGATTTGTAATGACTAGAAAATACTTCACACGATTTAATAGAGTCAGATGTTGGGTTAGATCCTGGCTTGATGCCCTTCAGCCACGACTCAGTTCCGCACACAATGTCGGGTTGTGTGTACTCGAGTAGAGCAGAAAATTCGCCACGCTTCTCGATTATACTTCTACAGTTCATATTCAAGATGCGCAAGTTCCTCTTCTTTGGGTATGTGCTAGAAGACAAACGGTTTGTAGATTTACTAGCACTATTTGTACGTGAGGTATCGGTCCTCGGGCTACTCGTTCGGATTGGGCTAAAAACGGAAGAGTTAATGGAGTCTAGTGTAATATCTGACCCTTTGATAGGTGCATAATAGTTCGAATCCGTTTCATAACTGCGAAATGTAAACGAGTTTACGTTGATGCTCTCGCATTTGCAACAGAGCCATTGAACATGAGAGTATTCCAAAAGATCGAAGTCAGCGCTACACAGTTCTAAACAAGAACGGTGATACCAAATACTACACTCATCACAGCACACCCCTTCACATGACCAATTTACTGGGATGTCGCAAAAACCGCATGGATACGTGCTAGTGTTCCTTGGGCCGGGGTTTGCTTCGACGTCACCCGATAATAAAAGTGACATGACGACAATAGATAACCTCTCCGAATGGTGTATGAACGAAGGTGGTTTCCTCAAAGTCCCTTTGATGTTCCATAATGCATTATAAGTGACAATGTTACGGTACTGATATGATGGAGGTGTTACAAATTGGCAAAAGTTAATCATCAAAAACAACAACAAAATGGCGGCCGGGATCCTGGCGGCGGCCATGTTGGAAAATTAAGCCAGTTGGACAAGATGGTATTTTGGGGCCAGTTACCAGTCTTACCAGATGTAAAAACCTTACATATCGCACATAAGTAGGTTCTCTACGATCAATTTAACACATATATGCTGTTAAAAAGTTTAGATGACTTCTTCTACTGCAGAATATCTTAGATTTTTCACTCCGGTGGTGAAAGTCCGTCTACACTTTTCGCGCATGCGCTCTCTCATGCGAGATAGGAGGGAGGGGTGTTTTGTGTACCCAAAGAGCCTTCAGAGTCATATGAACCAATTTTGAAAAGGGCCGAGTACCGAGCGGGGGAGGAGGGGGGGATAACGCCAAATCCTGTGGGTAGGGATTCGGGGGTCTTTCTTCTCAGAAAAGTATTCATAGGACGGAGAAACATGCATGGTGGATGGGGTTCAGATCATCATATAATGTCCGATTTAAAATAAGAAAAATTAATAATTTTCAAATTATTCCAGTGGCGGATTTAAGGGAGGGGGGCTTTAGGGGCTGGAGCGCCCCCCCCCCCCCCCCCCCCCCCGGCAGCGTAGACAAAAAATCATATCTTTTACGACATAAAAGTATATAGGGTAATTTGTCAGAAAGATCCCAAAGACACTACAGAAAACGCCGATTTTAGTCGATTTCTCAAAATTTTCTCGGGGAGGGGGAGTTGTCGGTGTGGACATGTAGGCGACGAAAAATCTATAGATGCATAACATATATAGAGCTGGATCTGGAAAAAAAAGTCACACGCAATGCATAATTAAACCTCAAGCCGAAGTTATTTCGCAAAGGGCTAGGGATTTTTCCCCAGTAATTTGGGGCCAGGGTCTGTGCAATTTGGAAATATTACGACGTTCGGGAATATTTGTGGTAGTACTAGCTTAGAAAGTAAATGACTGCTTAGACAATCAAAAGATCAGAAATGAATGTTAAATCAAATGATTTTCTTTTGAATTAGATATAATTACGATAATGATTAGTATTTTATTACATAAATTATGGCAAATTAACAGTAAATTTGCTACTTTTGAACCAGTAAAATTAACCAATTGTGGTGATAATTCCACCTACATGTGATTGGAAAATTTTAGAGCCATAGTTTGGAAAAAAAAAGATACAGTTTTTTTATTTTTTTTATTTTTTTTTTTTTACTAATTTTCATTGGGAATGGGGCCAAATGACCCCGGCGGTTGAGGTTCTGGATCCGCCACTGTGTTCATATAGACTAATTTTAATTTACAAAATAAAATAATGCTTTTACCGATACTGCATAGAAGAGGTTGTACTGAGGAGTTTTTCCACTGATTTTGCAACTTTCGTTTCGTTTCTTATCGTTTCTTTGAGAATTCAAAGGCGAGTGAGGGATAAAAAAAGAGTTCAAAAGAACAAACAAACTACAAAACAAAATGAGAAACTAACATGTAACAATAAAATACATAGAAACAAACCTATATTATAGGACATGAAGAAAATGCGTATCATTAATCGAAGCTCCTCGCTAAGTAATAGATACTAAAAAAAAAGTTCTAAGTTTAAGAGAGAGAGAGAGAGAGAGAGAGAGAGAGAGAGAAAGAGAGAGAGAGAGAGAGAGAGGTGACTTAATTAGATGCGAAGCGAATGAAATTACAAGACTATACAAGGACTTCTAATAAACAAAGTTAGTCCTTGGACTATATATACATGTACATGTAGTCCAGTCGGGCGTGAGAGAGAGAGAGGGGGGGGGGGGGGTCCAGCATATGATTTTAAAATGAATTTTGTGTAAAAACGCAAAAAAGCTTCAAGTCGGGGTGTCCCACATACCTCCTCTAGGTCCGCGCTTAAATTCGATTAATGGTATCGATCTCTTTTACTTACCCTGTTGTATATTCTAAAGGTATTCCGTACGAATGCTTTCGGCTTGTCGGTATCTTCAAGGTCACATGAACCGTTTAATCTTTCACGGCATAAATATTATCATTATAATTGTAAATTATGGTGAAAAATAGAAGATGTATCATATTGCGTTTTTTGAAGTATTAATTAATTATCTATCTATTTTAGATTTTTGTTTTGAATGATAAATTGTTGACTTTATACAAGGGCGGATCATAGACGTATATACGTCTCTGGGCGGATCTAGATTTTGTTTCAAGGGGGATGCAACCGATCAGGGAATCCATATGTAGTAAATATATGTACATGTGCATAAGAAAATAAAACTTGTATAAAAATCAGGAGAGAGAGAGAGAGAGAGAGGGGGGGGGGGGAGGGGGGGGCAAAGTCGACCCTGGCGCCGGTAACTCCCTCTAGAGCCGCGATTACTTAAAAGAAGTAGGTGTAGAGAATGTCAAATAATTGTATAAGTTTGAACAATATTTATTCATTATATTTATTTCAACAATAGTATTCATTGTATTCAAAGTAAGGATATAGTTATACATACTCTGCTCCTTAATTGATCCTTGATAAATATATAGTACATCGTTTGCTAAAACTGAATCATGTTCAAATACTTTCAAGAGGAACCTATTTGATTCATTTTTTTTTAATTTTCACGGAAGGCCCGCAGTTGAGGTTCTTTGCCCCTGATCGCCAAATAACTTTCACAAAAGTTATGAAAAAAGAACAAACCTATCCGTGATGTATGAAATAACACATCGATAGGTCAGAATCAAACATTTTATCCGAAATTCTACCGTTTTAGGTTCATTATCGAAAATATGTTTCATTTATCTTGAACCCCCTCCCCCAACACGATGTATTTTTCCCTGCCCTACGACATCCCTTCAATGTCCCCTTTTTCTCCCCTGATAGAAAGGACCTGATTCGCGACGGGTGACACCCCGAGCTAATATACAGTTACATCATGTTGCGTAATGTGACACGCCTCCCGCTTTATATACAGGGGTACAAAACCACGAGGCCTTCTCTCTCTCCCTCTCTCTGGAGTATACATGGCAATAAATAATTAGAAATGAACAAATAAATATTATAACTACCAAAAATGATTAAAAAAAAACCCCACATCACACCCAGTTCGATTTTTTATCCGAGAAAATGCTCATGTTAAAGATATCAGAACAAAAACTTGATCATTCATTATCAAAAAGCATAAAAAAAATCAAAACTTTCTCAGAGTCATCTTTTGTTATTTAACATGGGCGGAGTTAGGGGTGGGGTCCAGCCGGGAACCCCTCCCCCGTTTCCATTTTTTTTGTGACAGATTTAAATAGAATTCTCAAATTGTTCCCCAGAATTTCACAATGTTGAAATAATATACACAAAATTTATTATACATACATGTACCTTCTATCACTGTCTGTATATATTGACTCGAAACTATCATCATGATCATTGATCAAATCCAATAGTTCGTACAAACTTTATTTATAGCATGAGTCATAGAGGGGCCGGGCCCCGGGATTTTCTGCTCAATCTAAAACTATCATTATGTTAAATAGCATCCCTTTTACTCAAAATCCGTCGTCATTTTTACCCCTGCTCTTAAGTGATTAATCTTTTACATAATATGATACAAGACCCATTATGATATTTATAACTGTTCTTTTTTTTATCCAGCTCAGAAGTCTTAGATAGGTGTAAATATGTAAAGACTAAAATCCCTTTTTTAGCGAAATGTACATAAGTTCTTGTTATCACAAACTCACAAGTACACCATAATACTAGGATTATTAATTTTTTATCTATTTTAACGGTAGTTTTTACCCTTCTTTCTACTTCCTACTCTGTACCTACCCCCTCCTTAGTTTTATACCTTCTATTTTTTATTTGGTCTATCCTTTTACCTACTCGGGTGCTCCTTAGTCAAAGGAGGGATTTCCTAGAAACTGAACTGAACTGAACTATCATTATTTCAAATAGTAAATCATATCTTTTTTTCTGCATTTCACAAAAAAAAAAAATACGATCATATACATGAAAAATGATTTGCAAAACAAGCCACGGGTAAAGTAACGGGAAAATTATTGTGCAACCTATCTTCTTTCATCAGAAGTTTGTGTAATCTAATTAACATATTTGCATTACGGTAAAAAAAATCAACTCAAGACATTGATGTGTCTTTTTCCAAATGATTCTCAGAAAGGTCAAAGACTCGTCCTATCGGTTCGGGAGGGGGATGCACCTGCCCTGGGTATCCATTTCTTTGTCGCTTTTTTTAAACGAGTAAGAAAATGCCCCTGATATGTGAGAGGAAAAGGGGGAAACATACTCCAGATTCACCCGTGATTTTTTTTTTCAACTTTTCCTTGGGAGATCGGGCCGATATTTAAGCCCCCACTTCTCCGAGTCTGGATCCGCCTAGAGTTGACCACTTGCCAGTTGGGATGTTTGCTTCAAAACCCTCCCCTCTCCATCTCGGGACTCGGGGTCCGCATTGATTTATACGCTGTACCTAGGATTCCTGCGTTCTCTCTCTTTCTCTTGATATTCCCTATCATTGTACTCCAAATAGCAGAGGGAAATACTTGAAGGAGAAGACATTTTGGAACGAATTGTACGATGACGAGGTCAAACTCATAATAAAAATAAAAGAAGAAAGAAGATCAGCTGAACTTAGACTGGTATGCTTGATCTGAAATTATGAAAACTGACCATCGTATTTTTAAAAGTATTGTGAATACGATTGCCAAGTAATAGCTGCGAATTTTTATTGTTGCATAGACAACATAGGTAGCTCGATTTCCTTTTACAATTATGACACATTCATGTAGTCAGTACACTACAGGTACAGTAGTTGTTCGCAGCAGCATATATGCCTGTTTAATTCTGGGAAAACCAGAAAGAACAATGGGATGAGCAATTAAAAGAACAAAGGGTGATAGAGCCGAATACAAAAGGGTAATTGAATAGGTAAAAATATAGGTCATATAAGAAGTCGGGCAGGGACGCTACTTTTGAAATAGGTCCCGCCTTATCCACGTTCTCATTGGCTGACGTTAATGTTGGATCTGTTGATTGGATGATGATGAAGGAAGCCACACCTGCTAGTAGGTGACGTAAGGATGGCACGTGGATGTACTAGAAGGAGGACACGTGTGATGTGTACTACAGCGAAGGTAATGACCTATTGGAATGCGTTGCCATTCATTGGAATTGAATGGATGGACACGATCGAGTGCCCTTTTTTACGATGTATGTAAATGAAGTCTAAATGTGTGTAACGAAAGGGGGGAATGCGCGGCGCCACCTCCCTCCCCCCCCCCTCCCCCGGGGTCCCTTCATTTAGGGGGAAAGGGGCTTGGGTTGAATAAAATGTAAACTTGTGTAAAAAAAATATATGTCGAACTTACCTGTAGCATCTCCAGAACATTTTTAAATCTTTCCTACTGTATACGCTTCATTCACCCCATTTAAAGTATCTATACATTGATTTCTAAAGATCAAAGGGGAATGGATGCACACCGGTGTTAGATTCTGAATAGGGTCGTGTTTCAACTCGTTCAAATCATCTACCTGTGTTGCGCTCCAATGATTCCGGGCAATTTAAAAATCGATTAGTGTTCATATACCGGAACATACCCTAGTGATTGCCATTTATTGGAAGTGAATGGAGGGATACGTTCGAGTGCCTGTTTTTACGATATATGTAAGTCGAAATGTATGAATGAACGAGTGTGTTGAGGTAGCGTAAATCCCCCTCCCTCGTCTATTTCTTGGGGGGGGGGGGGTAATTGATGAAAAAGATATAAAGCCGGTCGTCTGGTTGCAATACCTCATTTGAATTAAAGATGTCAGTCCGAATGGTTGTGCGTTCTACGGAGTGTAAGGATATTTTCCCTAACAATAATCCTTACGATTTCAGAATTCAAGTGAACAAAGGACTCCGTTTCAATGGAAATGGACAATTGATTTGATCGAATTCGGCATAGACAGAGTGGAGAAAAATGGATTTCAAAATGAAATATTTGTGTATGCAGATATTTGTGACATGTCATACATTAACCAGAACCAGACCCCACTGTTGCGACGAGTTTACATCGCAAAAACGGGAAACCTGGAGTTTCAGAACACTTGTCCAGTGCCTTTGCGATGTAAGGATTTTGAATATATACATTTCTGGATCTTGGACAAGGATTTGAAGCCAGCCTCCTTTCTGGCAATCGAAACAGTTCTTTCCCTTGTATTCACGAAGAAAGAATAAAAGGACTCTCATCTCGCATCTTTCCTCAGTTTTACTCGAGACATCGAACGAATAGCAGCATGCCGTTTGACGTTAGAAAACAATATTTCTCCGAGCCAAAATTCTGGGACATGAAGAATTCGGTTCTTGTAAAACGCAGAGTGAAAAATAGAAAAGGAAAATACATATGGAAATACGATAGGATCTATAACGTCAAGGACGACGTATATGGCGCTGCGCATAGGAAGAAGGCTGTAACGCATCGCGGTGATGGAACGTATAAACCGAAGGCTGTTATGAAACCAATAAGACCAGAACTCAACTCACAGGACAAGGAAAAAATGGCAGAATTAGCTAAATACGACTACTCCGTACGTCAGTTTAATCAGAGATTAACGCCTGCCGAGGAGTTTGCGGAGAGAGCCAAGTCTCGATACGAACATGTCGTCAAAGAAGGTGGGATCCATATGCCTCTGAAGCCATCAAAGACTAAGCCTTTAAAGAAAGCCATCAAACCTTACATCATTGGACCTCCAGGACGAAGAATTGCTCAAATGTAAACTCTTTAAAGGCATATGCGAATGGATATTACTCTCATTTTCATGTACGCCACCATGCAGTCGACATCGTGTCCAGTGTGTTCTCGCCATTTTTCTCGTCCAGATGCTATGAAACGACATCTAAGAACAGTCCATCAAACTTCGACCCCCTATCCGAGAGCCAACGATTCATATCATCCAGCCAGTGAGCCACCACCACCACCTTCACCACCACCACCACCGCAGCCACCACCACCACCACCACCACCACCACCACCACCACCACCAGCAAGGGATCCATACGAAATGCAGGAGTCATTCAAATTTCAACATCCTTTCACTATGATTGTTGCTGGTCCGACGATGAGTGGGAAAACTACATGGATGAAGACCCTTTTGTATAACAGAAATGACGTCATCACTCCCCCACCGGAAAGAATCGTATGGATCTACAAACGATGGCAGCCATTGTATGACGAACTCCAGCTTCACGTACCTGAGATACAATTCATACAGAACCTTCCTACAGAGATGAACGATGATGCCTTATTTGATACCAGGGAACGAACTTTTGTCATCATCGACGATATGATGAAAGATGCAACCGAAAACAAAGGCGTATGTGAAATGTTCATCGAAGGCGCTCATCATCGTAATTTGAGTGTAGCGTGCATCATGCAGAATTTATTCAATAAAGGAAAAGGAAACAGAACCATGAGTCTCAACACGCAATATTTGGTCGTCTTTAAAAATCCGCGTGACCAGCTACAGATCGCCGCATTGGCCCGACAGATGTTTCCAGGAAATTCCAAGAAACTCATGGATGCTTATCAGAGAGCAGTGCAAAAACCACATGGGTCTCTGCTAATCGATTTTAAACAAGCCACTCCCGAGTCACATCGTCTGCGGCTAAATGTATTGAGCACCAAATCGGATCCAAAGGAAGATACGAAAACAGAGCCTGGCAACAACGATCCGCTTTACGATACAAAAGTCGTGTCTAGCGACGAAACGGAAAGGGACGCAGGTGATTGTCAGGAAGAAAGTGATGACGACACGACAGGATTCGATCTATGGATTAATGAAATTTGGAGAAAACGAGACCCTGATTTCCAGACTAAAGTCGGTGAACAGATTAGTAATGGCGCATTAGAAGACACGGCTCGTGAACACGTTAGAAAGGACATGATGGACACTGATCGGGAACTCCTGTTAGACATTTATAGTGACTTTTTAAAAAGATCCTTTTTATTGATGAACTGTACGTTACACAAAAAAATTCGACATAGTATTCTTTGTCAGGTTAATTTGAATGATATGCTGATAGAAGATGCCATTTCTCGCATTCTGAATCAATATAAACATGATTTCAATGGGCTTTTCAACGAAAATGATTGATATATCTCGGGTAGATAATTACATTTGTATATTGATATATGTCAGCCAATGTCCAAATTGCTGTTTCTTTACCACAATAAAAATATTCAAACCATATACTTGCTTTGTTATATTTTCTGCATCACGGATTGTATCTAATCAAGTTATTTCATGGTTCAATGATTCCATATGCACAAAAAAAGTGTATATGTAAAGTTGAAACACGATATAAATCACCTGTATTTTGTCCCTTTAAATGTTGAGACATCAAACACGCATGTCCCGGTATATGAACACTAATCGATTTTTAAATTGCCCGGAATCATTGGAGCGCAACACAGGTAGATGATTTGAACGAGTTGAAACACGACCCTATTCAGAATCTAACACCGGTGTGCATCCATTCCCCTTTGATCTTTAGAAATCAATGTATAGATACTTTAAATGGGGTGAATGAAGCGTATACAGTAGGAAAGATTTAAAAATGTTCTGGAGATGCTACAGGTAAGTTCGACATATATTTTTTTTACACAAGTTTACATTTTATTCAACCCAAGCCCCTTTCCCCCTAAATGAAGGGACCCCGGGGGAGGGGGGGGGAGGGAGGTGGCGCCGCGCATTCCCCCCTTTCGTTACACACATTTAGACTTCATTCACATACATCGTAAAAAAGGGCACTCGATCGTGTCCATCCATTCAATTCCAATGAATGGCAACGCATTCCAATAGGTCATTACCTTCGCTGTAGTACACATCACACGTGTCCTCCTTCTAGTACATCCACGTGCCATCCTTACGTCACCTACTAGCAGGTGTGGCTTCCTTCATCATCATCCAATCAACAGATCCAACATTAACGTCAGCCAATGAGAACGTGGATAAGGCGGGACCTATTTCAAAAGTAGCGTCCCTGCCCGACTTCTTATATGACCTATATTTTTACCTATTCAATTACCCTTTTGTATTCGGCTCTATCACCCTTTGTTCTTTTAATTGCTCATCCCATTGTTCTTTCTGGTTTTCCCAGAATTAAACAGGCATATATGCTGCTCACATGATATTTAATTTGTGTGCATTGAGATGTTACAATTCTTTTCACAATTGATAATCGTGTAACATTATGAAAGAATTGGTTGTTACCTTCATCGCTTATTCAGTTCTTGCATAAACAGAGAAAGTGCGAAGAACCTACCTGAAGGCCAGGGTAAAAATCCCCTTGTTCCACTCGAGACATATTAGGGCAATTACGATACACTTTACTTAGATATGATATAAATCACGATATTTGTTTTCGATGTTATCACACTTATGAATGGGATTTTAAGCACTTTTCTACTGGTATAAAAGAATAATCCGAATAAGAGGGCAATACTTTGAAGTGTCAAGTGAAGTGTATATCTTGAATTACTTTAAAGACAGTATGCTAGGTACTGTGAATTGAACCCGTCAATCGTCAACAAGAACCGTGATTCATCATGAATCACTGCAGCCCTATGACATATACATGATGCGTTTATAATATCACAGTACAGCTATTACAATGTTGTAGAACAATAGGATATGTTACGGTGTACATATCAGTTTGTATATAGATCTACAAGTTTTGTGTCTTCCAATTATGATGTCATACCTTCATTCCAACTAAATCTTGTCTCTCGATAGTTCAGATATCATTTTCATGATATTTATTCTTTAAATCATTTTACTAAATAATCAATTATTATGATTATTGAGAGTCAAATCTATTTTTGGTATTAAAGCAATGATTTAGCCATAATCGATAATAAGCGATAATTCTAGTGGTATACCACTAATAAATACCAAACAATACTATACGAAATAATACTAAATGATACTTTGATATACTTTACTACATGATACTTTACTACATGATACTTTACTATACAATACTTTACTATACTACACAAAACTTTACTATACTACATGAAACTTTACTATACTACACAAAACTTTACTATACTACACGATACTTTACTATACTACACAAAACTTTACTATACTACACAAAACTTTACTATACTACACGAAACTTTACTATACTACACGATACTTTACTATACTACACAAAACTTTACTATACTACACAAAACTTTACTATACTACACGAAACTTTACTTTACTACACATGTAGTATAGTGTAGTAAAGTATACTATAGTATACTATAGTTTACTATAGTATACTATAGTATACTATAGTACTTTTTCGTTAGGGACGTGCTAATGATCAATAATTAGAATTCTTGTGCCGATGTGATGAAAATTAGAAAAACTTGGTTTTACGAGTGAAAACTTTTAAGAAAGGTCCTGTCATAAGGGAAACGCATGTGGAATATTAAAGCCCTGTCCCTTCAATTCAAAAATTATGACTAAGGGTAAAGTTTTTCAAAAGTATTTAATCTCCTAGGTTGAGATCACAAGATCAAACATTTTGGTATCTATGAAAAGGTCTTGTCATGGAGTAGACATGTGAAATATAAATTTCTTAACAAATTCAAAAGAAGGGAGGAGATCTCCAACAAGAACCCGTTGCCGCATCAACAGCAAAACTCCAAAACACCCGATGCAAAAACACATAAGACGAGTACAACACGAGACGGAAAAGAGACACACGACATGTAAACATCAAACACAAAAACCTACACATAAACCGACGAGACCAATGGGCAACCGGTGCCGACTTTGGACGGTCATTTGTCACGCGAGTAGCAAATGGTGTGGTTATCCTGGATTACGTGCGCACAACTCTCTCACTTCTCCAGTTACCCAGAGGTCTCGAAGAAGGAAGGTACAATTGTGGTGTAAAACAACCTCCTCACTGTTAGAAGACTTCACACAAACAAGACCGCGAAACGTAGAAGCCCCAGAAACACAGATGAATATGTAAATGGATCATAAAAGAGTGCATGTGTAATACAGTCCGTGCTCTGCCGGCTGTAGCGAGCTCATGTATGTAATCACCCGAGGAGTCCGACTGACATTCAGAGAGGACAGGTGGTCGGGGCCCTGTCTTCTCTTAAGAGGTTTGGACAGGGCCCGTCATGGAGTCACGTCGTCACAGTCAGTCAGAGTGCAAGTCTCAAGGATGCGATTGTAAAAGAATGTAGATTTGTCAGGTACCAAGCCTACTGCTCTGTTCACTCATTCCAGAGCACCCTGTTTTTTCGGTTTTCTCTAAAATATGATAATGTCATCTTCCAAAAAGATATCAATTTTATAGTACTCCTTTAGTCATAACAGAAAATACCATTCTTTTGGCTGTGCATCAGCTAAGTTAGAAATAGGCCGGAAAATAAAAAGTTTACGGGAATTTTTTATAGTAAAATCTGTGAAAATGTGTGACGTCGGAGGCTTTGACGTCACTGTTTACTATTGTTGACACGGCGGCTTGAAATTAACATGGGAATTTCCCGTAGGCATTTTATTTTTTCATATTGTTTTTTGAAGGCAGCTGATAGAGTAAGTTGAAGTTAATTTCCAGTTACGACTAAAGGAGGTCAATTCTCAGAAACAATAATTTATAGCAAAATTCTTCAGACGACAGAATAAATCGCCCAATCCGGTGCTGTGGAATTAGTGAACAGAACAGTAGTGTCCGTCTGGTGACATCAGGATCGTATAAAAGGCGTTTGATGATTCTATCGCATTTTCGATGGTTATGCTGCCTACCTTTGATCCGTCTAATTTTGTTTATCATATCACCATAAAAGACATGTTGTGTAATAACCAAAGTAATGTAGTACTCTGTTTCGTGTATAGATCCGAAAAGAAGTTGACTGTAATTTTTGTAAAATTTCCAGAAAGTCTTAACTAGTTTATGAAAGCGGAAACCTTGACCTAAAAGTTTTTTTGGTAATTTGTAAATTTCTACTGTGAAAATCCAAGATATCAGTGCATGCTCTAGCATACCGCATGAGCTGTGATATGTAAATGTCGTATGACGGTAATCTTGAAACATCACCGTCAAGCCAGGGGAAATTTATTATGTTGAATCAAAAATCATCCCTTTTGTCATACACACTTGTATGAATCTTTCCGTTTACAATTTTGATATTTAGGTCCAAAAATGGTGTTTCTGTATTTGCAACTTTTGCCTTGTTAAGTGTTAATTCTTGTGGATAAATTCCATTCTTATATAATTCAAAAGCAGGATTGTCAATGGCTAGAATATCATCCAGATACCTAGAAGTATTATTGAAACATTTCAGATCATGAAATTTTCTTTGCTTTTGAAGATTTTGGATAATTTTTTTTCATAAGTGTATAAATAAATCTGCAAAAAGAGGCGCACAATTAGTACCCATAGGAATTCCTACAACCTGCTTGTATAGATCCTCACCAAACCTTACATAAACATTGTCCAAGAGGAAGGACAAGGCATAACACAGGTCACTACATGTCCATGATTTGTATGATTTGTAGTCTGTCGAGGAAAAAAATAACCCCTTCGATTCAGATGTACAAATGTAAGTTTTCCGCTCTCGATCAAAACACCATTTAATGAGATTAGTTAATCGATCATTAATTTTGTTATGAGGAAGTGTGGTGTACATATTAGAGAAGTCGTATGAAGAAATCGTATTTGCTGGGAAATTTCCAGATTTCATTTTGTCAATCACATCCCCTGAATTCTTAATAGACAAAAATAAATTTACTTCGTTCCTGTTTAGAACCGTTTCACAATATCTAGTTATGTGTTCTTTAATAGCAGTAAGTGCAGACGTCAGATTTTTATGAAAGTTATCTATTCGAATATCCGTTATTTCTAAAATGAGGTTTTTCCAGTCAGTCAGAGCATTCGGTTCGACTCCTTCTGATTTACACCATCTTTTCGTATAATTATCTAAGTCTTCCGTAAGCACATCACGGCATTTGACAAAATCTATCTTGGATGGGATTCTATACTTAGGTCCTTTTACAAAAGTTATGGCCAAGGTTATAATTATGTGCTACCAGAAAGAAACAAAATAGATCAGAAATTTAGATGGAACAATTTACTTCCAACAACAACAAATCATAGATATAAATATATAAACGATATAAGCAAGTTGTTTATCTAAGTAGAAAATTATTAGATACAAGTTTTACTATTCTCTAATATTCTACCTGTCATGTTCCGAACGCTCTTATTGCCAATAGAGATATTTTAAAAGGTATAAGTTTGAAGCAACCTGAACGTTAATGGCCATCACTTTCTGCAATCGATGATCAAATGATATTTTGACGTGACATATATCTACAAATCAGGGGTCATGGGAGTGCAACATGTGACTGTGAAAGTGTATGGTCTTTCTCCCACAATAGTTGTTCTATAAATGAGTTAAAGAAGATCCTGACGATAATCTTACAGCATTTACAATAGAGCACCAAATTGAGCATCGACGGACTAAATCATTTTCTGCATTAAATCATTTTAAACTTAAAATACATGTCTAATAATGTCGAAGGGTTAACTTACTGTTCTTCTGCCTTAATCTTTTTGTTAATCTTTTTGGATATGTACAATAGTCTGGATGTGTATTAAGAATACATTATTCTCATTTGAAATGTTAACTGCACGATCACGTGCTTAAATGATTACAATAGCAATGCATGTGTATATTCACCTTGAACAAACACAGATGTTCTAAAAGCACTTTTCTTGTCAGTAAAACATAATTAAAATGTATCAAACTATCATGATCTTTCAAGTAAGGGCATATGTTCTGCTGGGGTTGGTACTCCTTCATTTCCTTCTATCATCTTTACATCGGAATCTATTTGTTCACACATAATCTCACTAAGCTTCTTCTTCCCGCGATCTGAATAATAGAAATAATCGACTTCTTTTAAAAATCATAACTTACACCCAAATAGATTCGAAAAAATATTTTTAAACAATGATTTGGTATAAACAACACAATCTCTTCCATGCTTTGATCGAATTTGTGGACAGAATGAAGATTAATCAAAGCACTGAAGGTAGTGAGAGCGAATAGCTAAATATCAGAATATGACTTTGTTTCAGGATTTATGCTGTATGTCATCAAACTTTCCTTCGTAGACAAGTTTATGCAACTTGCAACAAGTATAGAATAATACTGAAATGCTAATCCATATCTATGTCATTAGAATTAAAAGATGACTGTCCTCGAATTATCATATTCAAAAGCACCAATACTAATGGCCGACCCAGAGGGTATTTTAGAAAGATCTTTTTGATATATAAACAGCTACTGCAAAATGTACGTATCTTCTCGATTTTTGTTAGACTTAGATCGAAATTTAGAAAGGGGAAACGGGACGGGACGGTGCATACAACGAAAATGATTCTAAATATCTTTGTGTTTTACATTTACTTTCTGAAAATGATATGAAAACTGGTTAGGGTAACAAGCTGAACAATTTAACATTTAACGAATAAAGAATAAATAGTGTCTAAATTCAGTATTCTGTGAAAACAGTTTTATTTTACGAAGCGGCGAGCGGCGCGAGTCGGTATTTTTTTTATCATCTGTATATATTAAAATTTTCCACCGCTTTTTTTGCAAAGTTTCTAGAAAATGATATGGTGAACGTAATAATGAACAAATACTTTTTCTCATTTTTTTTAACGTCGGATTTTCAAAAACGGTAAACAACAATAAGCTAGACGTCTCCCGTAAAAATAGTGTTGTATCCTCCTCTCTCTCTCTCTCTTACTTCACATCAGGAACTTACATATGTTCAGTCCAACATAAAAAGGACAGTGGATTGGATCAGTACAGCTACTTAAAGCCAGAAGTCTCTGACGAGACTGTAGCTCTCCTGGTTGTGTTTTCTAAAACATCAATTTCCTTTCTTTTTTATTTTTTAAACCAAGACCATAGGGAGCAGTCGCTCTAATAAATTATAAGTAGCATGACATAACTACATATCCATTATACTGCAACTATAATAATACTCATATAATTCTAAATATCTGAGATAAAGTATTTCTAAAAAGAATGTCACACCCATTTTCCAAGATCCTAGGGGCCAAGGACTGCTAGCTCAAATGAACTACCAATGACACATCAAGACTTGGATAAAGAATTAACTCCCAATCATAAATAGCTTTAAACGGGAAGAGAGCACAACTATATAGGAAAAATTACCACACCCATTTTCAAAGACCCTAGGGGTATAAGGCTAAAACAAAATATTAGGAGCACATCTATGCCACAGACCAATCATTGCAAAAAGAATTGTCTCCATCATTTATAAAGTCAGAGGAGTTGCGAACACAAGATTACATAGAGTTATATAGGAAAAATGACCACACCCATTTCTGAGACCCTAAGGGTCAGGGGCTAAAACATAAAAAACAGGTGCACAACTAGACCAGAGACCCATAATATTGCAATAAGAATTTAGTCAGAGGAGTTGTGAGCTCAAGATTACATAGACTTATATAGGAGAAAATGACCACACCCATTTCTATGACCCTGGGGGTCAGGGGCTCAAACAAAATATCAGCACAACCAGACCACAGACCCATCACATTGCTGAAAGAATTAAGTCTCCATCATTTATAGTGTCAGAGGAGTTGCGAGCACAATATTACATAGAGTTGTATAGGAGAAAATGACCACACCTATCTCTAAGACCCTGGGGGTCAGGGGCTCAAACAAAATATCAGGTGCACAACAAAATCACAGACCCATCATACTGCAAAAAGAATTAAGTCTTCATCATTTATATTGTCAGAGGAGTTGCGAGCACAGATTATATAGAGTTTTATCCCACCTCTGACAAATTTCTAGCAATCTGATTGGTCGAGAAGAACCGAATATTATGTTGTATCATTTTACTGACAGGATATTATTTTGATATCCCGCTTCTACTAAGACGCTTTACGATATTGACGTCACCGAGATGCTTTAAAATATGTTGACGTTACATACGCAAGCCAAAAGCCATCTGTGGGATAAATTCGTTATACAGTGTTTTACAGGGGGGATACAAAAATATATTGGGTCGATGAAAAAAGTTGTATTGGGCTCGGCTTCGCCTCGCCCAATACAACTTTTTTCATCGACCCAATATATTTCTGTATCCCCCCTGTAAAACACTGTATAACTAATAATATAGGAGAAAATGACCACACCCATTTCTAAGACCCTGGGGGTCAGGGGCTCAAACAAAATATCAGGTGCACACTGAGACTACAGACCCATCATATTGCAAAAAGAATTGTCTCCATCATTTATAAAGTCAGAGGAGTTGCGAACACAAGATTACATAGAGTTATATAGGAGAAAATGACCACACCCATTTCTAAGACCCTAGGGGTCAGGGGGCTCAAACAAAATATCAGGTGAACAACAAGACTACAGACCAATCATATTGCAGAAAGAATTAAGTCTCCATCATTTATAGTGTCAGAGGAGTTGCGAGCACAAGATTACATAGAGTTATATAGGAGAAAATGACCACACCCAATTCTAAGACCCTGGGGGTCAGGGGCTCAAACAAAATATCAGGTGCACAACAAGACCACAGACCCATCATATTGCAAAATAAATTAAGTCTCAATCGTTTATAGTGTCAGAGGAGTTGTCCGGACAAGATTACATAGAATTTAATGACCACGCCCATTTTTTAAGACCCTGGGGGTCAGGGACTAAAACTAAATGTCAGGTGCACAACTAGACCATGGACCAAGTAAAATGCAAAAAGAATTAACTTTCTATCTCTAACAGTCTCAGAGGAGATGTCCGGACAAGATTACATAGAATTTAATGACCACGCCCATTTTCTAAGACCCTGGGGGTCAGGGAGTGAAACTAAATGTCAGGTGCACAACTAGACCATGGTCCAAGTAATATGCAAAAAGAATTAACTTTCTATCTCTTACAGTTTCAGAGGAGTTGTCCGGACAAGAATTGTTTACGGACAGACGGACAGACAGACAGACAGACAGACAGACGGACAGATGGACAGACGGACGGACGGACGCCGGACAAAGGGTGATCGCATAAGCTCGACTGGTCTGAGACCAGTAGAGCTAAAAATTAGTTATAAAACGTATCTCCGATTAGTATCAGGTACATCGTTTACATAATTTTACCTTCCTCGTCAAAGACCCGTACTGCTTTGGCCCCTCCCTCATCAATGAAATAAACACGTATCCACGCATGTACATTGTTCTATTTTTCGTATTTAAATGTTTGTAAGCTCACTACATAAACATGCGCTTCTACGTAACAAAACAGCTTGATTCTAAAGTAAACAGAGTTACATCTTTATACAAAGAAGCAGCATCGGCCCTTCACTTTCTCCTGCAGAAGAAGATTGGAAGATTTAATACGTCACGATGCTGAAAACCCTGTGATTTGATTGGTTCGTGCTTCAAATTATACATGTACGGAATTGGGGCCCTCTAGCGTGAAAAAATTCAGGTGATCACTTAGAGCTATTCGCTCAAAAACTAAAGAAACATTTTTTTTCGAATGCCATCAAAGAAAGGAGGGGATCTCCAACAACACCTAGTTGCAGCACCAACAACAAAACCCCAAAACACACACTGTAAAAACATAAAGAAGACACGCACAGAGATAGACTCGAATGGTAGAAGAAACGCCAAATCGCAGAGAAACATCAAACACAAATGACTACACATAAACCAACGAGACCAGTGGGAATCGATGCCCACATATGACGGCCATCTGCCACGTCAGTAGCAGATGGTTTGATTATCCTGGATTACGTGCGCAAAAAAATCATCAAACAAAACTTAAAATACAAGAACAAAAAATGTCCCAATGAAAAATGAAGTTACCTACAATGAAAAGCGTTTTGCGACAAGATTGCCAAGAAAAATTAGCAGTTCCCAAAGCAAGCCACAATTGTTTTTATAGCTTCATCGATTATAATTTTACAGAGTTGATATCAAGTCAGAACAGATTCTCCATAAACAATTAAGACTCTGAAGAAGCTCCACTTTCCTGGAATAAACAGTCTTATTTGCATGGGCAAAGTAATAACATAAACATCAAAAATCGTTTCTACGACCTGGAATTATCGCACTTTATTTTTATAGTATTTAACGATTGTTACTTATATCTTAATGTATCTTACTTTTGCATCAACCTTAGTTATGTCATCATACAATTCACAGTGTAACCCTAAGATCAATATCCATACATACGCGGATTGGGTCTTTCAAACAGTACCATTATTGCAAAGACAAATTGTTTTGATAATCAATATTGAAAGTATAGCCCCAAAATTCAAAGAAACGCTGTGTACAGCACAAAATCGATAATTCAGAAAATCAGAAACCGAAGGCATACAAAAGCAGGATAAAACAGGAACCAAAGCAAACAAACAAAAACCTCCACCATATGAAAAGAAGCCCGATATGGGAGAGAGACCAGATGCCCAGGAAGAGTAAGCATCTCCTGCTTACATGCAACACCCGCCGCTTCAATTCGGTAGAACTGTCACATCCGGTTACTTCCATTTCGGCCATTTAGGATGACATGACATAGAGTACAATCTTTTGTTGGTTGGTTCAAATGGTCTATGACAGTATATCATCCCCCATTCTGGAGAGTGGGACATCATAGTGTATGACGAGTTCCCTATATCGACCATAGAACTTCATACATCATACTTCAGGAGTCAAAAATCCAGGGAAATATGGCACGTAAGTCACGATTATTCAGGCAATTACAATACCCCGAATGAAGGCAAGGCCATGTGTTCGGGAGTAGAGAGTTTCCTCTGACTGAATGCAAAACCAGCCACGAATGTCAAATCCTGTAATAGAGCATCATAAGACAACACAGCACAGAATAACAACCGAATGTACTACATTTACTCATTCAGACTTACCGTTAAACGAAATGACTTTGATATTCAAATCTGGACTATCAATTTTCTGCACCGTTTTGAGTAAGGAATTCATCTGAGATTTCAGTCTGTTCCTCTGTTTTTCCATATTTCTATCTGATAAACGGACAATGTCGCTTTCTTTCATTGCCCATAGGACCTTGCATGGAGTGAATACATCACCAAGAAAATAATAATCGAAACTGGATCTCTGTAGATAAACAGATGATACATAACTTGAAAGATAGTCAGAAAACATATATGCGGGTTTTTTTAATCACAGCGCTATATAAAACTGATGTTAATGTATATTTGCAGACTATAATAATTTTACTGGTTAATCAGTTATGAGACCCAAGGTTGCCAAATCGCTTACCTGAGATGTTTAAAAAGAATTGAAAGTGTTGCATTAGGAAGAAGACATTCAGTACAACTTTTCTGCAAAATTTTGTGAAATTCTATACAGCACTTATGGAGCATAAATCTAAAATACCTCAGCCATTCAAATTATTCGGCTTTCATGTTTTGTTAATTCTTCTACTTGTAAAACAAAATCATGCTAGAGGGCCCTAAGTACTTGCTTTCTGTTTGGGTACTTGATGTTAAACGTCTTCAAATTATATAGCATCATTTAAGGAAGATAAAATTTCAGCATGGACCGGACATGCACGTTTCGGGTACTTAAATCTAAACAATGTAATACGACCAAAGAGTGAAAAATGTTATGTCCAAAAATATACCAAAAACTTAGCAGTCATGTAAAAGTTCGTGACATTCTGGAAATCAGGTGTAGAGGATGAGGAGACGGAAAAATGACGGAACACTACGATACGACACGCTATGGCTTACAAACAGGCAAATTGCTACCGAATTTGCACATGGCGCAAAGCTTAATTAGACCTATGGAAGGAAGTCTTTTGCGATCTAAATACATAATTAATTGAAGACCTACATCTTTTAAGAAGACAGATAAATGTTACCTTGAAATGATACAAAGAACATGTAAATACACGTTTCGTGCCAAATAATTGTGTCTTGAGAGGTTTTACGGGAATTGGCGTCGATAAGTCCTCGTCAAACTCATTCAGCGTTGTGAATTTACAGGTGGTTGGAATTATTTGCCAAAGACATTTGGAAATGACTTGTTTATGTCTTCTCTGATCCAGTGAAGCATTCTGAGATTCATGTAGAATGGTCTCTTTCATACGATGAAACAAATCTACAATATGGAAATAAATCATTTAGAAGATCTAGAAAATCATTCCAATAAAACATAGAAGCCGAGGCAAATTCTTCGTCTAAACGTTTTATATATATATCATAATATATGTATCTATTATTATGTTTTAATGGGATTAACAACTCTAATAGAATATATCCACATAGCTCGATATACAAGCAAATATTATAAATAAAAGCCTCTGCTCGTTATAAAGTCCTTGCGTCGGCTTCTCTCTACATATCGATAGACACAAGGAAAATTATAGCAGTCATTCCATGCGTAATTGCTCACAAATTTCATTTGTCATTTTTTGTAAAACATGTGCAATCTTAAATTGATGTCACTGAAAGAGCTTTACAGTATCTTACTACAATGAATCTGGTTGTCAAAAACAGTCCTTCAATATTCTTCATCTGATAAAAACTATATCAATTTATAAGAAAGTGCACACGGCGCCGACTGTAGACGGCAATTTGCTGTTAGCAAATGGTGTGGTTAACTTATTACTTACCTGGTAGTACATATTTCAGGTAGTTTATGTAAAAAGCCCACGTAAGTCCAAATGATAAATCACCCAGAACAATGTCAGAGGACAACTGCACTGTTTCACCTGTAATTTGGCATTTATGCATATTAGATATTTCTTGAATAAAATTAAGTTATAAATGGCATAGAAGAAATATTTTAACTTAAAAAATATATGCAATTTTTGTAAGTTTGTTTCAGATAACAAATGGAAACCACGCATCAGAAGTGTACTTTGCAAAATGGCATGTATTACATGTAGCATGCAAGCAGGAGATGCTTACTCTTCCTGGGCACCTGTTCTCACTCTCATATCGGGAGTCCGCTTCTTTTTATGTGGTGGAGGATTATGTTTGTTTGCTTTGATTTCTGTTTTATCCTGATTTGGTATGCCTTCGGTTTCTGATTTTCTGAATTATCGATTTTGTGCTGTATACAGGGATATGGTCATTATCCATACTTGTCATGAAATTGAGCGTAGGGTACCTAGGTAACTTTAGATTATCTGAGAAATCCTGAAAATAACATTGAAATCAAAATTGATTGTTTAATACGTAAATATATTACTCCATTTATTGGAAATATTAATACCAAAGGCTTAAAGCAGACATCTATAACAATTGTAATTAAATTTTACAATAATAGAAGCAACAAGTAACCAACGGTGAATTTGTAGAGTGTATTTTTACTTACCACATATTATTCTTTTCACTTTATCAGAAGCATGTTTTTCCTGGTCTATATCTATTGCTATAGTCCATGGAATAAATCTGGTTGTGTTCTCTTGATCTGGTCCCGAGAAAACAGCAATTAAATCGCATGTCCCATCTTTTATACGCTTTTCTATACTTTTGATAACCCATTCGTAGTCTGAATGAATGTCTCCTTGAATGTCGTAAAGAACAATCCATCTCGACTGGTTTATAATCTTGAGGACTATCCCTATCCGCAAGTACATTTTATATTTCATTAATAAGAAGCAATATAAATCAGAAAAACAAGTTATTTTAATAGAAAGTAAACAAGTATTAGCTTTTACAAACAGCTTGCCGTCAGTTCGCTGACGTTAAATGTTGTAAAATTCTAGTTAGATAAACTCGGAATAAAATGCATTTACCAATCGCACATTTCCGGGCTTTTCTGTTTATTTCCGATTCAAGTGACGGAGAATTCCGAAAATCTGCGAATGTTATAGAACGTATCGATACAAAGACTTTTCGATACAATTTTTTGGAAGAAAATACACTGATGCGATATGACTTTGATTTGTCAGGTCATCTAGACTCTTAGGCCGACGTAATGAGAGAATCTCATTCATGGATTCTGAATAACCTTGACGAGTATTTGCATTTTATGCAATTGTCAACCAATAACATTGCCATGAGGTATTCTATCCGTGCAAGTAGGTTACGAATGATTCCAGTATACCGTCAGTTATGACTGACGGTAATAATTATTAATGAGTTCATCTAGTGGTACAAGTAATTTATTCATTAGTATATATTCATTTGTCCTAGGATTATATTATGAATTTGTAGTCTACCGAATGGTAATTGTATATTCCGTATGCGTCAATTCATAGTTATAAATATATAAAACTCACGCTGATCATCGGCTTTTAGATCTAGAATAGACGGTTGGCATTTAGTGCTGACAGTCTTTTCGAAGTCGAGGAACTTTTCTGTTGTCTTCCTGTGTTGAAGACCCGTATGAAGCAAGCATACTTGGGGTAAGACTCTGTCATCCTGAAAGTTAAACAAAACAATGTTTTCTACGTACATTTTAACTTTATTTCAATATCTAAGCTATTCTATTTTACGTTTCTGTTACTTTTATTCAATTGTCTGTTAATCATGTTAATCGTTCTAGCTCGTATTTCATAAATTTACAAAGAAGGAACATATTTCCCACTAGACTCAGATACAAAACCTACATTACAAAATTCTTTATTGCTGAGAAATGGAGTGGAAAATCACATTAAGGCGAAGGAAGAGATCTCCAACAATATCAGGTTGCAGCACCCACAGCAAAACCTCCAAAACACTCAATGCAAAAACTCAGAGCAGACAAGCACAGAAAGAGACGCAAAAGGGACACGGAATAGCAATGCATAACACACGAACATCAAACACAAAGGGCTACACATAAAGCAGCGAGACCAATGGGCAACCAGTGCCGATTTAGGACGGCCATCTGGCACAAACATAGCAGAAGATGTCGTTATCCTCGATTACATGCGCACAACCCTCACACTTTTCCGATTTCCCAGAGGTCTCGAAGAACGTACAATTAAGGTGTAAAATAACCTCCTCACTGTCAGATGACCACACACAAACAAGACCGCAAAATGCAGGGGTCTAAGCAACACAGATGAATATGTAAATGAATATAAAAAGATAGTGTGCGTAATACAATCCGTGTTCTGCCGGCTGTAGCGAGCTCATTTATGTTTTCACCCTAGGAGTCCGACTGACATTCAGAGAGGATACAGATGGTCGGGTCCTGTCTTCTCTAAAGATGTTTGGACAGGGCTCGTCATGGAGTCGCGTCGTAACAGTCAGTCAGAGTGCAAGTTATAAGAATGAGCTGATCCAAGAGAGTTACTGTAGATTGGTCATTGATCATATCTACGGTATAAAAGAGTCGTTTGATGATTCTGACGCATTTTTGGATGGTTATGTTGTCTATCTTTGATCCTTTTTATTTTGTTAATAATGTCAGCATAGAATGCAGGTTGTGAAATACCCAAAGAAATATACTCTGTTGCTTGTATTGGTCCGAATTTCAAAAGAAGTTGACTATACTTTTTGTAAAATTTCCAGAAAGTATTCACTAGTTTATGAAAGCGAAAACCTTCACCTTAAAGTTTCTTGGTAATTTCTAACATGAAAATCAAAAACAGCAGTACATGCTCTAGACACCCAAGGGTGAAGTAAGATGTTATATCAAAACTGAGATTAAAAGATATCAATGATCGGTGTCAAATGAGGACGGCAGTCCGGCAATTTAGTAGCTAATTGTGTGCTCATCCCATTACGTGCGCACAATTATTCCACTTTTCAGATTTTCAAAGGGCTCGAAGAACGCACAATTGTCGTCTATAATTGCAATCAAAACCCAAAATGTGCCAAATTATTTGGGAAATTGTGTCCGTAGCTCATACCATAATTACTTGAATGACAAATATGGATAATGTCCATATAACTATGAATAAAATAATGAACATATAACAATGAATAAAATTATTATGAATTCAATGGCAAAGTAAGTAGACACATTTTAAATTAACACTTCTTCTTCTAGAGAGCAGTCTAGATCTGCTGGACACATTTTTAGTGCGATGGATCGGACGTACATATCTCGGAAGTAGCAGGACAAAAAAAAAAGATATATGTATTGACAGAAAATAGGGTAGCGTCAGCGGTCTATTTGACAAAGACCTGTTCTCAGTCAAAGATCTGTTATTGTTCACTAAACCTTCAATATACAAATGTACAAATTCATACCTTACCAGTATATCCATTGTATCCGCTACATGATGATCAGATTAGCTTTTATTGTATAAGACTATTGCTATCAATCAATATGTATTGATTATAATGTCATCGGACTCCAGTATAAGCGTACCTTGTTTTCTCTTCTATGTTGAACTCGCTCAATGTGATCCAGAAGAACTTGAGAAACACAATGCGTGCTTTCACTATTCTTATCTGCAAAAAGTATGAAAGATTAATTGGAATTTGACTTCAGAATGAGATATTTGGAAGGGTCTAGGTAAATGACAATATCTGAAGGAAAAGAGGTTGAAACAATTAGTAAATTCACTATCTTTAAGAGAGTTGAAAACAAATTTTCAAGAATTGTGTCAATTTGTCAACAAAAATGAGAACGTCAACCAAGGAAATATGTCTTCATATACTAGTCAAAATTTCTAACTTACATTTTCCTAGTTACTTCAATATCACAACAAGTAGAAATCAATTGATTAATATCTATTTTTTTAAGTGTAAATGAATAAATGATCATCTTGCGATGTGTATCTTCAAATTCTAGAGCATTTTAGCAAAGAATCATCCGCTTCCGGTTTGTAAGAAAACTGTGTCTCTTGACTGAAAAAGGCTTCAATAGAAAAGTTCCTACGGTCATCATGCGATTCGTTTTTCGGATTTTGAAATATCGGCGATTGAAACTGTTATTTCGTCGTGATATGCTTACACATTTTCTGATGCGTTGCGAGTCAATAACACTTCCGGTATCATTGATATACCGGGTAAGGATTTTCGTGTTGAAACATTTCCTGCGAATGCGATATTTAATTTTTCCTGTGCTATGCCACTTTTCTTAAAAAGTAAGCCTAGAAAAAGATGTTTGGTTAATGGAAGCTCATTTTACGCACCACTAACAAGAGTTATGAGCAAGCATCCATTTTATGGAAAATTCGTTCAGTTTTATTTGCTTATTATCGCTTTTGTAATAAATGCATTCCGTTTAATTTATGTTTTTCTGATCAAACTTGTTACAAACAATTCTTTAAAAGTGGTGTGATTTTATTTTTCCGATAAAATACGCGAAATTCATGAAAAGTGTTCAAAATTCAAATTTCGTCACGGTCTGTTTCCGTTGGGAGAAATTTCGTTTTTCTTGTTTTTAAAGTAAAGAGTGAAATGTTGTATATCAAATCAAACTAGAAAGGTTTCTTGTTGCGGTTGCAACAAGAGTGTCTTCCTCCTATACAATTTTTGGTTTGGAAATATGAAGGACGTCACATTACATGTATATATATTATATATTTAAGTTTTCAAATAGCAGTAATATTAAATTTTAAAACCGTTAATTGTTGGTGAGCAACCATTTGATTTGGGGGGGGGGGGGGGGGGGGGGGGGGGGGCAGGAATTCTATTGCCAGCCGGTAAAATTTTTTCAGCAATTTTCTGAGCAGGCCATTTTTTTCAGCCATTACCAGAGTCGGAGAAAAATTTTCGCCGGTTCTTCGGGCTGGATTTAAACAAATTGTCAAATGTTGTGAATGTCTGTGTAAGTTAAACTCCCCGCTGTTACAGAGTATGAGTTAATAACCGTTCCTTCAGATGTCTCTTTGCAATTAGCGAATTTCAGACAGATTGTATGATGTTTAAATAGAACCTTTTCTAGATTTTTGTGCCTATGCGTATTAGGTCTAGATACAGCTATGTGAACAGTTTGTATTTATATTAATTTTTTGACTTTAAATTGTCTGGCACAAAGGGTCAGCAAAAATTTCCATATCATGCAATGTATCCTTACTTTTGCATGGTCCGGGAAAAAAAATTGCCGGCCCTTTGGGCCGGAATATTTTTTTCAGCATTTTTCAGAGCCGGGATTTTTTTTTTGCAAATTCTTCCTGCCCCCTTCCCCCATAAAAAAGGCGAGCTCGTAGCTGTAGAACCAATTTTCTTGAGAAGAGAAATGGTAATAACAAGTTACGTTCAATATATATATATAAATACCATGAGGTTCTCGCTGTGCAGGTTCAAATTTGGACCCAACCCCCCTTCCCTTTTTTCAAAAGTTTATTTTGAATTTCCATCATGGCGACATCGTTCAATATAAACAGAACTGTTTTCGAAAAACGAAAGAATGTTGGAGAAATTGTTCATCAATTTGTAAATAAACCAACCGAAAATTATGTTCGAACGTTTGCTAGAATTAGAAATTAAACTTGATGTTCAAAATATAGTTATTGAAGTTTAGAAACAGGTTTGTAGGTTAGAAATCGGAATCAAACTACCACTTTTTGTGTGTAAATTCTGGTTAGTATCTGATCTCTTCTAAATTAATCAACTGTTTTAAAATCAAATTGTGTATATCGAAATGTATTTATGAAATGCATATTCATCATTGCCGTGAAATCGGAATTTGAAAATCTCAACACTGCTTTTCTCGAGTCGGACTCGGACTACCAATTTTAGTGTGCGCCCGATCTGTTGGCGTGAAGGTGTATCGAAATACCCAACTCAAAATTTCGATGCTCATATCTTTTCAACAGTAAGAGATAGGAAAAATCAGAAAGACTAAATAAGACAGATATATGGATAAAAAATAATAATATTGAAATATTTAGGAAACTTCATAAGCTTAATTTTTGTTTACTATTATAAGCAAAAAAAGTGTCTTCCTCCTATGAACTTCTGAATTTGGAAATATGAAGGACGGTGAAGGACGTCATCGTAATAAATCGTTACAGTGTGCATCTAGCATTTCATATCTTGCATGGCTGTCGACTTTCAAGAAGAATGGAAATTGTAGATAGCAAAATACGAGATATTTAAGCTTACAAATAGCAAAACATGAAATTTTCGGTCCTTTTGAGTAATTAGACGCTCCCCGTCAAATATTTGAATCTACTAAAAAACATGATAAAAAAAATAACAGAGACCAAAAATAAAAAAGACCAATCTAGCTTTTACTCCAAACGTAACGTTGGAGAACTTTCATTGTCCTAGCTTACAGGGTTCTTGAGAAATCGCTGATCCAATTTTCCACGGTTACGAAAACAATAGGTCTTCCACATTAACGAAAATCCATATCCGTAGAATGGTAAGTTAGAAATTTTGACAAGTATATAACCAGAGGAAACTAATCAAATAAAATTTGGCTATGTATAAAAATAACTTTGGATGGAAGCATCACTGATTAGGATTTTTAAAATATCCGAAATACGTGTCTTTTGTATTATAAATTGGTTTGAAATTATCTGTCTTGAGGGCAACAAAATACATATTCATATTTAATCAAAAGTTGAAGAGCATAATAAACCCTTAATAATTCGTTAAAGGTACGTTTACACATATTACAATATAATACAATACACGTATTTGTATAGCGCTTTTTATTAAACACTGCTTTGAAGCGCTTCACATAATATGATTCAAAATACTAACTTAAGAATGAAAGAATTACATTTTTCGTAAGAATATATCATTTACTCACGCACCATCATAATAAAGTGCAACTGCCTTTCCTCGGCACCCCGAATTTTTTTCATGGTTGAGGATATTCATTATGTAGAAGGAAAACCTTTTAACTTCTAAAGCTATTGTATCCTCGCTGATAACGCCTGCCTCTTTACCAAGGGACATTAAAGAACTGGGGAATTCAATGCAGCAATACCATGGCTTTAAAGAAAAACACAAGAAACTTATAGAGAAATAAAGACTCGTATGAAAACCTAAATAACTTAAGGATGATTTTGTTTCCTTTATTGCCTAGAACGAAGTACTTTGTTACAAATTGTCAAATGTTTCCTTTGCTTTTTTTTTTAGGGGGGGGGGGTGATTTTCAGTCTACGTGTAGCAGATATTTTCAATTCTTAAGTTTTTATTTTACGCTTTTTATGCATTTTATGCTTCAATGAATGTGCGATACTACTGAAACCAACATGCTTATTTGCCCTTTTGAATTGGAAAGAAGGACGAATATTTGAAGTAATGCATTAGTCTCAAACACTACATGTGCCCTATCTGGCACACTGATAATTAATTATGATAGACTTACATGTACATGTAAATCCAATTCATACCTTCGATTCTTTGTCTTCTGTTATTCTATACACATCTATAGTTGGCTTACTACCAGGAATCGTCAAAGACTCTTCCAACGTTATCCTTGGATCGTCTGTAATTCTTGAACTTTTCCCAGATTTCGGACATAACAAAATCCATTCAGTAATAATCCTATCTGGATAGGCTTTGTATGTCACTGATTCTACCATTACCCTTTCAAATTCTGAAATGTTATCAAAACTATAAGAAAAAAAAATGGATGAAAGAAAAGACAAAGTTCATGTTTTACATTTTATTTTGATATGAATCGAATCGACCCTACAGAAATTTTGGAGCCGCGCACTCTCTGTAAAGTACGTAAACACATTTAAATTCAAAGCATTAAACATGGCGCTTGAAATGAATTTTGGTGGCTCCGCTGGAAGCATCACTGATGAAAATCTAATATTCGAAACGCGTGTCTGATGCAGGAAAAAATAGTTTGGGATTTTCGTCATGAAGATATAGAGTTGGAACACATCCGTATTAGTCACATTGCACTTAATATTACCGACGACTTTGTCAATTCCAAGCTCGAATCAATCAGTATTCATGAGTCAAAGGGCGATAACTTCTGGAAATCCTAATTCCCCTTTTATGCATACATTTAAAGCGAATGGAGCTCGCTACAAAGCATTTATGGTAACGCAAAGCAACATACATACTAAGAGCTGAAAAAGTTTAGTAACAGAACCTCAGATACGGGTAAATGACTTGACTTCCTTAAATAACAGAGCAGGAGAACATACCTTGACAAATTCGCAATGGATAGAATTCTTCTATTCTATCGCGTAATTGAATTAAATGAAACACGCCTAACTGTTCGTTTGAAACCAGAAATCCAGCAGCAACTAATCAACTATCCTTATCACACAAGACTGCCGGTATTTTCTAGCACTTTTCAGTGTATCAAACAAACAAGATAGATGATCGAAATAATCATGTAGTAAAGAACAAAGATTTGATTTTTTTAAATGGATTTCAAGGTCAGGAGAGAGGAATGGGGAATGATTTCAGACTCATTCACTAATGATCTATACGTCTGTGTAAAGGCAGGGGAAACCCTTCACATATCTCGAATTGCCTGGTTAGAGATGTGCATGTTACTTCTCTAACATGTATTTCATTGTTTCCATAGTCACATCTCCCATTCAGATAAATCTCTGGAATCATTTTGCGTAAAGAGAGAACATTTTGAAAGAAAGTGTATTGATTAAATCCGTTTAATCGATTTTCAAAAAAGACTGCGATGGTCGACGGTTTTGATATCTTAGCGACGGTAGCGTCGATGTCGCTGATTATCGTCACTGGAATCCAAAAGTTATGATTTTGAAAACGTTTTTTTTTTATTATAATTATTATCTTAAGATCAATAGTTCTAAAAGAAGAGAAGAGATCTCCAACAAGACCCCGTTGCAGCATCAACAGAAAACACGAAAACATTCGATGTAAAAACACAAAATACGAGCACAGCACGAGACGGAAAACAGACAAACGACATGTACACATCAAACACAAAAGACTACATATAAACCGACGAGACCAATGGGCAACCGGTGCCGACTTTGGACGGCCATTTGTCACGCAAGTAGCAAATGGTGTGGTTATCCTGGATTACGTGCGCACAACCATCTCACTTCTCAAAGAACGTACAATTGTGGTGTAAAACAACCTTCTCATTGTAAGATGACATCACACAAACAAGACCGCGAAACGTAGAGGCCCCAGAAACACAGATGAATATGTAAATAGATATAAAAAGAGGGCATGCGTAATACAACTTGTGCTCTGCCGGCTGTAGCGAGCTCATGTATGTTATCACCCTAGGAGTCCGACTGACATTCAGAGAGGACAGGTGGTTGGGGCCCTGTCATTTCTAAAGAGGTTTGGACAGGGCCCGTCATGGAGTCCCGTCGTCACAGTCAGTCAGAGTGCAAGACTATAGATTGGTCAAGTACAAAGCCTAGTGTCCGTCTGGTGACATAAGGATCATATCTACGGTATAAAAGGCGTTTGATGATTCTGACATATTTTGATGGTTATGCTGCTTAACTTTTATCCTTCTTATTTTGTTTATCATATCACCATAAAAGACAGGTTGCGTAATACCCAAAGTAATGTACTCTGTGCCGTGTATAGATCCGAATTTTAAAAGAAGATGACTGAAAAATTTCCAGAAAGTCTTAACTAGTTTATGAAAGCAGAAACCTTAACCTAAAAGTTTTTTGGTAATTTGTAAATTTCTACTACGAAAATTCAAAATATCAGTACATGCTCTAGCGTACCGGATGAGCTGTGATATGTAAATGCCGTATGACGGTAATATTAGAACATCACCGTCAAGGTAGGGGAAATTTATTATGTTGAATCCAAATTCATCCCTTTTGTCATATACACTTGAATGAATCTTTCCGTTTACAATTTTGATATTTCGGTCCAAAAACGGCGTTTCTGTATTTGGTTTGCCTTGTTAAGTGTCAATTCTTGTGGATAACGTTTCAGATCATCAAATTTTCTTTGCTTTTGAAGATTTTTGATAAATTCTTTTTCATAAGTGTATAAAAATAAATCTGCAACAAGAGGCGCACAGTGTGTACCCATAGGAATTCCTACAACCTGCTTGTATAGATCCTCACCAAATCTAACATAAATATTGTCCAAGAGGAAGGAAAAGGCATTACACATATCACTACATGTCCATGATTTGTATGATTTGTAGTCTGTCGAGGAAAAGAAACCCTTCGATTTAGATGTACAAATGTAAGTTTTTTGCTCTCGATCAAAACACCATTTAATGAGATTAGATAATCGATCATTTATTTTGTCATGAGGAAGTGTGGTGTACATATTAGAGAAGTCGTATGACGAAATCGTATTGGCTTGGAAATTTCCAGATTTCATTTTGTCAATCACATCCCCTGAATTCTTAATGGAACAAAATGAATTTACATCGTTCCTGTTTAGAACCGTTTCACAATATCTAGTTATGTGTTCTTTGATAGCAGTAAGTGCGGACGTCAGATTTCTAGACAAAATTGTAGTGGAGCAGTTACTAGAATTAGCAATAAATCGGAATTTGTGAGGAGACGTGTGCAGTTTCGGTATGCAATAGAGTGTTGGGAGATCTAATTTAGAAATAGAGAATGATAATGGTGTTGTTGGCTGCTTTATCAGCTGATGCAAAGACATATTTTTCATGTGATTTACTTAGTTATGATTTGAAATATCTTTCTGATTTGGAAAGTGGATTTTGAAAAAGATGAGGGTTTTTTATGGAAGTTATCTATTCCAATATCCGTCACATCTAAAATAAGGTTTTTCCAGTCATTCAGAGCATGCGGTTCGACTCCTTCTGATTTACACCATCTTTTCGTATTACTATCTAAGGCTTCCGTCAGCACCTCACGGCATTTGACAAAATTCATCTTGGATGGGATTCTATACTTAGGTCCTTTTTCAAGAAGACCACGGAGCCCTATCTCTATACCATCATTGTTGCAAACAAATAAGGTCACATAATCAATAGCATATTGAATGATAATAATGGTAATTCTAAGACCTTTGATCCTGCTTATTTTGTACATTATGACATCTTTAAATGCGGTTATGAAATACCCAAACAAATATACTCCGTTGCTTTTTTTTAAATCAAAATTTCAAAAGAAGTTGACAATAACTATAGTAAAATTTCCAGAGTCCTAACTAGTTGACTTAAAGTTTTATTTATAATTTCTAAATTTCTGCAATGAAAATCCAAAGATCAGTACATGCTCAATCATACCGGATGAGCTGCGAAATGTAAACACATCATGACGGTTACACATGTACACGTTTCTTCAAATCCCTTAAAGGATTCTGGAAAAGAAATGGATGTTTACATAAAATACGAAGAATGAAGACGACGGAGAACGACGGACGCAACGCTATGAGAATCGGGGCCTTTGCTCAGGTGATTTAATAAATACGAAAATTTTGTTATGACCTACCTGGAAGTATTTTGCTGAGATATCCAGTATAATGAGACCATGCTAATCCTGTTGCATAGTTTACGAATTCCTGATGTTTTGAATATAAGCCTCCTTTATAAAACAAACGAGATATTTTGATGAAATAAGTATTAAACATAAAGAAACAAATTATGAACTGGAGACATATTTGAAAAAAGGAGAGAGACAATGCTATCGGTATACCAAACAATAGCACTGGAAAAAGCTTTCCTTATCATTGGAGACTTAAGCGTAACAATTGAAATCGAAGTAGTAAAATGGACTATATGAAATAGATATTTTTAGAATAAATTGAAGAAGACAGAGAAAGGGGATTATCTCTCAACAATCATTTGCAGCGCCATAAGCACATGACCCAAAGCAGAAACACAGAGTAGAAAGCAACAAACGCAAAAGTACAACGAACAACAAATCAACATAAAAGCATTTAAAAAACAAAAGGCAACACGAACAAACGAAAGTAATAGGCAACCCGTGCCGACTTAACACCAATTGCAAATGGTATAGTTAAGCAGACTGAAAATATCAAAAGAGTTGATGTGATCGGGGTTTTCTCTACCAACGTTTTAAAAGGCCCGTCACGGAGCCCTGTCGCCGCGGTCAGTAGGACTGCGATTCTTTAGAATGCCACAATTTGCCGATAGAAAGCTTAAAAAAAGAATTGTGACGTACAACGTCCAGTAACATCAGCAACATACCCACTGTATGAAGAGCCGTTTGGTTATTCTGACGCATTTGTTATTGTAATTCTGTCTATCTTTGATCATTCTCATTTTGTTTATATAGAACGGAGGGGATATCTAACCCTCCGTTGAAGCACCCTCAGCAAATTCACAAAACACAGAACAGACACCCACAGAAAGAGACGCTAAATGGACAAGGAACACCACCCACTCCATATAAACAAAAGACCACACATAAATCAATGATAATGATATCACAATAGAAGACAGGTAGTCGCTCCACAAAAGAGCCAATGCAAAAACACAGAGCAGACAAGCACAGAAAGAGACGCAAAAGGGACAAGGAACGTCAACGCACAACACAGAAACATCGTGCACAAAGGACTACATAAACCAACGAGACCAATGGGCAACCGGTGCCGACTTAGGACGGCAATATGCCACGGAAATAGCAGAAGGTGTGGTTATCCTGGATTATGTGCGCACAACCCTCCCACTTTTCCGTTAACACAGAGGTATCGAAGAACGTATAATTGTGGTTTAAAACAACTTCCTTACTGTCAGATGACCACACAAAACACGACCGCAAAACGCAGGGGCCCAAGCAACAGAGATGAGTATGTAAAATGGAGTCCCGTTGACACAGTCAGTCAGATTGCAAGTTTTAAGAATGCGCTGGTACAAGACTGTAGATTGAAATTGGATCCATGCCAAACTAATATCACATTTCAAGTTTCTTTGGTAGTAAAAGTAATTGCCTCTACAATATTTTCCCATCAAAGTCATTGTGACTTCTAATGTATATTTCTGCGGTTGTCATGCAAAAAACTCTTAGCGTTTCATCTAACTAGGAAAGAAGCCATTAAGAGATAGTGTTTTCGATTCATGTAAGCAATACATTGTACGGAAGTAATTATCACCATTTTAAAGCGAGGCATACACATAATCGAATATGCATTGTCATACTGACATACCTTCCACGTTTTTCCTGATGGGTTTAGAACGCCGCCTCAGATAAATCGCGACAATAATTCCTGATATCAACAGTAAGAAAGGAACAATAATAAGCACAATTGTGACAGTTGTGTTTGATTCCATATGCACAGGCGCATTTGAGGGAGTGTCTTTTTTATCATTGAGTTTTGGTAATGCTGGACATAACCACTCAAAATCAGCCATAGACTTTCTGGAATTGATAATAAGAAAAAAATCAAAGTACGAGTAAAAAACATTATTCTATTCAGCTTAAGGACAACTCATTGCATTATGCATTGCACATAGACTTTCTTCTTCCAATTTAAAATGTTTAACGTCTTCAAATTCAATAGCATCATTTTGACATAAAGAGAAGTTGTGTCTACAGGCACAATATGTCTTTACATAAAGAAACATATTTGAGCTGTAACAACGTTACGATACCATCATTAGCTAAAACATGTATGGGACTGTACTATTATACTACTGAAATTTTCTTGCAGTTGAATAGAAGTATTTCTATGAACAATTTGTTTTCTTATTTTGTTTTTGTTTTGTTTTGTTTGCAAAATTCAAACAATACGAAAGAGTTAAAGAAGATCCTGACGATAATCAAAAACACTCACATGGCAAGACGCTGTTGAACTGGAAATAAACATGCTGGATCTGAAAAATATAACATCTCTGTTTGTTAAACATGTTTAATAAACGATATTTTGCCATTATTCTTTTGAAAAAACGAAATGTTTTAGTAATTTAAACGAAAACATTATAATTCAAAATTGTCATTATTAGATGGAGATGGAGAAATATACTTAATATCAGGATATGTAGGCACTCCATGTGTTAGTATAAAATTCATTAAGATTACGATGTAAGGTATACATGGCCAAATCATTAAGAAACTTAAAGTGCACATATCTTAATCGAAAATAGCTCAAATGTGTAAAATAATTCGAGTTTTTTAGTCTGATATATTCATCCTTGACGGTCTAGTGGTCTAGTGGAAAGAGCGTCCGGCCAGTGACCTAAAAGATACTGGTTCGAGCCTCACTAGGACTACTGGTCAGTCTACATATTTTTCGTGTTTGTTCTGTGTTATATGATAAAATGTCCTTGTCTTTGTTGTTTAAATGTATGCGATGTTTAAAAAAACCAGCCTTGAAGTAAGATATACACATTCTAAAAACTCTGGAATTAGTTTGTACATCATATCCATTGGGGTAAATTTTCATTAAAATAGTGTGCATCGATAATGTTAAAATCAAAAAATAAACAAAATAAGAAGGACCAAAGGTAGACAGCACAACAATCGAAAAGGCGTTATAATCATCAAACGCCTTTTATACCGTGGACATGATCCTAATGTAACCAGATGGACACTAGGCTTGGTACTTGACCAATCTACAGTCTTGTACCAGCGCATTCTTGAGACTTGCAATCTGACTGACCGTGACAACAGGACTCCTCGGGTGATAACATGCATGAGATCGCTACAGCCGGCTGAGCACGGATTGTATCACGTACGCCCTCTTTTTATATCTTGCGTTTTGCGTAATCCAGGATAACCACACCTACTGCTATTTCCGTGGCAGATGACTGTCCTTATTCAGCACCGGTTGCCCAGTGCTCTTGTTGATTTATGTATAGTCCTTTGTGTTTGATGTTTCTGTATTGTACGTTGATGTTTCTGTCCCTTTTACGTCTCCTTTTGTGCTTGTCTGCTCTGTGCTTTAGCATTGGGTGTTTTAGGGTTTTGCTGTTGTTGCTGCAACAGAGTCTTGTTGGAAATCTCCTCCTTCAAGAATAAGCATCCGCCTTTTTGGAATAAGTACATATTGAAAAAAAAATATGAAAAAAACCTGCACGAAAGCATTGACTCTTTTAATATTGTCCATTTAGATTGTGCTTTCTTCCACTTGAGACTGATAATTCTTTCCTGAGTTGAGAATAATCGATCTTACCCTCTGAATCCATCGATATCAACCTCTGACTTCGTCGTTACCAAAAATAGTAAGACAACACACAGGCGATTAAAGCAGATAATTAAGTCGAGAACTGTGTAAAAAATGCGCTTGTCCATGATGAGGCTTGACTTGCAAAATCTGTACACTCGGGCTGAGAAATCGCCATTCCTCTCTCATGGTTGTGTAATGTTATGCTGGTCCTTTGTGTTTCTAGTTATGATGTTATTGCCTCCAACTGTTTGGAGTCCCTTGGAGGTATATATCGATATTATCATTGTTTGGGATCGCCTACCTATTACATGACGTGTGCTTGTTATACTTGGGTTTTGATGTGAGTTTCCACTCAGTGCTATTGCACATATTTAACACTCAAGATTAAGTGATATTGCTTATTTCTCAAATGACATTTTATTTAGTACTTACATTTGTACATTTCGTTTATAGAGAATCCCTCATGGCCATATGGTGGACAACCTGGTACTGTACAGTCTGTGTGCTTTACACCAATGAGCGGACCATCGGAAACTGTTATTCTCTCTACATATGGGCATCCAGCTGCATTGGTACATAAAGCATGGTCGAAAAAGTATCTTGAACTGTATGTTTGGGATGCGGAGACTATAATATCGCCATACTCATAACGTTTCAAGGGCGTAGGAGAAGGAGGGGGGGGGCAGCGGGGGCACCCCCCACTTTTCAATCACAAAATTTTATGATGCATTAATATTGTTTAAAATAGCAACAATTTGTACCAAAAATCTACAAATTTTCGGTCATTTTTTCAAAATTGCATGTCTGGTCAATATTTTTCTTTGGCTCGCTACTGCTCGCCAGTTCTTTATAGAATTTCTGAATAATTTAGCTATTCTGATTCATCCTTCATACGTATTAGGTTACCAATGTACATGAAGATATTTCAAGAACTATACAGAATAATATTAAATCTACTTGTTATTGAAAGAGGGTAATTAGAAAGTATTTTCTGATAAGTCAATATTTTGCTAAATGAAATTCCTGGCTCGCTACCGCTCGCCAGACATTTATTCATGTACTTAAAATTTAGAATTGCACCAGAAATGTTAAAATTTGTGAATACAGAAATGAGAAATGAACCCCCCCCCCCTTTTTTTAAACCTCTATCCCACCCCACCTACCCTACTCCCTTTTTTTTGGCTTGTTAGAAGTTTTGGGATGTTGTTCCCTTCCACTTTTCCAGGCAGAGCTACGCCATTAAGTTTTTATATCGTGCAGTTTTAGAACAAGCAACATTGTAGTAATATAAAAAAGGAAGTATGTACAGTGACACACTTACTATCACTCCCTGCAAATGTATAAGGTAGTATACAACACTCTATAAGTGTACCGTTCTTCGTCTCAATGCAGGTATAAACTTTTCCCTTACATCCCATTTTTTCTTCGTGTTCCAACCAATCATCTTGATGACATGGACACTTTGGGACAGTGATCACGATATCATTTGTACTTTTGGCAAATGGTATTTGAAAGGTTATGAAGAAAAGGTACTGCCACATCTACAAATATTATATGCATTTATGTTAAACGTCTTCAAATTCAATAGCATCATTTGGGACCTGATAAATTTACAGCATGGACCAGACATGCACGTTTCGGGTACTAAACCCTCGTCAGTGATCCTCAGTCGAAACAATGTAAAATGGCCAAAAAGTATGAAAATTATGTTCAAAAATGTACCAAAAGACGTAGCAGAATGGGTGGGATATGATGCTACAGGACCCACTGTTTAGAAATTTCAAGAAATTTTGTCACAGAAAATTTCAAATGCGTTAAAGAGACAGACGATCAACCGAAGTTGATCGAACTTGGCTACATGTGCCCTCGGGGACTCTTGGTCCACCAGCAGTGACACTCACCAAGTAGTTCAAATGTTAAACGTCTTCAAATTCAATAGCATCATTTAAGACCTGATAAATTTACAGCATGGACCAGACATGCACGTTTCGGGTACTAAACCCTCGTCAGTGATCCTCAGTCGAAACAATGTAAAATGGCCAAAAAGTATGAAAATTATGTTCAAAAATGTACCAAAAGACGTAGCAGAATGGGTGGGATATGATGCTACAGGACCCACTGTTTAGAAATTTCAAGAAATTTTGTCACAGAAAATTTCAAATGCGTTAAAGAGACAGACGATCAACCGAAGTTGATCGAACTTGGCTACATGTGCCCTCGGGGACTCTTGGTCCACCAGCAGTGACACTCACCAAGTAGTTCAAATGTTAAACGTCTTCAAATTCAATAGCATCATTTAAGACCTGATAAATTTACAGCATGGACCAGGCATGCACGTTTCGGGTACTAAACCCTCGTCAGTGATCCTCAGTCGAAACAATGTAAAATGGCCAAAAAGTATGAAAATTATGTTCAAAAATGTACCAAAAGACGTAGCAGAATGGGTGGGATATGATGCTACAGGACCCACTGTTTAGAAATTTCAAGAAATTTTGTCACAGAAAATTTCAAATGCGTTAAAGAGACAGACGATCAACCGAAGTTGATCGAACTTGGCTACATGTGCCCTATACTAGAAACATAATTTGGTCATAGAATCAATATATTTTGCTTCACGTGCCCATGAGGGTATCTCTTACGAAACATGGAAAAATCGTTAAGGGAAAAACAAACAAACACACATAAACGATTAACGGAACTATCCGTGCTAGGTTTTTTTTTATTTATTACATAATTTTATATAGATGTCATGAAAATGAAACGGCAGACGACGTAATAATCGTTTTAAAGAAAAAAGTAAAGACAGAACATTGATGCAGCAGGAATAACAAAAAAAATGTTAACTTTTGGAATTCAGGAAATTCACTCGACGTGCTAAATCGCATTCGACTGTTCTCAAAATGCGCTCGAAATATCTGAAACGTGGGTCATGGAGCATCCTACATGTCCTGTCAACGCTGCAACTTTATATAATCCATTATGATATTGTGAAATTTGAAATTTGATAACCACACCGTCTGCTATTCACGTGGCAGATTGCCGTCCTAAGTCGGCACCGGTTGCCCATTGGTCTCGTTGGTGTAGTCTTTTATGTTTCATGTTTCTATGTTGTGAGTTGGTGTTCCTTGTCCCTTTTGCGTCTCTTTCTGTGTTTTTGCATGGGTGTTTTGGGATTTTGCTGTGGGTGCTGCAACCTAGTGTTGTTGGAGATCTCCTCCTTTCTTTTGAAGACATAAAACATGTGCAAAGCTTGGTTAGTGTCACTACTAGTGGACCAGGCCTCCCCAAGAGCATATATAGACAAGTCAAATCAATTTACTTGGTTTATAGTCTCTTCAAGCCATTATCAAATTTATGTTATCAAAATTTCTTGGAATTCCACAACACGTGGCTACTGTAACATCATAGCTCACCCGTTCTTCTGCGTTTTTCGGTACTTTTTTGGACATAATGCTTTCACACTCTTTGGCCATATTATATTGTTTCGATTCAGTATCACTGAAGAAGGTGAAGTTCCCGAAACGTGCATGCCTGATCTATGTTACAAATATATCTGCTCTTAAATGATTTTATTGAATTTGAAGACGTTTTACATTTGTACCACTTGGTGAGTATGACTGCTGGTGGACCAGGAGTCACGAGGGCACATATAGCCAAGTTCATTCAACTTCGGTTTACCGTTTGATCAAAGCCTTCGACAATTACTGTGATCAAGATGTCTTAAAATTTCTAAAATGTGTGGCCTAAAGCATATCATATCCCATCCATCCTGCAACGTCATTCGATACATTTTTTACATCATAAAAACTATCAAACTCTTCGGCCCTTAAAACAAATAAGACTAAAAATATATATTCTTATATCTTTTTTTTTCAATTTTTCGTAAGAAAATAAAACTTTTCACTCTTATTCAACTAGAACGAAAACATTACCTTCAATGTGTTGATTTTCTACGCTTTAACATGCTATACCGAAAGTAAACATTTTTTGAAAATCCCCAACGGTAATATATGGAGTTATTTGGTATCTTATTATGTTCGTAATGGTTAAAGGGACATTCGTATAAAGGTAGTATGCAGGTATTACATGATTTCAACCATGCTGCAATGCAATACTTGTACAACGTTATGTAAGGGTCATTGATCGTGCACTACACCATATATTGATTGATCTTGTTTAAGGTTCTGTTTGAAAAGTATCCATTTGAACCGCCTTATCCCGAGTCCTCGTCCCATAGAAAGCCATAAATTGGCACGTAAAATACCGATAACCACAACAACTATGGCTCAAAAGAAATGAAAAGCACAAAGCGTTAAATTTATCAGTTTGTCTGCATAACAGATAACTTCCTAAAAGATAACACATTATACCTCGCCATTTCTTATCTGACAAACGTTATCAAATTAGGAACAAATAGAATTAGGATTTGTTTTGAATTGTGACAGGGTTAATTTGAAGTCGGGGAGAAGCATAAGAATGTTTAACGCCTTTAAATTCATTAGCATCATTTTAGAGCAGATAAATTTACAGCATGGACCAGACATGCAAGTTTCGGGTATTTAACACTCGTCAGTGATCCTCAATCTAAACAATCTAATATGACCAAATCTGTGAAAATTGTGTCCTAAATATACCGAAAGACGTAGCAAAATGGCTGGGATATGATGCTACAGGACCCAGGTTTTAGAAATTTAAGACAATTTTGTAAACAGAAATTTTCAAATGCGTTTGAAGAAACGACCAACCGAAATTGATCGAACTTGGCTACATGTGCCCTCGGGGACTCTTGGTCCACCAAGAGTCCACCAAATTATGTTCATTTTAAAAAAGAACAAATCTCCAACAACATTCGGTACCAGAACCCACACAGCAAAATCCCAAAACACAAAATGCTTACAAAAACACAAATCAGACACGAGTAAAAAAGACGCAAAAGGTGAAAAAAGGGTACAATGAGCGTAAATCACAAAGAAACATTGAGCACAAATGACTACACATAAACAAACGGGACCAATGGGCGTTTGCCCCCTACTTAGGACGAATATCTACCAAGTTAGTAGCAGACGGTGCAATTTTCCGGATTAAGTGCGCACAATCTCCCACTTTTCCTACAGACCTCGAATAACATACAATTGTGCTGTAAGATAACCAAACTAATAAGCAGCATAGCAAGGGGGCCCAAGAAACACAGATGGATATGTAAATGGATATTAAAACAGAAGTCCAACGAAATACAGTCCGTGTTCTGACGGCTGTAGCGAGGTTAGCATGTTATCACCCGAGGAGTCCGACTGAGATTCCGGAAAGACAGTTGGTCTGGGCCCTGTCTTCTCTAAAGCGGTTTGGACAAGGCCCGTAATGGAGTCTTGTCGTGACAGCCAATCAGACTGTAGATTCTTTAGAATGCGATGGTACAAGACTGTAGGTTGGTCCAGAACATTATGTTTGGCGTTAAACTGAGGGTGATATAGAAATTAAAGAAGGTCTATATCTCAATCAATTCGCCACTGTCATCTAAATTAATTTGCCTATTGGAAACGGAGATTTTCTCAATAACATTCAATGTTGCATTTATTTGATATACATATTTCAATAAGAAACGATAACACAAGTTTCTTACGATGATATTTTTTAAAATGACGTATTTCAGATACGGACTTTGCAAGTAAAAGGAAGTTGCTTTAGCACCCCTATTTAGAACCCTTTGTAACAAATGGCGAGCAGGTTTGCAAGCACAACAGCGTAGATTTTGGTCATTGACAAAATAACAGTTATTAGGTTTGTTACTGATCATCGACAGAAATTCGCCATGCCTTTTATGACGTCGATCAACATGACTTCTAATTAATATTATCGGTGATCCAATGGAACATGCACAATCCCCGAACTGCGAAAGAAAATTATAAAGATAATTACAAAAATTTATTTCATTATAATCATGATAATTGCTCGCCTTGTGTATGATATTTATGATTCACGTGTTATTTGTCATATCATAAAGTCAGAACAAAAACACTGGGCATTGTACTGAACTTATCTACAATTTTGCACTAGTGTCTTTCCTAACGTTGCCCACTGGTCAAACAGGACTCCAGCATGGGCCTTGTTGAATTAAACATCAAAGAAGTACCTAACCGTTATTCAGTCTCAAAGTCGAGAAGGCAAAGCAAAATCGTTATAATTCCCATCGAAACGGTTGCGAACCCCGGAATGAACAACATTCCGAAGTGAGACCGGGGAGAGTCAGCGTCTCCTGATTGCATGCAACACCCGTCGCAACAGCGAAATCTCGCCAGGGAAGACCGAGTCTAGATTCTCTTTCCTGCCTGAAAGTTTGTCAGACTTCTCGGGCGATTGATCTTAAGCTCGTTTCAGCCAGCAGAGACTTTTTAAAACCTATTTACCTAGAATATGTTAACAAGAGGCCGCTAGGTTTGTTTGTGATGTCACCTTACAGGGAGAAATTTATACAACAATTGTGTGTCCATGGAGACATCTGTCTAGCCCGATAAGTTTCAGGGTTGTATTTACGTTATTCGGAGAACCACACCATTTGCCAATAGCAGATGGCCGTGCATTGGACTCCTTCCTTTTATGTGTGGTCATTAATGTTTGATGTTTCTGTGTGTTTGTTACGATTGTTTGTATGATGTTCTAGTGGATATTGTTGTGTCTTTTTACGATTTGTAGTTTTGTATGATGTCATGTATGTGTCGCTATTCTTGTTGGTTTGTTTTGCTGGGTGAGTGCTGAGTGGCCATGCTGGAAATTATTCCCTTTCCTTTGTATGACATGAATAATTTAACTGATCGTGTTAATACAGCGTATGCATTCAGCAGCTTTTTCCACGATAACTTCCTTTTATTTACTGCAATTTGTAGATTCGTCATTATGCACAGTGCTGTGTTGTTGTTTCTGTCTTAGTTTTCGCACTTCTTGTATTTGTGAATAAGTTCTGATTCATATTTTCTTAGAACATGTATTGCTATTGATTGTGTTTTTTTATACTGGTATTTTGTTCTGTGTTTGACATTATATCTATTTTCTTTTCACTTCATTTTTCATCAAGCTTGATTTAAAGGACTTTGACAGACGAAAGTTATAGTTATGGTTATGGAAGTTATGAAGTCAGCGCATTCTTACAACTTGCACTCTGACTGACTGTGTCGACGGGACTCGATGATGGGCCCTGTCCAAACCTCTTGAGAGAGGACAGGGCCCGACCTCTGAATGTAAGTCGGACACCTCGGGTGATTACATACATGAGCTCGCTACAGCCGGCAGAGCACGGACTGCATCACGTACGCCCTATTTTGATATCCATATGCTACAACCTGGTGTTGTTGGAGATCCCCTCCTTTGTGTTATGGAGTCACCAAAGAAAAATTGGTACATAAAATAAAAAAAGAAAAACAAATAGCTTGCTTGAAACAGTAGCCTTCTTATTCTCATTTTATCTATCATAATTGGATGATAATTTCCCCTCCTCCTTAATTTAACCTTTACGGAAATAGCATTAATTATAAGACTACAAGGTGAAATGTGTAAATACATAGAGTGATTTTTAATTTATTTTATTTATTTTACTTTATTATGTTCACCGAAGCTCATTAAAGCTTTCAGCAAACGCCTTTTATATCGTGAATGTGATCCTTTATCGCCAGTCGGACACTTCACGACGTGTTGGACCAATTTACAGCCTTGCACCAGCGCATTCATGAAACTGCACTATGCCTGACTGTGACGACAAAACACCATGACTGACCCGACAACATGTCCTCTCTGAATGTGAGTCGGACCCCTCTGGTGATAACATATAGGAGCTCTCTATAGGGCACGGACTGCATTTCGTAAGCCTTCTGGTTTTTTTTATCCAATTACATATCAATCTGTGTGTTCTTGGGAAAAATGGGAGGGTTGTGCGCACGTGATCCGAATAAATACATCGTCTGCTGGTGTGGCAGATGTCCATTGTTCTCGTTGGCTTATGTGTATTCATTTGTGTTTGATGTTTCTATACGACTTTGGTGCTCCCTGTACATTTGGCGTCTCTTTCTGTGCGTGTATGTTACGAGTTTTTGCATTGGGTGTTTTGAGGGTCATCTGCGTATGTTGAAACCGAGCTTGGTCTATTTAAATGATTACATATATTAGCTGTTAGGGTGATTACATGCAAGAATAATCGGGTGATATATGAGTTTTCACAATGCGTTCTGCAAAAATGCCTTGGTAACTGAAGAAGTTGAAACATCGTTTATGCCAAATTTCATAATAGAATCATAATGCGACTAACATGACAGATGGCCGGCCGATGTCATAACAAGTTGCCCTTGAAATTGGTCTCTTTCGTTTACGTTTTATCTTTTGCGTTTGGTGTTTTTAGGTTGCCTTTTGCGTCTCTTATTTTGTATGTCTGTTTTGTGCTCTCTCGAGATCCTTTTGTAACCAGACAGACACTTTGTACTGGACTAATCTAAATCCTCTTACGATTTGCACTCTGAATGAATGTAACGACAGAAATCCATGAAGGGCCCTGTCCAACCATCCTTAGAGAAGATAGAGCCTGTCTTCTCTGAATAAGCACACATTCTTTTAGTATTGAAATGGGTAGATATTATCAACCTAACATTATTACACCTTCAAATAGATATGACAAGAAAGGAGGGGATCTCCAACAACACTAGGTTGCAGCACCCACAGCAAAATCCCAAAACACCCATGCAAAAAACACAGAACAGATACCCACAGAAAGAGACGCAAAAGGGACAAGAAACACCAACTCACAACATAGAAACATAAAAGACTACACATAAACCAACGAGACCAATGACAAGTTCTGTCTTGATAAAGTTGACGATGAAGAGCATTAGGCATAAGGGATAGATGAGGAATCATTGGGTCATTTTCATAAGTTTAGAATTGAAGATGTTATAAATCCTGTGAACTATCAGTTACCAAATACCAATGCTTGAACGATAATTGTTTTAAGTCAAAAAAAATTTTTTTTTGATTGAAATGTTTACTGTGTTCTATGTACGCCTCATGTGATTTTATTTCATCAATAAAGATTTGAATTGAATCGAATGTCAATTGGGCTCCTCGTGTGATAACGGACTGTATTCCCAATGCTTTTTGTTTTTATATCCATTTACATTATGAATCTGTGTGTTTCGTGCGTCACAACGTCTGTATGTTCATCTTCTAGTGAGGAGGAAATGTTCAACCACAATTTTGCGTTCTTCGAGACCTTTGGGTAATCGGAAAACAAGGAGGTTTGTGCGAACGTAATCCGGATAACCACACCGTCTGCTACCTGCGTGGCAGATGGTCGTCCTAAATCGGTAACGGTTGACCATCGTGTCTGGTCTTTCGTGCTTCATTGCCTAATTGCGGCTCTATTGTGAGTGCTGTTGAGATTGTCGTCAGGATCTTCTTTGGCTCATTTGTGTCACACTTATGCCCTTTGCCGTGTGGAGCTCGTAAAAAAGTTCCCCGCGAGGGGTTTGACAGTAAGTGTTATATTACTGAATATACTTCCCTGACATTGTCGCCATAGCACTTTATATATAGACATAACATCAGAGAGTGCATGAATTGTAGATATTGTTTTCATTTTCGTGCTTAAACATCGACGGCGGGTGCGGCTAGCCAACAGGGGATGCTTACTCCTCCCGGGCACCTGGTCCCACCTCTAGCTTGCTGGGGGTCCGTCGATGCCTAATTGTGCGCTCTATTGTGAGTGCTGTTGAGATTGTCGTCAGGATCTTCTTTGGCTCATGTTTCTATGGTGTGAGTTGGTGTTTCTTGTCCCTTTTCTGTCTATCATATGAGTGTCTGCTCTGAGTTTTTTTTACATTTGGTGTTTTGGAGCTTTTCTGTAAGTACTGCAACCGTGTCAAGTCCTTTCGTCGCATGAAGAAGATGATAGTTTGCTGCATGAATTCTAGTTGGAGATTCCATATTGTCCTGAAACTGTGCTTCATAATTGATCTCGTCGGTGAATTTGTAGTCTTTTGTTTTTCAATTTCGTATGCCTCATACATTTTTTGCTGTTCTTTTTTTCTTTATGTTCCTCTGCCTTGCTGTGGGTACTGCAGCAAAGTCTACTTTTTACTATGAAATTTTAGCAACAGTTTGGTAGCTTCGACTCTGTGTTGCCTATCAAACATAGTAAATGCAAATTCAATAGCATCATTTAAGAACAGATAAATTTGCAGCTTGGACCGGACATGCAACTTTCGGGAACTCAACCTTCTACAGTGACCCTCAGTCTGAACAATGTAGTATGGCCAAAGAGTATGAAACGTGTAATGTCTTCAAATTCATTAGCGTAATTTAAAAGCAGATACATTTACAGCATGGACCAGACATGCATGCTTCGGGCATTTAACGTTATTAAGACGTAGCAGGATGGGTGGGATATGATGCTACAGGACCCACGTTTTAAGAAATTTCAAGAAATTGTGATAAATTTTCGAATCCGTTGAAGAAACGTTAAACCGAAGTTGATCTAACTTGGTTACATGTGCCGTCGTGGACCCCACCAACACGCCAAGTAGTACAAATGTGAAAGGTTTTCAAATTCAATAACATCATTTAAGAAAAGATACATTTGTAGCATGTACTAGACATGAAGTTTTTTTTATAGAAATTCAACTAACATATGCATAAACAAATTAAATAAACTGAATGAGTCTTATTTGATATCAGGTTAGAAATAAATACCTAAGTCTTAGATTTCATTTGAGAATCTGTTGTTAGATTAAACTTATAAACGTTTTAAACGCAGATTTGTTGCCTCTTTGAAGTCGTTTATTTTCGCCAAGCAGGGCATTGATATACGACAAAAAAAGCCTTATTCCTCTGTCCACAAAGTTGTTGGCAAATTCCGAAAATTTCCCAAGAAATTGCTCTATGTGTACGATGTATGTGGTTTCCTGTAAGATTTATTGTCAACGAATACATTTTACGAAGACTTCTATTTCGATTTGTTCGATCCTGGAGCTCATTGTAACTCAGTAGGAGTAAGAAATTCAGAAATACCAAATGTGGTACACTTATCCCTGGATCTACTACTGATTCTCTTCTCTCATAACATTCTGATTTAAGTTCTTCAATCGTATCTTCATTGGGCAATCGCACATATTGATAACATTCGTCGCTTAATGATCGATTCATATGAAGAACCTGACGGTCTTTCCGTCAGCAAAATATCATGTCGCATGTCCCATTCGTACATCACACCACTTAGATCTATTCCTAAATTTATAATAAGTCTGATCGTGTCCTCATACTGTTGAGATTTATGTAAATGTTTTATTATTAGGATATGGTTCAAACAGTAAAATGTTTGAGCCTTTTTTAACATATTCATTGCGATGCGTTGGTCTCGATATAACATTCTATTTGAAACATAGTTTGTGAAGCAGAATGTAGCAATCTGCTGTAATTTATCACTTATTTTAAGCTTTGTGGTAACGCTTCTCTCAGGCTGATTGATTGTCTTTACTACAACGTTTTGAAGTCCTCTTACTGCTGCATTAATATTCCTAAAAGGTGCACTTTGAAACATTAAAACGTAACGTAAATTACATTTCTCAATTTCATAACCCCCTTGCTGCTCTGCTTGCAAATCTTGTAAAGCTGTTGTAAGGGTCGTTTGATTTAACACTAGTCTTCTAGATTGGGTCCAGTGGATGGACTATAAAGCAAAAGATAAACGCCTTCCTGACATAAGTTTTCAAGGAGCTTGACTGCTTCCTTTTGCCCTCGTAGACTAAAAATCCTTCCAAGAAGCATACCTCGTTCAGGAACGAAGAAATTCGGGCAATACTCGTTGCGCAGGTAGATAACAAGACGGTAACACACCCTCATAAATTTCAAAAGAAAATTATCAATTGTCCAGCCATATGGGTCATTACTTATTCCCCAAAAGAATATATTTTAATAGTGTATGATGAAACAAACTCGCATTTCTATCTTCGGCCAAAATATCTCTTTGTAAACAAGTTTTAATAACCCGTTAGTTAAAAACTGACAATGATTCAATGATTTCATCATCCTTTTCTCGGCAAGTGAAAAGGATATCCTCCATTCTAGATCAGTCGACTCTCTATTGGTATACACCTTACTGCTAATTGGTACAAGGAGGCAGCCTTCATTACAGATGTCTTTTAACACTTGTTGTCTTGGCCATCTGGTATGAATAGAGCGATTCACGAAGGACATAGCTTGCTCCGGCCAGAATGGACTATATAGACATAAACTGAAATCGTAATCTACACAATATGTCGAGGTTGTGAGACATGGTCCATGTGGTCCAATTTTATCAGAGTTCGCGAGTTGTCGCCAAATTTCACGATACGATTTGCTGCCGATGTAATAGTTTGTGTTTACCCTTACTTACGAAGGAATAAAACATTTGTAATTTACTTACGTCGAATGATCTTACAAATTTAACTAAAACAAATCCCGGTGACGAATATTTAGTACTGAAAATAGTATGGTATTCAAACGTTCTTCAAATTGATTCTGATGTTGCTTCATTTAACACAATGACACCTTTGTTGAAAATCATAATGTCGATATCTGAGGATTCAAATTGATATCCCTCTCCTCGACTTCCTCTTATCAGCCAAACAAAAGAGTAGGACGGATCGATGTTATGATTGAAGTCGAGTTCGTCGAATTTTTGGCGTCATAATTCAATAATTCTTTCTGATCCTATGAAACTCTCAATTATAGCGTACAATTGTCTTAAAATTCCCTGCGTTTCCTCCATTTCGTATTGTGATATACTCTGCTCAAGTGCAATTTGTGTACGTACTAGTTCTTAGTAAGATATGTTAAATACCTTTTACATTCAACTGATAACAAAAACTGCGGAGTTTAAGCAGCAGTTGCCACATGACTAAATCGATATGAGGTAATCATATGCTATATATAGAAGCATTGCCGACAACGTGAAACATGACGAAGTACATTTTATTCAACATTTAAATACCCTTAACCGATCGTTACACAGGTAGGAGATTATGCCGTATAAGGAAGTTGACCTTTGTCTATTTGTGTATATAAATATTTGCTACACAGTATCTCGTGAAAGCCCTCTCAACCAATGACAAACCGCTTAACGATAAATACTCTGACGGACACATAAACAAATACACGTGTTTCGTAAAATATTCCAGTGGTCAATCTAAAATCACTCGGAAGGAAAATGATTTAATGGGAGAATGTCATTTATGCATATTTTAATGAAAATTTCTCGGTGTCAAAACATGTATTTTATAAGAAAAGATCTATGTGTAGGATGGTCAAGTATATGACCTACATTCGTGTAAACCAAGCATGGCAAATCATCATACATGCTTGAAATACATGCACATGCGCAGATCCAGCTTTTTCACCAGGGGTGGGGGTCAGGGGGCGCCTTAAGGCCACAGTGTGTCAAGGGCGAAGCCCTGGTGGAGGTCCATGGGCGAAGCCCCCAGAAGCTCATAGATTTCCACGTTTTAATGGCTTGTAAACAATGCGAAATCAATACTAAAAACTGATGGAAAACTACAAACACAACGTTTTTAAGGCATATGTGGGAGCCATCAAAGATAATTATTATTATCAATTTAATATGTATCTAATTTGAAGTATCGTTTCATACAAGAGTTTTATGTATTTTTGCGAATGAAAGCGAGCCGGAAAAAATCCATATGAAACAATTTAAATTTAAGTCGTATTTGCATGGACCCCCACTCCCCTGGGATCTGTCAGAGGTGGGGATCATGGTCCGTGGACCCCACTTCTGGCAAATATCAGAAGGTCCGATTCCCCCCCCCCCTCTGGATTAGCGCATGATGTATATGACATTTGAGTGGTCTGATCAACTTATATTTTTGTTCTTTATCGACCAGCGGACTCCCAAATAGGTGCAGATGTTATATATAAAAAAGGTAAACTCCGTACGGCGGCTTCGCCAAGCATACAAAGCAGGCCGCTCGTACCGCTACGCCAAGGTGACAACCCTAAAAAGAGTTGTTCCTATGCCGTCCATATGAATACGGCCCATTCAGCACACACCGGGAGTGAAGAATTCGTTGTTGTTTGAATTTCATTGCACTTGGGCTGATCCGAGGTAGTGGACCCTGTCCTTTACGACCAGCGGTTTCCCAAATAGGTGCACATGCTATATATAAAGTCAGTAATCTTCGTAAGGCGGCTTCGCCTAGCATACAAAGCAGGCCGCTCATACCGCTACGCCACGGTGACAACCCTAAAAAGAGTTGTTCCTATGACGTCCATATGAATACGGCCCATTCAGCACATACCGGAAGTGAATAATTCGTTTTGTTTGAATTTGATTGCACTTGGGCTGATCCTAGGCAGTGGACCCTGTCCTTTATCGAACAGCGGACTCCCAAATAGGTGCAGATGTTATATATAAAGTCGGTAAACTCCGTAAGGCGGCTTCGCCTAGCATACAAAACAGGCCGCTCATACCGCTACGCCACGGTGACAACCCTAAAAACAGTTGTTCCTATGACGTCCATGTAAATACGGCCCATTCAGTACACACCGGAAGTGAAGAATTCGTTGTTGTTTGAATTTGATTGCACTTGGGCTGATCCGAGGAAGTAGACCCTGTCCTTTATCGACCAGCGGACTCCCAAATAGGTGCAGATGTTATATATAAAGTCGGTAAACTCCGTACGGCGGCTTCGCCTAGCATACAAAGCAGGCCGCACATACCGCTACGCCACGGTGACAACCCTAAAAAGAGTTGTTTCTCTTATGAGAGGTTAAAAAAGGAGGTCCAAGTCGAAAGTCCAAATTGAAAGATATCAAAAAGTAGAGGAATCGATAAAACATGTAGGTCCTTATGTACCAATGTTCATGAATGAAATGTTGCCTCTTCACAGAAAGAAACGTTTTGATTTCCTCTCTGATCTTAAACTTCCTTTTGATATCGAGGTTTATGTATACCATCCAGGGTCAAGACTCCAAAGCTTATGGTTTTGTTGGAAAAGTGATGGTACCGATCCTAATCGTACCAATGTATGTGCCATGATATTGAAAATAGTGACAAGTTACCTTTATATCACACGAGGGCAATGCGCAAAGAGTTTGTTGAAAGATTTTCCCTAGTTGCTAAACTTAGTCCCTGTGTTATGACAGAGTTGTACCAATGTTTGACTGGTGATCAAAGTCAAATGTCGTCAGAAGTTGGTAAAGATGTCCAGTCACGACTGCGCTTGCTTCTTGATACCCGAGAGCCGGACATTTTTTATGACCTTAGACATTTGAATGAAGGTAGACCAGAGTGCTGTATTGAATTCTGGAGTGAGGTTGACAAGTATTTGAATGAAAAGGCAACAAAGGCAGTTGATGACCGTCGTCATGGTACCATATGTCATAGTGGTGTAGCCATGTCAATTCCAGACTTAAGAAACTTGATAAAGTCACGTCTGTCTGAAGATACCCCTGTCCCATCTGGAAAGTGGTTGTTCTTGCAGTTTTCACCCCAAAACCCCTACCACAAATCGGCTCACCATTACACTGGCCGTTTCAATTTGAAATTGAAAGTGCAGTCCCGTCAGTATTGCACTGATCATCCTGACGCACATTACGCAGCTGCAGTATTCAGATACCTTAGAGAATTTTCTGTCAAATTCAGAGACCATTGTGTTCTTCTCTGTGTTGATGAAAAAGCGTCTATCCCTGTAGGAGAACCTGGGGTCCCCATGGCATCAGTGGCAAGGGGAAAGAAAACTGTTGTGCAAAGTGGTATCCCTTTTCTTGTTGCTGACCATGACACAGCCACAAAATGTAAAGTAATTTCATCAACGATTTTGATTCCTGACATTTCAGAGAGTATAGATGGGGGGTCATTTTATAGAGGTAAAGTTGGTAACACATTGAGAGATTGCATATTTCAGTCATCCCCGCCCCTCAGACACTCAGCAGAGATAAGAAAAATGCTGGGTGCTACGGGTCTCATATCTCTACCTATTCGGATAATCTACAGTGACGGTGGTCCAAACCATCGAGTTACATATCCTTCAGTCCAACTTGCCCTTGTAACACTCTTTTTGTTCGATGATCTTGATGTACTCTTAGCAGCAAGATGCTGCCCATCTCATTCTTACACTAATCCTGCAGAGAGGTGGCATAGTGTGTTAAATTTGGCCATACAAAGTGTTGCCCTCGAAAGATCCTCAATGGATGAACAGTTTGAGAGACTTATGCAGAGATGTGATACCATGAAGTCAATTCGTGATGCAGGTATGTTACTTAAATTACATTGAATGTGTTTTCTTTGTTCATTGTTTCTAAAATACAAGTATTCAATATTTACCATGCAAATTTATATTTGGAAAGAAATTACTTGACCTTGACTTGACCTTGACATCATTTTTTCATATTTCTTGTGAAAAGGCCTTACCTCAAGTAGTATGACCTTGACCTTTGCTTTTTTATGTACTGTATCTCTTCAATGCTGATTTGGGGTCATCCGTGTTTCACAAATTTTTGTATATGTTTGTTCATATTCATTGTTTTAACGTTTTGAAAGCATCGTTATGATGATCTCTATTGAGTACCCAGAATGTTAATACAAATTATTTTACGTTTAATATAGGTCAGAAGCATGAAGGTTTTTCTGACGCCATTTCCCTCACCCTTCAGCCTGTTATGCAGACACTATCAACACTGTTTGAACGACTTTCACTTAAAGGACAGCCTTGTTTGGTGAATGAACCAGCATCCGAGACTCTACTTGATGAACTGTGGGAAGCCCTTACCAAAATTGATCAAACAATATCAAGAAATGATAACACATCAAAGTCGCTGTCAGGTATATCATTGTAAAAAAAATTGACCATGATATATGAATGGGAATTTTATATTTCTAGTCCCTATTTTCTCTAATTGCCTTGCTTATATACATGTATATAACACTGCAATATATTTCATGTGTGTGTGTGTATAATTTATAATGTTGAAGACAGGAAGTGTAAACAGCACTTGTTGGCGAGTTGTTTTCTGTGATTGGCAACTTCATTTCATATTGTAAGTTCCTTCTCTCTGTTGGTTAACTGATCGGAGTGACAGAGAGCAACTCGTCAACTACCAGCATTCACACAGTATTTTGACAGTATCAAATTTGCAATTTGATTTAAGAGACATATTAATCTATGAAATTGACCGAACATTCTAATGCTACTCATTTTCTTTCAATTCTGATACATATCAAAAATTTATAAAATAGTTTTTGCTGAAATTTGTGTTTCATCTTCAGGCAACATTCCTCCAACACTGCACTGTGAGACGTCAGTATTTTTTCATGATCAAGAAATGTGGGAAGACGAAATAGTTATCTGCCCTTTGAGCTAAGGCGGAGGGGTTTTTCAGCTCTGTGATTTTTTGATATAATTGTGATATAACAAACTTAAAATCGACTTTGGTGATACCAGATGATAGCACAGAATATCAGCATCTCTTTTGAGAGGTATTTTCGTCATATTTTGAGCGTATTCAATATAAAACACATATATAAACTCTCGAGTTGAGGCAAGATGGCCGCCAATACACCTTCCTATGCTGATATTGTTAATATGACCGAAACTAGCGTTAGACGAACAGAAAAACCGGTGTTTATAAAAGAAATTGACATCTTTGGCACCTACAAAGTTCCAAAAGACTTTTGGTTATCTCATGTAGAGATATATAAGGCGATCTCAGATGTTATACCAGCAGAACAAATCGCAGGAATACAGAGAGTAAGAGGACTCTGGCGAATCTATGTTGATGATGCATCATCTAGATCTGCACTTCTGACAAAAGGCTTCTCTATCCGAAACAAGTCTGTTACTCTATACTCTTCGAATCCAAATAGACCTTATATTGATTCTGTTGATACAACCATGATCCGTATAAAGAATATACCACTTTCAGCAGACGACGGTCAAATAAAGAGAGCACTGTCAATAAGAAACTGTGAAATAGTCAACCTCTTTCGCGAAAAAGATTAGGGTTGACGGCAGATTGACAAATTGTGAAAATGGGGACCGAATCGCTATAGTTGCAAATCTGACCGAGCCTCTTCCAGTCAGCATGGAAATTGGACGCTATAGGGCCATTATTCGCCACAAAGGCCAGCCCAATGAGAACCAGAAATGTACAAAATGTCTGCAAGAGGGTCATGTCTCAAGTGACTGTACTAATAACCAAGTATGCAGGTCACGCAATGAAGAAGGTCATATAGCTGCAAACTGTCCTAAGCCTCTGATGGAGGACACATCCGAGTCAGATATTGACTTTGGTACATCTGATGAATCGGATACTGATGAATCTGGACAAGATACCACGACAGAAGAAGCTCCAGCCACAGTAACTAGTGTTGCCGCGGATGACGCTCCATCTGTAAATAATAACTCTGAGTCTGATCAATCTAGCAAGAGCACCGAGATTCGTAAAACTAAGGCAGTGCCTGTACCAGTGACCCCATCATCACTGCCTAGACACAAAAACAAACAACACAAGAACAAAAAAGAGAAAAAAGATAAAACTAAAAGTGAGCAATCGGGCCCAATGGAGAAATTTCTAAAGGCATGCAGCAGCACTAAGCCTTCAGCAATGTCTAAGATCAATGACACTCCTTCACGGAAATCTTTCTCCATTCCACCGGACATAAGGTCACCTCTGTCACCAGCAGAAGAGCGAAATAAGACAGCAAAAAAGGCAAACACACTGTAAAAGGACAAAACTTAAAGACATAGGAAATGTGTGAAAAGAGAATTGATGAAACGTTTCTTTCAATATACATGTATTTATTATTCTTGAAATACAAATATAGTACAAATATATCAAAATATATGGTATATAAACATGATAAATATATGAATATGAATTTCATGCTAAACAGAATATCTAAAAATATAGATGAAATGAAATTCAAATAACATTTTCTTCACAAAACATGACTTTACACATTATAACAATCAACACACAAGGTCTTCAAGACAAAAATAAGAGACATCGTTTCTATACATGGGTAAAAGAACAAAAATCTGATATCATTCTTGCACAAGAAACACATTTCACAGACAACCTGGCACCCTATATCAAATCTGAATGGAAAGGACATATATATCACAGTTTTGGTACAAGTCAAAGTAGGGGGGTTACCATCTTTATAAAAGACAAAATTGATTGTGAAATAATTAACTCTAAGCTTAAGCAAGATGATGAAGGACGATTCATTTCAATAAACATAAAAATAAAGGAAGACATATATAACACAACTAATATCTATGCTCCAAACAATAGACACACAAGAAATACCTTTTTAAAAAAAAGTTTAAGACAGAATAATTGATTTTAGCTTAGGATATAACATCCTAGGTGGTGATTTCAATGAAATTCCGGAAACAAAAGATAGGAAATCAAAAAGCAAAATTGAAAAACCTGTACATGGATTAAAGATACTTATTAATGAACTACAACTCTATGATAGCTGGCGCTTAAAAAATAAAACCCTATCTCAATATACATGGAGAAGAAAAAGTAATAAACATGAATCTAGTAGGATAGATTTAATATTGATATCTAAGGACATATCATACAAAATCAAAACATGTGATATAAGACCTGCACTTTTCAAATACACTGACCATCAGGCAGTATCATTAAAATTAGATAACGAAATAATAAAAAAAGGTCCAGGATTTTGGAAACTAAATGTAAGTATTCTAAAAGATCAAACATATAATAAATTGAAAGCAACAATTCTGAGTAAATACATCAAAGAAATAAATACTAGTACACATAAGAATTATCAAGACATGTGGGAATCATGCAAAAGAAATATAAAAGAAGAAACTATAAGATATTTTAAACATGTATAAAAAAAATCCAGAAGTGAAATAAAAGACTTTGAAATTGAATTGAAATCTACTAAAGAAGACTCAGACAATTATAAAGAACTGAAAAGATAGAATCATTATATGACAAAAAAGCAAAGGGCGCACAAATAAGATCCCGTGTTAAATGGACAGAGGAGGGCGAAAAAACACAAAATGCTTCTTATCTTTAGAAAATAAACATCAAACACAAAAGAGTATCACTACAATAAAGGATAAAAATAACAATATTCTGACTAAACAAGAGAAGATAACCCAGAGACTCAAAGAATTTTATCAAGAATTATATACTTCAAAAGGAGACATTAAAATTTTGGAAAATTATCTTGATACTACAATGATGGAAAATATACTAAATGAGGAGGAAATGAAACTGTGCGAAGGTACATTAACTGAAAAAAAAATGTGAGCAAATAGTATTTAGTATGAAGGTAAACAAGTCCCCAGGAAGTGATGGGATTCCCTCTGAATTTTACAAGCGCTTTTGGTTCTTGCTCAAAAATTTAATTCCAAAAATCTTGAATGAAGCATATGAAAAACAAGAGCTATCACACTCTCAAAAAACAATTATTAGAAAAATTTGGATTTGGCATTTCTTTTCAAAAATGGGTTAAAATTATTCACAAAAACATAATATGTAAAGTCTCTTGTAATGGATGGATATCGGATGAAATTAAATTGTCTAGGGGCATCAGACAAGGCTGTCCGTTATCAGCCCTCCTGTTTGTTATTGCAGTCGAAATAATGGCTATAAACATAAGAAATAATAAAAATATTAGAGGTCTGAAAATAAATTCAAAACAAAAAAGAGCTTTTAAAATAACTCAATTTGCAGATGATACTACTCTTTTCTTAGAATCTAAATCAGATATAAAAGCAGCATTAAATGAAATTGAAATATATGGCACATATTCAGGTTTAGTTTTGAACAGAGAAAAATCAAAAGGTCTAAGAATCGGAATAAATATTGAAATTGAAAATAACTTTGAATCCATAGATTGGTCAGAGAAAGTTATCAAAGCATTGGGTGTTTATTTTGGATACGACATTAAACTCGTGTACGAAAAAAATTTGGTCAATAAATTAGAAAAAAATTAAATTATTATTTAGAAATTGGAAGTGTAGAAAGCTGACCATGCTTGGAAGAATTCAAATAACTAAATCACTTCTGCTATCACAATTTACCTATGCTATATCCATGTTAACTATACCAAAAAAATATAATTCAAGAATTCAAAAACTCAACATACACATTTGTTTGGAATGATAAAAGAGATAAGTAAAAAGAAAAACTATGATTAGGAACTATATTGATGGTGGCCTAAAGATGATAGACATTGAGTCCCATATTGACACTATAAGAATCAGTTGGATAAAGAAATTTTTAGATGTTCAAACAGATGGTTCACTATGGAAAGAAATCCCTATGTACTACTTTTCAAATATATATTCAATCACAGATTTGTTTAAAATGAACTTAGACAAAGTGGAAAATCTAACGGAACTAAAGAACATTCCAACATTTTATCGAGAAATTATACAATCTTGGATGAAATTTAAAAATCTAGTAAGTTCAAAACAATTTCCACAATCAGAAAATGAAATAAAAAAGCAAACATTATGGGGGAATCAATATATAAAAATAAATGGAAAATGTTTACTATTCAAAAAATGGATTGACTCAGACATAAAAATAATAAATGATTTGCTAAATGCTGATGGCCAAATTAATCAATCAACCATTTAAATAAACTTTTAGATAAACGCAACTGGATAGGAGAATACACAAAATTAATTAAAGCAATCCCAAAAACATTGCAAAATATAATCAAGATAAAAGAAACTCCTATTTTTGAAATCAATTTAAAAAAAGAAATATCCACTAAGATTGGCAAGAAAATTATTAAGATTGAAGACGTAACAAATAAAAAGATTTATAATACATTCATTGAAAAAATATCTGTACTTCCTACCTCATACAATAAATGGGATAATTATTTTGAAAACTTTGAGACTAAAATTAAACTTAACCTAGAATTCTTATTCAAAACAATGAAAAATAATGAAATAAAGATGGTATGGTGGAAACTGATAAACAGAATTCTACCCAACAAAGAAATTCTTTTTAAATGGAAAATGGTACAAAATGTAACATGTAACATCTGTGGAACCACAGAGGAATACCATCATTATTTCATAGAATGTAGTCGACTGAAAGACCTATACGATTTAACAACACAAGTGTTTCGCCGACTTAATTTCACCAAAAATATGATAAGTCTTGAAAATTTCATATTTGGATATAAACCACAGGTAAAGAAATTCAATTATCTTAATGAGTATCTCTTAATCATTATGTACACCATACACAAAACATACCACTTAAAGAACTAACAAACAATAATATTAATCCTAAATTCATGCTGAAAATGAAATCATAAAAAAGATTGAATACCTAAATTACCGACATTACCATTGCAAATACAGTATAAACTGAAATAAAAAATTCAAAACTCTTCTTGAATGAATCTGTATATCATCTGATATCTTCTTCTCTGTTCTTCTGAAAAAAAGAAAGAAAAAGAAACCAGGGAAAATAAAAAAAAAAAAAAATAAAAAAATAATAGGAATTTTCTTAAAAAAAGACAATGCATGTATCATTTTTTCAATAATATAAACATGATTAAACAAATGACTAATGTAAATACTTATCTGTAAACAATAAAACAAATGACGGATAAATGAATACTTATCTCAAAGCAAAGTGCTGTATATTCATTCAACTCCAAGCCAATGCATACTATAATAGGCCACTACACTGCTACCTCACCTGAAAAGTAAACAATAATACTAAGTGGAAATACCTAACACAAAAAAATAGAATTGACCTACTTCCATTTCAGCAGCTGTTCACTGCTTTAGCAAAATTATTATTTCCAGCTTGTCAAATTTAAATGCCCACAATATCCCCATGCGTCGTGTGCAATGAACTAGAAATTCAGTGGACAAACAATAATATAAGACTCTTTCATGGTCTTCTATGAAAGATACATCGGTTCCACCCGAGGGGTCTCAAAATCATGTAAAACCCGAGGCTTGCCGAGGGTTTTGCAAAATTTTGAGACCCCGAGGGTGGAAACGATGTATCTTTCATAGAAGACCATGAAAGAGTATTTTTCTCTCATATCTAAGGGTCAAAACAAAACTGAAAGAAAAGGGACCAAATTTGAAAAAAAAATGTCAAGTTGATATAATCGCAAAAATTTTGCGATATTCGAATTCAGCGCCCCCGAAAATGGTTTATTCTTTAAGAATAAAGTACGAATATTAGGCTTGTCAAAATAAAACGCAAGAGTACATTGAAATACGATCTTAAAATCGAAGTTTTATGGCGACCGCTAGCTTATTTGTTTTGCGGGCTGAAATCATGACGTCATTATAGCGTAAACAAACGAAACAATAGCATCACGTGATATGTGATACAGCTGTCACGTGATATGTGATACAGAAGTAGCTCACATAGCTGTATTCCATGGGCCTACTCTGTAACACATACGCGGGTATGAGAGAAACAAGTATATCAGTAACGAAATATTTACCTGTTTACAGTAACGTGATAAAACACAAATCCATTCTTCTTCTGTAATCATTTCTTTCAAGACACTGTAAAGGCTTAATGTTTCCTCCTATATTCACACTGAAAAACTTTTTCACAACACTACAAGTATAAATCCATAGTAAATCCATTGTGACAAAAAGACGACACGTTTCACATCCGGTAAATACTACACACTATTCTACAAACCATAACGGACATATAGAGACGGAGCACACATTTACTGAGTTTATAAATTATATTATAGAATATATATAATACATTTCATAACCTTAGATCATCTGTCTTCTTGCCCGGATAGGCAGATTAATATTATTAAATGGGCAATTTAATAATAAAAATAAAAAAAAAAGAAATGTGGGAAGTCTGACTGTACCATTTGTAGGCCACCCAGACTTGATTCTGACATATTTGATCAAGTACACTTTCTTCCAGGTATGCTATTTATTAGAGAGAGTAGTACATTTTCTGTGCTTTCATTTTTCTGTGCATTATACCATGCATTTTGTTGCATTGAAAACTAAGCTAGGTAGACATGTAAATTATAATGGAAAATTTGAAAAACATGCTTAAGCTAGTGTTTATTTGGTATTGAATCTGTTTTTGACAAAGAATGACTGATAGCAGATTTCTGCATGTTTTTTTTTTTAAACTGAAATATGCAAATTTCAATTTTATTTCTTAGACCCAGAACCATCAAAAGAGGATCCAAGTCGATTCAAGTCTTTTGACGATTCATATGGAAGAAGTACATTGGAGGAGTTTAGACCAAGCCTTCAGCAGAGGAAGGTTGCTGTTGGTACAAAGGCCAAGGAAAGTGATGTAAGAATATGTGGAGAGACAGTACGGGCAACAGTATCCTGTGAGGACTGCAATAAACCTCGGTATGTCATGAATAACCCATTTGCTCATTAGAATATTTCTTACTTTAGCATGTATTATTTCTATGAAATATGTAAAAGCTAAAACTCACATTTATTGTATATATGTATTGTATGTGTATGGATTTTTAGTGTGTGATATCAATATGAAAAGTTTAACACATCCAAATGGAGATTAATCCACGTCTTTCTTGATGCATGTCAATTTTCAAAGCATTTGCATCTCTGTCTTTATCAAGGTCATTATAGAGTATCCATGATTTATAAGTTAAAGTATTTGTATGATATTATTTGTCAAATAAATAGTCTCATATGGAATCTAGGTATTTATTGTAGTATTGCTGCTGAATACCATTGATCATGACATGTATGTTTCATCAGTGAGAGGACATATGATTACATATGAATAGAACACATGTGGTAATTTTGTTTTAATTTTATTTCACTTAGATGTATCTACTCCAACAAGAGACTTACTGAAAACCAGCTTCTAGAACTTGGTAAGCTACAGGAGGAGACGGCTTTCATTTGTGGGATGGAATTTATTCCTGAGGGACATTCACTACACAAGGTTAGAATTATGTTTTCAATGTTGTTGTCTCTGTTTGTGTCTGTGTTTTTTTTTTTTTTGGTTCTATAAATGAGTTAAAGAAGATCCTGACGATAATCTCAACAGCACTCACAATAGAGTACAAAATTAAGCATCGACGGACCCCTAGCAAGCTAGAGGTGGGACCAGGTGCCCGGCAGGAGTAAGCATCCCCTGTTGGCTAGCCGCACCCGCCGTCGATGTTTAAGCACGAAAATGAAACCAATATATAAACTTCATGCACTGTCTGACGTTACGTCTATATAGAAAGTGCTATGGCGACAATGTCAGGGAAATATATATTCAAAACACTTACTGTCAAACCCCTCGCGGGGACCTTTTTTACGAGCTCCACACGGCAAAGGGCAGAAATACAGAATCTTAGTGATGGAAGGTTAAAGATTAAGATCAACATGCTTATTTAAATAGCAAAATTAATGATTGCATTTACAGTATTATCCTAAGAAAAAGACATGATAATGAATCAAGAACCATGCATACCTTTTTATGCCCCCGGAATCACAGATTCGGGGGCATATAGTTTTTGGCCTGTCCGTCTGTTTGTCTGTCTGTCTGTTTGTCTGTTTGTCCCAAAAAACTTTAACATTGAGCATAACTTTTGAATGGAAAGTGATAGAGCTTTCATATTTCACATGTATGTTCCTTGTGACAAGACCTTTCCATTGATACCACAATTTTTGACCTCGTGACCTTGACCTTGACCTTTGACCTACTTTTCAAAAACTTTAACATTGAGCATAACTTTTAAATGGTAAGTCCTAGGGCTTTCATATTTGACATGTGTGTTTCTTGTGACAAGACCTTTCCATTGATACCAAAAATTTTGACCTCGTGATCTTGACCTTGACCTTTGACCTACTTTTCAAAAACTTTAACATTGGGCATAACTTTTGAATGGTAAGTGATAGGGCTTTCATATTTCACATGTGTATTTCTTGTGACAAGACCTTTCCATTGATACCAAAAGTTTGACCTGGTGACCTTGACCTTGACGTTTGACTTAATTTTCAAAAACTTTAACATTGGGCATAACTTTTGAATGGTAAGTGATAGGGCTTTCATGTTGCACATGTGTATTCCTTGTGACAAGACCTTTCCATTGATACAAAAATTGTTGACCTTGACCTTTCACATACTTAACAGAAAATGAAGTTTATACTAACAAAGATGCCACCGAGGGCATTCGTGTTTCACAAACACAGGCTTTATTTATTTATCAAGATCAAAGGTCAATGTCAAACTTTGACAAAATCTGCAAAGTTGCTCATCATGATTTTGTCAATTTTCTACTTATATTAAATGCATGTGTATTTCAATTCATTTGATGCCTTTGGTTTGGTGTCTCACTTCTTAGACCACTTTTTCATACCTTTATGCTGTAAACATTTTTGTTTATTTTCATGTGTGCTTCACTTTAGATGGCATTTCATGTGTAAATGAACTGAGCGCTCACTACTACAGCTGTAAAGAAAGGTTGAAGTTTAAAGATTTATGTTATGTCTGTGCAACTGCTGAAAATCTCAGGGAAATATCACGTGAAGAAAAGTCCAAATATCAAACAATTCATCCAGTTTGTGTGTCTTGTGTGAAAAAGAGTTTCATAGAGAGGAAAAGAGGAGCTGAGAAAAGGGGACAAAAGCGAAAACAGTGAACAGAATCAGTCCTGTATGTGTTAGTGTTGAAAGAACTCTAGTCAAATTCCAGATCTGTTGTGGTTTTTATTGTGTCGCCTGCAAAGCATAGCGACACTTAGGGATCACTTTGTCCGTTGTCCGTCTGTCAGTCCGTCCGTCTGTCTGTCTGTCACACTTTGGGTGTCACAGCCCATAACCTTTGAATGGTGAGTGATAGGGCTTTGATATTTCACATGTGTATTCCTTGTGACAAGACCTTCCTACACATACCATAATTTTTGACCTAGTGACCTTGACCTACATATTTGACCTACTTTTCAAAAAAATTAAGAAAAGATATATCTTTTGATTAGTAAGTGTTAGGACTTTGATATTTCACACATGCAATCTTTGTGGCAAGACCTTTCTACACATACCATAATTTTTGACCTTGTGACCTTGACCTAGATATTTGACCTACTTTTGAAAAAAAGATAAGAATCTTTTGATTGGTAATTGATAGGGCTTTGATATTTCACATGTGTATTCCTTGTAAAAATACCTTTCTACACATACCATAATTTTTGACCTATTGACCTTGACCTACATATTTGACCTACTTTTCCAAAAAAGTAGATTGTATATATCTTTTGATTGGTAAGTGATAGGGCTTTGGTAATTCACATGATTGTGTATTTCTTGTGACAAGATCTTTCTACATAGACCATCATATGTGACTTGTGACCTTGACCTAGATATTTGACCTACTTTTCAAGGAAAGTATCATTGGCTATATCTTTTGATTAGTAGGTGATAGGACTTGATATTTCACATGACTGTGTATTCCTTGTAACAACGCCTTTCTACACATACCATAATGTTTGACTTATTGACCTTGACCTACATATTTTACCTTCTTTTCAAAACAAAAATTAGATTGTATATATCTTTTGATTGGTAAGTGATAGGGCTTTGGTATTTAATATGTGTATTTCTTGTGACAAGATCTTTCTACAAATACCATAATTTTAACCTTTTGACCTTGAGCTAGCTATTTGACCCTCTTTTCTAAGAAATTTAGGTTTAATATATCTTTTAATTGGTAGGTGATAGGTCTTTAATATTTCTTATGATGAGACCCTTTTGTTACCAATTTTTACGTAGTGACCTTGACCTAGATGATCGACACTCTTTTCTGAAAATTTGAGAATGACCATATCTTTTAATTTGTAATTAAGAGGTCTGATATTTCAAATGAATTTCATTTGACCACTTTCTAGAATAATAATCAAACCGCTTCGCAGGCGACACAAGCATTCCTTGGATTGCTATTTTTCATAAAACTATGCTCAAAGTTAATATTTATTTCTAAAGTTCCATGTATTTGGTATACATGTTTTAGTTTATTTTTTATATACATGAACAGAATATTTTGTTCAGATTTGTGATTTACATGTATTTGTGCATTGATTTTTGTTTTGAAGAGAATGAAGATTTTTGAAAAAGATATTTTCATTTGTTCATTTGTTAGCTCTCTTGAGTTGATAGTGATCTATTTTCATAGCAAACCATCCATTGTTTATAAAATTTTGACGTTATTGACTTCTTCTTCAGAACCACTGATGGAATTTTGATCAAACTTGGTAGGAATGAAGTACTTATGAACCCTTTCAAGTGTTTTTTTAATTGAGATATACATTGTATGTTATCATAAGTTTTCAACCTTAATTTTAATGTAATAACTTTACAGGCTTTTTAGAAATGAAAAAAAGAAAAGAAAGTGAATTCAGATTCATATTTGTATAAGCATTCAATATCATGAATGTAAAAGTGATAAAAAGCAATTCGACTTTCAAATTCTGGCTTCGTAGACATTTCGTTTTATTTTACTTGTTTTTTTTTCCTTGCTGGCTGGTAGGTTTTCAGATCACAACCTGACGCAAAACAGAAAAAAACAAAACCTTGGCCTTATGAAGGATTTAAAAAGATATTGCCTTGATTAACAATCTATTTTGACAGAATATTGCAGCGTTAAAATTAAAAACAGACATGGCCGTGATTTGATATTTGCTAAAAAAAATATTTTTCGTAAGAAATGAAACTAAAAGAATTTTGTCAAAATATCAACTTTTAGATTCTTAATGATTTTTTAAAAGAGACAATTTCAGTTATTTTCGTACATCGACATAACTTCCCCACATACGCTATCAAATATACTCTGAATTTTTAGCTCACCTGAGCCAACGGCCCAAGTGAGCTATTGTCATAGCGCGTCGTCCGTCCGTCTGTATGTCCGTCTGTAAACTTTTCACATGTTCGACTTCTTCTCAAGAATCACGGAAGGGATAGTGATGAAACTCGGTAGAGATAAAGTACTAATGGTTACCTACACCTGTTGTTGTTTTTTGTCCGAATCCCTCAATAGGTGGCGCCACCACAGGCAAAAGTAGGTCACGGGGGTACCCTCCTTTGACAACCTTTTTCATCAGAACGGAAGCATGTATCGACAAACCGAAAGCATCAGGATGATCTAGAGAGATGGTTCAAGAACCGTTAGAGAAACGTGTAGTTGAACTTGATTCACTCGATTTTATTCAATAAGATAATATTCCGCTCTTTCTTAACGTTTCAATTTTGGCCCACTCAGCGGACCTTGATGGGTCTTTATAGCATTCAAACGTGTACATGTACGTGCAAGACGGGGACCCCTTAATACCTGCCAAACTCACATGCTTGTTTAAAATCTTGCATCCGTAGACCGTGCGCTCGTCTATCATGACCTACGACTCAATGTTCTCAAACATTTTTTGGGGAAATGTAATCAAATTATTTACAAGAGAGAGACATAATTTTCAATCTACCATTAGCATGACTGACGGTTCTGATAAAGCGACAGGAATGGGGAATCGGGGAATGGTATGAGAACTGATATTTCTTACTTATGAAGGAATTAGAAAGATATTGCGTTAATTTCCAATCTATTTGGACAGAATATTGCAGCGTTAAAAGTAAAAACGGACATGGCCGTGATTCGATATTTGCTAAAGAAAAATCGGACTTCTTTGCTACAAAAAATCTGACTCGGTGGCATTTTTCCTGACCCGGTCGGAGCGAGGGAAAACAAACATGTTTTAATTATGGCCTTTGAAATTGAGAATGCATAGGATATTTGATATCTGAAATTCTTGAAAATGAATAATTCACTTCCGAGTTCTTGAAATCTTCCAATGAACTTGACCGTGACCTCTGACCTACATTTGAAAAACTTTAACATTGGCCATAACTATTGTTCCGTAAGAGATGGGGCTTTGATATTTCACATATCACTCTGTCCGTCTGTTCGTCCGTCTGTCTGTCCGTCTGTCCGTCAGCAAAAACTTTAACATTGGCCATAACTTTGTAAAAAATCGATGACATTGGAATACTGCATTGTATGTTTGCCTCTATTCCTCTGGCAGCAATTCTTTTGTTGCCAACCATGTTGACCTTGTTGCCTTCACATTCAACTTCTTAAAGAAGTGGCCGGCGGGGCCCTTTCTGACTTTGTCAGTGCTCTAGTCGATAGCTCTCATTCATAGATTTCAGTATAATTTAATATGAATAAAGGCAAACCCGAAAAAATCTTTGTTTTTATACCCCCGGAGTCAAAGATTCGGGGGCATATAGTATTTGGCCTGTCCGTCTGTACATTCGTATTCCTTGTGACAAGATCTTTCCATTGATACCAACATTACTCTGACCCTGACCTCTCACATACTTAACAGAAAATGGTGTTTAAACTAACAAAGATACCACTGGGGTATTCGTGTTTCACAAACACAGGCTTTATTACTTTCTGGCATGCTAGCTTTCAATAATGAAAGGTTTGGTGTTCAATTTTAAATAAACTTTATTTATGAAACCATTTCATTGTTTTATTCTTTTTTTTTTTTTTGTTGCACATTAATGTAGAATTTTACAAAATGATTTTATTTTTGATGTTGCATAATTGAACTATACTAGCTGGGCATATGCCATTATCCGTCTTTTCAAATCGGTTAAAAAGTTATTGTTTTGAAATGTGACTATTTCTTCTAGTTTGTACTTTTAAAGGTTTTCTGAAAAAGAAATTTTTTATAAAGGTTGTGGGCTAAAATCCTGGTACTGGCACTTTCAGTATTTAATGTCAGTATGTCAGTTAGTGCGTGCATGGGTATCAGGTGAGCGTTGTGCCCCCCGGGGCTCTTGTTTTTTTTTCAGGGAAAGTTTATTTCAAAATTAAGCCTTTAAATGTATCAATACAAGCACATTTGAGGTGCTGCAGTAATTATAGCAGTAAAAAGCACTTTTCAGACTGAGTGTAAATGACACAATTCTGCGTAACCGATTAATAATCGATAAAATCGCATCGGTTCGCCAACCGTTCGTGAACGATGATCCATTTTGATGGATCAGCCAATTCTTTTTTGTCATACCTATGATTTTGAAATATAAATCTGGAAAAGTATCTTCTTTTTTTGCAAATGTCACGGCGGATGGGTTGGGGGTGGTTAAGACTACCCCCTCCCCAACCCATCACACTCTAGATACACGCTTGCAAGTTTAGGTGACATGTTTTGAATATACGTTTATTCAATTCAAACTGATAAAAATTTATACAGTGTTCTTAAAATCTATTAAAATCGACAAAATGAATGGTAGAAATAGACAATGCATATCATGCATATTCGCAGATTTGATCATTTATCGAAGGGGATGGGGCATGTTTGGGGGGGGGGGGGGGTTTACACCCTACGTCTTTAATTTGCAAGGGGTTAAATTACAAAATAATTTCATTTTGATGAGAAGATTTGTAATATTGAAATATTTTCAAATACTATAATAACACATTATCGGATGTTTGCACAGTAAATCAGTATTTGCCCTCCGCAAACATTACGTCAGAATGTACTATCCACGCAGCTCACAAATCAGAAAAAAATGAAGTTTTTTATTTTCTACTTCGTCGGCAAATGTTCTGATTTAAATTCAAATAGGAGATAAATCTCGAAGTCTTGCAACTAAGAGTGTTAGTCTGTGCGACCAATACTTTTTATCATTATTCTATTTATATATATTTTTTTTAATTTATTATCATTGATTAATTTTTTTTTATTTGTCTCGCTAGTTTCCGATCACTATTGATGCTGTTTTCGTTATGCATACTTATCGACACATTTCACATATCTTTATTAATAGCATGTCCTTGACAGTTTTCTAGATATATCTGCCAATTTTATTTTTAATGTTAATTTTTCGTTTGCGCACCTTTTGCCACCATTTTCCCATTTATATACGTAGAGCTCCACGTTAATTTTTTTACGAAATCGGTTACAGTTATGCCCAGATTAAAATGTGTCATTTAGTTTTGTTTGGTTGCCTTTAAATAGATCTAGAGTTGAAATGTAGAATCTATAATACGCACTGGTTCCCGTGGCAGACGGGAGGAGAATTGAAGGAAAAATGTCACCACTGTTTGATCGTAAACGAATGAATTAACGGTAATATTTACATATTTTTTATCGTTTCTTTTCATTTCGTTTCTTAGTTTAAATGCCCCGAGTTTTACAGAAATTATTAAGGAGTTACCTCCCTTCAAATGTTTACCACAATATTTTTTTTTTCGGTCTAAACATTGAATATGCACATTTGTGCTATCTTTCTCTGTCCATTTATTGTTTTAAGTACATGAAACAAATCAAAGTATTGGTATTGTGCGTAATCATACCAACTTTGTCCAACAACCAGAATGAGATACATAAATGAGAAGTTTAATGATTTGAAGTGATTTTTGCCTAGTACGTTTACGAAGAAGCTCGAAATGTTCCGATTTTTGACACTTAGGGTATGAGTTGTCGTTACTCTCAGTCGAAACCTAGCGGTCGTTGAAAGGCCTATTTAAAAACTGTTAACTTTAACCATACTTTTTTAGCGAATAGCTCTTATCGATCATCTGATATTTTTCTCACAAGAGAAATCGATTTCCCTTTAGTTAATCCTCTGGTTCGACCACTAGTATTGACGCTTTTGAATAGTCTAGCTCGCGGATGGTCATCTTTAAATGCCAATGACACCGTTATGGATTTGCATTCAGAATTATTCTATACTTGCATGAATTTGACTCTGAAGTAAAGATTGATGGCAAACATATTCTGATATCTAAGATATACGCTCTCGGTAATTGACCCTTCCGAACGCGGGAAAAATTGAGAAATTCCATGACGTCACAATGCAATTTCAATGTTTGTCCGAGGTTCGAAGCTTGTTTGTCCGAGGTAAACACATGGTGAAAGCATTGTGACGTCAGGAAATTTTGCATTTTTTCCCGCAATCGGAAGCGTCAATTTATTTATAATATGGACTCCAACTGACAGATTTCTTGTAAGTTATGTAGACTGAAAACGTTAGATATGGAATGTTTTCCATGTTAATTTTGCCGTGACGTTCATGACATCGACAGACGCCGATGTCGAAGCAAAATTAACATTGAAAACGTTTTATCAAAATTGATTTCCTGGGTAATACAAAGTAATACGTTTGAGCATAGCATTTATGTGATTAGAGACATGCACCAGGAACCATAATTAATGAAATAGTATCCAAATTATCCAAAAAAAAAATACAGACAAGGATTTTCCGCTTTTCGAAGTGAGATGCACGGATAATAGGTACATGTAGATATTCTGATACCAATAAATCGTTATTATGTAATGTCCTGTCAATATTTGATCACACAGGTACTCTGATACTTCATGCTGCTTATGCCGTGTTAGTTTCATAAAGTTTTAACTCGTTATCTATAGCTACGCCATATTGTACGATAATGTAATAAAATATACATTGAGGTTCGTTATGGAGATAGATATGCCGTCTAGTAACATACTTTTTTCATTCACGTCGGAACTGGTATTGTGTTTGTGAGTCTCTGGTTTTGTGCAGAACTTCAAAAGAAAGGAGGGGATCTCCAACAACACTAGGTTGCAGCACCCACAGCAAAATCCCAAAACACCCATGCAAAAAACACAGAACAGATACCCACAGAAAGAGACGCAAAAGGGACAAGGAACACCAACTCACAACATAGAAACATGAAACACAAAAGACTACACATAAACCAACGAGACCAATGGGCAACCGGTGCCGACTTAGGACGGCCATCTGCCACGTAAATAGCAGACGGTGTGGTTATCCTGGATTACGTGCGCACAACCCTCCCACTATTCCGATTTCCCAGAGGTCTCGAAGAACGCACAGTTATGGTGTAAAACAACCTCCTCACTGTTAGGTGACCACACACAAACAAGACCGTAAAACACAGGGGTCCAAGCAACACAGATGAATATGTAAATGGATATAAAAAGAGGACGTGCGTAATACAGTCCGTGCTCTGCCGGCTGTAGCGAGCTCATATATGTTATCACCCGAGGAGTCCGACTGACATTCAGAGAGGACAGGTGGTCGGGGCCCTGTCTTCTCTCAAGAGGTTTGGACAGGGCCCGTCATGGAGTCCCGTCGTCACAGTCAGTCAGAGTGCAAGTCTTAAGAATGCGCTCGTACAAGACTGTATATTGGTCAAGTACCAAGCTTAGTGTCCGTCTGGTGACATTAGGATCATATCCACGGTATAAAAGGCGTTTGATGACTCTGACGCATTTTCGATACATATGCTGTCTACCTTTGATCCTTCTTATTTTGTTAATTATGTCACCATAAAATGCAGGTTGTGAAATACCCAAAGTATTATACTCCGTTGCTTGTATTGGTCCGAATTTCAAAAGAAGTTGATCATAATTTTTGTAAAATTTCCAGAAAGTCTTTACTAGTTTATGAAAGCGAAAACCTTGACCTAAAAGTTTCTTTGTAATTTGTAGATTTCTATTATGAAAATCCAAAACATCAGTACATGCTCTAGCATACCGGATGAGCTGTGAAATGTAGATACCGTATGACGGTAATCTAGGGACATCACCGTCAAGCCAGGGAAAATTTACTATGTTGAATCCAAAATCATCTCGTTTGTCATATACACTTGTATGAATTTCTCCATTGACAATTTTGATATTTAGGTCCAAAAATGGTGTTTCAGTGTCTGTAAAGTTTGCCTTGTTTAGAGTCAATTCTTGTGGATAAATAACATCTTTATACTTTTCAAAAACAGGATTATCGATAGTAAGAATATCATCCAGGTACCTAGAAGTACCAGTGAAGCATTTTACATCATCATGTTTTCTTTGCTTTTGAAGATTTTGAATAAATTCCTTTTCATATGTGTATAAAAATAAATCTGCAACAAGAGGCGCACAATTTGTACCCATAGGAATCCCTACAACCTGCTTGTAGAGATTCTCACCAAATCTGACATAAATGTTGTCCAAGAGGAAGGACAAGGCACTACACAGGTCGCTACATGTCCATGATTTGTATGATTTGTATTCTGTAGCGGAAAAGAAACCCTTTGATTCAGATGTACAAATATAAATTTTCCCCTCTCGATTATAGCACCATTTAATGAGTTTGGACAATTGATCATTGATCTTGTCGTGAGGAAGCGTGGTGTACATATTTGAAAAATCGTATGAAGCAATCATGGCTTGAAAATTTCTAGATTTTATCTTGTCAATCACATCCCCGGAATTTTTTATAGACCAAAATAAATTTACATCATTCCTGTTAAGAACAGTTTCACAATATTTTGCAACGTGTTCCTTTACCGCCGTGAGGGCTGACGTCAGATGTCTAGACAAACTTGTAGTTGAGCAGTTGCTAGAATTAGCAATGTATCTAAATTTGTAAGGAGATTTGTGCAGTTTTGGTATGCAGTATATTGTAGGAAGATCCAATTTAGAAATAGGGATGTTGAATGAAGAAATTTCACTGCTATGTTTGCTCAAAATGTTAGGGACACTTTCATTGCTTTTGATATAAGTATTTGTAGACGAAAGTTCCGAAACTAAAGTTGATATATAGTAAAGTTTTCATATGATTATGGTGTTGTTGGCTGCTTTATCTGCAGGAGCGAAGACAAATTTTTCATGTAAATTACGTAATTTGGATTTAAAATATCTTTCAGATCTAGAACTTGGATTTTCAAAAAGATGAGGATTTTTGTGGAAGTTGTCTATTCGAATGTCAGTAATGTCCAAAATGAGGTTTTTCCAGTCATTCAGAGAATGCAATTCGACTCCTTCCGATTTACACCATCGTTTGGTATAGTTATCTAAGGCTTCCTTTAGTACTTCGCGACATTTAATAAAATCTATCTTGGATGGGATTCTATACTTAGGTCCTTTTTTGAGAAGACCACGGAGCTGCCTGTCTTGGATAATTGAAAAGTCACCTGTAATAATATGACCAGCTGGTTTATATAGATATTCAGATGTTGCACATTCTCAAGAAGCAGGACATGATTCAAGTATTTTAGGATCTGATGTAACTTTGTTGTAGTTAAAAACGAAATTTCGAATAGGTCTCTTATATTTGTAACAAATAAGAGGAGGTTCTAAATTTTCAAAATATTGAGGAATAGCACTTTGTACACGATGATCCCGAAAAATATTAGAGATGTTAAGAAGATCGAATCCTTTGTTAATAAATGAAATTTTTAAGAATCGTTTTTTAGGTGGGATGTTTTTAACAACTGGATAAAGTTTATTCTGTGCGAATGCAACAATGATATTAAGTCTGAATCAATCAGTATTTCTTAAGAATGCAACCAGTGCTTCATCCAAGATAGATTTCAATTGAACTGCTGGAATTGATGAGAGAGCATGAAGCAGTTCATGTCTGCCGCCGTTGCGAGCAATGATCAGAAGATCGTTGAGGGTACGGTGTAATTTAGATCTTATTCTGAGTTTTCGGTTTCTTCGTCTTCCGTGAGACCTATGCTTCCGTTCAAGTTCAGGGGAGAGAAGTTCTTTTTTTTCGGTTGAGAGGAATGATATGAGTAATTTTAATTTATTTTGTGTTGCAGTATAGATCAGTTAAAAATCCTACCCCGTGACTTGATCTTTGTTTAGTGTGTTGATTACTTCTTTCCAACTATGTCGCATGAAATAAGTTTTGTTTTGAACCCTATCAGTTTGACATCATATATATTTTTGCTAGTTCGGAAACTTGCCATTTCATCGAAAAATAACATCGAAATTAAAGAAGGTTTACATCTTGGTGCGACCCCTCAATGCTATTTTGAACATACATTTTATTTGGATATGCTACTAAATCGACTCTACAGTGAATTTGAAGCCGCGTACTATCTGTAAAAAAAAGCAGAAATCTAAATTCTAAAAATGAAACCAGAGGACATTATTGAAATGATTTTGGACCGCTGATGAAAAGCACTTTGGCTGAATGAGAATTTAAAATTTGAATCACGTGTCTGGTGCATGAAAATTGGTTTGAAATTTCCTTCAAGAAGGAATAGAGTTGGAACACTTCCGTATTATCATAGAGCTATGCAAGCCACCTCCTCCAGAAAATCATTGTTAATCTTTCATGAAATGAAAGACACTAGACTTTCAACATGATGTGGATTGTCAATATTGAAATATATGTTCTATAGTACCAATTTTGTTGTATGAGACACGTGTTTCGGATATTTTAATCCTCGTCAGTAGTACTTCGTGTCAAACAGTTTAGATAAAGCCAAAGTGAATTTTCCTGGCGTCATCTACAATACATTAATATTCTCTTTCCAAATGAGCGGCTCCAAATTTTCAGAAGCGTATTTAAGTGAAATTATTAACCTTTCTGAGTGTGACAAACCTTTAGGGTTAGTTTCAACCCATTTACTGGTTTTGGTTTGGTTGTTGCAAAATACCGACTGATCTAGTGCAGTGTTCGCATTTGTTTTGACGTTTTTATGGTAACAACAAACTCCCAAATCGATAGAGAAATATATCAACTTTAGCTTTTGAACATACGTTTCGATAATCTCGGCATCTTTTAAAAATCAACTTGTCCAAACGCATATACTCCACTGTTATTTATAAATCTAGGATTCCCTCATAACTTTCTACAATCTTTTCTTCAATCTATAAAGCCGGGACGAAATATCTATTTACTCATAATCTTGTGAATTGTTATCCGTTCACACACTTCCTGAAAAATGACCAACAAATTGAGAATGTGCTTAGCACTCTTCCCTTGAAGCTACCAATGAAGAAATTAATTTACAAGTTTGTTTTACTTATATTTTGCACCATTGACTTCTGATCTATACAATGTTGATGTAGTTAAACATAGGTGATCGAAATTATATATGCTGCCATCACAAATCACACAGACATATTATATACATGTAACTTCAATTGGTCACAAAATGCTAATCAACAGTTGATTTTGATTTTTTTCGATTAATACCAAGTCACCGTAATAATAGGCATCCGAGACGAAATAAAGTCCCCAGTTTGAAATCATTGTATTTATCTTGGAGTGCCTTGGAGAATGCATGGAATGCTTCTACTTTATAACCACAAAGGTATTCACAAATTCCAAGAATTTCAAATGATACAGGAAGGTGCAATCTACTGATATGGTACCGATTATCATAACTAAGTAAAGATCGAAGATCCATCAATGTATGATTGCGCTTTTCAATTTTGTTAAGCTTGTTGCTATTTAACAATAAAAGGAAATCAATAAACACAACTGGAGGAACAAACAATTCGCCGTCTAATCTTAACAAGGATTTTGCATGGCACTCCAAATACAGCTCGTCTATTGTATCACAGCATTTGAGTATGACATGTGACAATACGAATTCCTTGATTGTCCAATCCATTGAAAATCCATTTCGCAGGGCATACTTGAGAACACCATTTTCCAATCGCCATGTATAAGTTATTGGATGGATGTTGATCCTTGACCGAATTTTTTCCAACAATATGTCTGCTCGATGTAATTGTCCTGAATTACATAAATATTTCGCCATGATAATTGCATTACTCATATAAAAGGTTTTGGTTTTGCGAAGAATGTTAAAAGCAACCCGTTCTTCCAAAAAGAATCTTTTGTTTGAAGTCATTTGTTTCAAAGATATCTCTGCTAATCTTTGTAGGACGAAATTTGTTCTTAAGAGTTTTGTCGAACTCATCACAGCTGATACGGATTCGGTATCTATTGTACTCCTTAACAGTGTAATTGCATTGCCTGGATTTTCAATTGAAATATCTTGAAATTGCATGATGACTAGTAGTAGTTTTCTCTCCATCAAGTAAGGTGGTAAAAAAATGTCATCATAGAGGTCTCTATTCCTGTAGAATGGATTACTGACATGTGCAAAAGATGGCGCTCGAAGTAAGCAAAAAACACCATCCTCGTACAACGTGTACAATAATGACATTAATTGACTTCTTGCTACACCTTGTATTCTTCCTAAAAACATGTTCCGATCGGAAACAAAAAAATGTGGACAATACCCTTCTTGTACCCATTGTAGTCAGCGTCTAAAGATGCTCCAAAATTTGAAAAGGTGATTGTCTATCGACCAGTTATTACTATTGCTACTTATTTCCCAGAAAAGCGCGTTCTTCATATGATACGAACACAACACAAATTGGTTTTTTAATTGTCCATTTTTTAAAACTTCATTGAGAAATATCTTAAGTAATCCATAGCAAAGAAATTGACTGTAATTCATACCATCAATCATCCTTTTTTCGGCCAATGAAAATGAAATTCTCCACATATCTCCACAAATATCATCATAAGAAAAGGTGTTGCTAACTGGAACAAATAAACAACCATCCCTGCAAATTTCAGTCAATACTTCTAACGCTGGCCAGCCACATCGTATCGATCGATGAATAAAGCTTACGGCCTGGGTTGGCCAAGATGGAGAGTAAAGGCAAGGTACAAAATCTCTTTCGATCTCGTTAATGTTTGTCGTTATGCTCGGCCCATGTATATAAAACTCATTGGAATCCCCGAGTAATTGCTCCTTGAATAGGGTGCTACTTATATATGCACCTGCACCCAATTCCCTATGAATGATGGAAGACAAAAATAGGCTGTCAGACACATCTATTTGGAGGCATTTAATGAATACAAAACCTGGTGATGCACGATTATTATCAACAATTAAGACAGTTCCACGCTCATCGGTAATACAAAAGTTTTCATGACGGACAACAGGGTGTCGAGGAAAGTTCATTGTATCAACGTCGGATGATGTCATTTCGAATCCCTCCGCAAAACTCCCTCTAATACAGGTCACAAATGGATTACTTGAATCACAATTATTTAAGGTATCTAAAACATCAAAACTATGTCGACGTAGTTTGACAAAACTCTCCGGTCCAATCCTCTGCTTTACACTGTTATAAATACGTTTTGAAAGATACGAAATGAAAAGCAAATCATCTTCCAACCTTAATTCTCTTGCCGCCATTGTAATCTTATATCGTACACATATAATGACACAGTTGAAAACGTATCTAACTCGGAGTATTTAAATCTGATAACAAGTATGAACTTGGCTACATGCCAAACAGCCTGTGTTGTATATCACAAAGGGTGACATTGGCAAATTGACAGTTTTGCTAGAGTATGTATTACTAAGTGGAATGTACGGCCGGTATATAACTTTAAATGTTCACTCTGCTCAACGGTTGTTATGTTACTTTTTAAAAGTATTTCTTTAAAACTGTAAAGGGACTTTTTCACGTTTTTGGCATAACTTTTAATAAAAATATAAATTTTATTTTTCATGCACGTCAGCATGACCAGTTGCTACACTTGACGATAACATTAAAATATTACAAAATACAGTGAACGCTTCAGGTGACTAGTTGTATATGTTTACATGCTAAGTTTCGTGTTTATTTTGTTTTTTGTTTTTTTGTTTTTGTTTTTACTGTGGTACCTCCAAAGAAGAAGAACTGAAAATCAATATAACACAAATAAATAAAAAGAATCATAAATGAATATGAAGTAAAAACAATTATAACAGAAATCAATAACCCCGTGCATAAAATATCATTCTAATTTCATTTTGAATATGTCCAATTAATATATCTTCCCTTTCTATTACGCTTATATTTTCCGATCTTTGCTAATGATTTGTACTTTAAACATTGATCTGAATGAAGGATTTTGACTATTACGTTGGAATCTTTTCTGTTATTGCTTTGTCTTTTTTGTATCCTTATTATTATTTTCATTTTTCCAGATACTTTAAAGATTGGTCTTTGTTTTCTTTATTATAAGACAATGACCATGTGAAAGAACACAGCAAGATCTTATTTTTCCTTTTCTGTTGGTTGAAAAGTTCAATCATACCCCCGCTAGAGGTCAGGGGGGTAGTACGATTTTAATGAAATGTACTTTTTTAGCTCACCTGAGCCAACGGCTCATGAAGCCACCTTTCCACAGCAATCCCGCTGTACCTACGACCATTCCCGACCGCAATTTTCACAAAAGCGGGCAAAACTTTCCAGACCTTTCAATTTATATCTTGACATCACGCTCTATTCCCGACCGATTCCCGACTAATTTATGACCGATTCACGTTTCAACGCGGACTTACTCAAGCTTTACCCGCTCGATCATATTGCCGACCAAGCCCCGTTCTATCCGATCAAACTCCGATCTATTCCCGACCAAAACCCGAACTATTCCCGATGCAATTTCGATCTATTACCGACTGTCCCCGACGCATTCCCGCTCAAAACACGATCTCTAACTTTAACTGATCTCATGTGTCACCCAATGATCGTTTCGGTCAGAAAGAAACCTATATCTCTCGTTTTGACATAGCCTTACCCAAAAGTGTCGCGATCAAAATTAAAAATGATCCTTACTTAAAAAATGGCATTGGATAACCAAGAATCGTCGCCTCGACATTTTGATAATAAGTATTTTGAACAACTCGATATCAGTGCGAGAAAATGAATGAAATAAACACAGATCCTATTTGAAGCGACGTTTGGTCGTAACTTGGTATTATAGAGCGTGAATAGGTCGCAAGATGATCATGAAAAGGTCTTGGTAAGATCATCAAACATTGAATCTGTAGGAGATAGATCGTGGTTAGAGCGTAGAATATACGGGTGAAGATTGGAAACAGGGCGTAATTAAAGCGTATCTTATGCGTGAAAAGAGCGGGGTTTAGTTAAATGCCGATCAGACCACGCTCAAGTCACGCTCTTTCCCGACCAGGATACGATTAACCTAAGCTGTACCCAAGACTATCCCGACCAAGTGCCGACTATTTCACGACCACAAAGAGAGCGGGAAAGTGTCCCGTATTTTTTCAACCGGTTGAAAGAACACGGGAAACTTTTCCCGATCTCTAAAGCGTGCCCACTCTAATACCGATCGATTTTGGACCAACATACGCTGTACCAGACCAAAATACGACTAAGAGCCGTTCTCTCCCGACCTGGGATTTTTCGAGGTCGGGAATGAACGTAGGTACAGCGGGATTGCAGTGGAACGGGGGCTTCAAGTGAGCTATTGTCATAGCGCGTCGTCCGTCGTCCGGCCGTAAACTTTTCACATTTTCGACTTCTTCTCAAGAACCACTGAAGGAATGTCGATAAATCTTGATGTGTATAAAGTACTAATGGTCCCCTTCAAGTGTTGTTGTTTTTCGTCCGGATCCCTCAATAGGTGGCGCCACCACAGGCAAAAGTAGGTCACGGGGGTACCCATCTTTGACAAACTTCTTCAGAACCAAAGCATGTATCGACAAACCGAAAGCATTACGTTGATCTAGAGAGATGTCTAAAGAAGTGTTGTTATTTTTGGTTCCACTTCGAAGTCAAATTTTTGACGCGTTTTTGACGTCTTTTTCAGACTTAGTAATAAATGCATATGTTTGTACCATTTCTTAAAATAACTCTGATTTTACATATTTAGTTACTGCATATTTATCATATTTAACTCACTTAATGCTTTGATATGTACTTTATGCTAATATTTTATTTTTTTTTATTTTTCATGATTTTTTTTTTCTTATATAAGAAGGAAGGGGGGATTTTCCTCCATTTCTGCTTCTTTTCGATAACCACTCTTCAAATTGTCATGAAAGTCTGTAGGTAAGAGGTACTCATGCATGGTACCCTACACGTGAATGAATTTTGAAACGATATCCACAATTGGATTTTTAAGGAATATTTTTAAGATTGTACATAGGTATAATGTATGTTTTCCAGGCCAAATGGACCCATGAGGAGTGGCTTCAAACCCCGGCGGGACCCCAAATTTTTTTCCCCTTTTTGAATTATTTCCTTCTTTTTCTTTTTGAATTTATCGTTACAAATGAAACTGTGAAAGAATTTTGTCAAAATATCAACTTTTAGATTTTTAATGATTTTTTTTAAATGAGACAAGCTAGTTTGGCTTTGTGTACTTATTTTCGTACGTCGACATATTCTGATTTTTTTTTTTTTTTTTTTTTGGATATGTTGACTTTTTCCACACATGCATATTTCATAACATTTTCCTATTAAATGACTTTTTTCTCTGTTTTATTTCTGTATCTATGGTAAACAACATCGCCATATATCTTGTGTTACAGATTTGATTGGTTCAATACCTCCACGCCCCTTTGGAAGGGGTAACTACAGGAAATACAAAGTTGCACAATTCAAAAACTTTTGAATCGTTAGTGATAGGGTTTTCATATTTTACATGTGTATTCCTTGTGACAAGATCTTTCCATTGATACCAACATTACGCTGACACTAACCTCTCACATACTTAACAGAAAATGGTGTTTATACTAACAAAGATGCCACCGGGGGCATTCTTGTTTCACAAACACAGGCTTTATAAGTTCTGGCATGCTAGCTATCAATAATGAAAGGTTTGGTGTTCAATTTTAAATAAACTTAATTTATATGAAATAATTTCATTGTTTTATTCCTTTTCTGCTGCACATTTATGTGGGATTCTACAAAATGATTTTATTGTTGATAATGCATAATTGAACTATACTAGCTGGACAAATGACTTTGGACCGCTTTATCCGTCTTGTCAAATAATTAAAAACTTATTGTTTTGAAATGTGACTATTTTTTCTTGTTTGTACTTTTAAAGGTTGTCTGAAAAAAAAAACCTTCTCTGCATCCGGCAAAAATCTTTTTAGCAAGGTTGGGGGCTAAAATCCTGGTACTGGCACTATCAGTATTCAATGTCAGTATATCAATTAGAGCGTGCATGGGTATCAGGTGAGCGTTGTGCCTCCTTGGGCTCTTGTATTGTTCTTTGGAAAGTTTGCAAACTTATCAACGTTTACATGTTTGATAAAATGCTTACGTTTTTCGTGTTATTGCGGGTTGAATATCGGCAATGGGCCAATGTCTACAGTTTTGAGATTTTGAGTTCGAATTTGGATGGTAGGTTACTTATACATGATTTAATGATGACCTACTTTCAAGGTCAAATTTTGATTTTCAAGGACACAACAAACTTAAGCATATAAAACAAAGACTACTTGACCTTCACAGTTTAAACTTCATATATTTAATCGTTGAGCCAAGACCTTTCACCTTGATCTTGATCCGATGTCAAATTCTTATCATCAAGTTCAGAACAAACTTTTGACTATAAGACCAAGAAAGTTCAAACGTTACACTAATATTTCTTGCAGCAAACTCTTTCACCTGGACCTTGAAGCCAAGGCCATTTGTTCGATCTCAAAGTCACAACAGGTTTGGTTGAGTAAATATTTAGCTTTGATCAGACTAAGATAGGTCTTGATGAAAATAACCTCCAATACTTATCTTTTATCCGTCATCTTGGTTCAAAGTCATATCTTCATTCTTAAGTTCATAAACATTAACGTGTAGAATATCATTTTTGTCTTATACTATTTATTCTAATGTAATTTCGCTATATTATCAAATTTCATTGGTTGTTTGCTCCTTAGTTACGACTGTAAAACGAGAAGTTACTAGGGGTTGACGTTGCTAAAGTAACATTTCGCTTTATATTCACAAAAATATATATTGCATTAGAATTGGAATTACTAGATACTGACGTTATGTTTGCTGACGGTAAATGCAAATTTTATGGTGCAATTCTCAAGTTCATCAACATTAACGTGTAGAATATAATTTTTTATATTTACATACACTATTTACTCAAATGCAATGTCGCTACATCATCGAATTCCATTGTTTGTTTGTTCTTAGATACTGACGTTATGTTTGCTGACGATAAATCCTAATTTTACGTTGCAAACATCCCTTTTTCAGTTTGCGACCTTAGAATCAGCATTAACCGTCCGCACAAAGTCTAGTAGCTAGTTATTCCATAATTCTTCACGCATTTGTACTTAACATAGTCGAAGAAAGGAAATTCTATTATTCTTATCCTTTTTTAAATAATATGACTTGTGCCGAGTTTGGCTAACCAACAGGGGATGCTTACTCCTCCCGTCTACCTTGTCCAACGGCTAGCTCAACATCTCCGTCGATGCTCAATATGGTGTTCTATTGTGAGTGATGATCAGATTATCCTCAGGATCTTCTTTGACTCATTTGTATGTACTTTTATGCTGTTGTCATTTCTATGGATACAAAATTTTTGTGCAATTCCTGTTTTAAGATTTAAAATTGATAGATCATGGAGTTTAAAGCTTTTGTAAACATGAAAGTTTTATGCTATCCTTTTCTTCTATTTTGCTGATAAATAGTAATGTAAACGTCTTCAAATTGAATAACATCATATAAGAACAGATAAATTGGCAACATCGACCAGACATGCACGTTTCGGGTACTTAACCCTCGTCAGAGATCCCCAAATCTAAACAATGTAATATGCCAAAAAAGTATGAAAGTTACATGAACTATGTCGAAAAAGCGTAACGAAAGACCTGGCAGGATGGGTGGGATATGATGCTACAGGACCAATGTTTTAGAAATTTCAAGAAATTTTGATAACGGAAATTTGAGAATAAAGACATGAACTCATTTCCTGAAGTAATAAGGTACTAAATCAATTATTTTTTTTCTATTTTCTTTACTCAGATTTTACGTTTCAGTTCCAAGCAAGATCAAATAATGTAGGAATCCATCTATTGCTTGCAACAGTAGCCATCTAGTAATCATATCTTAATATTAACATTACTAGTAGGTTCCCCATTAGAATTAAATTCCAAAAACTTGGGTTGCTGTCGTGACATCACTTTCATGTTTTTCACGTTGGGATAATTTACAGACGTTCAAATACATCGGACGCTGTTACAGGCAAAATGCGCGATGTACATGCAAATGAAAATGACCGATAAAGAGAATAAATGTAAAGATCAACAATGACTATCCTACTTTTGTTGTTCCCGGGTGTATCATTCTGGTTGGACACGTGCAAATTTTCCAAGAATCGCAGCGCGATTCACGGAATTTGCACGTGACCAACCAGAATTATACACTCATGAACACCAAAAGTAAGACAGTCATTTTCTAATTACATCGATACATCGTCCCGATATATGCTTTATTACAATTGACAAATATGGATTATGACCATATCCCTATACATAGTACAGAATCGATAATTCAGAAATTAAATCACAAACCGAAGCATAAAAAATCAGGATAAAACAAGAATCATAGTTACCAGATAAAAACCTCGACCGTTCTCCCAATAAGGGAGTGAGACCAGGTTCCCAGGAAGAGTCGACATCTTCTGCTTGCATGCAACACCTGATCTCGGTGGAATTGTCACATTAAGCTTCTTTCATTTCGGAAGATAAAGCACATTCTGTGTTTGGATGGTTCAAATGGTCTAATGCAGAATATTATCCACCAATCTGGACATAATAGTGTATGGCGAGCTTCCCGTATCGCCCGTAAAACTTCCTCAGTGACAATGACAAATATGGATATTGACCATATCCCTGTATACAGAACAAAATAGATAATTCAGAAAATCAGAATCAATGTTAGAAACAATGTTAGTCGGTCACAAACGTATCCCTGGCTGATAAGCTTATCTGAAAGACGCCTAGCTATCAGAACAAAATCTGTATATTTGGTACTTACTCTAAGACTTGCATATTGTATCAACTGAGATATGAACATGCCACAAGCAGGCGTGGAAGGGATGTTGCTTCTCTAAAAGGAAAGTAACTGAAACTGAAGTCGTAATGTTTTTATAGAGTGAGGTGTTCAGGTGACCATCAGTGTCGTAGGACAACATTTTGTCCAGATATGATGCTGAATTAGTTTTCTCTGTAGTTTCTTTGACATCAAACTCCGAAAGATAGATTCTGCCTAGGTAATCCGCGAATTATGGGTTATTGATTGATAATACACCGTCTATATATTTGTACGTGAAGTTAAAGTTAGAAGCTAAGTACATATATCTTTTCCCTTCAGAAACCAGATCCGCATTTTCATGCAAACAATGTCTCTACTGTCCTGTTCACTAAATCCAGAGCGCCCTGTTCTCCCGATTTTGTTAAAAAATCATATTGTCATATTCCAAAAAGATATGAATTTTATAGTACTCCTTTAAATAGTCGTAACAGAAAATAACGTAGTTATGACTGTACATCAATTAAGTTAGAAATAAGATGGAAAATAAAAAGGCTACGGGGATTTTCCATAGTAAAATTGCTGAAAATGCATGAGGTCGGAAACTTTGACGTCACTGTTTACTATTGTTGACACGGTGAACAATATGGCTGCGGCTTGTAATTAACATGGAAATTTCCAGTAGACATTTTATTTTTTATATTGCGGTTTGAAGGCAGCTGATATGGTAAGTTGAGGTTAATTTCAAGTTACGACTAAAGGAGGTCAATTCTCTGAAACAATAGTGAAAATGATAATACGTCAGACGATAGAATAAATCGCCAAAACAGGGTGCTCTGGATTAATTGAACAGGACAGTAGATCTATTACAGGTTAATATTTTTATGAATAAAATACTACGTCAAGAATGTGCCCACTTCATTTCATGACAGGGGCTTCACATACCAGGATCGTGTACCAAGCACAGCATGTTGTATCGGGAATGTGGCCCCAATAAAAATCGAAAGAATATGTTTTGTCCATGTTTTCAATTGTTCACGTACAGTTTACTTGCATATATTTGATAAGACGGCCGTGATTCCTTCCCGATATGATAGCGATCGTTATGTTAGAAGATTTTGAAAATTTTAGTCAAGTTATTGATTTAAAGAAGGATTTTCGTGAATGGAAAAAGAACAAGAAAAACATAGTGTAATCAAAGATTACAAAGCTCACCTCGCGGCAGCAAAATTCAATTTGAACATATCTCTACGTACGTGTATATTGGCTTTAAAAAGAAAAATCGCTCAAGTGGAAAAAAGTAGGTCAAGGTCATTTAATGAAAGTTTTATCAAAGATACATCCAATATGCAAGTTTGGTACATGTAGCACTTATACTTTGCTCAATATTGGCCTTTTAAGCAAATTCGCTCAAGTGGAAAAAAGTAGGTCAAGGTCATTTAATGAAAGTTTGATCAAAGATACATCCAATTTGCAAGTTTGGTACATTTAGCACTTATACTTTGCTCAATATTGGCCTTTAAAAGCAAAATCACTCAAGCAGAAAAAGTAGGTCAAGGTCTATTTATGAAAGTTTGATCAAAGATACATCCAATATGCAAGTTTGGTACATGTAGCACTTATACTTTGCTCAATATTGGCCTTTAAAGGCAAAATCACTCAATTGGAAAAAGAAGGTCAAGGTTATTTTATGCAAGTTTGATCAAAGATACATTCAATATACAAGTTTGGTACATGAAGCAGTTATACTTTGCTCAAGATTGGCCTTTAAAGGGCAAAATCATTGAAGCGGAAAAAGTAGGTCAAGTTCATTTTATGAAAGTTTGATCAAAGATATATCCAATATGCAAGTTTGGTACATGTAGCACTAATACTTTGCTCAATATTGGCCATTAAAAATAAAATCACTCAAGCAAAAAGAGTAGGTCAGATGCTGCATCCAATGCATGGGTTCACCTCAGCATCCTGCGATGAATCACTGGTGCAAGTTTTGTTACTCTAGCATCAGTACTTTATCAGATATAGCTACCCCAAAAAAATAAACCAAACATTGACAAAGTCATTCAACCGGAAAATGTAGGTCAGATGCAGCATCCGATACATGGGTTCACCTCAGCATCCAAAGATGAATCACTTGTGCAAGTTTGGTTACTGTAGCATCAGTACTTTGTCAGATACTGAGTTACCCTAAAAACTTTAACCAGACATTGACAAAGTCATTCAACCGGAAAATGTAGGTCAGATGCAGCATCCGATGCATTGGTTCACCTCAGCATCCAAAGATGAATCACTTGTGCAAGTTTGGTTACTATAGCATCAGTACTTTGTCAGATACTGAGTTACCCCAAAAACTTTAACCGGACGCGGACGCGGACGGGGACGCGGACGCGGACACCGGGGTTATAGCATAAGCTCATCTCATCTTCGTCGAGGTGAGCTAAAAACGACACAAAATCGAAATTAAGATGAAGAATCTAGAAAGAAAAAGAAAAACAGTGAAGTAAGAACTTCTTTTTCAACGAGTAAGAGCATGGAATTGGACCTCCCATACACACAAAAAAAAAAAAAAAATAATAATAATAAAAAAGTATGAAAATTAAATTTAATTATGTAATGGGAGAGGGAGAAGGGAGCATCGATTATATAAGTTTGCCCCGTATACATAAATGACTGAGAGAAAAAAATTAAATATATATTTGCAAAGGGAAATTCACATATGTATTTCCTGTAGTTATTGTTGAAAAGGATATAAATAAAACACACAATCACTCTAGAAATATTTATTTAAACATTTTATATCTGACCATTCCAGAGACACTGTCACTTTTGGGACGCGTAAATACATGAACGCATGACTGACTCCACACAGGTAGACGACGATTTCTACCTGAACGACACCTCTCATAATCGATTGATAATACGAGGTGTAATAAATGTAAAGTACAAGAGGTCAATAATAAGAACGGACATCTAGATGAATAAAATGACAGACTTGCTTCTTGTCTCATATTTTAAAATAATTGTTAAATAACTTCTATAACCTGTTGATACGGACATATCTTAGACGATAAATTTAGCTGTTTAAAAATAATTAAGTTTTATATATAGATATATCTTGACATATCAACAATTACCATAGCATGTAATAGTCTATTATTAGCGTGATAAAAGAAAAGAGTGTAAATAAAGGTTTAAAAATATTGTAATATCTAGATTTAAGCTTGCATTTGCGTTCTTATGTAGACCTCATTAAGCCCCGCCCATAATGGAAGAGTATGAACACAATTAGGCATTTAAGACATATTTGAGATATCCAAAACAACCCTTTGAGAGAAAGGAGGGGACTCCCAAACAACATTCGGTTGCAGCACCAACAGCAGGGCACCAAAAACACCCCATTCAAAAACACACACAGCAAGAGACGCAAAAGGGACATGGAACAGCAAACATATAATAATAACACCAAACATAAAAAAAACTTCATATACATTTGTACAACAACGAAACGAATGGGCAATCTGGAGTCCACTAAAGACGGCCATCTGCTACGTTAGAAGCAAATAATGTAGTTATCCGGACTACGTTCACACAACCCTCCGTCCACACATAAACCTACGAGAATAATAGACAATCGGAGTCGACTTTTGCCTGTCATCTGCTACGTTAGATGCACATGGTGTTTTCACGGAAATACGCTCAAACACCCAAGTTTTCTGGTTACCCAGAGGTCTCGAAGCACGCATAACATCGGCACAAAACAACATCCTCACCGTAAAATGATCATACAAACAAGACAGCAAAACGCAGGGGCCCAAGCAACACATATATGGATATGTAAATGAATATGAAAATAGAGGGCTTACGAAATATCTCCCTGCTCAAGCTGTTGCGAGCTCATGTTTCAGTTTTCGCAATTGATGACAAAATATTTAGATTAAACATCAAAGAAGTACCTAACAGTTATTCAGTCTCAAGCCGAGAAGGCAAGGCCAAACCTTCAGAATTCCCAACGGAACGGTTGCGAACCCTAGAATGAACAACATTCCGAAATGAGACCAGGTGCCAGGGAAGAGTCAGCGTCTCCTGATTGTATGCAACACCCGTCGCAACAACTCCATGGAAACCTGTTAAATCCGGTGATTGTCTCGATGTACATTTTGATGTACAAATCAGGTAAGTATGTCTTGTTCGACAGCCATTCAATCACAATGTAGAATCAATAAATAATAAAGGTTACATGACTAAGGAACGAGAAAATGATTGGTAAAGACATATTCTGTCAGCTCTCCTCTGCAAATGTTTCCAATGTCATTCTTATGATCCAGATTATACCGCTGGAAATAAATTCAGATGACCAGTCAGACAGCTGAAAATTTATTATATGTTATGCAAATAATCACTCTATTCAATATGCGCGAAATTAGTGAATTACTGATACGTTTACGAAATTTTTCTATATAAGTGTATGATACATATATATCTTTCCGGAGTTTCGTTAGACAATAATAACAACCCTTGCGTTTTATATGGGATATAAAACAAGGAAGCAGTCATCGAATTTGAGTTTATACATAAAACAGCCAAAAGACATCGATAGAAGATCGTGACCTTCCTCATCTTTGTAGATTTAATTATACTGATAATGGTAAGAATAAAACTTTTGTTACCAATTTGGACTGTGTTCCTATGATATCATTTAAAATTCAAAGAAAATAATGATCCATGTAACATAAGTTGTGGCACTGAACGTAAAATTCATTTCTTAAATGATTGCGTTCATGTATATCTAGGAGGACGATTGAAACCGATAAGCATTTTAAGTCTATAAATACATGCATATACTTACTGCGATCAAAATTAATAACAGAAGATAGATATATACAATTTATAACGATAAGATAAATGTCATGCAATTTTATTTTTGTGAAATAATAGAAAATATAGTGTCATGCTGTTGTTTATAATGAGAAAAAAAAACCTCATTTGTTCATCTTTTTCAAGGTAGTTTTTTCCATACTTTTTGTTTTTGTTTTTGTTTTGAGAACATGACCCTATTCTTAAAAGGAATTGTTTCTATCTAAGCATTAGATGTAATTTCAATGAAATGTTTTTGTTTCAAAACTATGAGAAATTTTACTACGAGAACATTTATGATTAGTATCTTGTTTAATACAGTATATTACCCGAAACGTGCTTGTCTGGTCCATGCTGTAAATTTATCAGGTTTTAAATGATGCTATTGAATTTGAAGACGTTTAAAATTTGAACTACTTAGTGAGTGTCACTGCTAGTGGACCGCGAGTCTCCGAGGGCACATGTAGCCAAGTTTGATCAACTTCGGTTGATTGTCTATCTCTTCAACGCATTTGAAATTTTCCGTTACAAAATTTCTTGAAATTTCTAAAACGTGGGTCCTGTGGCATCATATCCCACCCATTCTGCTACGTCTTTTGAAACATTTTTGGACATAATAATTTTCATATTTTTTTGCTAAATAACATTGTTTAGACTGAGGATCACTGACGAGGGTTTTGTACCCGAAACGTTTATGTCTGGTCAATGCTGTAAATTTATCAGGTTTTAAATGATGCTATTGAATTTAAAGACGTTTAACACCACCCATTCTGCTACGTCTTTTTTGTACATTTTTGAACATGAATTATTTTCATACTTTTTGGCCAAATTACATTATTCAGACTGAGGATCACTGACGAGGGTTTAGTACCAGAAACGTGCATGTCTGGTCCATGCTGTAAATTTATCAGGTTTTAAATGATGCTATTGAATTTAAAGACGTTTAACTTATAAAAAAAGATAATTCTAAGTCCGAGTTCAAATAATAAATGTATAAGCAGGTATCGATGCACATATATTAAATATTCAGGCCTTCGTCTATTTCAGATTGGCATTCCAAGTATATATGGACTCGTTTGGTCGTTCATTACTGTGGCATACTGCAATATAGACATGAAGAAAATGTACAACCGTGTTGATAGTTGTCCGATCAACGCAAGCTACTGGAAAATGAGAGCAGCGTCACGTACCTGTTCTAGTTTATATTCATATCATTGTTTGGCATTAGAAGATGACACAAAATATGTAGAATTGTGCATGATAAAAAAAGTAATAAAAGTGAAAGGCAAGTACAAATTATACTTATAACATTTGTCACTATCAATATGATTTCTTTTAAGAGGGTATGAGCGTGAAAAAATCAAACGTTCACCGTATTGATTTCGTAAAGAAAACAAAATCTGAAAACTTATTGAACTAATGGTTGAATATGCCTCTAGATTTAAATGCAATGTATTTTGAATGACGAGCAATATATATCCTTGTTTACATATAAAATACGCTTCTATCACGAAATCGTTTTACCCTTGGCATATAGTTTACGTCATCAACGGGAGTATATTTGTCGTCATACAAATTATGACGTTGTAATATTTTTCCGCGAATTATTATGAAAGCGCTTTGTGCTTGTTCTTTAGAAGACCGGTTATTCAGTTTGTCTTATATTATTTCACGCCATGACAACTTTACGGAGCGGAATAATTTGATTGCGATTGAATTGAGTAAGTTAATACTTCAAATTCATTCTTTAGATCCCTTTATATATCTAATGTCATATTGTAATGTGTCTATTTAATTGAATAAATATGTTACGGAGTTACTGACCACGCAATTTACCTCAAATATTGAAAACATGTTAAACTAATATATATTGAAACTACTTTTCTTTCATTTACATAACGTATGTGTTACATGTATAATGATTTAGCTAGAATTGATATCACGAGGCCTATTGATTAGTAGTTGTAATAAATGAGCATGGCGACCGACTGTCAAATCATCAAAAGGACCAAAGATCACGTACATGTACATTGTAAAATAAATGGATCCGAAGGACTTACTTCCCATTATACGCCCTTATGAAAAGGGAATTATTCTGTGTCAATTTTACTAATATATGATATAACGACATTCATTGAAGAGAACATGTGCAGGGGATCATTGCGGAAGACAGGGTGTACGTTTACTACCTTTCCTATCATACCGACACCCCCTTACTAATCCAAGCACTAGAAATGTGCCTCAGCTAACCTAATAAATTATTTCAAAGCAATGAGATGAAGAGATCCTTCGTTTCGTTGTTCTACTAAAGTTGCTGCATTTTTTTTTAAATCTGGTACAATATGTGCGAATGTCAAAACTACATGTACATGATTAAATAGATACGTGTACATACCGCAAAATCAATTTTGAGAGAAATGATATACAGAAGAAGCAAACAGATAGGAATCCAAAACATTCTTTTTTTTCTCATTCACTTAGATTAACAGTATACAATATCGCCGAGCATTACCTAAAGTGAGCGTCACGATGTGCGCTACGTCACGTTACGTTGTCGGTGCTTAAAAGCGCTAAGTGCTGGGAAAATGAATAAGAAATCGATCAGATAATGACTAAAATGTTTAGTCTGAAGTCAAGATTATAAGAAATCTCAGATAAAATGTATAGATATGTAACAACTTTCCATTTGCAATCATAAACAACGGATTTATCATATTCAGAGGCTTGGTCAGAGGAATTCTAAGCTTATATTTTCAAAACGGCTACACTTTTTTTCATTGAATTATTTTTTTTATCTTTAGGATGTACATGTAACACTAGATGATAAAAGAAACATTTTATTAAAATTCTATTATGCCAACTACTTCGAAAATTAATGTTTTTTAACTTTTCATATAAAATTTACTGTCAAAAATCAGATGAAATAAATGTCTTTTTTCCCGCATGATTACCATGGCAACAAAAATATTTTTTTTCGAAAATGAAACATTTACTTCATTTGCTACGTCAATTGATAAAAATTTATTTCGTACATTGTTATGTTGATTTTTAAAATAAAGTCCATAGTTGGGACATTGTTTTAGAAAAATGTGCAGAGTTACCTCCCTTTTTTGTCGGTATATAGGGGACAAACAACTACACTCTTTTTTTCATAAAATATTGCAATTGATGAAGGAAGGGATATTGTGTTATAAGTAGACAATTATTTCAATTTCTATTATTCCCTGAAAATGCGGTTCACACTCATTCCTCCTTAAATGATGATCGATTATAAAATAGTCTTCCACTCTTTAATAAAACTTGTTAAACCTGGTGTTGTTGGAGATCCCCTCCTTTGTTTAATAAGAATGAAGTTCCTTCAAAGCAAACTAACAACGGAAACCATACTAGAGTGAAACATATTCAAAATTATGTCCTCGTTCAGTACTGAATATCATTTAGAAACAGCTTTCAGTAATTACATGTAGGATGGTTTTTGAAATATGACGACATTTATCCTTAAAAAGATGCACACATTTCATTTCTCTTTCGCATTTAGAATAATTTATATTCTCCAGGTTCCGATAGGTTTTATCTCGGAACATGAGAAGTTCTTAACAATACATCGTTGCCATTGTGTACAGTGTTTAAAAGACACAAAGACAAGGAAAAAATAGTAAAAGCGACTTGAAATATCACATATCGAAAGAAAAGTATCTTAATACACCCTTTCTGATTGGTTCAGCAATGAAAGAACTGCAAGAGTATTCCACTGTCATTTAATTTTGAGATATGACGTCATGAGTGGCGCTGTAAATAAAAGCTTACGTTTTCTAGTGCAATACTGACCAAAGGTCTACAATACGTATGTTTTACAAAACCTTACAGGGTAACGGTGAATGCCCAGTCAGAAATATTCATTTTAATACTCAACTGATGACTAACGGTTTGCCGATATCCTGTTAGTATTTGTAAAACATATACAAGGTAAGTCCTACTTCGATTTCCTGATTTATAGTCAACCCGTTCGTCAATCTGACATAAAGAAAAACTAAAAGGAAAAGATGGTGGGTCGCTTCTTAAATATGCATTGCTTGAATAAGTATCATACATGATTATCGTAAATAATGTGCTAAATATTTCATAACTAGTTTTTAATAAATATCTCTTGATGAATAGCTTAAAGATGAATGACGTGATGTGAACTTCAAAATGTCAAACTCAACTTATATTTATAATGGACAATAAAGAAAATAAGTGTATACATCCGTAGATCACATCCATTATTTTTCATCCGGACACAATTTTAAGGCTTTTCATCCGGGCCATGCTTGTTATGAGTCTATGTTAATTTATATCCACAAACAAGTGTTTCCTTCTTTCTAGAGAAAACCACCAGCGTCTCTATTTAAATAAAGATGTACCTTTACATAAAAAAAATCATGAGGCCCAAGGGGGAAATTAAAAAAACACCTACGATACACACAAAGGGCTTTCAAATATGATGGATATTTGCAGAAAAGTTGAAAATGCATCAGTCAATGAGGGCCATTGAAAACTATAATTTGTTGTTCAATGGACTTCTGATTTTCTGAATTATCGATTTTGTGCTGTATACAGGGATATGGTCATTATCCATATATGTCATTGAAAAGCACAAACATGGTTAAGAAACCATGAGGAGATGTCGAAATAACGTCGGCGAATAAGAACCTATGCTGGCCATATTTGCAGACTTTTTGGTTTGAAAAATACAACTTGGTAGTGGACTATGATTATAAAGAAATTAATCTTATATTTTTGCCGTTGATGCAGGTATCTTATTACTATTATACCCCACACTTTATTTCGTTAGTTCGTAACAGCGAACAATTGTCTCTTTATCTTTTAAATAAGAACCAGTTGGAAGAAATCATATATGCAAGGGACATTCTCAGTATGTAGAAAAGCAATGGAACTCTTGAAATTTTGAGCTTACATCAAAATATCGTCTTTACAGCTTCAAGTTTTAGGGAATCACAGGTTCCAAAAATAGTGCTATAGATGAACGTCCGTGAAAAATTTAGTTGGTCGATGTATAAACACAATTTCATAGCTAATAAGAATATTTGTTAACTTTCTAAAAAATAAGAATGGAGATAAGATGATCATGCTTTCCATAAAGTTTCATAGACTTCTGTGTCGCAGTTGTAGAGGACGTCAAAAATGTTAAAACTTTCAGACGCTCGACGGATGATGACAGATGGCACACTATGACAATATCTCACTGAAACTTTGTTCGAGTGAGCTTTAAAAAACTGTTGCATTACACATTCCGCTCGATAAGAATTTGAAATTCCATTTTGTGGTATACCGCAATCCAAAGATTGGTTGTTGTATCAGATTAAATTTACTATCGATTTTTGGACACAAGCGATTGATAATCGCCATAATCGAAGTATAATATTTTCCCTAAATTTTCCACCTTAGATTCTTATACTTTGAGTCATTTATTATGTTAAATGCAAAATCATCTGACAAGATTGATTTGATTTAAGGTACCTTTACCATAAACATCAAATAATCCACATTGTGGTAAGAAAATCTAAATAAATGAAAAGGCAATAAAGGAAATTATCGCAAATATCCTTTATACGTATACATACGACCTAATGGCTGAGTAATATATGTTTAATAACTTATGTTTTATTCATATATGAAAGATAGGAGGGATGTGTAACACGTACCCTTGTCTTTATTTACGCACTTTTTCAAAGTAACCATAGCGAGCAGTGTCATTTCCGTCTTCTGACACAATGACACAAACCTTGATAACTTAAGATTTGATAGACATTATTTCTCGTATGAATTAGCATCAGTCGTATTGTCTACAATATTGATACATGTCGATATATTACTAGTGTCGTTATGCATGTATTCTAATGAATCACTCGATCTTTTTAGATGGTTGTCCTTTCTTGCAAGGAAACTCAAAAGTGGGGTCCAGTCCATGCCATCTATCGCAAATGTGTAATTTGAATGCCACACTCCAAACAGATGAGTTGTACAAATGTAAAATACTTCAATATTTTAGTAGTGTTATATGTCTTCTTTTATGATGTATCCATACAATATAAAGTATCATTCTTGAACAAATCTTTCATACATCTTGAAAATCACTTTCGGCCTGAATAAGTTAGAACTACTGTGGTTACAGATTAAAATATTAGAGATAATTATGTTTGTGCAATGATATTGTAAAATAATCATAGATAACATGATTAAACATCATTTGCTTTGTGTCTGCAACATTTTGCTTCAAATCTACTTTTTAAAAACTAGATGTTTTTTAGAAAAAAAATCATCTTAGAGATTCTATAGAATATAGGAACTTTATCCGCAAAATGTAATAGTTTCTATAAATTTATTTTCTAGTATACCATTGCCTTAAAATAAGTGAATCAAGGAGGTAAGAATTTTCAGATGTATCCCAGAAATTCATTTTTGTATGAGATCAGCAAAACACACAGGGATTCATCTCACTTCCTGGTTACTTGATTTTATTATGTCTAATGCAAAAGATTCTAAGGAAAATTGACATGTCCACTTTTAGATTCAATACATGGGCTTTTCAACGTCAAAACTCCTTAACTGTTGTATAATTAGATAGATAAACATTAAAGAAAAGCCTTTCAATCATTCAGTCAAGACAAAATCATTAGAATTTCCATAGGAACGGTTGCGAACCTCGGAATGAATAACATTCCAAAGTGAGACCAGGTGCCCAGGGAGAGTTAGCGTCTCCTGATTGCAACAGCTCCATGAACATTTGTTAGATTCGGTGATTCTCTCGATGTACATATTAGGTTAGTATTTCTTTAGAGGAGATGATGACAACTATTCAATCACAATCCAGAATGTAACTGATTGTTCTGGAAAGGGGATCTGGTACGCGTTTATTATTTCCCCATAGCGACCGAAGAATTCACTCTATACCTTCATACGAATTTAACACTATGAAGTAGCTAAGGTTGAGACATTTATTTGATTGTCAAAAAGTACTATTCTATTATACCGTTTTATTTTTCTTTTTTTTTTACTACAGAACTTCAATCAGTCCCGAAAGTTCGCATGTTTCTAGTTACTACTCACTATCCACAATATCAACAATATCAGCTGACATCACTTCAACAATTTATCATGGTACGTTACCTTGCACTACAATGTCGATGATGAATAGCATCATTATGCCCCCCAAAACGGGGAGGAGACATATTGGTTTTGCCTTCGTCGTCTGTCTGTCCGTCTCTCACACATCGTGTCCGGGCTATATCTCCCGAACCATTTGCCGGATCACTTTCATATTCCAGTATGTTGTTGCTCATGACCCGAAGGTTTCACATCAACTTGACCCAAGGTCATGTGACCAAGGTCAAGGTCACTTAGTGCAATTTTAATGTAATTATGCATACATTCCTGTCCGGCTATATCTCTTGATCAGTTTGCCGGATGACTTTAATATTTATTTAGTATGTTGTTGCTTATGACATGAAGGTTTCACATCACCTTAATCAAAGCTCTGTGACCAAGGTCAAGGTCACTTAGTACTTTTCAATAAAATTTTACATAGATTCCTGTCCGAGTTATATGTCTTGAATCGTGCGCTGGATCCCTTTCATATTTAAGTATGTTGTTGCTTATGACCTGAAAGTTTCACATCACCTTGACCAAGGTCATGTGACAAAAGTCAAGGTCACTTAGTACATTTTTAATAAAATGGTACATAGATACCTGTACGGGCTGTATCTCTTGAACATTCTGTCCGACCCCTTTTATATTTCAGTATGTTGTTGCTTATGACTCGAAATTTTCACATCACCATGACCCAAGGTCATGTGACAAAGTTCAATGTCACTTAGTACATTTTTAATAAAATTGTACATGCTTTCCTTTCCGGGCTATATCTCTTTAACCTTTTGTCCGATCCCTTTTACATCTTAGTATATTGCTGCTTATGAATCGAAAGTTTCCCATCACCTTGACCCCAGATCAATTAGTATATTTTAAATGAACTTGTATATGTTGCGCGAATACTGTCCAGGCTTAATCATTTGAACCCTGATTTTATTACTTTTATATTTTAGTATGATTATGATGATGACCCAAAGGTTTCACACCACCTTGATCCAAGGTCATATGACATAGGTCAAGTTCAAGTATAATATTTTTTTAATGAAATAGTAAATGCTATTGAGTCTGGGCTATATCTCTGGAATCGTTTACTGGATTACTCTGATACTTTAGTATGCTCTCGCCAAAGTCATGTGCCCAAGGTCAAGATCATTTAGTTCTTTTTAATGAAATGGTACTTACTAATCTTGTCTGGGCTTTATCGCCTTAACCCTTCTTACAATTTAATTCATATTTTAGTATGTTGTTTCTCAGGATTAAATGTTTCTTATCACATTGACACAAGGTCACATGATTAAGGTCAATTCTTTCTTTAGTAATGAAATTGTATATTCTAATCATGCCCAGTTCAAAAGTGTATATGCTTCTAATGTTCAGGTTATATGTTTTTAACAGTGGATCCAATCACTTATTCACTTTTTATTGCTCATGATCCATACAAGGTAGGTTTCAGGTCACCTTTATCCAAGGTTATGTGACCAAATTCAATTTCACTAAATATGCTTATAATGAAATTACATCTATATATGCTAATCATGTTTTGGCTATACCTCAAACCATATAATGATCAGAATCACTTTCATGTTTTAGTATGATATTGCTCATGACTCAAAAGTTTCACATCATCTTGGCCTAAGGTTAAAGTACCTAAGAGGGAGGGGGATATCTGAGTTTTTGTTTTTCTGATAAAAATATTTTTTAATCCGTTGTATTAGAATTAGATGAATTTCATCATTTAGTTTTAGACACACAAGAGATACTTGAAACGATTATCTTTTTTATCTAGATACTCTTTACGATCTTGAAGAAAAGATCCTTTTCATATTCGTTGGTAAGTTTCTAACGCTTTCTAGTATAAAACCGCGGATGAATTGTCATATTTGAATCATGATAATTGAGCTTTTCAAAAACTGATTTATATTTACAATATTGATTTTAAGGAATAATCATAGTGATAGTCATTCTTAGTGTTAGCGCTTGTGCCCTCTGCTACAAAAGAATGGATATGTAAGTATGTTTTCAAACTCATTTACTTTTTCACATTTGATGAAAATAAAAGTTAAACTAAATAAAAAATGAACACACATACAGAAAACAGATAAACAAACAACGAATACACACAAGCAAGGTAGCACTGCATGTGCATGAAAACCCATCACATTATTTGTTTCACATCATCTTGTGAAAATAGTTCTTTTTTGATAAAAAATGACATCATATATTAGATGCAATGTTGAAAACATTATCTGTATAGTCTGCAGTTTTTTCGGCTCGCGAGTCAATTTCTGGAAAAAAAATCTTTATTGATTTTACAACGTTTGATATATAAGTTTCAAATTTATGTTAACGTCTCATGTTGGCGTGATGGGTTCCTATTAGCAGGAGGAAACCGGACCTCATGGGAAAAACCTCCTAGTATTGGGTGGGCGACCGTCATATCCTTTCAAAATTAGACCCCTTTGCCGAATCAGTGAGAAGCGAATGCGCTGCCACTGCGCTAACCCGTCCATCAGTACTAACGAGTCTTCGAATAAAATATAACATAGTCAGTGAGTGAACTTCAAACAGAAATACCGATAGCAATTTCAAAAAGATATAAACGAAGGGATTACTAATTTTGTAAAAAAAAATAATACAGAGCAGAATTATCACAGGCGAAATCAAAAATTGGAAATACACATGAGACAACGACGGAGCTCCTTAAAAGCATTTTCGGACTGGAATACAGAGAAGAAACAGTAATTATTAAACAGAAACAGGTAATATTAAATCGGCGATAGTAAGCAGATATAACGACTTTGCTGTAAAACAGTCTCTTTTGCATAACGTTTGCGAATTTTACGTAGTTTTATGTTCAATTGAACGAACATGTTTTTGTAGGCTTAGAAAACATAAAAAGTGGCATAGAGCAGGAAAATATCCTATTGCATATTCGCATATCGACACAAAATCCTACCCTACCATATCAATTACATCGGGACTTATTACGAATAGAGATGGATCAGGCCTAACTTGTTTCAAACTTCTCAAATTGAGATTTACTCAACCACAAATTTGCTTGCGGATTTACTCAGCTGAGTTTTCCACAAAATCATTTTCTTCCCAATCAAATGAGTGGTTCCTCAGCTGAGGAGAGTATTTGAGGAAAGGCTTGAGGAAATGGGTTATAGTCACAATAGTAACCAAGGCGCGGTGTCAAATATTTTCGTTACATTTCGCCCGTCATTAATATAGATACACTTATCCTAAGACCCTTACATATAGAACGAAGCTTTAAGTTCCTGTTTTTAGGTTTCAAGTGTATAAAACTGTACTTCCTCAAAGCTGAAGCTGTTATCAAAATTGACCTTGTAGGAAAGAAAAAAAATTGAGTTTCATTAACTTGAGGAAATATATGAGAACGATGAATTTTATATTTCTTCCCTCAACTTTTAAAACTTAGTTTTCACGCAGAATACAAGAAAAGGCTTTTTTGAATGTATATGTTTTGTAAATTAAACAATGTCATTTTTTGGAATTTTGACTCAAATCCGGCGTAAGGTTTGTCATTGGTCACGATTTAGGATCAATCTTGCAAATCTCCTATTTTAACTCACATTTGGCTTGAATGATATAGATATATAACTTATTATGACCAATGCATTATATCTGACTCTATTGTAGACTTAAATTCATTACATACCTTAAATTACATTACATAAAAAATTAGCTGGAGTTACTCCTTTGAACCGTTCAGATTGTCTTAGGTAAGTAACAACACAAGAATTTCTTTTTTTAAATTCGACATTCAACGACCATAAAAAAGTGATTTCTGCCATTTTTTTAAAGAATTTGAAGGGTATAGTGTAAATATTAATAATACTATGTTGATGAAGGCATAAATTAATGTGCAAATGCAATTGAAGTCGTAACCCAATGCAGTAGATTATACTCTTCAAGAACCCTTTGTGTGCCCCTCCGTTTCTGCTAGTCAGAATGCTTGGAGGAGGGGTCAGATTCTGAGTCGAGAGTCTTCTGAAATTATTTCTCACCACCCAACCAGGAATCCATAATCGAGTGCAGATCGGACGTTATAGAGAGAGAGAGAGAGAGAGAGAGAGAGAGAGAGAGAGAGAGAGAGTTACTAGCGAATACATTAGGTTGGGGGACTGCTAGCAAATATAATTTTTTTACAAGTTGTAAATTGATTCCTAGGTTGGAAGGATCTGTAGTTGAAACATATTCGTAATTCCTTCAATTAAATACATGTTACATGGTATGGTAGAAACGTAACTATGATTGGAAAGATCTGTCTCGGAAGATTAACAAAAGAATCGCATCCAGAGTCAAAGAAAAGGATATTATTATCAGTACGTTTATAATTATGTACCAATCACCGGTCCCGTCCCTCACATTGACAATGGATGCAAGAGACGTGTAGAAAAAATCCGGACAAATACAATGAAAACGTGCAATGTTCAACGTCAGGGACACCGATGGAGAAACCTTCACTTCGTCTAGATAAATCTGTATTTACATGCATACTTAATTGAAATCTGTATCTCGCCATTTTGGACAAACTTTATACTTTGTCTGATTACAATATTCCTTATTTTCTCACCACGTAATATTTGGATTTTTTGCCCTCATTGGATTTTTAAAGATTCCGACTTCCGTCGGAATCCTTTCTGTTATTATATTGTCTTTTCTTTATTCTTATTATTCTTTTTATTTTTCTTACAACCGTTCCAGACACTTTACAAAAAGTACCACAATATATGATACAGTGGAAAATACCATGTAAAAGAGCATATGAAGATCTCAATTCAATTTTTTTTCTTGTTGAAAAAATCACAAATGCCCCCGCCAGAGGTAATCAAAGGTCAAATTTTTAAACTCTTATAACTCCTAAAATAACCGTAAGATTACGAAATTCGTTTAATTTTGTTCTTTGGGAAATATGCAAACTTTTATACATTTACATGCTCGATAAAATATTTACGGTGTTCGCGCTATTTCAAGTTGAAAATGGAACTTTAATTTGGCACAGTGCCAATTTCTACAGTTTAAGAGATTTTTTTTGTTCAAACTTGGAAGGAAGGTTTATGTGTAGTCTTCTGTGTTTGATGTTTACATGTCGTATGTCTCTTTTCCGTCTCATACTATGCTCGTCTTTTGTGTGTTTGCATCGGGGGTTTTGGTGTTTTGCTGTTGGTGCTGCAACAGGGTCTTATTGGAGATCCCCTACCTTCTTTTATAGGTAGATATTTAATGCTGACCTAGTTTCAAGGTCAAATTCCCATTCTCAAGGTCACAACAAACTTTTGCCTATAGAACAAAAACTTATTGACGTCAAAGTTCAAATTCCATATATATAATCGTTCAGCCAGTCCCTTTCATATTGACCTTGACCCAAGGTCATATTCGCATTCCCAAGGTCACAACAAACTTCTGCCTATAAAAGAAAGACTGCTTGACATTGAGAGTTCAAACTTAATACAACTATTCCCTGCATCAAGCCCTTTCACCTTGACCTTGACCCAAGGTCATTTGTTCGATTTCAATGTCACAACAGACTTTTGTTGATAAAATATTGATCTCTGATCAGATTAAGATCAATCTTGATTAAAATACCATCCGATACTTATCTTTTATGCATGACCTTGGTTCAAGGTCAAAAAATCACTTTCAAGGTCATAACAAACATTTACTCTTATAGAATTCCCAGTTTCACAGAACTCACAGTTTCTTACATTTAGTTCTTCTTATTTGGACTTAACATTGTATAAGAAAGATACCTCTTATTCTTGTTCTCCGTTTCCTTTTCTTCTTAGTAGCATTAATTGTCTCTACTTTCAAGCTGTTGTCATTTCTGTTTATAGAATTTTCTTCATTGCAAAATCATTGTGTAATTCTGCTTTCAGATAGTAATTTTAAAGGATGCAATTCTGTTTTGATATAGAAATTATAAAGAATTTGATATTGATATATCATGGACTTCAAATATTTCGTAATATGAATTGTATTTATCATATTTTTCCTCTATTTTGTCGATAAATAAATAAGAGTCCCAAGTTAGACGTAAGTTGTTTGACTCATTTGCTGAAGTGAATAAGGTACTAAAGCAACTATTCTTTTTTCCATCTTCTTTATTCGGATTTTAACACTTCAGATCCGTGGAAGGTCTTATAAAGGAGGAATCCGTGTTTAGCTTACAACAGTAGCCATCTAGTTTTTTTCTAATTCGTGAGACGAGGGGGTGGTTCAATCTTTTAGCTGTGTAAAATCGTTCAGTCTTTGTACAATATTTTTTCCTTAATTCAATATGAAATCCTTGGTCATATTTAGACCAACCTCCCCTCCCCCCTTGTATACGCGGATCTAAATGATGTCATATCCATCAAACTACTGCATTGCCTCCGTTGAACTTAAAAATGCGCAGTGTTACATACATGTATAATAGGGGCTTTATCACAGGCTTGACCCCCAACACCTCTAAGCTCCGTATCATTTAAATTTAGATCCGTACATTATTTAGATACAAGGGATGGAAGATTTGCTATGTGAAATTTCATAAAATGTTACAAAAAATAAATAAATATATGAAAAACAAACTAAATATCTGCTCTGTATTTATCAGGTGATAGACGTGAACTCCTTTGTACATGTACATTTAGAATAACATCTTTCATCACAAGAATTGAAGATCTCTGTGAAAACCATAATGCAGTATGACTGTAACGTTGTAAGAGTAACATGTCACTCTTGTTTAAGGTGGCTCAATGATCAAAGAACTCTTTGTCAGAGGAAAAACAATTCTCTTTATTTAACACTGATATCTGATGATTTATATTTGTAATTAACATTGATGTAATACACATGTAGCCGAGTTGGATCAACTTCGGTTGGTCGTTTCTTCAGACGCATTTGAACATTTCTGTTTACAAAATTGTCTTAAATTTCTAAAACCTGGGTCCTGTAAGTCTTTGTCAGAAGTTATTTTATTTTACATATTTCTCAACGACATACTCTGTCCATCGAAAAAAAAAAATATAAAAACTACATGTTATTGTTTAACCTGATATAAAATACTTATAGTCATAGTCATGATTTCGTAAAACTTTGCAACAAATCAAATTAAAATGCCCTGTTCCATATAATGATGAAAATATTTCTTTAAAGTTGTTATAATTGACATATTTTTCAAGATCATACTCTAGTCTTTCTACAATTTTAAAGTACAAGACATTCCGTTTTACCTCGTTTCCATATTGTAAAAATCTACTTGGCTTACGCCGGACGGACGACAGACGACCAACGGGAGGCTGACGGCGCGCTATGACAATACCTCATGTGAGCTAAAATTCAGATACTCCGAGTCGAGATTATTCATTCCAAACATTCAGTGAAACTTTCAAATTCTGGTACAAGGAATAATACTAACACAATTATGATCTGTTATCATCGAAATTAAATAAGAATAAACAAGTTAACAAATAATTTGTCGAAAAAATAAACAAGATAAATGAAGTAATATGTGTAATTCTTAATATTCTAAGCAAAGCGTTATTCACCTTTTTCTTCATAAACTCACCTTTCATGTTTTGTTAGTGTCAGTTAAATGCGTTTTGTAAAATAAAGTTCAAGACAAAGCTTTAGAATAATGTTTTATTCAGAGTTGCATATCTGTCTCCATCAATCTATTTAAACGTACGGAAATATAAATAAGAAAAACAAAACTAAAGTAAACGGAAACGTTTTAAACATTTTGACGTTCCAGGTCAATAAGTGGACGTCAATCATCTCCCTCGTTCTCTATAATACAAGCAGTTATCTGTAAAATGGATATATCTTTGAACAAAGCAGGGTTAAAACTAAAATCCATTCGCTCAAATTTTTCAAATAGGGAAACGTTTTTCGATAACATCTCGCTGCAAAGTACGAAAGTTTACAAAATTGAAGAACAATTCTTTTAACCAAAGATTATTAGAGATACCAAACGTGAAATATCCTATCTATGCTATCGCTAAAATCTCCAAGAGACATCCTTTTTGATCATTGACTTAAATTTACCTCTTTTTTGTTCCAAGGCAACAAACGGTTGAATTTCCGATGATGATGTTCTGAAAACGATATGTTTACGGCGGTAGCCAAGGTGTTTCACTTACGGGATATTTTGTATATATAGATTAAACGATACATTTGACTAGATATGTATTGCACTTATATTGCAGATTTTTTTTTTCCAAACTTGTCGAAATCAGTCAAGAAACAAGCGAATTACGGAGGAGTTTGAAGGCCGAAAAAAAGGCCACATATAAACGTACAGCTCTCGATATCTGATGAAGTCAAATGATTATTGAGTCTCCATAACAAAGTATCTTTGAGCAGACAGTGACGTAGCTACCATGTTTATTATGTCCAAAAATTTACCAAAAGACGTAGCAGAATGGTCGGGATATAATGCTACAGGACCCGCGATTGAGAAATTTTGTAACAGAAGATTTCAAATGCGTTGAAGAGACAGACGATCAACCGAAGTTGATCGAACTTGGCTACATGTTCCCGCGGGGACTCTTGGTCCACCAGCAGTGACACTATCAAAGTAGATCAAATATTAAAAGTCTTCAAATTCAATAGCATTTAAGACCTGATAAATTTACAGCATGGACCAGACATGCACGTTTCGAGTACTTAACCCTCCTCAGTTATCCTCAGTCTAAACAATGTAACATGGCCAAAAAGTATGAAAATTTTTATGTCCAAAAATGTACCAAAAGAATGCAGAATGGGTGGGATATGATGTTACAGGACCCACGTTTAAGAAATTTTAAGAAATTTTGTACATGTAACAGAAAATTTCAAATGCGTTGAAGAGACAGACGATTAACCGAAGTTGATCGAACTTTGCTTTATGTGCCCTCGGTGACTCTTGGTATACCAGCAGTGTCACTTCTTTTATCTCTAAATGGCGTAGGGCCACGAGACCCCTAAATCGGCCCTCGATTTTTCTCTAGAAATAGATTTTATGAGAAATACTTGATGTCTCTCATGAAAATACACCGATGTTTACTGCTTTAATTAAAAGAAAAATATCACCAAACAAAGTGTCATATAACTGTAATGATGTCATGAAGTGAAGTCATTTTGACGTTATTCACAAAATAAGGCGAACTTTGCTGGAAATTTCCTCTTTTGGCCGCATGCGTTAACTGAGATAAAATGTTTATGACAAAAGGATATAATGACAATCTTCCACATATAAATTTTTCATCGTAGTTAATGGATGCGACCATTGATAATTTAATAGAAATATGTAGTTTTTGCATAAATCTCACGGAATATGACCTATTTTTGTGTTTTCAAATGGCAAAAAGCTATTGCTAAACACAATGTTTACTAAAGATAGATTCGTGGTTAAGTAGAGAACGTTTCAAAATATCAAATCACAGTTAAAAAGTGTTTGAAGTTGAATGTACAAAGTTAAGGCCAATATTGGGCTTCGTAGTCCTACCCCTTTCTCAATTCAGTAAAAAAACATCCTATTGGAAGGATCTTTTTTGTGAGCTGCCAGAGATAAATCTTTATTAGCATTCGACCTCCTTCATTGTCTTGTGAATGTTTGCAGCTTCTGACTTCATTTTCCGTGTATCATGAAAAGTCAAGGATCAACTTAATCATTCCCAAGCCACTTATTTGAAATAAAATACCAAGATATCCCTGTGTTTAAAAACATCAGAAATAAATACTCCAAATATTGGTTTTTGATAGTTTATGGTTAAATATAACAGAAATGCAATACACTTCTTTACAATAGATGATCTTTATTTACCACTTTTTTAACATTTGACAGACACTTGACATCTTCTTGCTGGTATTCGGGTAAAGTTATATTTAATCCCAAGACAAATCTCCAAATTAGAATAAAATGCAAATTTAGATGAATAAATACGTTTTGTTGTATTAAAATGTAATTTCTTAAGGTTTTCAGTGTACTGGGAAACTGCTTCACAAGTCAATTTTCAGAACTTAAAAGACAATAACATGACACAAATAATGTTAACAGTTACTGATTTTTTTCTGACAATATTCAGAGATAGATCTAGATTTATATTATATTATAACAATGAAGAGTAAGATATGTTAATATATGGGAAAATATTTTTTTCACTCAAGTCTCTAAGGAAATTGCATATCATATATACCTGGTCACTGAAAAGTTCTTTCATTCATATGATTCAGGGCTACTTAATGGAGTTGGAAAAAATGCGTATTATTAATGCAGCATCCACCACTGATCTAGTGCCAAACATTCTTTAAATAAGATTATTGATTATGTAATTTCACCAGTATGAAATAAATAAGAAAAAAACAAACTGCATCTAACTGTATAATACAAAGTAGTTTCTATGTTACATACTTACAGCAGTACACATGCATGTCCAACATCACCCCCTCCACTTTTCTCATTGAAAAAGCCCTAAATCGGCCCTGTTTATTAACATGTGAATAAATTGAATATCTTTATGATTTGACACTTTGTAGAGTTCTTTACTAAATATGATTACGTATTGAGATTTTGTAACTTATGCATTTATCATTAGCTTTAAGCCCTTTGAAAACCCTAATGTCGTCAATTTTCCGTGAAATTTCTGCAAATCCTACATGTTTCTTTAATTAGGCTTGGCCACATGCATCGGGAAAAATGAAAAAAAAAAAATACGACAGTGTTTAGTGCAAAAGTTACAAATGATAGAGAATCATGATTATATCTTCTTGTCATAAGAGTTTTAATTTACTCGACGCATGTGCCCATATCAAAATTATCTACTAAAGAAAGGAGGGGATCTCCAACAACACCTAGTTGCAGCATCAACAGCAACCTCCCAAAACACCCACTGTAAAACACAAAAATTACACGCACAGAAAGAGACGCAGAAGACACATTTTAGAGCATTTTGACAATATTTGGTCAATAACAGCAAATAGAAAGGTTGAGCGGTTTTATCGCTGTACCGGTATGTCGCGATACGAGGCTTCGCAATGCGTACAATGGTATTTGTTTTCAAAAATGTTTTTTGACGATATTTTTCAATCTTCAAATTTTCATGTTTCTTTGAAAATCATGAGCGAATCACTACTCAAAATACATCAATAGGGCCATTTAAATGCTTTATGGTCATTTCGTACCATAAGCAAGTCGTACCTTGGTCACTTCGTACCCAAAATTTACTAACTCGTACCATGACCATTTCGTACCATGACCAACTCGTACCAAAATAAAAAGTCAATTCGTACCCATTGCGAATTCATGGGTAAATCTCGTACCCAATTTTATTCCAATTCGTACAATAACCAACTCGTACCACACAGAATCTCGAACCCATTGACATTAACTAACCAACTCGTACCACACAGAATCTCGAACCCATTGACATTAACTTGTACCATAACCGACTCGTACCCAAATTTATTTCAACTCGTACCATAACATGCATGTACTTGTACAATAACCGACTCGTACCACCCATAATCTCTTACCCATTGACATTAATATCATGACCAGCTCGAATCACTTAGAATCTCGTACCCATTTAAACATTTACTCGAATCATAACCAACTCGTTCCACACATAATTTCGTACCCATTGACATTGATATCATAACCAACACGAATCACCAGAACCGCGTACCCTTTTACATTTACTCGAATCATAGCCAACAAGAATCACCCATGGATGTAGCGTATATCTTGAAAGAATAATAGGGCGTCTTAGGAACTCAGTTAACAACATACACGAGTCAATTTTCTATGGCAATGTTGTTGGCAAAGAACTTTCTGACCTCCATAAAAATATATCATTGTCAATATATCCTGTTGACAAAGCGGCAAAAAAAATTATTTTCGTTTGCAATAACAAATATGGAAAAAAAACATATCCCTATGGATGTAGCGTATATCTTGAAAGAATAATAGGGCGTCTTAGGAACTCAGTTAACAACATACACGAGTCAATCTATCCATGGCAATGTTGTTGGCAAAGAACTTTCTGACCTCCATAAAATATATCATTGTCAATATATCCTGTTGACAAAGCGGCAAAAAAATTCATTTTCGTTTGCAGTAACAAATATGGAAAAAAAAACATATCCCTATCAAGACGTACACAAGCGTTTATCGAAAAATCATCAAACCAAGGGCAAACAAATGTTAAACATCTTCATTTCATTAGTATCATTTTAGAGCAGAAAAATTAACATCATGGACCTGACAAGCACATTTCGGGTAATAAACCCTCGTCAGTGATCATCGATCTAAACAATGTAATATGAACAAAATCTGTGAAAATTATGTCCTAAATATACCGAAAGACGTAGCAAAATTGCTTGGATATGATGCTATAGGACCCAGGTTTTAGAAATTTGAGAACATTTTGTAAACAGAAATTTTCAATCGAAAATGATCGAAATTGGCTACATGTGCCCTTGAAACCAGGATACAATCAGAACTAAGGCAAAGAAACAGAAATAAAACAAACCTACCGTATGAACTCCCTATGAAAGAAAGAGATCAAGTGCCAAGGAAGAGTGATCATCTCCTGCTTGCATGCAACACCCACCACTTTCATTTGATAACTCCCACAAAGAAGTATAGATTGGCATGTCATGGTACTAAAGGTCTACATCAATATATCCTTTATGACTCTGGACAAGGGGACGTCATAGTGTGCTATCATTTCCCCGTATCGACCATAGAACTTCCTCAGTGACGATTTACGTCGATAACAAATGCTCTTTTACTGAGAAGCTTAACTGAAAGTCGTCTAGCTCTCAGAAGAAAATCTGAGTACTTGGAGCTCGCCCGAGCATAACGTGTTAATTGAGAAATGAAAACGCCATATGCTGGTAGTGACGGGATATTGCTACTCAGAAAAGGAAAATTTGTGATATCAAAATTGAAGTCCTTACGTTTTGTTCATATTACCATGGGCGTAAAAGGACAACATGACATCCAAATAGGACGCTGAATTAATGGTCTCTGTCGTTTCTTATGGTGACATTATTAACAAGATAAGAAGGATCAAAGATAGACGACATCACTATCGAAAATGCGTCAGAATCATCAAACACCTTTTATACCGCGGGTATGATCCTAATGTCACCAGACGGACACTAGGCTTGGTACTTGACCAATCTACAGTCTTGTACAAGCGCATTCTTAAAACTTGCACTCAGACTGACTGTGACGACGGGACTCCTTGACGGGCCCTGTCCACCTTTAGAGAAGACAGGTCCCCGACCACCTGTCCTCTCTGAATGTCAGTCGGACTCCTCAGGTGATAACATACATGAGCTCGCGGCGGCAGAGCACGGATTGTATAACGTAGGCCCTCTTTTTATATCCATTTACATATTCGATTGTGTTGCTTGGGCCCCTGCGTTTTGTGGTCTTGTTTGTGTGTGGTCATCTGACAGTGAGGTGGTTGTTTCACACCACAATCGGAAAAATGGAAGGGATGTGCGCACGTAATCCAGGATAACCATACCTTCTGCTATTTCCGTGGCAGATGGCCGTCCTAAGTCGGCACCGGTTGCCCATTGGTCTCGTTGGTTTATGTGTTGTTATTTGTGTTTGATGTTTCTGTGTTGTGCGTTGACGTTCCTTGTCTCTTGTGCGTCTCTTTTTGTGCTTGTCTGCTTTGTGTTTTTACATTGGGTGTTTTGGGGTTTTGCTGTGGGTGCTACAACCTGGTGTTGTTGGAGATCCCCTCCTTTGTTTTAAACTTCAAGTTCAACGTGATAGATTGCGTCAAGGTATTCTGCAAATATTGGATTATTGATGGACAGTAGATCATCAATGTATCTGTACATGAAGTTGAAGTTAAGAGCTAACAAAACCTTTTTCGATTTTGCTTACGAAAATATCAACTTGCATCAAGGAAGGTCTTCAAACATACTGCGAAACATAATATTGAAATCAATCAGATGTGGATCCTTAAGAATTTTAAGGAGCTTTTGGAAAATTGAAAAGCTCTACACTACTATTTCACACCAAAAGTTCAAAACAGACTGGCCAATATTATTCGTAAAACCATTCTTTCAAGAAATGGGAAAAGAAGAAACAAATACCTTGTAAAAGGGTGGATGGATACCTATTTCATGAAAGAACACACGGATTAAACAGAAACTATTCCGAAGACGATATCATCCGGATGCTTGAGTATTTTATTGACAAAGGAGGGGAACTCCAACAACACCAGGTTGCACCACCCAAAGTAAAAACCAAAACACCCATTGCAAAAACACAGAGCAGACACGCACGGAATGAGATGCAAAAGGGACAAGGAACACCAATGACAACATTTTTGTGGTGTTTGGATGAATCGTATTACAGCAAATCGTTGGCAGCCCCATGGGTACCAATGCGCTCCACTGCTTGAGGACTTATTTTTATATTCTTACAAAGCTTACCTCATCCAGACCTTGCTCTCGACTGGGCAAAAGCACCTCATACCTCAGTTAAATTCTACCTTAAGATACACAGATTATGTGTTGTCCATCAGTAATTCGAACTTCAATGATCATCTACATAAATCTATTCTCATGAACTAAAGATCAGGGAAACGATCCGTATCGTCCTTGGATATACTTCTATCTTTTGAAGCAAATGGCCATTTGGATACCTCACTGTATGACAAGCGTGATGATTTCAGCTTTCACTATATTAACTAACTCCCCTGTCGTGAGTAGTAACATTCCGTCTTCTCCTGTGTATGGCGGTTTTGTTTCGCAGCTTACATGGTACGCTAGTGCATGCTCCAAATATAAAGATTTAATCGTTAGAGCCAGACGGCTTGCAAGTCAGCTACTTTTTCGGGGTTATATTGCACAACGGCTAAAATCATCATTGAGGAAATTGTTCGGTCGCCCCTTTCCAGAATGATCAGTGACATTCTGAATTGCGATTGGAGGGTTGTCAGTATCACCTAACAAGAAATACTTACTTGATATGTACATCAAAACGATACCGAATTTGACGAGTTTCAATGGAGCTGTTATGATGGGTGTTGCATGCAATCAGGAGACGCTGACTCTCCTTGGGCACCTGGTATCCCTTCGCAATATTATTCATTCCGTGGTTTGAAACCGTTCCTATGAAATTCTCATAGTTTTGCCTTGCCCTCTCGCAATTGAGACTGAGTAACTGATAGGTACTTCTTAAATGTTTTCTTCAATCTTCCTCAGTGGAAGTAACTGGTTGTGACATATCTACCGAATTAGAGCGACGGGTGTTAAATGCAAGCAAGGGATGCTGACTCAACCTTGATACCTAATCCCCTCTCTAATTTCGAGTTCGCTTCTGTTCATATGTTGGAATATTTTGTTTGTTTGTATTTATTCCTGCTTTTTGATTGTTTTTGTATGCGTTTCTCTTTATGATTTTCGGATCTTCATTTTTTTCTCTATATTGGAATAGATTTATAGTCATAAGATTCAGAAAAGCATCATTGTCATGTTTAAATAGCTTTTATCTTTTTGATAATACGTATTTTTTTTTATCATTTTAGGCATCCGAAACAAAATTCTGACGTAACCAAAAGGGATTGCCAGGAAGTGTATCACGAAATTCACCAAGTATAAACGATTGATGCATACGTCTCAGTGATACAAATATAAATTGATTCTTCAAAACATAATCATGTTGACCTAACAGGTTTTTATGTCGCCTAAGAAGCATAGCGACACTTAGAGATTACTTTCTCAGTTGTCCATCCGTCCGTCCATCAGCCCGTCTGTCTGCCACACTTTGGCGAAGCTCAAGTGAGCTATTGTCATAGCGCGCCGTCCGTCGTCCGTCCGACGTCGTCGTCGTCGTCGTCCGTCTGGCGTAAACTTTTAATATTTTCGACATCTCCTCTGCAACCGCTGCACAGAATTTCACGAAACGTCACAGGAAGCAAGTACTCAATGCCCTCTACCAAGTTTGTGTTTTTCGAGCCGATCAGAAATCCATGATGGCCGCCACAGGTTCTGCTTGGCTGACACATTTGGACTTCTCCTCTGAAATCGCTGCACAGAATTTCATGAAACTATACACGAAGCAAGTACTCAATGCACTCTACCAAGTTTGTGTTTTTCGAGCTGATCGAGAATCCAAGATGACCGCCACAATCTATGATTGTCTGACACATTTTCGACTTCCCCTCTGAAATCTTTGCACAGAATTTCATGAAAATTCACAGGAAGCAAGAACTCAATGCCCTCTTCCAAGTTTGTGTTTTTCAAGCCGATCGGAAATCTAAGATGGCCGCCACAAGCTCTGATTGGCTTACACATTTTCGACTGCTCCTCTAAAACCACTGCACAGAATCTCTCGAAACTTCACAGGAAGCAAGTACTCAATGCCCTCTACCAAGTTTGTGTTTTTCGAGCCGATCGGAAATCCAAGATGGCCGCCACAGGCTCTGCTTGGCTGACACATTTTGGACTTCTCTGAAACCGCTGCACAGAATTTCATGAAACTACACAGGAAGCAAGTACTCAATGCCCTCTACCAAGTTTGTGTTTTTCGAGCCGATCGGAAATCAAAGATTGCCGCCACAAGCTATGATTGGCTGACACATTTTTTGACTTCTCCTCTGAAACCGCTGCACAGAATATCATGAAACTTCACAGATAGCAAGAACTCAATGCCCTCTACCAAGCATGTGTTTTTCGAGCCGATCGGAAATCCAAGATGGCCGCCACAAGCTCTGATTGGCTGACACATTTTCGACTTCTCCTCTGAAACCGTTGCACAGAATTTCATGAAACTTCACAGGAAGCAAGAACTCAATGTCCTCTACCAAGTTTGTGTTTTTTAAGCCGATCGGAAATCTAAGATGGCCGCCACAAGCCCTGATTGGCTTACACATTATCGACTGCTCCTCTAAAACCACTGCACAGAATCTCTCGAAACTTCACAGGAAGCAAGTACTCAATGCCCTCTACCAAGTTTGTGTTTTTCGAGCCGATCGGAAATCCGAGATGGCCGCCACAAGCTCTGATTGGCTGACACATTTTCGACTTCCCCTCAGAAACCGCTGAACAGAATTTCATGAAACTTCACAGGAAGCAAGTATTGTCAATGCCCTCTAACAAGTTTGTGTTTTTGTGTCGATCTGAAATCTAAGATGACCGCCACAGGCTCTGATCGGCTGACTCATTTTGGACTTCTCCTATGAAACCGCTGCACAGAATATCTCGAACCTTCACAGGAAGCAAGTACTCAATGCCCTCTACCAAGTTTGTGTTTTTCGAGCCGATCGGAAATCCATGATGGCCGCCACAGGTTCTGCTTGACTGACACATTTGGACTTCTCCTCTGAAACCGCTGCACAGAATTTCATGAAACTACACAGGAAGCAAGTACTCAATGCACTCTGCAAAGTTTGTGTTTTTCGAGCTGATGGGAAATCCAAGATGGCTGTCACAAGCTCTGATTGGCTTACACATTTTCTACTGCTCCTCTGAAACCACTGCACAGAATCTCTCGTAGCTTCACAGGATGCAAGAACTCAATGTCCACTACCAAGTTTGTGTGTTTCGAGCCGATTGGAAATCCAAGATGGCTGCCACATTTTCGACTCCTCCTCTGAAACCACTGCACAGAATTTCATGAAACCTCACAGGAAGCAAGAACTCAATGTCCTCTACCAAATTTGTGTTTTTTGAGCCGATCAAAAATCCAAGATGGCCGCCACAGGCCTTGATTGGCTGACAAATTTTCGACTTCACTTCTGAAATCGCTGCATAGAATTTCAAGAAACTTCACAGGAAGCAAGTACTCAATGCCCTAGTTTAAGTTTTTTTGAGCCGATCGGAAATCCAAGATGGCAGCTACAGGCTCTGATTGGCTGACACATTTTCGACTTCTCCTCTGAAACCGCTCTAATTGGATGACACATTTTTGAATTATCCTCTTAAATTACTGCACAGAATGTCACTAAACTTTACAGGAAGTAAGTACACATTGTCCTTCTCAAATCTTCACTAAAAGTGATTTTCGTCAGTTCTTATACTGACTTTGATTAAAAACATACATGCAGTCACCTCAGGTGAGCGATGTGGCCCCCTTGGGCTTCTTGTTTACGCATACCATAACTTTTGACCCAGTGTCCTTTTTATTGGTCCGCGATAGGGTTTTGATATATCACATTTGTTTTCCATGTGACAAGACCTTTCTACACATACCATTATTGTTTACCTAGTGACCTTGACCTAGATATTTGACCTTCTTTTTTTTGGAAATTAAGATTGTATATACATCTATTGATTGGTAAGTGACAGAGCTTTGATATTTCACACGTGTATTTCTCACGATGTGACCTTTGTTTTGTTACCAAAATATTTACGTAGTGACCTCGACCTAGATGATTGGCACTCTTTTTGGGACATTTAAGATTGTCAATACCTTTTGAGGTACCCGCTGTACAATAGAGTCATTTTACATAGCGCTTTAATCATCTCTATTGTAAATTTTGGTAAATTTTATGCCTGGTAAGGTACTATAAACTATATTTTCTGAAGGGTAGTGATGCCCTGCGTACAGATATAAGACTCCCAGGTCCTACAAATCAAAGGGGAAACAATCTTTTATATCTTTGTTATGTTGCATATGTTATATAGAAAAAAATTGATAATGTGAATGCTTCAACAATAATTTCCCTTTGTTTTTTTCCGGCCCCAAAATTATTATTTCTGAGCAGTGCGCATTATATCCTTTCAGAAAATATATAGTTTATAGTACCTTCCCAGGCACAGAAAAATGCCCTATTGTGCATCGGATACCTTACTCGGTAAATCAGATGTTCGATATTTCATATATGAATTTCATTTGACAAGACTTTTCTACTGATACCAATTGACCCCGACCTACATATGTGATCCACTTTCCAGAATAAGTTGCTTCGCAGACGACACAAGCCTTCCTTGGATTGCTATTTTTGAATATAGATATAATTTTAATCGAAAAAATGTTAAGGTACAACAGACACGATATATTATATTTGCATTATTAATTGTTACAAGAGTTTCGGTTGTATCAGCAGCCTCTTCAGACAATAATGTACAAAACAAAGTATTGGTACATGCAATATATTGATGAAAAAGCAAGATAAGTAAATAATATTAAGTACAGTGCACTCCTAGGAAACGTATACTTACTTCAAGGGAAAATGATACTATCAGTTCTACCTGGTCAAGTGAACATGTTTTAAGGAATGTGGACATACATTGGCATGTTCTGTTTAAGGTGGCTCCCTACTCGAACCGTTATAGGTTTTTCCCTATATGCAGCAGTCTGCGTATAACGTTTAAAAATGGCTGGTGAGGGACGAGCCAGCGCATTGAAAAACACAGACAGAAAATCTTAAATGCCAAAAGAAGCAAAAGATGGTGCACTCTATCAATGTCCACACCAATCAAATAGTATGATTTCTTAGCTGAAAATGTGATGAAATTATAAGAAGGTACCCTTATGTTTGTAGCCATATCTTGATCATTTATAAAATTGTATACCTGTATGCGATTTTTTCACCATCTATATATATTATCGTATAAAATGATCCAATTTGAAGAAATTCCATCTGTTGTTTTTTGCACAAAAATGTGATATACTATATATTATTTGTCGAAAATATGATGACATTATAAGGGGGTACCCCTATGTTTGGAGCCATACCTTGATCATTTCAAAAACTGTGTACCTGTATGTGATTTTTTCTTCATCTACATAAATAATTTTATGAAATATTACAAAATGAAAGAAAAAATCCATCTGTTTTTATGCAAAAAGTTCGAATTAGTACATATTCTTGGTCAAAAATTTTATGAAACTATGAGGGGATACCCTAATGTTTGGAGATATATCATACTTAGATTTATGTTACAATATCATTTTATGTGTTGTATTTTTTCAATATGACTTGTTTCATAAAATAAAACAAAATAAATAAACATATTCGTATCGTCACTGAATTTGGAGGGTTCAAAAGCATATGCTGGATATTTGATATTTCTCAATTTTTAAGTGTTAGGGTACCTTTCTTTAATGAACTGTATTGTTTATGTTTACATTCATGAATAACAATTTTGTATTTTATTAAATGTAACTTATTATCCTTTTGAAATTAAATCTTTGATCATATTAATTTTGTCCATATTTTCAATAAAGATAAGCACGTATAAGTTTCACTGAAGAATTGTAATGCCGGATTGTCAGGATTTTCCTGTTATATTGTATTGGTTAGTTTTCCCTAAACGTATTATTACCGGAAATCTATCACACTTTTTCCTACATTTCCGAATAAATACACTTATTCTCTAAATTACCTTTCAATTTATTTTGATATCCTCTCCGTGAAGGAAATGTTATCACTCACCTTAGGACATTGAAAATCGTACAGCTAACGTACGCTACTAATACGGTCATTCTGAGCGCGACATTCTGATACTTTCAAATCCTCCAAGTAAAGAGGGCATTTGCAATTTGAAGTACCTTCAGCTAGCCAGTGCAAATTTCCAATAATCAGCATATCCATCATAGGTCATATATGTTGAAATGGATATGTTTGACTTTAATGAATCTAATCCAAATCATATCAAAGAAACATGAAATAATGCATATAAACAAAAGAGACAAATGAGCAACGGGTAGGACTTAGAACAGCCTCTGCAACGTCAGTAGCAAACGGTGTGGTTATCAGGATCACGTGCAAACAACCCCCGACTTCTCCGATTACCAACTAATGCAGTGTTGAAAACCTCTTAACTTTAAGATGAACATACAAATAGACATCATGCGCAGTATTCCAAAAAATACACAGATTGATATGTAAATCGTTATCAAAACAGATAGAGTCCATGCTCTGCCGGTTGTAGCGAGCTAATGCATGAGCATGAGTCCGCCTGACATTCATAAAGGACAGGGGGTCGGCAAAGCACCAACTGTGAAAACATAAAGCAGAAAAGCACAGCAAGAGACGCAAATGGCAAAATCAAACACAAATGACTTCATATAACCCAACGAGTTCAATGAAAAATCGGTGCCGACTTAGGACGGCCATCTGCCTTGTCAGTAGCAGACGGTGTGGTTATCCGGATCACGTGCGCGTTGTGGTATGTCCTGCTTCTTCACTTATCCGATTACCCAGAGGTCTCGAAGAACGCACAATTGTGGTGTAGAATAACCTCCTAATTGTAAAATGAACACGCAAACAAAACGCATGAAAAAGGGGACCAAGAAACAAACAGATGGATTTGTAAATGGATATAAAAAAAAACCAGAAGGCTTATGAATGCAGTCCGTGCTCTGTCGGTTGTAGCGAGCTCATGCGTCTGATAATCCGAGGAATCCGACTGAAATTCAAGGAGGATGCGTTGTCGGGCACTCGTCGTCTCTAAAGAGGTTTGGGCAGAGCGCGTCATGGAGTCCTGTCGTCACAATTCTTGCGCTGGTACAAATGTTAAACGTCTTCAAATTCAAAATCATCATTTATGAGCATATAAATTTTCAGCATGGACCAGAAATGCACATTTCGGGTACTTAACCCTCGTCAGTGATCCGCAATGTTAACAATGTAATATTGCAAAAGAATGTGAACATTTTTATGTTCAAAATTTACCAAAAGACGTAGAAGGATGGGTAGGATATGATGCTATAGGACCCATGTTTTAGAAATTTCAAGAAAGTTTGATAACAGCAATTTTCGAATGCGTTCAAGAGACGATCAACCGAAGTTGATTAAACTTGGCTACATGTGCTGTAGATTGGTCAAGTACCAAGACAAATGTCCGTCTGGTGACAGAATTGACATATCCACGATATAATAGGCGATTGATGATTCTAACTCAATTTCGATTGTGATTCTCTCTACTTTTGATACTTCTTTATTTTGTTTATCATGTCACCATAAAATGCAGGTTGAGAAATAACATATTTAATATACTCTGTTGCATTTATGAGTCTGAATTTCAAAAGAAGTTTATCATATTTTTGTAAAATTTCCATAAAGTGTTTACAAGTTTGTCAAAGTAAAAAGTTTTCTGGTAATTTGCAAATTTCTACTCTAAAAATCCAAAACATCAGCATACCGGATGAGCTGTGAAATGTAAATACCGTATAAAGGTAATCTCGGAACATCACCGCCAAGCCAGAGAAAAATTACAATGTTGAATTCACAACCATCTCGTTTGTCATACACACTTGTATGAATCTCTCCATTAATAATTTTGATATTTAGGACCACAATTGTTTGCCTTGTTTAGAGTCAATTCTTGTGGATAAATAGCATGTGTGTACTTTTCACAAATATAATTGTCGATAGTAAGAATATCATCCAGGTACCTAGAAGTACCAATAAAACATTCCAAATCATCAGATTTTCTTTGCTTTTGAAGATTTTTCATAAATTCTTTTTCATACGTGTATGAAAATAAATCTGCAACAAGAAGCGCACAATTAGTACAAAATGTACCAACAAGGATTACTAAAACATGCTTCTAGAGTTTCTCACATAAATGTTGTCCAAGAGGAAGGCCAGGGCAATACACAGATCACCACATGTCAATGAGTTAAATGATTTGATTTCTGTGGCAAAAAAACCCCTTTGATTCGGATGTACAAATACACGTTTTCCTCTCTCGATCAAAACACCATTTAATGAGTTTGGACAATCGATCATTAATTTTGTCGTGAGGAAGCGTGGTGTACATATTAGAAAAGTTGTATGAAGAAATTGTATTTCCTTGGATATTTCTTGATTTAACTTTTTGCGATCACATTCATAGTTTTAGATGCAAAAGCGATGTATTATATCATTGCCTTAATAGTGCAAACGGTAATGTTAACGGGAAGATGAGCGCAGACGTTTATGTGCGCAAAAATATTTGCTTATTACATTAATGTCTATGGACATTTTATTACATCTAATTTGTTTCAAGGTTACTCTCTTCATGGATAATTTTACCTCGTAAGGTATCAAAATTTGTACATTCATGCACATTTGATTCCCATATATTTCTGCGTAGAACTTGGACTGAAACAAATGTGCATGGATAAGTTTTAATACCTTAACATTTGCTTAAGGAGCAATATTATCCATGAGATCGCGGCATAGGTAAGGCACTTTATGAAAATTACGTCAAATGATTTCCCGCGAAACATCGTAACGTCAATTGACGTCATAGAGCCTGTGTTGTCAAGTACGGTAGCAACACAGTGCCAAAGTTTTTTTGCGTGATATTTTGTAAATCTAAAGGATGAAATTAATGGGTTATACAAGTTTGCGTATTTCTCTCAATCACATGTACTTCGTGAAGTCAGATGAGTCAACACACGTTTGAGATGACCCCCAATCGGTAGCTGTACTCTGTGACCCCCATGCGTTGATAGGGTACATTGCGTTGTCGAGAAGCTTGAGCAGCAATGGACAGGTACGATCCGAAAGTTTAAAAGGAGGACAGAAAGAAAATTGAAGAATACGGTAGTTAAAGAAGATCCTAGTAGGTACTCGTTGAAAATAAAAATCTTTCTGATTTTTATTTTCAACGAGTACCTACTAGGATCTGCTGTGCAAAGAAAATATCCTAATGTACTCCATCATATACGTTTCGAAAGACAAAGTATTCAAAAAAGAAAAGAAATCATTCTTTTTATGTCTCTATATCGCTATAACCACCTCCAGAGAAATAAAGTAAGGACTATCATATTTTCACAAGTATCGTTCTACATTTGGTGCTGTAGTTACATGTATGACGTCATAATAGTAGCGGCATATGAATATGTTTCGCGTCACCAGAATACCTAATATTATGAATTCCTTACACCATTGGATGCTATACTGCTGTGCAAAGAAAATATCCTAATGTACTCCATCATATACGTTTCGAAAGACAAAGTATTCAAAAAAGAAAAGAAATCATTCTTTTTATGTCTCTTGTATATGTACACTGTGTGAAATACATGGTGAATATGCACGTGTCTTACGGTGGTTAAAACATGTAAACTATATTGTAGAATTTTTATTTCAATATTTTTACTTATGACTGTATGACTTGAAAATATGCCTATCACTGATTGGCTGATAACATGTATGAATATATCGCTATAACCTACTCCAGAGAAATAAATTAAGGACTATCATATTTTCACAAGTATCGTTCTACATTTGGTGCTGTAGTTACATGTATGACGTCATAATAGTAGCGGCATATGAATATGTTTCGCGTCACCAGAATACCTAATATTATGAATTCCTTACACCATTGGATGCTATACTGCTAATCGTTGTATTTAATGATCATGTATCATCATTTTATGTATTCAGTAGATATAACAATACATGAATCCTCAACATATGTTATTCCTGCGGCCTCTGTAAATAAGATATACCCAACACAAGGTAATTAATTGCTTATTGTAATGACATTAGTGTCTACCATGATTGTTGATAATATATTTGATCCTGTACAATCATGCATATTGAAATAGGAATGTGTACAAGAGGAGGAGGGGTTGGATGCAAACTAACGAATATAGGGTCTGTAGTAAAAAAAAATATAGTACACCCTCTGTAACAAGTTTGATGAAAAAATACATGAACTAGCCAAAATCCCCAGAATTAATTCTCTTTTTACTGGAGTGGATGTTGTAGTTTACCTAGAAATACAAGCCTATAGACGTTTGCATTGACCAGGTATATTCACTTTACTTAGACACTACTGTAATGAACTATTATTTCAAATAGGTCTATACACTGTCATATTTCACTTTATATTACATATAATTGAATATTTCATGTTTGATAAATGTATTTATCTCATGTTACACCCATTATGCAGTTCCATAAAGCCATTTCATAAATATATGATATGTTGACACGTTACTTACTACTCAAATTTGATATATATTTTTTTCTTGCGCACTTAATATAACTATACGATGGGGAAGCTACTTCTCATGATGTAGCAGACGATTTGCAGGTCACGACGTGGTTCGCCTCTAATTCTCAGAAACGTTGATTTCACGTTAGTAATACACATATTTAGGCAATACCATGTGATAAAAAATCTCAAATGAATTTCAATTAAATACTATGTATTATGAGACTCGTTGTGCGTTTTATATCCCCTTTCCAAGGCATGAGGATATAATTATATCGAAGGATTCCAACTGTATACCTTCTTGAAGAAAATTCCAAACCGATTTCAATGCACCAGACACGTTTTCATCATTTCAGTAGCGCCCTCTTTAATTTTTTTGAATTAAGATTTACGCATTTACATCACAGATAGTGCGCGGCTACAAATATCCCGTATGGTCGATTTAGTAGCATATCCAAATAAAATCTATGTTCAAAATAGCATTGGAAAGATGGTGCTAGGATGTTAAACTCCTTTAAAACACACAACTCGTTCCATAATACATCGTATGAAATCGGGAATGATCTCCAGCATGACCACCCTGCATTCACCATGCGAAGAAGGTGACACATAACTGACATCATGCAAACTCCAAATCGCAAAAAAGACACAACAATATTCACTAGAAGAAACGGCGTCGACTTTTGACGGCCATTTGCTTTTAGCAAGGTCCATCATGGAGTCCCGTCGTCACGGTTGACCAGTGAGCACATTCATTTGAGATCATTTATATAGCATGTACATGTACACACATCTGACCTTATATGACGTGAGTCTAATCTTTATTCTAAAATTGACTTGTGTAGGAAATAAAAAATAACGCTTCTCAATTATACTCTTATGAATTACTTGTAATCAGAAAAATAAGAAAAAAATGAAATTCTACGCGAATCAGTATTAAGGAGGTATTGAACACTTGGACACCAAATTCAATTTTTCTCAAAATTTCTGAAATTGTATATTACTTGTCTCTCCTTGATTATACAATTGATTCTATCCACAGGAAAATTTTCTATGAGACTTTTAAATATGCATTTTCAACGTTTCCGTGAATTTCTTGATGACGTCATAATATTAAGGGTGTCATTCCAGTTCTCGTAAAGCTATTGGAAAAAAAAATAATCTAACTTCCAAAAGCTTCATAAATGTATTACATTTACATATGGAAAAGATGATATGAATTGTGTTTTAAACAAACTTAGAATACTTGAAAATAATTGACACTGTCTCTAAGAAAATTGCAATTTTCAGCCAATAGAATATAGTTGATCAATAATTATTAGGAATCCTGTAGATGAATCTTTGTCAAAAACTAACAAATTTATCAACATTTTCATGATTAAATGAGAGAAAATTGAATTTAGGATTACAATATTTACAAACCTTTCTTTCTCTGAAATAATAGATAACCACAAATCAGCTCTTGCTTCCTTTGGCTTCGACACTAATAATTTAGATTAAGATTTGCCATACTTATACTGCATACCAAAAATGCTTAAGAATCCGTACAAACAACGTTTCATCTCTGGTTGCTCAAAATGTTCTACCAAAACTGTATCGATCTTACTCATCACAGTTTTATCTGAAATCAAATCTGGGCTTCAAAAATATTGTTCGACAGCATATTCTCGAAGTGGTATCAATCAGATGTGGATTTTAAAGAATTCGAAGGAACGTTTAGAACATCTGAAATCTACTCATTTTAGTAGAGTCCATTCGATAAAATCCTTTCATTTTTCAACACTTTACACTGCAATTCAACATTCTAAATTGAAAGAAAGACTCGCAAAAATTATAAGTAATGCGTTTACAAGTAAGAACGGTAATCGCAAATATAAATTTATTGTTGTTAACTATGACAAAACCTACTTTGTAAAAGAAATGTCCGATTCTGAAAATAAGTACACTGATATTATTCAGATGTTAAACTTTCTGATCGACAACATTTCTGTGGTGTTCGGAGGAAAGGTCTTCCAGCAAATTGTCGGAATTCCAATGGGGACCAATTGTGCCCCACTCCTTGCCGACATTTTCCTTTACTCGTACGAAGCTGAATTCATTCAATCTCTGGTCTCTGAAGGGTAAAGACACTTAGCTTCTGACTTCAACTTCACTTACAGATACAGAGACGATGTGTTGTCCATCAATAATCCAAAATTCGCGGATAACCTGAGCAGTTTCTATCCTTCAGAGTTTGAAGTCAAAGAAACTACAGAGACAAATGATTCAGCATCCTTTTTGGACATAATGTTGTCCTACGACACTGATGGTCACATGAACACCTCACTCTATGACAAACGTGACGACTTCAATTTCAGCATTACAAACTTTCTTTTTTCTGAGTAGCAACATCCCTTCATCTCCTGATTATGGCGTGTTCATATCTCAGTTGATACGCTATGCCAGAGCAAGTACGAAATATTCGGATTTGTTCTGAGAGCTAGGCGTCTTTCAGATAAGCTTCTCAGTCAGGGATATGTTTGTGACCGACTAACATCGTCACTGAGGAAGTCCTACGGTCGATATAGGGAACTCGTCATATACTATGATGTCCTACTCTCCAGAATGGTGGATCATGTTCTGTCAGAGACCATTTGAACCATCCAACCAAAGATTGTACTCTATGTCTTCCGAAATGAATGTTACCGGATGTGACAGTTCAACCGAATTAAAGCGGCGGGAGTTGCATGCAAGCGGGAGATGCTTACTCTTCCTTGGCACTTTGTCTCATTCCCATATCGGTAGTTCGCTTCTTTTCATATGGTGGAGGTTTTTGTTTGTTTGTTTTGGTTCCTATACTATCCTGATTTTGTATGCATTCGGTTTCTGATTTTCTGAATTATCGATTTTGTGCTGTATACAGGGATATGGTCATTATCTATATTTGTCATTTATATTTCACAATTTTTCTTTCCAAAATCTTTCATTTTCGGTGAAGTGACATCCTCTTTCTTGTAATGTCAATTTGTCAACGAATTCACTGTGATGAAGATTGAACTTTCTATTTTACACATGCAAACATTTAATGCGATGCGTTTGGTATTGATGCTTTTATTGCATTTTCAGTACAAAGGTTTGTGACGCCATTTACCCCGATAACATCGAAATTACGTCGTCGTTTGCTCATGGGGAAAAAAAAACGCCCAAAGTCCACAATATCGGAAATCGCCATTATTTCTTCAAAAGACGGAAATTATTCAAACTTCATCAGGATACTGAAATGTGTATATCAATCAGCGTATAAAATGTTAAGACTAAACTTTTCATAGGAAGTGAGAAAACAAATAATGTTGCCGCCCTCTTGGTGTTCAAACCTTCCTTAAATTATTTTTTTTTTACATAACTGATTTTCTTCTCATTTCAAGAATTTCCCTGTAGAAGTAAAGATATATAACTTCACCTGAATCGAATCTCAGGATATAGGTGCCAGGCAACTTCCTAATTTTAAACAAGATTCTGTGTCCATTGATATACAAATGAAGTGTTTCTGTGACATCCCTTTTCCCCACCCTAACCCTAAATTGTATGGTAACACGTCTTATAATATCATACTGCATGTACTGGCTCTACATGATATATGGATCCCTAGATTGTAAGTCCATTGTGTATCAGATTGAAATGTACTACTTACAGACCAAAGATGAAAAATCATTTGCGGAAAGGTTGCATGCTCACACAGTTCATGACATATAAGAAAGCTTGTTGGGCTATAAATGTGGCTTGAGTGTCTGTATTTCAAATTCCCTCAGATTCATATGTCACCTGATATTCATGAAGATGATTTTATTCATAATAATGAAATAATGTTTCATTCGTTGGTTGCAATTTAAAGCCGTATAACATTGTTCATAGCAACTTGTCCGTCTTATACATTATTCATTATGCGCGTATCTTGATTTTTAGGGTGTTTCCTTCTGCTCAAAGAATAGACTTTTCTTTGTTTCTTTCTTTATTTATTTATTCATTTATTTTATTTTCAATTTTTCGATGTAAATAAAATGGCATAATATGTGGATCTGGAGGGAAATTTGGTACAAGAAAAATCTATTCTTTGAGCTGAAGGAAACACCCAAAACATGCTCTTCCCTTATCCTGAATGACGCTACATTTCTAAAGGTATAAACACATGAATAATAATAAGCGAAAAAAGGACCAATATTTTTTACTGGTGAATAAATAACTCATAGATATGTGAGGGTGGGTGTGTGTGTGTGAGGGTGTGTGTGTGTGTGTGTGTGTGTGTGAGGGTGTGTGTGTGTGTGTGTGTGTGTAAGTAGGGGGGGGGGGGGGTTACCAAAGATCTTTGAAATCACATTCAAATTGATTTAATCAAAACTTTGATGATTATTTCCCTATTTCTTGAATCTAGACACGCTCATGTGTAATGTCGTAAATAGAGTATGAATATTGGAGCGAATTAAATTCATATAAGAAGAACAGATAATATATAGATCTAGTTTATGTCATTATGGAATAAAAAACATGAAAAAAGGTTCTGGCGGTGCGGCCCTACTACAGGCTTAGTAGCACTACCATACATAAAATCAGGATTTTCTACTTGTCAGACAGAATTGACTGTCTAATTTTATTATTTTTAGCTCACCTGAGCCATAGGCTCAAGTGAGCTATTGTCATAGTGTTGCGTCCGTCGTCCGTCGTCCGTCGTCGTCGTCGTCCGTCGTCCGTCGTCCGTCGTCGTCGTAAACTTTTCACATTTTAAACTTCTTCTCCAGAATGGCTGAAGGGATTTTGATGAAACTTGGTAGGTATGAAGTACTCATGGTCCCCTACAAGTGTTGTTGTTTTTCGTCCGGATCTGTCAACAGGTGGCGCCACCACAGCCAAAAGTAGGTCACGGGGGGTACCCTCCTTTGACAAACTTGTTCTTCAGAACCGAAGCATGTATCGACAAACAGAAAGCATCAGGATGATCTAGAGAGATGTCTTAAGAAGTGTTGTTATTTTTGGTTCCACTTCGAAGTCAAATTTTTGACGCGTTTTTGACGTCTTTTCGGACTTTGTCAGAAATGCACATTTTTGCACTATTTCTTTAAATAACTCAATAAGTGTATAATTTTACACACTCATTTACTACATATTTATCATATTTAACTTACTTAATGCTTTGATATGTATTTTATGCTTAAAATTTATTTTTTTGATATTTAATGAATTTTTTTCTTATGTAAAAAGGAAGGGGGGGGGGGGTGATTTTCATACATTTTCTGCTTCTTTTCTATAACCACTCTTCAGATTGTCATGACAATTTGTAGGTATGAGGTACTCATGCATGGTACCCTACAAGTGAAAGAATTTTGTCAGGATATCCACTTTTGGATTTTTAAGGAATATTTTTTAAGATTGTACATAGGAATAATGTATGTTTTCCATGTCAAATGGACCCATGGGGAGTAGCTTCAAACCCCGGCGGGACCCCAACAATTTTTTTCCCTTTTTCAGTTTTTTTTCTCTTTTTATTTTTATATTTATCGCTAGAAATGAAACTGTGAAAGAATTTTGTCAAAATATCAACTTTTAGATTTTTAATGATTTTTTAAATAAGACAAGCTATAGCTAGTTTGGCTTTGTGTACTTATTTTCATACTTCGAATTAACTTGGCCACATACGCTATCAAATATACGCTGAATTTATTTTTAAGATGTTGACTTTTTGTGTCGCCTGCGAAGCACAGCGACACTTAGGGATCACTTTGTCTGTTGTTCGTCTGTCCGTCCATCCGTCCCTCCGTCTGTCCGTCTGTCTGTCACACTTGATTAGTAAGTGATAGGTCTTTGATATTTCACATGTATATTCCTTGTGACAAGACCTTTATACACATATCATAATTTTTGACCTTTTGACCTTGACCTAGATATTTGACCTACTTTTCTAAAAATCTAATATTGGCTATATCTCTTGATTGATTAGTGATAGGGCTTTGATATTTCACATGTGTATTCTTTGTGATTAGACCTTTCTACACATATAATGTTTGACCTTGTGACTTTGATCTTTGTGACAAGACCTTTCTACGCAAACCATATTTTTTGACCTCGTGACCTTGACCTAGATATTTGACCTACTTTTCAAAAAAATCTAAGATTGGCTATATCTTTTGATTGGTAAGTGATAGGGCTTTGATATTTCACATGTGTATTTCTTGTGACAAGCTCTTTTTTCACATACTATATTTTTTAACCTTATGACCTTGACCTAGATATTTGACCTACTTTTTAAAAAAACCAAGATTGGCTATATCTATTGATTGGCAAGTGATAGGGCTTTGATATTTCTCTTGTGTATTCCTTTTGACAATACCTTTCTACACATACCATAATTTTGACCTCATGACCTTGACCTAGATATTTGACCTACTTTTCAAAAAAATTAAGATTTGCTATATCTTTTGATTGGTAAGTGATAGAGCTTTGATATTTCATATGTGTATCCCTTCTTGTGATAAGGCCTTTCTACACATATCATAACTTTTGACCTCATGACCAAGACCTAGATATTTGACCTACTTTTCAAAATATCTTAGATTGGCTATTTCTTTTGATTGCTGAGTGATAGGCTTTGATATTTCACATGTACATTCCATGTGACAAGACCTTTCTTCACATGCCATTATTTTTATCTCACCTAGACGAAGTTAAGTGAGCTTATGCTATAACCCCACGCGTCCGCGTCCGTGTCCGCGTCCGCGTCCGCTTCCGGTTAAGAAGTTTGGGGTAGCTCAGTATCTGACAAAGTACTAACGCTACAGTAACAAAACTGGCACACGTGATTCATCTTTGGATGCTATTGTGAACCCATGCATCGTATGCAGCATCTGACCTACACTTTCCGCTTGAGTGACTTGGTTAAGAAGTTTGGGGTAGCTCAGTATCTGACAAAGTACTGATGCTACAGTAACCAAACTGGCACAAGTGATTCATTTTTGGATGCTGAGGTAAACCCATGCATCGGATGCAGCATCTGACCTACATTTTCCGCTTGAGTAACTTGGTTAAGAAGTTTGGGGTAGCTCAGTATCTGACAAAGTACTGATGCTACAGTAACCAAACTTGCACAAGTGATTCATCTTTGGATGCTGAGGTGAAGCCATGCATCGGATGCAGCATCTGACCTACATTTTCCGCTTGAGTGATTTGGATAAGAAGTTTGGGGTAGCTCAGTATATGTCAAAGTGCTAATGCTACAGTAACCAAACTTGCACAAGTGATTCATCTTTGGATGCCGAGATGGACCCATGCATCGGATGCAGCATATGACCTACTTTTTCCACTTGAGTGATTTCGCTTTTAAAAGCCAATATTGAGCAGAGTATAAGTGCTACATGTACCAAACTTGCATATTGGATGTATCTTTGATCAAACTTTCATAAAATGACCTTGACCTACTTTTTCCGCTTGAGTGATTTTGCCTTTAAAAGCCAATATTGAGCAAAGTATAAGTGCTAGATGTTCCAAACTTGCAAATTAGATGTATCTTTGATCAAACTTTCATAAAATGACCTTGACCTACTTTTTCCGCTTGAGTGATTTTGCCTTTAAAAGCCAATATTGAGCAAAGTATAACTGCTACATGTACCAAACTTGCATATTGGATGTATCTTTGATCAAACTTTCATAAAATGACCTTGACCTACTTTTTCTGCTTGAGTGGTTTTGCTTTTCAAAGCCAATATAAATGTACTAAGAAATATGTTTGAATTGAATTTTGCTGTCACGAGGTGAGCTTCGTAATCTGCGATTACCTATGTTTTACCTCGTGCACTTGCCCTATATATTTGACCTACTTTTCAACAAATCTATGATTTGCTATATCTTTTGAGTGGTAAGTGATAGGGCTTTGATATTTCACATTTGTATTCCTTATGGAAAGACCTTTCTAAACATTCCATAATTTTTAACCTAGTGACCTTGCCCTTGATATTTGACCTAATTTCAATAAAAAAAAATCCGCTACGCAGGCGACACAAGCATTCCTTGGATTGCTTTTTTTTCATACATGCATATTTCAGAACAATTTCCCTATTTAATGATTATTTTCTCTGTCTTATTTCTGTATCTATGGTAAACATAGTCGCCATATATCTTGTGTTACAGATTTGATTGGTTCAATACCTCCTTGCCCCTTTAGTAGGGGTAACTACAGGAAATAAAAAGGTGCACACTAAAAATTTTGACTGACTTGAAATGCCCGGAAGTCTGTAAAATTGGTCTTTTCTGATTGCGAATCTTTGGCACGCATAAAAATGTAAAGAAAAAAAAGGGGGGGGGGGGTCATGCATGTCCTTTTTTCGCAAATTTCACTTTTTTTACAGGAACTCTGCGTCCTCATCGAAAATGTTCCGAATTTTGCATATTTTCAAACCTATCTGTAGATTGCACAAAAGACAAGATCAAGTTCGAAGTTAAATTTATCACGACTATTGATTCAATATGCTAAAAATACATTTCCAAGCACCGCATTTCAGCATATTTACCGAAAATAATTTGTCCAAGTGGCTTCACTGGGTCATGAGGTTTGATACACCGTACACTGCTGTTTGGAAAATAAATTTGCTCAATTTCTGCACAACTCACTTGAATTAATATTGTCCGCTAACAACTTGTCTGTGTTAATTGGATTAACACGATTTTGACTGTACGTTACATGTATTAAGATGAAATCAATACTATTCAAAAGCTCTCATTCATAGATTTCTGTATAATTTAATATGAATAAAGGCAAAACCGAAAAGTCTTTGTTTTTTATGCTTCCGGAATCAAAGATACGGGGGCATATAGTTTTTGGCCTGTCCGTCTGTCTGTTTGTCCGAAAAACTTTACATTGGGCATAACTTTTGATAGGAAGGTGATGGAGCTTTCATATTTCACATGTGTATTCCTTGTGACAATACCTTTCCATTGATACCAAAATTTTTGACCTCGTGACCTTGACCTTGACGTTTGACCTACTTTTCAAAAACTTTAACATTGGGCATAACTTTTGAATGGTTAGTGATAGGGCTTTCATATTGTACATGTGTATTCTTTGTGACAAGATCTTTCCATTGATACCAACATTACTCTGACCCTGACCTCTCACATACTTAACAGAAAATGGTGTTTATACCAACAAAGATGCCACCGCGGGGCATTCGTGTTTCACAAACACAGGCTTTATTATTTTCTGGCATACTAGCTATTAATAATGAAAGGCTTGGTGTTCAATTTAAAAAAAAAACTTAATTTATGAAAGCATTTCATTGTTTTATTCTGTTTCTGTTGCACATTAATGTGGAATTTTACAAAATGATTTAAATTTTGATGTTGCATAATCGAACTATACTAGCTGGGCATATGACTTTGGATCGCATAATCCATCTTTTCAAATCAGTAAAAAAAGTTGTTGTTTTGAAATGTGACTATTTTCTCTTGTTTGTACTTTTAAAGGTTGTCTGAAAAAAAACTTGTCTGCATCCGGCAAAAATCTTGTTAGAAAGGTTGTGGGCTAAAATCCTGGTACTGGCACTATCAGTTTTCAATGTCAGTATGTCAATTAGAGCGTGCATGGGTATCAGGTGAGCGTTGTGCCCCCTGGGGCTCTTGTTTTGTTAGTCCCCTTTTTTAAACTAATTTGTTGATTCTACTTCATTGTACGTCAAAACTTTGCATTTTGTTTTCAGAACTGCAATAAATAATGATTTGTTGCACTGTTATCGGATTGCGTCCCCTTGAAATATCAGATTCCTCACAACGTTTATATATCCAATGAAAGTAATGATCGTTCAGCAAATAACCCACAAAAGTGCAGGGTCCCTGTAAAGTGCGAAATGAAACAAAAACTAAACGAAACGAAACAAATCGAAACGAATCGAAACAGATCGAAACGAAACGAAACAGATCGAAACGAAACGAAACAAAACGAAACGAAACAGATTCATCCCGTTCACTCTCCTTAAATCCTTTAAAAATGCAATTGTGCTATGAACCGTAAATATTATGTTTCAATCGTCAACTTTGACCCTTTAGCCCTCCATCCACAAGAACTAATGGTTGAAGGCAACAATATATGCAGATATTAACATCCTTGCTAGTTCTCTGTATTTACATCAATTTTTCTCAAGTTTTTTATGATTTATGTTTTGTTTCGTTTCGTTTCGATTTGTTTCGTTTCGTTTCGATTTGTTTCGTTTCGTTTCGATTTCTTTCGTTTCGTTTCGTTTCGTTTTTGTTTCGTTTCACACTTTACAGGGACCCCAAAAGTGCAAGCAGTTATTGTGTATCAATTTATTTCAATTTCACAAACACTTAAAGAAAAACTTACCTTTTACGAATTTAAGTGCGCACAACTTGCACCTATTATAGTTTTTTTTTGTTCAGGCATCGACAATGTCTTTGTCAGTTTTGACTTTTTACCTATTATATGCTACTTTTCCTCAAGTTTCTTAAATAGCCCGTTTATCTAAAAGTTGGGCACAGCAAGAAAAAAGTAGAGAAAACTCTGCTGAAAAATCTTGGTTTTAATCTATCGCTATATTACAGGGTAACAACTTGCCCTTTTTGATTTTCTAAGTACAACATACGCATACAATATTGTGTAAATTACGTGGCATCTAGATCGCCGGGGGAAATATAAAAAGTGAAAACGGGTATATAAGGGTATTTAGTATTTCATTTTAAAACAATGTGCACTTCAAATGTATTCATAATTTTAAAACACTATCTGATCATCAATGCTGTCTCAGGTGTCGAATAACGTCAATGACGTCATGGACCGCATTAAGTATGCTGCAATATACTAAATGTTTCATATAGCAAATATTTTTGTACACATACACGTATGCGGTCATCTTCCCGTAAAAATTACCATTTGCACTAAAGGGATGACATAATAGATCGCTTTTGCATCTAAATCTATCCCATTTCCTGAATTGTTAATGGACGAAAAGAAGTTTTCACCATTCCTGTTCATAGCAATTTCACAATATTTGGCCATGTGCTCATTTATAGTTGTGATGCTGATGTCGGATTGCTAGACAAAATTGTAGTTGAAAAATTGCTAGAATTGACAATCTATATATAGAAATTTGTGAGGGGACTTGTGAAGTTTCGTATGCCGTATATTGTAGGGATATCCAATTTTGAAATAGGGATTTGAAATGACGAAACTTCACTGTTATGTTTGCTCAAAAGGTTGGGACACTTTTGTTGCTTTCAAGTATTTGTAGACGAAGGTTCCGTAACTATAAAGTTGATATGTATAATACGGAAGTGTTACGTTTTTCAAATGACTATGTTGTTGTTGGCCGCTTTGTCTGCAGACATAATTTTCATGTAAGTTACGTAACTTGAATTTGAAATATCTTTCAGATTTAGCACTTGGATTTTCAAAAAGATGAGGATTTTTGTGGAAGATATCTTTTCCAATATCGGTAAAATCCAAAATAAGCTTTTTCCAATCATTCAGAGAATGCGATTAGAAATTACGAATAGGTCTATTATATCTGTAGCTATTGACAGGAGCTCTAAATACTCAAAATATTTAGGAATGGTACTCTGTAAGCGATGATTCCGAAAAATAGTAGATCATCTATTCATCAATTAATATAAAACATAATACCCCCCCCCCCCCCCCCAAAAAAAAAAACATCATACCATATAATGCAACCAAAGCATCTAGACACTTTAATATGAATAGAATTTAATTAATGAGTGCAGAAGATTACAATTATTGAATTATTTAAGGCATTAGGGGTATAATACTCTACTTCCGGTTGCTTTGATAACACAAATATTGGATACCACGAAGTTTGCCGAAGACGCACGACTTCGGCAATGTTCGGGACCATACATTTTTATGTTCAGTTGAATAAAAAGTAAAAGAATATAAAATATCTAAAAATATGTCAGATAAAGACGTACATAATTTCTAGATTTTCGACGATATTGTCATTATACCCCTTATACCCTCAAGAAATAATTTAGAAATTGAGCATTTCTGACAATATCCGAAAAAACGTAAAAAAAATTGCTTTCGGGTTTTCAATATGTACTTCGGTTCTGAAGAAAAATAAAATCTCAAAGGAGGGTTAACTCTTTGACCTTCTTTATCTATGGTGGCGCCATGAAATTGCCCCCTTTGCATAAGAAAAAAATCATGAAAAATAATTCATATAATTTGTCATTGTTAACATTTAGCTAAACGCAACTTAAACGTCAAAGATCAAACTTTCTCGACATTGTCATTGTGAAATGTTCTTTCAAACACATAAATATGCGATAAGTATGCCGCAGTTTCTTGATGCAGTCAATATATGTGAAGAGTATGTATATGTTAGTATATAGATATAATAAAAACAGAATGATAATAAAAAATATAGACAAAACTATTTACTTAGACTATACTGTTGAAATACCTCCGCAGATTTATATAATATAACCCTTTCAGATGTTGTGAATTGTTGAATTTGACCGCAACCTTGTCAAAGACAGCGATTAAAAACAGATTAGATAGAGAATCAATTCAATGAAATATGCTCAATTCACAGCGATAACAAACTTTGTATTCATTGGTATTGGTTATGTTGAACCTTTCTTTCTCGTTACTCTTCTTTACTTGAGAGCATGGACATACATTCTTCCGACAAACTATATTTGTACTGCTTCGTAAGTTTTTTCTCTATCGGATCTTCAGACGAAATTGATTTGATCAGTTCGTCGCTGAGTGCAGAATGTCCTCTATCTGAATTTGACAAAATTGTTTTACAATTATTGTGTGTACATGTTTTAATTCAATTAAGCATGATAGCAAAAAATACGTAATGTAGGTTGCACAGCACCTTTCTTTATATAATTTTAGTATACTTATTGAAATTTATATTCGATCAAAGGCAGACAGCAAAGCCATCGAAAATGCGTCAGAATCATCAAACGCCTTTTATACCGTGGATTTTATCCTAATGTCACTAGACGGAAACTCGGCATGGCATTGGACCAATCTACAGTCTTGTACCAGCGCATCCTTAAGACTTGCACTCTGACCGACTGTGACGACGGTACTCCATGGCGGGCCCTGCCCAAACCTCTTTAGAGAAGACAGAGCCCCGACCTCCTGTCCTCTCTGAATGTCTGTCGGACTCCTCGGGTGATAACATGCATGAGCTCGCTACAGCCGGCAGAGCACCGACTGTATTTTCGTACGCCCCTACCCTATTTTTATATTTATTTACATATTCATCTGTGTTCCTTGGGCCCCTGTGTTGTGCTGTCTTGTTTGTATGGTCATGTTACAGTGAGGAGGTTATTTTACACAACAAATGTGCGTTTTTCGAGACCTTTAGATAACGGGAAAAGTGGGAGGGTTGTGCGCAGGTAATCCAGGATAACCACACCATCTGTTACTAACGTGATTGATGACCGTCCTAAGTCGGCACCGATTGTCCATGGGTCTCGTTGGTTTATGTGTTGTCTTTTATGTTCGATGTTTGATGTCTCGTTGCTGTTTCTTGTCTCTTGCTGTATGTGTTTTCTCTGTGTTTTCACTTGAAGTGTTTGGCGTGTTGCTGTTTGTGCTGCAACCGAGTTTTGTTGGAGATCCCCTCCTTTCTTATATTATTGTGCGTCTTTTATTCTTAATCAATTTAGGCAATCACCTTCAAAATGAATAATTTTGACCGGTAAGCCATCTGCATTGGCGCCTTCAATATATTTAAGCAGATTCTGCAGAGTATGCTTCAGCTGACGTAACTGTTTCTTCATAGCTGCATCTGACAAATGTACTATGTTGCTTTCCTTCATAGCTTTTAATACTTTGCAAGGTGTGAACATCTCGCCGACAAAATAATACACTGCATTGCCTCGCTAAAAAAGAATTTAAGTTAGTCAAATTACATATAATAAATGTCCAGTACACACTTTAAAGGGCTTCACAGAGACAAGCAAAATCTACGACAGATGATGGAATTTGATTCCATACATTATTAGGTCAATGTGGTTTTTAACTACTTTTCAGTTTCAATAAGTTCGTCTACGATATAGTTTTTAGTTATATATCTTTAAAGTAGCTTGAACGTGTACCTTAATTGAATATAGATTACATGGAAACACACGTTGAGCTCCATACATCTTTGTCTTCAGAGGCTTCACAACAATAGGACTTGATATATGGTCATCAATCTCATTCAGTGGTACGCAGGAACAGCTTGTAGGGATAATTTGCCAAAAATAATTTGATGACTTTACTGTTGTACCATCAATACCAGACTTATTCAATTCTTCATTCAGCACTTCCGTTACGCGATCATGGAGATCTGTAAAGTCATTTGACAATGTTAATATTTATCTAAACAAATGTAGATTTTCAGGTGTACAAGATGTCGTGTTTACAGTTCTTAATAAAGGTCTTACAGCATTATTTGATACATAATACTAGTTCTAGTGATATAAAACTGCGCTTTTACCGATTTCTTAAAATTGATATAAAAAATGTGTACCATGTGTCACTGGCTTGAGATAATTCACGTAGAAAGCCCATGCCAGTCCAAATGACAGGTCACCGATTGCAATGTCCGTTGCCAGTTCTATAGTTTTTCCTTTAAAAAATAGACAAAAATACACACTCTGTATGAATATATCCCGTTTATTTGTAATTGAATCCATAATAAATGAATAATTTTTCAAAATTAAGCTCTGTAAAAAAGAGTTATCGTGTGTACATTTAAAATGGACGTATCATAGTTACCACTTTTGTTGAATATATAAAGACAGTATTGTTAAATGAAAGTGACCCTCTTCATTTTATGCTTACCATTGATAATTTTTTGCACTTTCTCTGCAGCATAACACTCTTTGTCTATATCGATTGCTACTGTCCAAGGGATACATTTTGTCCATTCCTCTTGGGATTTTCCGGAATATATCGCAATGATATCGCTAGTCCCTTCATGTACCATCTCTTCCAAGCATGTCAAGAGCCATGGGTACTTGTAACGTATCTCATCATCGATATTGTACAAAACAATCCATCGTGACAGTGCCAACACTTTTATAATTATTCCTGAAGCAAAATTATTATTCATTGCATATACAGAAAATCTACTTTACATTCAGTTTAATCGTTATAAAATACTTGGAAATAATTAAAATTATTCGTATGAAAATTTGAAATATCCTGCATATCACAAATAGATGAATGGTATAGCTAAACCTGTTTTCAAATGTAATATGGAATGTTCCGCGATGAAAGATTACCCACCGTGAAAAGACGTTTGTTCGTGTATGATCTGTTTCGGCTGAACTTGTTTTAAAAGAGTATGTTCTGAGTCATATTCAGATTTTCTTTTTACTCTGACCCAATTTCAAGGTTTACATAGTGAATCCTCCTTTCCAAATCGACTAGAAGAGAAGGAACCGATAATTTAAGCTTTAAAGCAGACGTCTAGGGAAACGACCACTTGATCATGTCAGGTGGTATAGTCGATAAATTAGCCTTCTACTCATTTTCACATGAATACAGCTATTTTTAACACACCCTAAAATATCAATTTCAGTATGATCTCATTTTTTTATGATTCATTATGAAATAAGTGATAAACGGAATGTGATCATAACGCGAACAAAAAAAATTCACTGCTTTGTTGTTAATTGATTATCAATTGGTTAATAAGGAGGTCACGAGACTACATGATCGAAGTTAATATGACTCAGTTAGTAAAACAAAAAGTAAATTTAAAGTAAAATTAATCCAAGTACAGAAAAGAGAAGGATATCCAGCATGGACACCCTGTACTTACGAAGCGAAACATACTCACAAGAAAGTGACACATTAATGACATCAGAAAGAAAAAACACAAACCGCACAAAAAGACAACAATATTCACTAGACCATCACACAAGCAATTGAAACAGAAACATAAATGACAACACATAAAAGGGATAGAGACCAATGTGCACCCAGCGCCGACTTCGCACGGTCATCTGCTATTAGCAAGGTAGGAGGGGATCTCTAACCAGACCCTGTTGCAGCACCAACAGCAAAACACAAAAACACCCGATGCGAAAACACAAAGACAAGCATACTAAGAGACGAAAATGAGACATACTACATATATACATCAAACACTAAAGATTACACATCGACCATAGAGTCCAATGGGCCATCGGTGCCACACAAGTAGCAAATGGTGTGGTTATCTTGGATTACGTGTGAACAACCCTATCACTTCTCCGATTACCCAGAGGTCTCAAAGAACGTACAATTGTGGTGTAAAACAACCTCCTCACTGTTAGATGACCACATACAAACAAAACCGCAAAATGCAGGGGCCCAAGCAACACAGATGAATATGTAAATGGATATAAAATTAAACAAAATGTTTTTCATAAAAAAACAGATGTCTCCCCCCTCCCTCTAAGTTACTTTGACCTTATGCCAAAATGCGAAATGATGTGAAACCTTTGAGTCATGGGCAACATCATACTAAAACATGAAAGTGATTCATTTCATTGTTTGAGGTAAAGCCCAAACATGATTGGCATATACAATTTCATTATAAGCATATTTAAAGAAATTGACTTTTGTCACATGACCTTGGATATAGGTGATCTGAAACCTACACTCACTGACGAGGGTTAAGTACCCGAAACATGCATGTCTGGTCCATGCTGCAAACTTATCTGCTTTTAAATGATGCTATTGAATTTGAAGACGTGTAACATTGTATGGATCATGAGCAACAAAAAACTGAATTAGTGACTGGATACATGGTTCAAAATATAAAGCCTAAACATTATTAGCATAGACAATTTCAGCCTGGACATGCTTAGCATATACAATTTCATTACCAAAGTAAGAAGCTAACTTATCACATTGTCCCAAGGTCACATTGTTAAGAAACATTTAGGCCTTAGAAACAACATACTAAAATATGAAAAGAATTGTAAGAAGGGTTCAGGAGATATAGCCCAGACAATATTAGCACGTACAATTTCATTAAAAAGAACTAAATGATCTTGACCTTGGGCACATGACCTTGGGTCAAGATGATAAGAAACCCTCTAATCCTGAGCAACAGCATACTATAGTATAAGAGTGATCCAGTATACGATTCCACAGATATAGCCAAGACTCAATAGCATTTAGACTTTCATCAAAAAATGTAATACTTGACCTTAGTCATATGACCTTGGATCAAGGAGGTGTGAAACCTTTGGGTCATCAGCATCATCATACTAAAATATGACGTGATCCAATCACGGTTCAAAAGATTAAGCCTGGACATAATACATGTAACAAATACAATTTCATTTAAAATATACTAATTGACCTTGACTTTGGTCACATGACCTTGAGTCGACGTGATGTGAAACCTTTACGTGATAAGCAACAACATACTAAAATATGACGGTGATCTGATAAATAGTTAAAAGAGATACAGCCCCAATGGGATAGCATGTACAATTTCATTAAAATGTACTTAGTAACTTTGACCTTGATCAAATGACCATGGGTCCAGGTGAAACCTTTTGGTCATGACTAAATAATCTCTTAAACTTGAAAGCAATCCAGTATGGGGTCCAAGGGATAAAGCCTAAACAACGATGTATCTACAATTTCATTAAAAATGTAGATAGTGACCTTGGTCTTGGGTCAAGGTGATGTGAAGCCTTCGGGTCATAAGCAAAAACATACAAAAATATGAAAGTGATCCGGCAAACAGTTCAAGAGATATAGCCCGGACAAGAATGTATGCACAATATCATTAAAAATGCACTAAGTGACCTTGGCCTTGGTCACATGACCTTGGGTCAAGATGATGTGAAACCTACGGGTCATAAGCAACAACATACTTAGATATGAAAGTGATCCAGCAAATGATTCAAGAGATATAGCTCGTACAGGAATGTATGCATAATTTCATTAAAAATGCACTAAGTGACCTTGACCTTGGTCACATGACCTTGCGTCATGGTGATGTGAAACGTTTGGGTCATAAGCAACAACATACTAAAATATGAAAGTTATCCGGCAAATAGTTCAAGGGAAATAGCACGGACTGGAATGTATGTACAGTTTCATTAAAAATGCACTAAGTGACCTTGACCTTGGTCACATGACCTTGCGTCATGGTGATGTGAAACGTTTGGGTCATAAGCAACAACATACTAAAATATGAAAGTTATCCGGCAAATGGTTCAAGGGAAATAGCCCGGACAGGAATGTATGCATAATTTCATTACAAATGCACTGATTGACCTTGACCTTGATCACATGACCTTTGGTCAAGGTGATGTGAAACCTACGGGTCATGAGCAACAACATACTAAAATATGAAAGTTATCCGGCAAACGGTTCAAGGGATATAGCACTGACTGGAATGTATGTACAGTTTCATTTAAAATGCACTAAGTGACCTTGACCTTGGTCACATGACCTTGGGTCAAGGTGATGTGAAACCTTCGGGTCATAAGCAACAACATACTAAAATATGAAAGTGATCCGGCAAACGGTTCAAGAGATATAGCCCGGAAAGGAATGTAAGCATAATTATATTTAAAAAGGCACTAAGTGACCTTGACTTGGTCACATGACCTTGGGTCAAGGTGATGTGAAACCTACGGGTCATAAGCATCAACATACTAAAATATGAAAGTTATCCGGCAAATGGTTCAAGAGATATAGCCCGGACAAGAATGTATGCATAATTTCATTAAAAATGCACTAAGTGACCTTGACCTTGGTCACATGACCTTGGGTCAAGGTGATGTGAAACCTTCGGGTCAACACACGACGGACGCCGGACGGATCGCTATGGCAATAGCTCGCTTGTTTCTACGACTCAGGTGAGCTTAAATCAAATAAAGCATGAATACTTGATTACGTTTGTCATGTGATCTAAAGTCTAAGATGCTAGGTCTACAGCTGCGGCTAACAGCATTTTCAAAATCTAGGTATCTCTTCTTTCCTTTCTGTTCACCATCATACAGTATACTTAAATATGAAAGTGATCCGGCAAACGGTTCAAGAGATATAGCCCGGACAGGAATGTATGCATAATTTCATTAAAAATGCACTAAGTGACCTTGACCTTGGTCACATGACCTTGGGTCAAGGTGATGTGAAACCTTCGGGTCATAAGCAACAACATACTAAAATATGAAAGTGATCTGGCAAACGGTTCAGGAGATATAGCCCGGACACGATGTGTGACAGACGGACAGACGGACAGACAGACAGACGGAGACAGACGGACGACGAAGGCAAAAACATAATGAGGGCGTATGTAATACAGTACGTGCTTTGCCGGCCTTAGCGAGCTTATGTATATAATCACCCGAGGAGTCCGACTGACATTCAGAGATGACAGCAAATGGTGTGGTTATCCGGATTACGCGCGCACTTCTCTCCCATTTATCCAGATACAAAGATGTCTCCATAGACGCACAATTGTTGTATAAACATAAAACGTCTCACTGTGAAGTGACATCAGAAGCGAGAAAGTTAAACGCAGCGGCCTCGCGTCACACAGATTCTGTGTAATTGGATATAAACAAAATGTTTTGCATGCGTATAAAATTATGTGCTCTGCTGTGCAATCAACCGAGAAGTCTGACGAACTTTCAGATAGGACAGAGAATCAGGACCCATTCTTCTCTGACGGGGCCCTTTATGTAGTACCGTCGTCACGGTTGACTTGTGTTCAACGTTGGGAAAGTCACCGGTAAAAATTTGTAAATTGGTCCATTACCATTCCCAGACGAAAACCCACATTAATAGTACATAGTACATTACAGTAGGACATAAGACAGCAGCTTCCCTGTCAAGATTAATAAAACTCTCTTCATTGGTTCTAGAGAAGATGTCGGAAATGTGGAAAGTTTACAACAAACACAAAACAGACAACACACGACGGACGCCGGACGGATCGCTATGGCAATAGCTCGCTTGTTTCTACGACTCAGGTGAGCTTAAATCAAATAAAGCATGAATACTTGATTACGTTTGTCATGTGATCTAAAGTCCAAGATGCTAGGTCTACAGCTGCGGCTAACAGCATTTTCAAAATCTAGGTATCTCTTCTTTCCTTTCTGTTCACCATCATACAGCATGCATACATCGGGTATGTTCGAGTCTTCCTATAAATAAACTAATCCTTTTACTAAAGAACAACAACAATATAAAGGATGAATATATGAAATAGTCCGCACGTTTAACTCAGCATCGCGCTCAAATTAATTTCCATTTTCCATGACAATAAACAATAAAATGTCTTACATCAAACGGACTTTGCACAGACTCTAGTTGCCTCAATATTACTTTTGAAATAGCGCTTCCTTCTTTCTGTTCGCCATCTGAAATAATATGCTTCAATATTCTGCAAACTATAAAAGGAGAGTACATCTTAGTCATTTTCAAAGAAGTACCTATCAGTTATCGAGTCGTGAAGGCAAGGCAAAATCATCAGAATTTTCAATGGAGCGGCTGCGTACCTCAGAATGAATAATATAACGAAGAGAGAGCAGGTGCCCGGGAAGAGTCAGTGTCGCACCAGCTCCGTTAAAAATTTTCTCGATGTACATATTGATGGATATACAAGTATAAGGTAAATATTTCTTTATGTGGTGATGATTACAGCCATTCAATCGCAATCCAGAATGACACTGTTGTCTTCCTTACTTTATGAGAAAACTGCAGAGTACATAATCAGGAAAAATTACCCTCTAAGAATGGCAAATGCGTTCCTGACTGTTATTCGTGTATTCTCACTTACCGTCGTAGTATATTGTTGTTGCTCTGCCTTTACATTGTTTATTGTTTTCATTGTTAAGAATATTCATCATATAAAAAGCAAATCTTCGGACTTCCAGTGAAATTGTTTCCTTTGTTATTGAAACAGGATCCTTCGCAAGAGACATAAGTGAACTTGGAAATTCCAGGCAACAAAACCATGGCTTCAAAGTAAAAGACAGTAGGACTGCACATAATTACCATATCATATTTCTTCTATAAATAAATTTAAAATGAAAACGAGTGTATAAGAATATGTTCGTTATTTCATTAAGATTGTTTTATTTGGTGATTTTCTGAAAAAAAAATCATAATTCGATACAAAAGGTATAAGATGCAGAATGAAAAACATGCAATTTGGAAAGCAATAACGCTTACACTTCAGATACGAAAGGTTTAGTTCAGCAGATGGCCGTCCTTCGGTCTGTTTGGTCTTATGTGCAGTTATTTCTGTTTGATGTTTCTATGTGATTTGGTGTACCTTTTGCGTCAGTGCGTGTCTGCTCTATGTTTTTGCATCGGGTGTTTTGACGTTTTGCTTTGGGTGCTGCTGCAACCGTGTGTTGTTGGCGATCCCCTCCTTTCCTTCTGAATGGAGTTTCGTATAAATCGATTGTTGGGTATAGCGGACTATTTTGCAGTTTAATTTACAGAAGATTGCAACATTCGGGGTCAAATTTAATATTTTTGTAATAGTGCCTAATCACCCCCACCCACCCGATTTTTGGCCATATTAAGCTTCTGAATAAACCCTACACAATTCGGAGCCGCTCATTTTGGCGAGAGGAAATTAAAGCTCTGTATTGTAGATGGCGCCAGGAAAATTCAGTCTGACTTTATTGAAACTGTTTTGCTGGAAGTACTTATGAGTACTGACGAGGATTAAAATATCCGAAACACGTGTTTAGTACAACAAAATTGGTACACATGTACTTAAGAACATATATTTCAATATTGACAATATTAAACGTGTGTCTGAAATTTAACGAAAAAGCAGATCTGAATATCAATTAAGGGGATAAAAAATACAATGTTTTAGAACTTAATTAAGATATCAATCTGTATATACTCCTTATTTTAATACAATTACCTTTTCCAATTTATTCCGTTGAATTCTGAAAATATCTATCGGTTGTTTGATTCCTGGTATGGATAACGATTCTTCTACGGTGATGGTGTCGTCATCTTCCAATCTTGAACTCATTCCAGATTTAGGACAAAGCATGATCCATAACGTTGATGTACGATCTGGGTGCTCCTTAAAAGTCTTAGATCCCTTTATTGCATCCTCTAACACTGTAAACGTATACACGAGAGATTGAAAGTCAAACTCAAAACCTCTATTGATATAAAAAAAAATGAAACTCAATAAGCGTTATAAGGCAGGGAAAAACTTAAGATTCTTGTTAACACAAAGGAGAATCTCGAAATGTTCATGTTGTCCTCATATTCTGTATGGAATAAGTCAAATCCATTCATTAATTAATCCCATGCTCGGCAAAAAATATGTGTTTTTGTTCATTTTTCCGGCTGAATTAATTTCACAGATGTATATTGTGTCATACAGTTTAGAACTCACATGAGCGTAGCTCAAGTGAACAAAAGACCGTTTTCCGATTGTATTAGAAAGCACAAAATGTCCGAGTCAATATCTTTTGGCGTTATTTAACATTATGACGTAACTGTTAAAAGACGAAATTCCATTATGACGTATCAATGAAAAAGTGCGCAAAAAATTGCCTTCGTCGGACATTTTTTTCATCATTTCGTCGGCCATTATGAATTTTGGCAAGTTGCCTATTATCAAAGCACGGAGTCCGAAGTCCACCCGACATTCACTGTAAACATTAAAACATATTTTACTTCTCCTCCTCAACCGCTTGAAAAAAAATGATGAAAGTTGTTGTAGGTAATGTAGCTTTTTTTTTGTAGCTGTTGTGCTGATCAGAAAGTCATTATATGTAGATTAGTTATCAGCATTAATATTTGACAAATTTAAATTAACATACTATTGATGAATTTTTGTACCTGTTCTTTGAATCAACAGATGGAGGCATATTTTCAGTATTGTACGCATGACATGCTGTAATATTGATTTTGTGTGAAAAGCAAATTTGTTTGCTCAATTTTCGTTTTTTTCGGAGGGGGCATCTTATTTTCAGACAGGAAAAAGTGACAGGAGTTATCTTACACACTATTTTCATCTTCCCTTTAGGTATGAATATGCCATTGATTTAAAACGAGTTATGGGCCGAACTGGAGCTCGGATTGAATGAAAGCGCGTTTGTGATTGGCTAATATTCACATGAGTGAAAGTGCAATAGATATACTTTCACGTCGTATATTAATTTCTAATTAATTATTACATGAACAGAAATTATATGGGTTTTATAACGAGGGGTACCTATCAAATTTTAATTTTTCACTTTTTCACTTTTTTATTCAATCTAAATTTAGAGGATGAAAAGCAACGTAACCCCCATTTTTTAAAACATTAAATGGTAGATAAATTATTGTTCTGTCTTATGATAAATGACTCATTTTTGAAATCGCCGATTTTCACAGAAGTATGGAAGCCCAACTGGGATATCCCTTATAATGGATGTCTATGGAAAATTTTCGGGATTTGCATTACCTTAATCATATCTTTAGGGACAACTTGAAGGTCTTTAAAAACTTCTGCGGTGATTGGGGTTCAAATATACCTTCCTTTGGGAGATGGAGAGGGTGGTAGGCTCATAATATATACCAGTGCGAATGAATGACAAATGTAATGACATGTCCAAGTATCAAAATGATGTTACAGGCTCCTAGGCATGTATAAAAGAAAAGAACAAAGTTCCGAACGCCTTTGCATGTAGTTAGTTTGTTCTTGGGCACCTGATCTCACTCCTTCTCATCATATGGTATTTTTTAATTTCTGTTCGTTTGCCTTAGTTCTGGTTTTATCCTTGTTCTGTATGCCCTTAATTGGTTAGATGATTTTTCGATTTTGTACTTCTTGATAGGGATGTGTTTTTTTTTTTTGGACATTTGTCACAGTGTTTTTTTTTTTTTCATCAATAGGAATGAATACTATCATTGAAGTTAACAATCTTGAAACGGATTTCACTAGCATCTTCCGGGCACCTGGTCCCACCTCTAGCTTGCTAGGGGTCCGACGATGTTCATTGTTTTCCTCTATTGTGAGTGCTATTGAGATTATAGTAAGGATCTTGTTTAACTCATTTGTCTGTAGTTTACTTCGGATCCCTCGATCAGAATACAACCAAGCAGTATATAGGTAAGAACCGTATGTGATCAATTAATTGACCATTGAGCTGACCGACGTACCTGGTAATAACTTGCTAAGAAAGCCTGTGTAATGTGACCATGCTAGTCCATTAGCATAGTTGATGTACTCTTTAAAAGCTGAATCGAATCCTTCTGAAGAAGTAAATGGAAGAAAAGGTGTTAATGTAAAGATAAAAATCCTTTATTAACGGATAATGTGGTAGAAAGGGTAAGAGCTATCTTTTTTTCTAAATTTCACCCACTGAATCTTTGCAGACTTTATTGAGCTCTTCGAGATTTTTTTTGTCAAATTATTCTCATTCGGTCGAAAAAAAATATGCAATTAAATTTAATTATCGATTTTCTAAAACGATTTTCTGTTCAGAGCAAAATATAAGACTTAAGATATTCTTAAAATGGGCATATAGTTCAAAATTAGTAACATTGATTTACAAAAGTGAAACGATCTTGCCAACATTAGATCAGATCTGAAAAAAAGGTATGGTATCAAGGTTAGAAATATTGGTCAAATTCAAAGAAACTTTCTGAATTTTACTAGTATTTCCTAATCTATATTTAACTATTATAACATATTTAATACACACCCTCCATAGGTTTTCTTGTGGAACGATACCTTTGTCGACGTATGGCAACTATAATAAAAGCTGTCGCCATTGTAAAGCAGGCTAATGTTACAAGGCATACCAAAATTGTCGGTGTAATTGGTACATGATTCTCTTTTATGATGAATATCTTCGAGTCATTTGTCGGAGTCTCCTCTGCAGTGGCTTTTGAAAGTGAGCATAGCTGATCAACGTCCAATGAAGACTTACTATATGTAATTGAATGAAATTGAATGTTAGTAATTAAAGTAATATAAACGTGCATGTTTAATACTTGGTTAAAAAGAATGATACCATAAATTTGTTTCTAAATCTAAAGCAATTACATGTATCTGATGGAGTGACAAGTAAGTGTACGTACATTGTAAGACGTTGTCTTACTGGAATCAAGCAAGCAGGATCTACAAATATGCATAAATGAAGTAATGAATTGTTCATTTATAAGACTCAACATAGCAAAAATACATTATCAATGAAATATTCCCTCCCCAAAAAAAAAAAAAAGAAACCCAGATTACATCATATCGTGATTTTTTTAATTGATCATATATTTTCAGATTGACAATTGATTATAGTTTTCTTTTCCGAGTTCTTGCATTTCAGAGAATAAAACACATTTCGATCAATTTGTTAAAACATATTAAAACGATTATGCTTATTTCAATGTGTTGTTTCTTATTCTTGTTGAATGTGCGCAGATTTCGTATAATTCTAAAATGTTGTTGTTTGACCACTTTCAGATAATTCGAAGTAAAAAGTATAGAAGAATACTGGTTTGTCTATTCAAGTCTAGTCAAAATATGTCAATATATCAGAAAATATAATGTCTTGGAAATTTGCGTATATTTGGGTAATTTTTTACAATAACGGATATCATTATGTTTGAAATTGTGATCTTAAAGGAACATTTATTTATTCCCTTTTCACCATAAATATAGTCAAATAAACCAAAGCAAAGGTAGCACATTACCTCGGAATACGAAACATGCTATACTTAACCGGAGGGCGCTACTAAAATTAATTTTGCCTGTATCAGGTATTTAAAACTCACTTTGGATGGAAGCACCACTGATTAGGATTTTAAGATATCCGTTTTCATTGATGAGAGCGTTATTAAATTTTTATTCACTTAATATTTAAGATATGTAAATGGACGTAAATTTTCTTCACATACATTTGTACATTTCGTTGATGGAAAATTCTACATGGTCTTTGCTTGGGCATCCCGATACGTTGCATTCTGTATGTTTTATCGCAATCAGAGGACCGTCGCTTGGAGTTATTGTCTCGACATATGGGCACCCAACTGTAAATGTGAAATATAACATACCATTGCTAATTTGTCATCCTAAAGGAAATAAAGAGGAAATCAGAAAAACTGAAGGGTGAACACAGGAATGTTGATACCAAAAGTATTGACGATCATTGTCTGTAAGCCAATTAGCAAATAAATATTTTCTCATGAATACACAAACTTTTAAAAGGAATATGTATTTTTTCATTTAGACCACTTTTAATTGAAAAGGAATTCTAATGGATTTCTTAAATCTTTACAATTATAGTAATGGAAGCAAGGATGGGATCTCCAACAAAACTCGGTTGCAGCACCAACAGCAACACACCAAAACACACCAAGTGAAGAAATTGAGAACACCCACACACAGCAATGGACACAAAAGCAAACACGACATCAACATCAAACACAAATGACCATACATAAACCATCGAGACCCATGGGAAATGACAATGACCTTTACGAATGTCCATAAGTGATCTTTGAAGATGCTTTGCTAATAAATAATACATTATCATAAGAAGCCCATGAAAATACATTATATATATATATTTACATTCATCTCAAGTTGTGTGTAACAACCTCCCTTCCCCACTTTTGGTACACTATTTCTTATCAAAGCAATGCAAATACCCAAAACCAGTTACATATAAAAAGATAAAACAGTGTTCTATCATTACTCAACATTTCCTTCCGTTTGTTCAAAACATTGATTTTTAATGAATTTCAATCTATTTCTCTTGCGAAAAGCTTTTCGATGATTAGCCTTCATTGACTTTTGTTAGAATGGATCGATCCTAGTAAATACTTTTGTAAAATGTCACCAAATTCTAATTTTTAATTATTTCGGATTCAGAATATATGAGCTCGGACGGATGGACTGACACGAAGGCAAAAATGCGTCCCCTCGAATTTCGGGGAGCATAGAAAATGCGTAATTAAATTTCTTCTCATACCGTTTTGTGAAACTCGAGAAGCAGTTTTATCAATGTTGTTTTTTTAAGAATTGATACTTGATTACTTCTCTGAACTTCCAAATTAGCAGCTTTTTCACAAAAAAGCATTGTATAGCATTTTGTGAAGAAAATTAAGATTCGAAATACGAATAATACACAGAGTAGTTTTTTTTTTCTGAATATATTTTATTTACCAATATAATAGGTCAGATTGATGTTACTCTATCAAATATAGAGTAACGATGACGATTGCCTTACCGCTCTGCTTAAATCTATAGGGCAGAATACAGCATTCAATCATCGTCCCGTTGACAGTCTCTATGCAGGTATATTTTTTACCATTGCAGTTCATTTCTCTCTCTTGTTTTTGCCATTCCGATTTACCACAAGGACACTTCGATACTTTGAATACCGTCGACGTCAAAATATCACAGCTTTGTAGAACAAGTAATAGTGGAAACAACATTCCGTGCCACATCTGTAAAAAATGCAAAAGTATGTCGAAAAATAGAATGCCTTACTTTTTGCGAGTATTAAGTCAACACTCTCAAATCACTTCTAAGTGAGATTTCGATCAGAATGATTTAAGAGGAAAATACTCTAATAACAAACTTAAGTAGGAACTCTATACGCTTATACTTAAAATGCATGTCCCTTGTACAATATATCGATAGACACATGTTCGTATGTATAAAGCAAGTGTACTTCGTCCCTTCTCCTAATGAAAAAATAGTCATATGATATACTCTAATGGGTAAATTCGATGCACAGTAATTTCCATGTCATATACAACTAAGCATGTGGATATCAAATATAAGGAGAACAAATGATAACATAAATTTATAGAGGGGGATTAGGGTCACAATGCTATTTGACTTGCTTACATGCTTCATGCTATGTTGCTTCATTCAATGTTTGATTATTCAATGTTCATTTGTCTTGCTTTCATTTCAAATTGACTTTATTGCATTTGTCTTTCTTCTTTATGCGATGTTGCTTCCGTGCATTTTACATTTGTCCTTCGTCAATGCATAATTGTCGTTCTACCGTGCGTTATGACATCTTTCATTGTGCCATCATTCTTTCGTCCTAATGCCATTATTGTTTCGTCAATGCTAACCTCAATTTTGATACCAGGTGGCGCTCGGTTTGTGTCCATTCCTTGAAATTAACTTTGAGACGTCCCCTGTTGCAGTACTTGGAAAAATGAGTTATAAATAGCGGAAAAAAAGCAAAAGCCGATTTAAATATTTGAAAAAAAAAAAACCGAAATCATTAAATGATAAATATTTGGACCTTTTCTGTTAGTTTGTTTTTTTTTTTTGTTTTTTTTTATTTATACAGTAATAGCCATTTGGGGATTTCAAAGTCTAGAAAGTTTTCAATATTGTAGATAATGTCTCCGTGGCATAGCGGTTAGCGTGTCGGACCATCCTTCGCATTTTTCTCCGCATGAGTTCGAATCCCATCGGCTACATATTTTTTTTTCTAAATTGTGAGTGGGAAATTATATAGAAGTCAGTTGTTTTACTGAGATATCGTGGGAAAGGCGGTATTTCATATCGAAAAATTCTAGATAAATTGAAACTGCTGCGCGTCCTACACTGATCGAACCTAGAGATTATATAGAAGTCAGTTTTTTTTACTGAGATATCGTGGGAAAGGCGGTATTTCATATCGAAAAATTCTAGATAAATTGAAACTGCCGCGCGTCCTACACCGATCGAACCTAGAGATCAACATCCCTCGGCCCCATTGATAATAATAACAATAACAATAATGCAGTTTCTAGTCTCCTTTCATAATTTTGACCTTGAAAATTTACCTTTTGACATCTCTGTATGCCAAAACTACTCCAAACTGTTGTCCAGGACAAGCGGAGCGTAGGAGAAAGGGGGGGGGGAGCAGCGCTACCGCTCGCCAGTTCTTTAAAGACTATCTGAATTTAGCTATACTGGTCCATCATACATATTACTTTATCAATGTACATGAAGACATTTAACTCAATCTATATAGAATATTATTACATAGAGGGTATAGAAAGTATTTCCTAAAAATAATTCCTGGCTCGCTACCGCTCGCCAGACATTTATTCATGTACTTAAAATTTAGAATTACACCAGAAATGTTAAAATTTGTGCATACAGAACATGAAACCCCATATATTTTTTTCAGTCTCTCCCCCCCCCCTTTTTTTTATTTTTATTTTTGTATTTTTTTTTTCTTTTTCTTTTGCTTGTTAGAAATTTTGGGATGTTGTGCCCCTCCACTTTTTCAGGCAGAGCTACGCCATTGGTACAGGACTACGCCTGCTCAAGAACGTGGCACAAAAACAGTTCAGTGTCATTCACAGCCTTTTTCAACAATGGCCAAAATTTAGACCTTTGTTGTGTTCCTATACTCCGTGTTAGGAGCGCAAGGAAGGTATAATTTTAATCAGATTGCACTATGGCGAACTTGTCAGTTCTTCTTGTTCAGTGGCGGATCCAGCGCCCCCTTTGCCGGGGGTCAAGGGGCGAATTTTGCCGATTTTACTGATTTTACTGATGTACCTGTTTTTTCCGGGAAAATATTGGGTCTGTGCATGAGCATCCCCTAAATCCGCCACTGTTGTTCGACCCAAGATCAAGGTTAAGATTGAAATCCAAGCGTTTGATGCTTGCAAGGATTGACCTTGAACATTGACCTTCACAAGTCCATACTTCAAAGTCAATTATTATAGAAGTTTTATCTTTTTATGCATGGATCACCCGATTTATGGTACAGAAACGACATTGACGGGCATATAAAAGGCAAGTAATTAAAATTATAACTTTTCATAGATGACTTGCAAGCGACGATAGTGAGCCAACGAAGCTTTTGCAAAGTTTTTTAATAAAAATGATTTTTTTTATTTCAACTGAATAATGATAATGTACATTATACTAGTACTTAAAATTGACAAAATGAAAAAAAATGTCTCCTCTTCCGGGATTCGAACCCACTCGGAAAGGTGTAAAACTATAATCAAAGGCGAACGTGCCAACCACCACGCCACAGATATTCTTCACCCATCAACGTATTTTATAGTAACAGTTAAAACTTACAAAAATCTTATTCATACAAAATCAAATATTTACTAATTACTTCAAAATATTTTTCAAATATTTATGCAGCCAATCTACTGCTGTCCTCTCGTGCGATAATATAATTACTTTTCGAACGATACTGTAGAATTTCTAACGACAGGGGATGTTTCAAAGTTCATTTCAAGGAACGGGCACACGCGGTCGCGCGAAGCGCCATCTGGTATCAAAATTGAAGTTAGCATTGACGAAGCAATAATAGCATTAAGACGAAAGGATAATGGCAGAAAGAAGGATGTCATAACGCATGGTATAATGACAGTTATGAATTGACGAAGGACAAATGTAAAATGCAGGGAAGCAAAATTACACAAAGAAGAAAGATAAAGTCAATTTGAAATGAAAGCAAGACAAATGAACATGGAATAATCAAACATTGAATGAAGCAACATAGCATGAAGCATGTAAGCAAGTCAAATAGCATTGTGACCCTAATCCCCCTCCATATAAATTGTTCGGATTTCTTTTGTAAAATACAAATCCTTGCTAACGTAACGATCGAAACGAAAGAAATCGACAGCTTAATTTCACATGTAATGAAATCGTACCTATAACATAACAGGGGTATAAGGAAAGAGTTATATTGACTAAAAATACTTACTTTCTTTAATGCACGACAGACTCTACATAGATTTCATGGTTCGGAAGTTACGATGTGTTTATCATATACTGTTTAAAAATTAATTCGTCTGATAATTTTCAGTTAAGAATATACTGGCCATACAAAATCAATTCAAAACGAAAGTACATTAGCGTGTAAACTCGCTGTGGAAATTTCCAGTAGATGAGTAGTGTCGTCATTCGGGTAAACAGATATTTAAATGTCCTTACAATTTGATAGTATCTTAACAATAAATGTTCATGGCACATGTATACCTTATATTGTTTATACTACATGTCTCATTAACTTTTAAAACACACGGTTATAGTTGTATTCAGAAAGAGGGTAATTATGTAATATACAATCACGCGATTAAAAAAAATTAGATTGTCCATGTTCATCTATTTGGTATGTTTAGGAATGTTGGATTAAGGAAATCATTTTATTTTACTATGTCTTCGTGTAAAAAAGGAAGATACGCGACAGATCATATTATAAATCTAATAATTCTGATTCTTTAAAGGATTTCTCGTTCCCCCTGATATGATTCATCATTTTGACTTCCATATTGAGAGTATATTTATAATTTCTCAGAGTTATTCCTGTAAATTATCACAGAAGTATACGATTTCGTAATACATGCAAAAAATATTAATGTTATCGTATAGAAACCAGTGGCCGATTCAAGGGGGGGGAGGGGCGTATGCCCCCAAACTCCAGGCAGCTCAAGTTCACGTTCCGTTACCCTACTCTTCAACATCACTGCCACAGACTTGCCACCATAAGGCATATCTTAACGTAACACTGCTATGACGTCATAGTTACTTTAGGGCAGGATTCTTGCCATTTCTTGAAGTCTGTGGCAGAGATTGTTTGACTGTAAGGAGGAGACAACTCTCTTCGGATAATGATGTGCCCCCCACCCCCCTAAAATTTTCCAATCATGAGTAAAACGATCATTTTCAATCAAAAATAGTAAATATTAGTGAATATTAACTACCTGTTACTAAATATAATTGTTAAATGCATCAATTTTCATTGTTTAATCAATTACAGTCACGAAAAATGCAGAAAGTCAAGAGCTTTCAGCCCCCCACCCCTCTGCTCCCCCAAGCGTCCAAATAAATGTATATTCGACAAATAAAACTTAACAAAAGACACATTCCATCCAACCAAAATGAAATACAAAATATAGCGAATACATCGAAACATTGATCATGAATGAAATATAATACGAGTTGGGGTCAAATTGGACGGCTATACAAAAGCGCATGGTGTGAGTATCTTATCAGGCCTCGGTAGGAGGTTTTTCTCCGGGTACTCCGTTTTCCTCCTGCTCCTTGGACTCCCTCACATCAACATCTGAGCCAACGTGAGACATTAATATAAGTTATGTAACTTGTTTGTGAAACGTTGTAAAATAAATAATGTTTAAAAAAAAACAGGATATAGTGAATGAAAAATATGGAAAATGACTATATCCAAAAAGTCTGACTTCCGACTATATTGAGCTGATTATAAATCATAGAGGGAACAAAAATTTCGAAAGGACCCATTACAGAGTCTCGTCGTTGTATATGGTTATCGCTAATTGTGCACTGTTTGTATACATTTGTATACCTGTAAATGTTTCCAGTTCTTACGATGCTTAATAAAGAACGTGTCTTCGCAGATAATTATGGTGGATTGTTGGTCTTTTTTTATTACAGAGTTGATAAGCTTCTGTTTCCATGAGCTGATTTACAACTTTTTATTATCCTTGTTGCATGACTCCCCAGATGAGAAACTTATATGCTCAACTAATTACTTTAATATCTAAAGTAAAGGCGGATAAAGATATGGATACATGAGAAAAACCTGCATTACAAGTTACAAGGTACAAATAACATTAAAATGGGGTTGTTCTCATATAACGTGAGTAAAGGTATTCAGTTATAGACAGTAAAGTATATAAAAGAATCTTAAAAATTCTCGGCACTGCTCGTTTTCCATGCTTGATTTGATAATAAATTACTGTCTTAAGCAGTTTAGATGTTTTTTTCAAACGATATTAGCATAATTCAAAGTCAGGAATCTATTCTGTTGAAGATTTAGTTATTTCACACCATCAAATAATCGATCGTCTTCATATGCTGCAACTCTTTTTCTTGCCTTTTCCATCCTGAAATAATAAAAAATTCTCATGAAATGGTATTCTTTCCATCGGCTACTTATTTTAAAACATAAAAATAATAATTTCCATTCACTAAAAAGCAGTCGTCTTTCGTATAAAAATGAATGTGTGTACTTACTTTACATACATGTATATTGACTGTGGATTCTATAGTCCTGTAAGTGAAGAAAAAAAAAATAAAATAAATGCTTTTTTTTTCAAACACCACAGACATTTAAACAATACACTGACAATGACGCTTTTAGTATATGACAAAGTACATTGAAGAGTATGTGTCGGTCGACCCGTGGTCCTAGTGAGGCTCGAACCAGCAACCTTTCAATGACGCCCTTACCACTTGACCACGGCGCCTACAGATAAAACGCAATTAAATACTCTTTTATCTAATGCACCTGGTGCCGTTTATAATCAAATACAGCTAGAATACATTTGGTAGTTCTCTTATTCTTATTTCTGATGCGGGGTTATAGTACTACGCCCTTTCATTTTATCCCAGTGTTATCAATACAGCGCGTGTTTTGAGCTGCGTCATCTTTGAATAATTCCGTTTTTAGAATGGAATTTAAAGAAATTGTTCCTTGAAACCATGTATCTTTGTTGCTTATCTATTGTGTAAATCTATACTTCCATTTTATCTCTTCCCGTAAATATTCATTCCTCTGTTTTCACGGATAAATATATATGCCCTGTCGTTGTTTTGTTATAAATTTTATAAAGTAAGTGCCTATTGATTGCTATTTTTGGATTCTGATTTTGAGCTTTTTGCTTCCCATTCACTGGTTTTATTTTTTCACTCTTACACAGTAGGTATATGGAAGTTGCCGGATGTGACAGTTCTACCGAATTGAAGCGGCGGGTGTTGCATGCAAGCAGGAGATGCTTACTCTTCCTAGGCACCTGGTCTCACACCCATATCGGGAGTTTGCTTCTTTTCATATGGTGGAGGTTTTTGTTTCTTTGCTTTGGTTCCTGTTTTATTCTGATTTTGTATGCCTTCGGTTTCTGATTTTCTGAATTATCGATTTTGTGCTGTATACACGTACAGGGATATGGTCATTGTCCATATTTGTCATACTCACGTTTTAGGAAGAGTTTCGTAGGAGCTATGTTTGATGACAAGATATGGATTGGGTGTTTCCTTTGATTTTGGTTCTAGATAGGAATCAGATGATGATGAACCATTCTCTCTAGCATGCTCGTTGATTTCATTGTATACGTGATAGATAGGACTTCCATATACCAAATTCGAGGAGGAGGGTGTTTCATCTTGCTTGTTGCCCTGTACTACATGTGTCCGATGACTAGAACGTCAAGAGAAAAGAGAAGAAATGTGATAAGAGGACAAAAGCATATCACTTTTGCAGATGTACACTCTAATCAAAGAAAAGGGAAGGATTTCCAGCATACCTGTTCTATAGTTTGACATAATTCCCATATTGTTAACCTGCTTAATATCATAATGCTACTCACGATTTTTGTTTCAGTCGACAAACAAGTTTAACCACAACTATTACTAAAAGTAGAATGACAGCTGCAGCACCTGCAATATATATCAACCACAGCATCAACCACAGAATTAAATACGTGTACAGGAATCTGGTGCAAATAGTATCACATGTCTCATTATTGTAAAAGATTGAAAAATATTACCTAAAAGTGGCCAGGTGAAAATTTTGTGGAAGCCTTTACCTAGAAATTATGAAGAAAAGATTATTCATATATCCTTTACCACTTTTATGTGTTCAGAAATAATCATTTTTTCATAATACTCAAATAATCTTTTTTCTCCAATACCAATAAAAACTATTTCTCATATCGATATTCAGAATGAATTTCATAAAAAGCTTTACATGCACATACTTTTATCTTCATTTTTATGACTAGTTATCATCATCAGATACCGAGTAGAGTAAGAAATGGGGGAAGCGTCCAGTGTTATATGCGCATCATCAAAGCTATGTCGATAAGAATGTCTGAAAGCAAATCAGAGTTACTGTATCATTATGATTTTCTTTTGTTAATTGCAAAACTACGCTGCAAAGGAAATGAGCATGACTAGGTTGCAACAGCCACAGCAAACACCCAACGATCTAAAAGCAAAATACAGAATGGTTAAGTACAAAAATACGCAAATAAGAAAAGGAATAGAAAGTACAACATCAAAACACTAAACGCGAAATACTGCACATCAACTGCTATAGCCAGATGGCTAATCGGTGCCACCATAAGACGATAAACAGTAACGTCACTGGAAAATGGGGTGGATATCTGGATTAAGTTCGCAAGTTCAACTTTTCTAATTGTCTTTGAAAGACAAAGGCGAATCAAAATATTAAATGAATTCTCTCATTAGATATCTGATATCAGACAAAGTTGTAGATCCACTTTGCTACTTAGCCGACCTGTAAAATTGCTTTGATTGATATTGTATTCTATATCATCATCTTGTTTCAGATCGTGTGTTAAGTTTGGCATTAAATCAATACCATTGATGGAAATTGTCACCTTCACCGCATTGGATTTGCAGAATTTATATTAATATTATTCTAATTGAAGATCTCTGTGAGTTTTGTGCCGGTGTAACGACGAATAATGACCCCCGTAGAATAATGACCGGGAGTCATTATTCTACGTAGAAAAATGACCCCCGGTCATTATTCTACGACTGTGGGGGTCATTTTTCGACCGTAGAATAAGTGTCATTTGCACACACCCTCACGAAAAATATTGACCCCCATAGAATAATGACCCCCCTCTTTTATACTTAAGACTGTCTAAATTGTCCAATAAAATGCTAAATTACTCTTCATTGTTCATGCATATGGGCTGTTTTGAAAGATTGTACATTTGTAGACAAGAAACAAATGGACGCCTATACTTGACAGGAAGCAAGATCTCAACGTCCTCTACCAAGTTTGTATTTTTTGGCCGATCGGAAAACCAAGATGGCCGCCCTGGCCTCTGATTGGCTGAGAAAATCTCCTCTGAAACCACTGAACGCAATTCAACAAAACTTGACAGGACTAAAGGTCCCGACATTCTCTGCCAAGTTTGTTTTTCGAACCGGTCGGAAAACAAAGATGGCCGCCCCAGCTTCCGATTGGCTGACATTTTTTACCTTTCCTTTGAAACTACTGAACAGAAGTCGACAAAATTTGACAGAAATCAAGATCGCAACGTCCGCTACCAGGTTTGTTGCTGATCGGAAATCAGAAATGGCCACCCTGACCCTGATAAGTGGAAACGCACCAACTGTGACACTGAATTACATAGCAGTCCAACAAAATAAATCTTATCATTGAATTATTAATATATACATTTATCTCAATTAAGAATAATTGCAAAAATTTACACTGGGTGAAAAAACAAGTTTACGCAATGCGTAAACTATATGGAAACTTTGCGGAAACCTGAAGTTTCCATATAGTTTACGCAAGGATTCCGTCGCTGAAACTCAAGTTTACGCTTTGCGTAATCCGACTACCCGCTCAAATTGCAAATGGTTTACACAAGCGTAATATTGTAATTTCCATCAAGTTTCCGCAACTGAAACTAAAAGGCACCAACTTGCGTAATCAATTGAAACTTCAGGATTCCAGATAGTTTACGCATATTTTACCTTGCATAAACTTGATTGCCATTTTATGATATAAAGGTTCTGCTTGCGTAAACCATATGGAAACATGCGTAAACTATTTGGAATCTGAATCAACACAAGTTTACGCATTGCGTAAACCATTTGGAATCTTTCAAGATCAAGTTCAGGCTAGCGTAAACCATATAGAAACTGACGTTATAAAAGTTTTCAAATGTGTAATCTTGTTGAAACTTGCGTAAACCATTTGGAATCTGAATAAACACTGGTTTATGCAGTGTGTAAACCATTTGGAATCTTACTATATCAAGTTCAGTCTTGCGTAAACCATTTGGAATCTTACTTGAGTCTTGCGTAAACCATTTGGAATCTTACAATATCAAGTTCAGTCTTGCGTAAACCATTTGGAATCTTACAATATCAAGTTCAGTCTTGCGTAAACCATTTGGAATCTAACAATATCAAGTTCAGACTTGCGTAAACCATTTGGAATCTTACAATATCATGTTTAGACTTGCGTAAACTATTTGGAAACCATGTGTATAAAAGTTTCCAAATGTGTAATCTTGCTGAAACTAGCGTAAACTATTTGTAACCTCGATGTTCTAAAGTTTACATAGTGTGTAAATTGTGAGGAACTAATGCTTCAAGTGTGATTACAGAATAAACCAGCAGAAGGTTTTGAAAACCATAAACTGATGTAGGAACTCAAAAATTAACGAGTTTTCAATGCATCCCCAAATAGCAAGAATATCTAGATATCAGCAAATTATTTTTCATCTACATTGCCTTATGTTACTGAAAAAAGACCAAATAATGTAGAATGAAACAAGTATTTAATTTTTATATTAATAATCATGTAATAAATTTATATATCAAAATGTAGCAAGAAACACATACAAAGGAAAAGAGTAGCCTAACAGCATTTTCCTATTTTTCCAATTTGTCTAGATGTGAAAAATATTTTCAAAATCTGAGTAAAACAAAAGACACTATTCTTGGACATAATTTCAAAAATCATGAAGAGGAAAAACAATATATGTTTATGAAACATTAATGTACTTCTGTCATCTACAATAATAGCTGTAGTCTGAAAAGTATGCAAAACTTCCAGGCAAATTTTTCACTAGATCAAGACAATTGGTATCACTAGGAAATTTTAGAATGGTGTTATCACTAGAAATACACTGTCAAATGAACTATGAAAGCCCTGTAACTTATCATTCAAAAGTTATGTCCAAGGTTAGTTTTAAAAAGAAGGTGGTCAAACTCTAAAGTCGAGGCCAAAATTTTGATATCAGAGAGTAATGAGACAAGATTTCAACATTTCTCTTCAATTTGGCCTTCCAGATATGAACATGACACATCCTTGGGTTCTGGGCATCAACTTTGTGACCATACATGTATTATCTAAATTTATGAAAGGGATTAAAAGTTATAAAACATGAATGATTGCATGATAGATGGACAACAGACCGGGTAATTCCTATTAATCAAGATATAATTCCTTGAATTATGTTTACATGTGATATATGTCCCTTAACAACATTGATTATATTATGCATGTGTTGAAAATTGATTTGACAACTTCAAAGTAAAAAATCCACATAATGTCAGTATGTTACAAATTTGTAACCATTTCAAAAGTTTGTCACTATTGATGATATTGGTCTGCTAGTCACACAAATTGTGCTGAGGTTAAATTTCCCTGAATTAACTGCATCAGCTCATGAATCTTCTTTAGATGCTGAAAATAAATGCAAAGTAACAATTTATAAGTACATGCAACAGTACAAGAGAACTATAATCATTAAATACCAGAAGTCTCTGATGAGACTGAAGCTCTCCTGGTTGTTTGCTTTAATAAATCGAAGTGACACCCATTTTCAAGGACCCTGGGGATCAGGGTCTAAAACAAAATACAAGACCAGAAAATGATTGATGTAATGGAAAAGAATTACTCTCTAGTCTCTACTAATTATACTTTCTGAGAATTGGTGCTCATAGAGTTTGGTGCTCATAAGTATTTAACCTGCCATACGAAAAATAAAATGTCTACGGGAAATTCCCATGTTAATTTCAGCCTGCTGCCATATTGTTCTCTGTACAAACAATGGTAAACATTGACGTCATGGTGTCCGGCATCATGCATTTCAGTTGTTTTTACTATAGAAAATTCACATAGACATTATATTTTCCGTCATATTTTTAACTAAGCAATGTACAACCAAAAAGGAGGCATTTTCTGTAATAAACTAAAAGAGTTCGATAGACTGGATATCAATTTTTAAGTTGACAACATTATACTTCAGAGAGAATCGCCAAAACAAGGTGCTCTGGATTTAGTGAACAGGACAGTAGATCAAAGACTATGAATAATGAGAAAACAATTATCTTTCAGTTACAGCAGTTATGGATATTACGTAGAATTCTTTTATATTCGTTCTTTTCCACTTGATAAAGGCCAAGTGGCCGAAAATTTGTGGATATAGTGTTCATTGTTATTAGGGCTGTGACGATTCACCGCGGTTCTCGATTCACCGTAGTTATTGATTCACCGTGGTTCTTGACGACGGTTCGATACACAATACAAGAAGAGGCCGTATGGTTGACTTATGGCTCGTTTTCGGCATTTAGTTTTATCTTTAAAAAATCAACATGGCAATGCTCGACGCAGAGTCGTCAAAGATTATCTCTGAGTTTTGTTTTTGTTTTTTCTAGTCAATACCATACTTCTCGAATCATTCAAATTATGAATGATCTTAATTTGTTGTTGTTTTAATAAAATATCTGACGAATTACAGAAATACCTTCATATCTACATTAAACATAGGGTAATCAAAGATTACATAGCTTGCGGTAGCAGGTTTTTGTAAAAAAATCAAATAACTTCCAAATACAAAAAGTATTGTTATGAGGATTCTATTCATCTAATGTTAGTCTTATCTCTGAGAGAGCTAAAGATATTGCCAAAGTATGAGTAATTAAAAAGTTGGTAAATGGTTAAGGTAAAAGGTCAAGGTCACTAGGTCATGGTCTCAAATGAAAGGTCTTCTCACAAGGTATCTACATGTGAAATATCAAAGCCCTACCCCTTATAGTTCAAGAGATATAGCCCAGGTTAAAGTTTTGTCTACGAACGACGACAACAATGAGGGTATGGCATTAGCTCTCCGGACTTTTTCATCCCAGCAAGCTAAAAATGTTGTACCGTGATTCCAATCATATCGTGAGTAAATGTTGCAATACATATCATATCGTGAGCCCTAATTGTTATTTATTAATTATAACTTGATACATGTATAACCAACAAAAAAAATAATAAATAAAACCTGTGTTTGTGAAACACGAATGCCCTATAAAACTGATGAAAAGTAGTTTCACATTTGAGGTAAAGGTCACAAGGTCAAATTAAGTATCCATGGAAAAGTCTTGCTACATGGAATTCATATGTGAAATATGAAAGCCCTATCACTTACCATTCAAAAGCTATGCCCAAGGTTACAGTTTTTCAAAAGTAGGTCAAACTCCAAGGTCACAAGGTCAAAAATTTTGGTATCCATGGAAAGGTCTTGTCACAAGGAATACACATGTGAAATATGAAAGCCCTATCACTTAACATTCAAAAGTTATACCCAAGGTTAAAGTTTTTCAAAAGTAGGTCAAACTCAAAGGTCAAGGTCACAAGGTCAAAAATTTTGGTATCCATGGATAGGTCTTGTCACATTCAAAAGTTATGCCCAAAGTTAAAGTTTTTGCGGACAGACAGACAGACATACAGACAGACCAAAAGCGAACTCTGTAAAGTACTATTCAAATCGAACCGACCAATCATGAACCGACCGAGGGTAACCGAATTTTCAGTTAACCGTGACAGCCCTTACGAAAACCCATCAAAGTATCATGTTCGTAATGTAATGTACTTACTGCTATCTTAAACTAGATAACATATTTATTGCAAACACGGCAAAGGTTCATGCCAGTCATCCTCTACCTAGTGACAGCAAAATGATGACCTGTAAAATGTAAATAAAATCAGATTTCAAGCTTAAATACTTTGTCACATTCTAGAAAGATTAGACCTACCTGAATCTATAAGTAATTATTAAGTTGGTGTGCATACAAGTGTAGATTTCAAAGAACAGACTGATTTTTATGATTGAAAAGTATAATATTGAAAATATTGGTTTTATATTATTAATAATATTATTGCATTTTATCATGTCACAAGGGGGAGGGATTGTATACGTGTGTTTTGACATCAATTTTGTATGACAGACAAATACATGTATATACAAATCTCATGTACACAGAAGAAAGAGAATCTGTTTACCAATTAAAAAAAAATAGTATTGGCATACCATCCTTCATGTATATTGTGCAGCATCTTTTACAGAAAGGGCATCCTTTTAGAAGCCAAAGTCCAACATACCAGTGACGTACCAGTGACCACTGAGCATCATCGTGTACATGTAGTAAGGTGTAGATCCGTCAACGCTACAAAGAGGAATCCAAAATTAAATTTCAATGTTTCAGATCTAAATTTTTTATATAATCAGTCTGAATGTTCCCACATAACAATATTTCCTCAAATTGGCTAGAGTCATCTCCCTCCTTGAACACATTGAACTACAACCCCATTGGACTCTTCGGAACTAGCCATGCTAACTGTTCGTGTTCTTGAATAAAGACATGCCCCTTGTTATTGAAAAAAATGATGACGCGATTTATTCAAGCAATTGGTGATGAATAGTCATTCTCTGAAGTGCTGACACGTCAAAATATTCAAAACAACACTTATTATGATAAGGAAGGGTAAGATATCATGCATCTTCTCAAGACAAATGTACAAAACCACTGAACCAATGAGAATCGACCTTATGTGTCCTGATTAGCATACGAAGCGAAGGTTCGAAATAAAACGGACACGCCCACAGAAATCTGCCGAAGACGCTGGCGTAAAACATTTAGCAATACCTTTCTTATGTTTCATAGATATGTCAGTTACTTGATTATGTAGCACAATCAAATGAAAACTATCGAAATATGTGTGCTGATTAATTGGCTAGTGATGACAAACTCTCAAGAGACATAAATTTTGAATGCTCACTCGACATGCTAGATGGCGCTCAGAGATTTGAGGGAATATATAAAATTTTTGATTTGAGATCCAACAAGGGGGAGCAAATTATGTACGCTTGTTTTGAAGAGATTGATATTGCAATACGCATTGGATCAACCCATCATGGGATCGGCCGAGCCCTACCTATAATACTTAAAAAAGCTAAGAAATAAAATCATGAACAATTTCTTTTGGTATGCAGCAGTGCACCAAGTTGCGACTAAATTGGTCGCATTCGCGACTGAAAATTTGGTTTTGCGACCTTAATTTAAATGAACTTGCAAAATCGCGACCATAAACTAAAATCGGGTGCCGAGTTAAACAAGTTTTGTACTTATGTGTAAGAATTAAAATTTAACCCCAATTCACGCTATTTACGTAGTAAATAAATGAAAATAGATAAACAATCGCCGAGGAGAGACTACGAGCGGGAACGTGATATCTTTTAAAAGATGTTGAAACTGGTATTTTGTCGGTAAAAACTACTCAGTCATATGCAATTGACTGCTAACCTTTGATCTTATATAGAAGTACTGGCGTAAACTATGTGGACATTATTTTGATAATGTTTGAATAGGGGTGTTTGTCAGTTTTGAATTAGAAAGTTTTTTCTCAGAAATGTACGTTCATTCTTTTTCGACCGTTCTTCGATTTACGATAATAAAGAAATCTTTCAGATGCACACGAATTACAGATTTGCTTCCGTGAAGTAAAATGTAAAGTACCTTTCTATAATCGATAAAAGAAGACTACTGACACATATACGTACATGTTGTACACTAATTAACAATGTTTACCACGGCAACGTCTACCCCGGCAATCCAGTTATCTATTTAGCGATGAATGCAATTATTTTTAACGTGCAATGAATGGCTTCATACACGTATACACTTTAGAATGTCTGTGATTTGTAAGTACATGTAAGACTTTCTTCAAGTACAATTTTCTTTCTTCGTTTTAAAACTTTGTTTGCTACTGGCGAAAGATAGCTTGCGTGAGTCCTGACGATGCAGGGATTAAACTGATTATGTCAAAGTGTTTTCTAGCGAGGCTTTCCCTGTATAGACTTAAAAAGTTATTTTTGAGAAAATACAGATTTTTGTTTCTGGAAAGTCAATTATACACAAAGAGCGACCAAAAATTTGCTTATTGTGACCAAATTTTGGATATGGCGACTGAATTTTAAGCAAGGTCGCTTTTTGGCAACCAAATCTTGAATGCTACTTGGAGCACTGTGCAGCTATGAAAATGCTAGGTGGCCCTAAAGACCCTATCCGTTTTTCAAATTTTTCACGCCCCCCCCCCGAACTCAAATCATATCCTATATCAGCCCCTGATGAATGGTTCCAGGATTATTCGTCATGTTCGTACCTATTCCTGTTTGTACCTAGATTTTTCGTACGGGATCTTTCGTACCTGTTACTGAGATCTTTCGTACATATTGCAGAAAAAAAAAGATTATGTTTCTGCTATATAGAGCTGATTTCCTTGAGCTCCTCAAAATTTGATAGTGGGATCTTTCGTACTTATGTCTGGTGTTTGACTATTGTCGGAAACCCCGCTTGGTAACGCAAGCTCATCTCCCGTGGACAGAATTTTCGCTGGATAGCATTACAAAAATCTAATGCGAGTTCTTGTTGGTTAATTTGTTATCGATAGCAAAATATCATCTATTTTATTTTTCCATCAACAAAAGATGCCCTAAATAATGTTGACAGTGATTAATATTTGTTAATTTTAGGAGTTACAAAACAATATTGCTTACATAGTGGCTTTAAATGGCTAATTCACTGACAACATGGACAAGTAATCGCATTAGATTTTTGTAATGCTATCCAGCGAAAATTCTGCCGATATGACCCACGGGAGAGCTTGCGTGACCGAACGTGGGTTTCCGACGATGGTGTTTGACTGTCTCACGAGTTTATTGGAAAATCATCTGTTGGTACGAAAAATCCTGATAATACACAAGATCACAAATACAGCGTGTCCGTTCTGATTTTTCATTTAGTCACCTACCTAAGCCATTGTTCAAAACTTGGGCACCTTTTCTGCCCAAGTAAATTGATGACGTCATAACAATGGAGAACAATCGAAGAGGGCGCGAGAACATTCGTATAGTCTTGGTTAGAAGTATTTGCGATCTTCCGTATTTGAACGAAAAGTACAAAAGAACTCAATACGAAAAGACTAGAGTTGTAAAATCAGAAAAAAAAAATTGACTATCAATTAATTATCGGAAACTATCGGAGGAGTACATCGATATCACAATCAGAATAAGACTTTTTTACTTTAAAATTGTTGTATGTTTTGTATCTTCAGAAGGAGAATACTCAGGGCATACGTATGCAAGTAGATCTTGCAAACAACGGTATTTATCTCGAGGTTTGGTTTAGACATGATAGAAGGGGGGCCTTCCTTTTTCTTTCTATTAAAGCCAAAACAGTCCCATGCTGCGGAGTTAGTACTGCCGGGATATGGATAAATCTGCTCCTCCTCAACTGGAAACTTTGCCAAAGGGATCGCGTCTAGTTTTTAGTTTTGAATTTTAGCAAAGACTTTTCGCACTGAGATCATTTCGTGTAACTTCAACAGCGACAATCGATTTTCGAAATCATTATCGTCATCGATAGTCAGCACTTTTCAAGATTCAGCGACTATCATTACAACACTGGAAAAGACATCAGTATGAAAATCCTGACACCCTGAAGAACATGTATCTTTAAGTTTACCCAATCCTTCCCATGGCAAAGGCTGAAAGGGAAGGGTGGGGGGGTTCAGCTTGTAGCAAAGTAAACAAAGATTTTACCTGGTACATGTTCCTTTTTAGGAGGAAGTAATCATACAAATATGTCTAAATATATAAAAAGTGATTCAAATAGTCCACAGGATCGCCGTGAAATAAAAGCAAGAACAAGAAAAATCAGCGCGTGGGTCGAACTGATCAAGCCGGCGTCTTTATTTCGGGAAATGCACGTTAAAAAGTAAATATTAATGACTAATCTTACCATTTATCGCCATGGGATTACCCAAATAAACATGTTTTGTTTAGTTTCTTCGTGGGAAAACAACTTTCAACCCGCTTCTGAGTTTCCTCTGTATACAAATAAAATGCTCGCCTCTGATTGGTCAATATTTGATTTGAAATTGTGGTTTCAATAAACAGTTTCGTATAATCTCTAACCTGATTTGGCCCCGGTCAATTTTTTTAATAATAAGAGCTGAGCCTTGATCTTCATACTGTATGCATGAAAATTAAAATAATGGCATATTATGAGATATCATTAAAATCTGTAAGATATTTTCAAGATTATGGGAAATTTTCATTTTCTGAAACACGTGTTCATAGGCAAATGAGCTGGGGCTCATTAAAGGAGTCTACCACAGTAAGGGGCGCCAAAAGGGACATCATGATTTTCAGTGTTTTTGATGGTCATATTGATTTCTCTTTAACTACACAGTCAATCCCTAATTCACTTTTATATTTTATTGATATAGATACACTCTTTCTTTGATATGAATTTTATTCCCCAAATATTTACGGAACAATGTCGTTTCCGCTATAGAAGTTGCCCCGCGGTACCGTCAAATTTTTACTATTTTCCCCTTTGTCGAGCACATTTCTACATCTTATTATAAGTTATAGGTATAATCTTGTGTAAGCATGATAAAGTGTAAGATTTATTCTTTTTAACCATATATATATACTTTGATAGGTATGTATTTTATGATAGTATTATATGACGCTGGGTTAAGGGTGCGCGTCAAGGGATGACGTCATGAAAAAAAACTGTTTACTGTAACCTGTGCTAGCGCGAACACAGAGCCCGCTGTATTTTTCGGCGTTTTTTCACTCTCTCTTTTCGTCTTCCACCGCAACGTCGTAGGTTCCTTCCACTACTTTCCACTCTCAATATGACCTTGCCTTCACCCCCTAGATCCCATGTATTTTTCAAATTAATTAAAAAGGAAATTACATAAATTCAGATTGAAGATAGGGATAAAGTTAGAATAACTGTTCTAAATTATGGCGCCAAAAATTAAAAGTAATCGCATTTGTTGTTTTCCGACGTCATTAAACTACAATGACGTGACGTCATAATAGGGCCGCCGACAGAAATCCTGTCGAAACTGGGGACCCCTGAATCCAAGGGTACTTTGCGATGAAGCGTCTGGCGGAATGCGATGAAACCCTTGGTGCACCAAGATGCTCTCTTTTCTTTCTTTTCTTTTCCTTTTCTTTCTTTCTTTCTTTTTTTTTTTTTTGATTGTTCTGTTTTTTATTTCATATACATATATTTTGGCATAATGAATAATTTTATTTTAAACCTCGAAAAGAAAATAAATATTCACTAGGCCTAGAGGTGATTAGCAGGTGATTTTGTGTTTCCAGCTCGGAGATCCAGACAATATTGATCGAGTATCAGTAGCGGATCAAGCGCTCCTTTTGCTGGGGGATCAAGGGGCGAATTTTGCCGATTTTATCTTTTGTTTTTTTCTGTAAATGGACCAAAATATACCTGATTATTTGAAAATTTGGAGTCAGTACCGTGGATGGACGTTCTTCGTATTTTTTTAACTAGTACATCTACATATTTTTTTAAGTTGCCATTTTGATATTTATATGTTGTATATGATAAGGAGAGGGCTTATATAATGTTGTTATAACTTTTGCCCCATCCTATTTCATGTTATTATGAAATAAAATATGTAGAGCAGTATTAATGTCAGCAGCGGATCCTTAGGTTCATGAGCGATCCAAAACAAAAAACAAAAAAAAAAACATAACCCCATCACTGTAAGTTTGACAAATCAAATAATTGTTGAGTACAAATATACATAATTATTTTGAGCTTCAATTAATTTATTTCTTTATCTTTCCCTGTAATAGTTCACAGAAAAAAAATGCACACTCGGGTGCCGATCCAAAACATGCTGTCATGACGGCGCGCAAATATCTTCAAGTTGGACATGATGTAAAAGTGCCCCTACGCCCCCCCCCCCCCCCCCCCCCCCACCCGTGCGACTCTCATATCCATGGGTACGCAGCGTGAACCCTTATAGGTCACAGGATTTTGGACTTCATTAATTCTAATGCTGCTTTAAGCTTTCTAAAAAAATATTTAAAATTTTTTAAGGGGGGGGGGAGTTTATAGGGTATAAATTTAAGACACTCGGGATTGAAACCATCCATTCAACTACAAGAACATCATATAAAGTTCAGTAGTCATTTTTATCTGCATTTGATATTTTGCTAGGGGCCATTTATCAACACAAATGGGAAAGGGTGGGATATATAGAACAACTCGACGAAATTCTTAAAAAATGGCACTCGCTTATAATTAGAACATATCGATATATAGTCTTGTATTCTCGTGTAAAAGTAACTGACATGCGGATGCAAATTACACGGGTTAGTGATTGTGTACTTGTCAAACTGTCAAAATGTTCAATTGTCTGGATACCTCTAAGCACAGAACTGGACACTTACATTTTTCAAAGCAGACCTTAATAAAATAGAATAAAATAAAATAAAATTAAAATAAAATAAAATAATAAAATAAAATAAAATAAAATGAAATAAAATAAGATAAAATAAAATAAAATAAAATAAAATAAAATAAAATAAAATAAAATAAAATAAATAAAATAAAATAAAATAAAATAAAATAAAATAAAACAAAATAAAATAAAATAAAATAAAATAAAAATGATATGCTGATTATAAATAATTTAAGGAACAAAAGAAAAAAAACGGACAAAAAGAATTGATGAATAAAATCGCTTCTTTTATGATGTAAAAGTAACTTACACGCGGATGCAAATTACACGGGTTAGTGATTGTGTACTTGTCAAACTGTCAAAATGTTCAAATGTCCGGATACCTCTATGCACAGAATTGGACACTTACATGTTTCAATTTAACAAAAGAAAAAAATGGACAAAAAGAATTCAAGAGTAAAATCAGCTGATAATAAATGATTTTTTGAAATAAAGTCATTTATATTGTAATTTAATATACTTGCATATTTCTAAATAATAAGTTGAAAAACGATTAAATATGAAGAAAGGAAAAATGTATTATATCTAAAATATTGGAAAAAAGGAAACATACCATGCATGCATCAGTTACCATATTCACACACACACACACCCTCAGAGAGAGAGAGAGAGAGAGAGAGAGAATTCTAATAACCCATAATGGTAAATAAACAGTTCTCAATGTATATTTTCCTAAAAACAATATGCGTCTTAGTCTAGAAATTTATAAACTAATTATATAACTATCTGAATAAATAAATAAATAAATAAATAAATATATAAATAAATAAATAAATAGATAAATATATAAATTTAAAAAACAAAGTCGTTTCTTATATAAATACAATAATATAGTGTTTTTATTTTATTTAAATAAATAGATAAATAAATAAATAAAACACAGTCGTTTCTTATATAAATGCAATAATATAGTGGTTTTATTGTATTTAGATAGATAGATAGATAGATAAATAAATAAATAAATAAATAAATAAATAAATAAATAAATAAATAAATAAATAAATAAATAAGTGAATAAATAAAACACAGTAGTTTCTTATATAAATACAATAATATAGTGCTTTTATTGTATTTCGATAAATAAATAGATAAATGAATAAATAAATAAATGAATAAATAAATAAATAAATAAATAAATAAATAGATAAATAAATAAAATGAGGATTCATAAGCACAAGTTTTACAATTTATCAATATATGACAGAGAAGACCTTTGGATTATGTAATAGGCAGGTAAAATTTTGTCATTATAATTTTGAATGTTACCATATTTATCGAATTCGATTGGTCCTTGCTACGACCTTAATATCCCTCAAATTTGATTGACAGAAATAGCTAGGATAGGTAGGAGTAGCTCATTAGCATAATTGATTGACAGGTTACGGGTGATGTAGTGGTAACTCATTTGCATAATTAGGATTACGTACTGTGTTTTTATGTCATACACCGCTGAAATCATTTGAACGCCGCTATTATCACGCTAATCAAATCTACTGCACTCATGAAATAACAAGGTATTTGAAAACCAAGCCAATGACGTTATCTCATTTTTATAATAAAAAAATAGGTAGATTTCCAAAAGTAATTAATCAAAGTAAATTCAATAAATTCACATGTAAATAGATTATGAAATAATTAAATAAAACAAAAAAAATTGATGAAAATAAACAAGTTAATAAAAAAAAAATTAAATTAAACAGATAAAAAATAAATAAAAATAAATAAATAAATAAGATAATTAATAAATTAATAATAAATAAATTAGTAGAATAAGTTAAAATAATTAATAAATTAAAAAATATATTAATAAAATTAATTAATTAATAAATACATAAATTTCTTAAATAAATAAATGAATAAAATAAATATATGAAAAAAAAATAAATGAAAGAAATAAATAAACTAATAAAATAAATTAACTAACAAAGTAAATAATTTAATAAAAATAAATAAATTAATAAAATAAATAAATAAGAAAAAAATAAATTTAAGAAATTGAAATAAAATAAATTAAATAGTAAAATCAATAAATTAATTCGATGAATAAATAAATAAAATTAATTAATTAGTAAAATGAAATAATTAAATTAAATAAATACATCAATAAAATAAATAAATTAATGAAATAAATAAATTAATGAAATAAATAAAATGATATAAAAAATAAATTAATGAAATTGAGAAAATAAATAAAATTGAGAAAATAAATTAATTAATGAAATAAATTAATAAATAAATAAATTAATTGATAAAAAATAATTATAATTAAATGAATGAATTAATTAAATAAATTGATAGAATAAATAAAATAAATAAAGTATTAAAAAATATATTAATTAATCAAAATAAATTAATTAATAAAATAAATAAATTAATAAAATAATTAAATTAATAGAATAAATGAATTAATAAAATTAATTAATTAATAAAATAAATTAATTGATAGAATAAATATCTGAATAAAATAAATTAATTAATGAAATTAATTGATAAAGTAAATAAATAAATTAAATATATTAATAAAACAAATAAATTAATGAAGAAATAAAAATAAAAAAAAAGAAAGTAATGATAAAAACTTTATCAGGTTTCCGCAACTGCGTAAACTATAGAAGTAGTTACATATCAAGTTTCCGCAACTGCGTAAACTATTTGAAAAGTTTGATTAGGTTTCTGCAGCTGCGTAAACAAATTTAAAAGGTTTCATCGGGATTCCGCAACTGCGTAAACCATTTGTTCCAAGTTTACATTGCGGAAACTTGTTGAAATAAAATGGAAAGAAATTTAACAGGTTTCATCAGGATTCCGCAACTGCGTAAACCATTTGTTCCAAGTTTACATTGCGGAAACTTTATCAAGGAAAATTTATCAAGTTTCATCAGCGAAAACATTGTGTAAACTTGCGGAAACTATTTGCCAGTTTACGCATTGCGGAAACTTGTGGAAACCTGAAAATATCAAGTTTACGCAAGTTTACGCATTTGCGTAAACCTGTTTTTTCGCCCAGTGTTAATTTGTTTCTTTTGTGTACTGCTCAAATGAAATTAAACTTTTAAAAGGTTGAGCGCTCGTAAACCGGTTTAACCTCATCAGTGCATGGGTTGCTGTTGTTACTCCAACTGACCGGTCCGCAATCGTTGTGTAATCGATGTTTTGGTGGCGTTTTTTGTGTTGTCACGTTGCTTTTTGGATTTTTCTCTGGGTGTAGGGGCTTTTGTCATAGGACTGAGTCAGATCTCTTCCTTTTTATCTTCATATACTATTGTTTTTTCTCTTCAGATTTGCTCTACAGATCTCTAACAAATTTTTCTAAATCACCATTTTCAACTAAATGTATTAGGCACTGCTTGATAGATTTGCAGCACAGGCAATTAACTCTATATTAATTAGTTAATAATTAATTAGTGATAAATTAATATTTTTGATTAATTAGTGATAAATATTTCAAAAATATTAATTTAACACTAATAAATTATTAACTAATTAATATAGAGTTTACTGCCTGTGATTTGCAGAGGAAGAGAGATACCTCTTACATTGAGTTTACTCAGTTTCTAAAACTGACATGTCAGCAAAACCGCTGAGTTGAATTTGCGGAAACTTGATAGGAAGCATGAACTCAATGTCCCCTGCCTAGTTTGTGTATTTTTAGCCGATCGAAAAACCAAGCTTGCAATCCTGGACTCTGATAAAAACCAAGCTGGCAATCCTGGACTCTGATTGGCTAAGACATTTTCGACTTCTCTTCTGAAACCACTGAACAGAATTCAATTTTATGTCTACCGAGTTTGTGTATTTCAGGCCGATCGGAAAAAAAGATGGCCGCCTCGGCCTCTGATTGGCTCAGACATTTATGATTTGTGCTTTGAAACCATTCAGGGGAATTCAACGACACTTGGTGGACACCAAGCAAGATCTCAATTTCCTCTGCTAAGTTTGTGTTTTCAGGCCGATCGAAAAACCAAGATAGCCGCCTAGGTATCTGATTGGCTGAGACATTTACAACTTCTCCCCTTGAGTTGCTGAACAGAATTCAACGAAACTTGACTAGAAACCAGATCTTAATGTCCTCTTCCGAATTTTTTTTTTGGGGGCAAATTCTAAAGCCAAGATGGCCGTCCCGGTCGATCCTTGAACAAAGGTGGCACATTATACTCAGGTGCACGATATGTGGCCTTTTGGATCCCTTATAAATTGAGTGACTCGGGCATGGAGGACATCGTATTTTCACTTTGCAGAGAGGGCTTATTTTTGACTCTGAGTGACACCAAAGATGATATGTGTAAAACCCAACATGTAAAATTAACTATCTTCTCGAATCTGTACAATATGTGACTTGGCAAAGTAAAGATACAAAATATAAGGCTAAAATACATTTTAATCAAGTCATTTACATAAATTATGTAAATTGAAACTTGAAATAGTCGAAGTCTTGTGTAAGTATAATGTTAGCAATATACGTTGAGATATCATGACATAAGCATTGACTTAATTTCACCGAAAACAATTAGCACAAAACGTGATAGTCATAAAAATACAAAACTAAGCCGCACCAAAAATTGCTATAGAGTAGATCATATTCAACTTGGAAAAAACTAACTTACACTTCACATAGACATACCCCCCCCCCCCCCGATTTCTTTTTCAATTTCTTGTTAACATTTAAATGCTTCAATGGATTCAAAATCTTTCCATCTCAATTTAAACATTCGCATAAACTTTTGCGCAATTAAGTCATCTGGCCATCTGGCAGGTGTTGCTTGGTATAATATATTTAAGTCGTATATGGTTTACTATATGTCACTGCTGGTTTGGAAAGTGTTTGAATTCAGGTGAGACTGCTTTTGCCCAAATGTGTTTCGGGGAAATTATATTTAAATGTGTAAATAAAACTCCTTATAAACATATGCAACGTCTCTGATGTCGTATAAAACTGAACTGCTTGTTCACGTTTTCATCTTGAATACTTAAAAAAAGTTACATTAACGAAACAATTGTACGGATGGGTCTCTGGATCAGACATAAAGACACCATTACAGCTTTTGTTCGGAAGTCTGAAAAGTTACAAAAACTGGTCAAAGTCAGCCCAATCACATAGGGCGTTAAAGATGTTTGGGTCAACTTTGAATTTGCAAGGCGTGCAGAACTTGTCTGTGAACTTTCGAGTAATCACATATGGAGGTTCTATGTCCTCGATGGATCTCACCTTCAACTCGTCTATATTGGAGTTCACCAGAGCGGATTCTAGAATGTCCTGTGCAACATAATTCTGCAGACGTTTGTCGAGGTAATCTGCGATTTTCATGTAGGGTGTCCTTGTGTATACCTCTTCCCTAACATCGAGAACAGGTTCGAAATGGCCATAGATGTTTTGGAGATATACAGAATGGTTGTATAAGCTCTGTCCAATTGCAGGCTTTTTTGTGTTTTACATGGAGGAAAAAACGCGGGATGTCATATTTATAAAAAGTATTGTCTGTAAAGCTGTTTCAATGGCAAAAATAGAGTTCGACCATACTAAAGCAATAGATACTGAAGCCCCCTATCCCCTTTTCATATGTGTGTGTGTGTGTGTTTTTTTTTTTTTTTTTTTTTTTTTTGCTTGTCAAAAATTTCGGAAGGTTGGACACCCCCCACCCCCACCTGACGAAAATTCCTGAATCCTCGCCTGCTCGGGATTTCTCTTTAGCAACTAAAGTATAATTCTATCGTTAATACTCTGTCCATTTCATATCAAAGTTATGTGCAGAGTTGAAAAAAGTTAGTTTTTCAAATGTAGGTCAAAGGTCGCGGTCAAGGTCTCGTGCTCAAAATTTATAGTATCATCGAAAAGGTCTTGTCATAAGGAACATATTTGCCCAATATGAAAGCCCTACGTCTAATGGTAATAAAGTTATGTGCAGAGTTAAAGTTTTCCAAGTTTAGGTCAAAGTCGCGGTCAAGGTCACGTGCTCAAAATATATATTTCCATCGGAAAGGTCTTGTATATACACACATGCCAAATATGAAAGTCCGGACAGACAGGCAGACAGACAGACAGACGACGGGCTAAGTGATCCCTAAGTGGCGCTCTGCTTCGCTGGCACCACAATAATATACATGTATGGGGGGTCATTTTTCTATGGGGGTTATTTTTCTATATCCCACACGTTGAATAATGACTCCCCGGGTATTTATTCTACAGGTTGGACTCATTATCCTACGACTGGGTGTCATTTTTCTACGTCGAATAATGACCCCCCGGTCATTATTCGACGGGGGTCATTATTCGTCGTTACACCGGCACAATGTCAACCAGTGAAGATGACAGTATCAGTTTTAGTGAGTTTTTTTTTTATTCTTATCTGAATGACAGATGTAACAGAAAAGTAATGTTTAAATAATGCAGGAGGTAAAAATGAAGTTCACATTTTACATAGTACGCTCAAATTAAATGTACTTACTGTTTGTAGCTTGTTGTGAGTTCAAGTCTTTCAGCTTTTATCGTCGTTATAGAGCTAAATGAAAAAAAAATCAAAAATAAATATTAAAGAAATACCAATCAGCCATTCAAAGACAGCAATATCGAAAAAATAAACTCATCAAGAAAACAAAAGCAGAACATCATGACACAGGAAGGTAATCTCCAACAAGACTTTGTTATTCACTCCATAGTAACAACAGGAAAGCTAAAAGACGTCAAGATAAAATCTAAAATGAAAATGTTTTCTTCACTATTAAAATATAATGTTGTATGTATTATTTTCTTTCAAGCATCTTCACTTGAAGCTTATGTCGATTCCGTGAAAGACGGACTGATCACTTCTCCGCTCAATTATTTACAGCTTACGTTTTCAAAATGTATTAAGCAAATGTTAGAGTCGCATGACAAATAAGAATGAAATAACATACCTTCCGCTAAATTGCCAATAATTTGTGCAGAATGGATCTGGAAAGATATGTATGGTGCATTTAAGGAAAATGGGCCTCAACTATCTGTTTAATGAATATTCAAATTTTCTTTTGTACTGAGATAAGTAAGAAGTACCATTCAGTTATTTAATCTCAAAGTCGAGAAGGCAAGGAAAATACTTCTCATGGAACAGTTGTGAGACTCGAACTGAACAATACTCGGAAGGGAGAACAGGTAGCCGGAGAGAGTCAGCGTCTCCCGTTTGTTTGCAAGAAGGGGGGATTTCCAACAGACCCTGTTGCAACACCAACAGGAAAACACCAAATGTGAAAACACAAAGACGAGCACACTAAGAGACGAAAAAGAGACATACGACATGTAAACATCAAACACGAAATACTACACATAAACCAACGAGACCAATGGGCAACCGGTGCCGACTTTGGACGGCCATTTGCCACATACGTAACAAATGGTGTGGTAATCTTTGATTACATGTGCACAACCCTTTCACTTTTCGGATTACTCAAAGGTTTCGACGAACGTACAATTGTGGTTTAAAACAACGTCATCACTGTTAAATGACTACATACAAACAAAACCGCAAAACGCAGAGGCCAAAGTAACACCAGTTGCAACAGTTCAGTGAAAACTTAAATTCGGTGATTGTCATGATGTACTAGTCTTATTAATGCACATATCAGGATAACATGTCTTGTTTGATATTGCAACGGGGTCTTGTTGGAGATCTCCTCCCTTCTTTTTTGGTGATGTTGAAAAAGACGTTAATCACAAGAGTAGTTCATAGTACTATGAAAACTCGGACTATACTCCAGAATTTCATTTTAATTGGTAGATTTTCCCCAAATTATCAGGGGCTAAGTATGCTAATCTGTTCGTCACTGCTGGACATCGGACTCCCTCCAAACTTTTCTTAATTCTAAAATCTGCTGCTCAAAACAATGTTAAAAAAGTTTTTTTTCAGATGTATTTCATTTTAGCTTGGACAAAAAAAGTTATGGTTGATTTCAATTCAGTGTCCTGATTTGTCGTAATTATTTTTTTTCAAAGTATAAAGACAACCCGATATAATATGCTTTCTTTATTTATATTTTTTAAAGGAACTTATCGGAGACTAACAGACATCTTGTAAGTTTTTTATAACTTACCAGATATTTTAGAATTTTTGTAGAAATTCAGACAAATTTATCTAGAAAAATATGAACTCTTTTGCGAGACCGAAGCAAATTTTAGCAGATTTGTCTGGTATGTCTTGTGACTTTCGGATTAAGTGGAATAATTATAATTAATACTGAAGCAAAAAAACAAAGCAAAACAAATCAAAACAAAGAAACAAAACAAAATGTCAGGCAAAAGAAAGGTCTGATATATTTTTTTCTTCCTTTCTCTTTTTTTTTTTGAATATGTGAATAAATAAGACGCTGAGGGACGATTTTAGCATTGACATAATGTAGTACTTACACTTGTACAAATTGTTGCTTGAAGAGTCCCCGTGAGGACATTCAGATCGTGTGTCGAGCGGACAATCTTTGATGTGAAACTTTGATCCTGCTGATAGGTCAATAAAGGGACATTGTCCTGAAACATAAGCCAAACAAACTATTGAAATATCACTCCCTTCTATTGATTTTTTTTTTTTTGGTGTTCGTTTATTTATCTATTGATCTATTTTTGTTTCGAAATTAGTTTAGTTTCCATTGACAATTGAGGCATAAATATACCTAATTATTGATGTGCGTTGCACTGTATTGAACGTTCTAGTTTCAGTTAATTCAGACATGTTAAGTTCCTTTGATTATGGAAAAGAATTTTTTTATACATTGTTTTTTCATATCCGCCATCTGATCATAATCAATATATATTGGATGCGATTGACCCCCCTTCTCCTCCGAACCACCCCCTACCCCTTTTCCTTTGCATTATCCTCCTCCGAACCCGTCTCCTCTCTGCACAGGTTTGACAAAACATACAACACATTTACTCAAGTTACTCGCTTATATTTTATAATTCAAAATCATTTTTTCGTGGGTGTATAATGTTGAGAATACAAACCGTTCCCCTCCTTATCATGGACATGAATTAGAGTAAAACATATATACTTTGATTTTAATGAAGAGGAAGTTATTATTGACGGATTGAATTAAAACAATTAAAGGCAATAACTAACATGTGAACTCTACACAGCCAATTGTGCCTCACATGAAATTAATATGAAATAAGCATCATGTAATTTTTACATTAAAGATCAAATGAAATTCATATTTTCACATGAATTTCTCGTAAAAAAATATTATGTAACTTTCATGATCGTGCTCTTTTCACATAAATTTCTTGTGAACTTTTATGTAAAGTTCATGTAAATTTAACATGAATTTAATATGAGGCACAATTGGCCGTGTAACTAATGATTCAAAGGTGGATGTAGACTTATTTTTCCCAGGACTGCCCAAACCGCCGCCAGGGGATCTTTCTCTTGGTTTCAATGGAAATCATTCGTAATGTGTTGGAAAATGCATTTTTAAGATTCCAAGGGACATGTTGAAAACAGAAATCAACTTACAGGTCCGCGCTAGCTTATCTGATGCAGTTTTTGAATTTGTTCAAAAAATGTATCAACAAAAAAGCTGCATGCATGTTCAATCTATCTTTCTTCTCATTAGAAACGCTCCACAATATAATGCAGAGATATGAAATATAAAGATACTTAACAAATAAATGGTACTCACCGTTCAGAGACATAGAGCGTGGTAGTAGACACGTTTCAACAAGGGTATCATCCATGGTTCCAATACAATGATAAAAATATCCAGGATTCTGTGAACATTGCCATGCCGCCTCTCGTTCCCTCCAGCTTGCCTTGTTCTCCGGACACCTTGTTACAGCTCTTTGCATCAATGATTTACAGATGAAACTCGATAATACAAAAATATAGATTATACAATTAACATGCATTTTTGTCATTTACTTTTATGTAATCAATTACATGGATAAGATACAGTATAGAAAATAAATACATGTCCTGAATATATATAACATATAAGTGTAGAAATGAGTTCAAATACCAGGAAAAAGGAAATGAATATAGGGAACATTAATAGGATAACTTGCTATTGTGAATTTCATGACATAATTCATACATTCTACACAGCATCCGGAAAACGATCGTTTTAATATGAAATATAAAATAACAAAAGTCATGTGTTTGTGAAATACATATTACCTGAACGTGAGAAAAGAGAAGCAACTTAATTTCTTTATAGTATGTCAAACTCGTATGTCAAGGTCATAGTTTATTATTGTAAGTGCGATATTTATAAGTTAAGCAGTATTTTACAGGGAATATAAAAAAGTGATGAAAAGTATTACTTTTTTCATCGACTCGTATGTCTGTAGCTCCCTGTAAAACGCTGTAACCGAGGGTTGTTCGAAAAGTTTGTAGACAACCGCAATATTACGGAAAAGTGTGACAGTAACCTTACAATTTTCTTACAATACATTGATGAGGTTTATTATATCCAATTCATACAATATTATGGTGATTGAAATATTATGTCATATAAATCATTGTCTCAAATTATGTGTTGTGACGTATAGCGGCGCAGTGCTACACACGCACATAATTCCTTTATTATTTCTAACTGCGGACGCCGAGAAAGTCGATGTATATAATTATTACTTCTTAGAATTTGAAAATTATCATACTGAAATTTGAACTTTTTACGATACATTGGTATTTAGATATCACTGTTAAAAGAAGCACCATCAAGAAGTACCCTTCGACATTGGAAATAATGACGTCTTCCTGCAATATTTACACAAAATGAAATCATCAAGCTATTACAAACTCCACAAATGATATTAAACTGTTATAGATGATACATATGGAATGCAAGAACATGTTTCGAGCGCACGTCAATATGCCTATATGATTTATTTTTTAACAGATCGACATATATTAAACGACTTATGCCTCAATATGATTTCCAATTTAGAGACAGAAGAAAAGATAAAAATGATAAGTACTCCGTAATTTGCGTGGCGTTGTTTGGGACGTAATTTATTGCGCCGCTTTCCGAAGTCACACCTAAAGAAAAAACACTGTATTTCTTTCCTAATTGACCGATTGCTTTAAATTTTGCACAATAAGAATATGAAATCTTAAGGAGTAAATTAGTATATGAACAAAATGTTTGATGGTAATGAAAAAAAAGTTTTATTAAGCTTATCTACGAATTTATCGAACAGCCCTCGTACATAACTAATATTACCACCTTGGCTCACCGAGCTTATTGGATAATGTCTCCATATATATATTATTAGTTATGAGGTTAGTTACTGACCGTCTACAGATATTTGTCGGGTTGATCAAGCCCATAGAAGGCGAGACGAAGCCGAGCATTTTATGGGCTTGGTCAACCCAATAAATCTCTGTGGACTGTCAGTAACAAACATAATAATTGTTTTATTTTTTCGAGTACCAAAATTCAATTTTCAGCTGACGAAAATTGTCGTTGCACGACTCCCTTTACGTGCGAATGCAAATTAAACGGCAATTGCGGAATTGTTGAAGGTCTATAGAAATTAAACGGCGTGCACGTGACGCGATTTACGCGCTTTTATTGGTTCCAACTGGTCCGAGGCAAAATAATACATCGCAACATGCCTCTCAATATAAATCTAGTTTTATTGTGTCAGCTTTGTATAACTCTTTAAATTTGGTCGCATACTTCTGCCCCCCTCCCCCCCGCCTTACTTGCGAGATATTTTTTTCTTTAGAATACATGTATGTCGACATACGACTTACGTATGTCCCCATGATACTTATTTATGTCAACATGCTTCTTATTAATGTCAAAATGCAAATTACCCCCGGGCACCTGGTCCCACCTGTATCTTGCTAGGGGTCCGTCGGTGCTCAGGTGTGTGCTTTATTGTGAGTGTTGTTGAGATTATCGTCAGGGTATTCTTTAAATTATTTATTTCATCATTCAACTTATTTTGTCAACGTGCTATATAATACATACTTCGCATACGGTGTGTTTTGTTGACATCTGTTTTTTTTTTTTTTTTTTTTTTTGTGGAAAGACCTTTACACTGATACTAAAATTTTTGACCTCGTGATCTTGACCTTTGAGTTTGACCTTCTTTCAATAAACCTCAACTTTCTGTATCATTTTTGAATGGTTTCCATTTTTAAAATTTGTATTCCTTACGCCTAGACCAATATGTGAATTGTTTTAACTTTAAACTTTGACCTCAGAATTTGACATTATTGAAGAAAATCTCTTTGGGCATTAAAAAAAATTGAAAAACTCTAAATTTGGGCAAAACTTTTCAATGGTAAGTGGTTTGGTTTTCTAAATATGTTACATGTGCATTTCTTGTCACTAGACCTTTCCTATGGTATCATTCCCTTTACCTTGACGTTTGATTTAACATATTTTTAGATTTAGTCATGTTATTATACATGGGACATATCATTTTTTAAAAATTGAGGGATGGGGTTGGGATCTGTAAGCATTTCTTTAAGAACTCCAAAAAGCGGGGTACCGCAATTTTCTTGATTTTGTTTGTTTGGTGTTTTATGTGTTTGTTTGTTTTTTGTTTTTTTGTATGTGGTTTTTTTATTGTTTGTTTTGCTATGTTTTTGTTTTTCGTTTTATCTTAACACGCTAACCTATACTGCTACTTCTTCCGGTATAATTGGACATAACTTTTACGGTTTTTATTTTTGGATTGAGGATCGATAACGATGGTTTAGTATCAAAAGCGTGCATGTCTGGTCAATGATGCAATTTATCTATTCTTTATGAAGCTATGAATTCGAAATTTTTAACATGATATCACATTTTACAAAATTCGTTGCTTTAAATTAAATTCTAAACTGAGTGTTTTTTTTAAATCCTGGTAAGTATTCCTTTATTGTATAACAATTTTTTTCTTCGGAGCTACATGAAAAGGCGTAATAATTTATTATGAAAAAAAGAAAACATACAAAAGAAAAAAAATTACGTATTACTAAGTATCAGTAAGTATTCTTCAGTAATTTTATTCAAAATTGGACTTAGTGGAGTGACCGGGTCTTCCTCGAGGTGGAGATAATTGGTTTAATTTAAGAGGAAGTGTCAGGATATAGATAAAATGTATTTTCAGAATGCGCGCCTCGTATACCTCCATTTCATATAAATCAAACACTGGTAATTCTCAGACAGTAATAATGCAGAATCTGTATATGATCGGTATAACTCTTTAAACGTGACAAATTATCACCTACAGTAGCTGCATTGAAAACTTTAAATGCCACTTTCTACACAGGTTAGGTATTTCAATGCAATATACTATCTGTCCCGTGTATGGATTTTACAAATCTATAAATAGGTTCTTACCTGAGGATTTTCAGGTCTATTTTGGTATTTAGATTGGGTTGAAAATAACCAGAAAGTCCCCAATGTTTAGTATCTGAGAATGATGCGTTAACAAAATGTTTCAGGTAATGTAATTCAAGAAAATGCAACTTTTCGAATCAATAATTTTACATTATATTTTCCTCTATTACAATTAGGTTATATCGGTAAAATATCTTCTCCGATAGAAATTGAATTTAAAATTTTGATAATTACTGATTCTCATTGATTTACAGGAATAGAGCTGAAACGAATACCTGAAAATATTATTCGAATATTCGTGGCTCCTATTCGATTTGTATTCGAATATTCGTTATTACTTGTTAGGGGTTTAGGAGCGTCCTCAAAATAATGTTTCTGACCAATGAATTTACTTGAAAAAAAAATCCCTTGTACAATAAAGATTCCGGTAAAGAGTAAGGTTTAGAGGAAGCAATGGTATCCCTGAAACAATAACGCATCTCTACGTAAAAACCTCGCAATCCTGTAATCAGCATCAAGCCGTGGTCCCAAAAGGCAATTCACCGGACGTGATAGTATTGTTCATGTATGGCATCTTCATTGAAATCATACGGAGACAATACGTTGTACGCACGTTAAAAGCTTGTATTGTGCATTAAGCGTTAGTGACCTCCCCTCCATCCTGGTCAAAACTGACTTCATATGGATATCCTTCCTATGACTTGCCGGTGATCAAAAAAGATGTCTGAAAGTTATAGCAATGTATGTACGTCATTTCTTTCTTTTTTGAATTATTTTATAATATGACAGGAGGAAAGGGGGAGGGGACACGGGGTACATGTCATGCAACTTTCCTTCTTTTCTGTATATATAGAGCACAAAAGTGGTGCGAGAGACTCACGACATTAAATTAATTTACCTCAAATTTTCAGAGCACCTCGGCTCCTTCTTCAGGAGACACTCAGAACATACATTCAGAAAAAAAATGAAAAAGGAAAAGAGAAAGAAATGATGAAAAAAAAGACAAAGAAAAATAATGGTGTTATGTGGCTATGCTCTGGAAGGCATATATATATATATTAACGAATATCAATTTTCCATTCGAATATTCGTTTTTGCTCTAGTTCAACTTAGTATCACTAACTATACTTCAGTAATTTTATCCATAATTTGAATTACTGGGGTGACCGGGTTTTCTTCGAGGTGGAGATGTTGTTTTAGTTTAAGAAGAAGTGTCAGGATAGAGATAAAATATTTTACTTTTAGAATGCGCGCCTCGTGAACCTCCATTTTAGATAAATCAAACACTGGTTAATTTCAGTCACAGGTATACGATCGGTTCATCTACAGTGGCTGCATTGAAAACTTTAAATTGCTATTACTACACAGGTGAAGTATTTCAGTACAGCACAATGATATTTTACAAATCTATAAATAGGTTCTTACCTGAGGATTTTCAAGTCTATTTTTGTATTTAGATTGGTTATTTTCAATGTACCCTGAGAATGATGCGTTCACAAAATGTTTAAGGTAATATGTTTTACCTCTATTACAATTAAGGTATATTGGTAAAACATCTTCTCCTATAGAAACTGAATTTATAATTTTGATGTTTACTTATTCTCATTGATTTACATGATAACAGGAAACTTTTATTTACTACAAGAACTTAGTTTGTGATTGAAATATTCACAGTAAAATCCATGCAATTACTCAAAGAAAAATAACGATTGAAATGGGATATGATTAAAAACTGATGTATTCTATTTATGTCGCCTTTCAAATATTTGTCTACTTAAAAAATATTTCAAAACCAAATCTAGCAGTAGGCCGGTATTTTCTTTCACACACATGTTATTTGAAAGGAAATTTCAAATTTTAAATCCCCTGTTTCACGGTGTTTAAAGTATTGGGGATATAATATAATCCCCAATAATATATATATAATAATGATAATATAAGATCGTCCTAAAACTAGAAATCACATACTCCCATATCTTACTTATTTTTAGACATTTAATTTTTTTAATATTATATTCAATTCACCATAAAAATGTATGGTCCCGAGCATTGCCTAAGTCGTGCGTCTTCGGCCAACTTAATGGTATTTGATTTTTCTGTTATCAAAACAACCGGAAGTACAGTATCCTAAAGCCTTCAAGGCGTTGCGATATATTAAAGACGACAACTAAACTTATTTACTTGTAACGAAGTAGCATCGATCGTACCTCTGGAGAAAGAAGTCTTTTTTATCCTACTGGATACTACCTTAACTGACAGCACTGCATTGCGAATCTGTTAGAATTATACCCACTTCATGTACGTATTTACGATATCAATATAGAATTGATCTCAAATCTTCCAATCTACTAGGTTCGAAAAAAGCCAAAGATGGTAAAGTATTTAGGATCACTGATGAGGGTTATGTACCCGAAACGTGCATGTCTGATCCACGTTGCCAATTTATCTGTTCTAAAATGATGCTATTCAATTTGAAGACGTTTACATTTATACCACTTGGTGAGTGTCACTGCTGGTGGACCAGGAGTCCCCGAGGGCACATGTAGCCAAGTTCGATCAATTTCGGTTGATCGATGCTTCAACGCATTCTAAATTTCTGTTATCAAAATTTCTTGAAATTTCTAAAAAGTGGGTCCTGAAGCATCATATCCCACCCATCCTGCTACGTCTTTCGGTACACTTTTTCGACATAGTAACTTTCATACTTTTTTGGCATATTACATTGTTTAGATTTAGGATCACTGATGAGGGTTATGTACCCGAAACGTGCATGTCTGATCCACGTTGCCAATTTATCTGTTCTAAAATGATGCTATTCAATTTGAAGACGTTTACATTACAATACAAAGATGGAAAAATGTTATAAAACAAAAATGGTAAAGTGTTATTGTGACAAATATGGATAATGACCATACCTCCATACACAGTACAAAATCGATCACTCAGAAAATCGTGCACCCATTAATTACATGAGCCAAAGAATAAAAATAATGTTTGGTAGTCCTTAGGGTAAGACTATGAACATGTACCCGTTTTGATGTTGAATGTAGTTTGGTTAAAGTGATCGTGTTGATATCTTGAGAAAATATCAAAATATTAAAAAACAACAGAATTATATCCATTATTTCTAACTTAGCATGAATAATGTGCTCACTTGTTTTACATACGATCTAAATAATCAGAGTTTAGAATGAGTGCATAAGTATACACATTTATCTATATATATTAGTATCAGGAACTACTGAAATAGCTTTATATGTCTATTCTCAAACACAATTTTGTGACCCTCACCCTACTCCCCCCACCCTCCCCAACCCCCATTTAACCAAAAGGTAATCATTAATCGAAAATAGGTTTAAGTGTGTATCAATCTGTATGCGTTTGTAAGAGATCTTCATTGTACATGTTGAACAGCATTTTGCGCATTTAAAGAAAATAAAAATTAGACTGTTTTCGATATCTATAATTACAATTTACAAAGTTAATTTTCCGTACTTTCCAAGATAGATAATACCTATTGATACCTTTAATTTGATTTTATGTTCATTGATTTTTTGTAGATGATTTATTTCGAGATTTACCTGGTTCTGACAGCTGTATCATACAATATCCTTTCCGAAGCATATGCAATTTCTGTTTGGAACTGCCCATGTTCAAAAGAGAAGTGGGAAGAGCGGTCACGGGACTTTAATTGTGAGGAAAAGGCATACACATGTATTCTAAACAAAGACGGAAAGTTGATGGAAACATGCATAATCCCGTACACATTTGATGGAGATGAAGGTGAGTAAATTTCAGTTATTTGCTTTCTATAGATTCAAAATAGTAACTGATATAAATTGATAATATACTTTAATTGCTAATGCATGCGATAGATTCAATTGACTCGTCTCTTTTGTTTGACTGTTTTTTAATTTATTCGTTGGTTCATGGTTTTGCTTTGGCATTTTTTTGAAAGAAGAAAGCATGAATAGTGTCGAGCATTCAAGCATTCGAGAAGTCAACAACTTCATGACAAATATGGATAATGATCACATCCAAATACACATTACAAAATCGATAATTCAGAATATAATAAACCGAATGCATACAAAATCGGATAAAACAGGAACCAAAGCAAATCAAGAAAAAGACATCTACTACATGAAAATAAGCGAACTCATAACATGGGAGTGATACCAGGTGCCCAGGAAGAGTCATCAACTCCTGATTGCATGAAACACCTGTCGCTTCAATTTGGCAGAAATATTACATCCGGTTACTTCCATTTCGGAAGATACAAGTATAGTTTGTCGTTGGATGGTTATATATTCTTTATTTTAGTTGGATGTCCTTTTGTTCAGCAAGTCATGCCTGACGTAGGAGCACTAATCGGTATAAAACATACTTGGTGTAATGTCACTGGATGTCCGTTACTTGGTCATGATAGATATGGAATCGATGAAATGTATAAATGTAAGTAGAAAACAAATGATTAGTTGGGATACTATTTGTTCTTTATATAAACTAAATATACTGATCATTTCCTATTAAATTTTACATTTCCCTATATGTGCATTAGAGCTTGTCTTTGGTCTATTCTAATACATTGACGATCGGAAAAGCCATACCTACACACGCATGAACGAATCAATCATTTACTTCGTTTCGCGGCTCGTTGGTAGTTTGATTTGTTTATGAAGGTAGTTGAATGACATGCTTCTTACAATAAACCACGGCTAGTTTGTTGTTATTCCTTTAATAATCAACCGTATTATTTCGTATGGATGGTTTCATTTCATTACAAAATAATAGCAGTCTCACTCGATTTTTTTTCACCAAAAAATTGTTTGCCTAAAACAGGAAGGAAAGAAAGGGTTCTCAAACTAGTAGTACAACAGCTAAAAACCCAAACACCCGATGCGAAAACAGAAAGACGAGCAAAGAGACATTCGACATAGAAGCATCAAATACAAAATACCTCACATAAGAAACGAGATCAATGGGTAACAGGTGCCAGGTCAGGACGGACATTTGCTACGAAATAAGCAAATATAGTGCTTATCGGGATTATGCGCGCACAACCCTCCAACTTTTCCGGTTACCAAAAGGTATCGAGAAACGCTCAGTTTAAAACCTCCTGACTGTTAGATGACCAAATAAACAAGACAAATGAACGCAGGGGCCCAAGCAACACAATTGAATATGTAAAGGATATAAAAATGGGGTGTTATTGTACGATGTACATAATACAATCCATACTCTGTCGGCTGAAACTATGTTAAACGTCTTCAATCCAATAGCATAATTTAAGAATAGCATAATTTAAGAATAGACATTGTTTGCAGCATGGATCAAACATTCACATTTCGGTTACTGAACGCTCGTTAGTGATCCTCAGTCTAAACAATGTGATATGATTAAAAAGAATGAAAGTTAAACGTCTTCAAATTCAATAGCATCATATAGGGACGGGACAGATAAATTTGCATCATGGACCAGACATGCACGTGTCGGGTACTTAAATATTGCCAATGATCCTTAATCTAAACAATGTAATGCGGCAAAAGAGTGTGAAAGTTACTGTGTCAAAAAATGTACCGAAATAATTAGCATGGTGGTTGGAGTATGATGCAACAGAACGCACTTTTTAGACATTAAAAGAAATTTGATGCAGAAATTTTCGAATATGTTGAAGAAATTATCAACCGTAATTGATCGAACTTGGTTACATGTGCCCTCGAGGATACCTGGTCAGATAGCAGTGACACTCACCAAGTGGTCCAAATGTAAAACGTCTTTAAATTCAACGTTATCATTTTAGAATAGACAAATGCACATGTATATTAGGAGTCCGACTGACATTCAGTGAGGACAGATGGTCGGGGCCCTGTCTTCTCTAAAGCGGTTTGAACAGGTCTCTTAAATCTAAAATATCAAAAATTAAACAAAATATTAAAGGTATTGAAAATTATTCCTAAGGACACCTCCCTCTCCCCTTAAGATTAAATGGCAATTCTTGTATGGCTAACACGAAGCACTTCACATAATTCCATATTTGATACTATAGATAGAAAATATCAGAAATTCAACAAATTGACATAAACTGCTTTATCAGTTGTCCTGCAGGTGGGTTCTCAAGCATCATTTCCCCGCCCATCATGCTACGTCTTTTGGTACATTTTTTTGACGTAATAATGTTCATCTCTTTTGCCATATTACATTGTTTAGATTGAGGATCACTGACGAAGGATGAGTAACCGAAACGTGCATGTCTGGTCCATACGGCAAATTAATCCGTTCATACAAATGTAAATGATGCTATTGAATTTGAAGACGTGTAACATTTGATTTAGATGAAAAAAAGTGATCTCTCATACTAGTAATTAAGTAACAATTGTGTTTCATCTTTTTGGTATTTTTTATTTAGATCCAGTTTGCTATGTTCCTGAAGAAAAGCGAAAGTCAATAAACACGTAAGTCAAAGAATAAAGGGAGTGACGAAAAACATACGCGATGAAGATAAGGTGTTGTATTCTAAACTAAATCTATGATCTATATATGACCATCACAACGGTCAATGTTTTGTACCAAAAGTGCAATCATGGTAGAATAAAATGTATGAAAATTAGAGGTAAATTAATGAAAGCTTCGGTTATTTGTTTTATTTTGCTAATGATTTTTAATTCTTTTTTCATATTAGGGACGATTTGACAGACACAAACACCGTGTGTGCACCTGAATCAGACTTTACAACAAATTCTCCTCCAAATGTACATGATAACAAGGAGGACAGTCCTCCAATTTCTCTCATAGTGGGTCTCGTTGTTCTTATCTTGGTAGCAGCATTAGTTGCGGTTTTATTTGCCGTGTTTAGGAAAAGGCGACATTGTCTTATGGGGAGCCCTGAATGTAAGTAACTTGTTCATGCAAGTAAGCTACTTGTTCAGGGTTATATTAAACAGCGGCTGAAATTATCATTGAGGAAGAAAATTTAAAGACTACGCTATAACTATGTCACTAGAGGTACACCTCATTTTGAAAATATATGTCCTGAATACCGCTTAGCTCTCGTGGCAATAGTTGAATCGGGCTACGTCGTTGTCCTTTGATATCATAAGCTAAATCTCAAGCTGGATAGTTTTTTTTAAATATTAATTTATATTTCAAATATATTTCTACAGCTAGTACAAAGTCCCAAGAATATCCCAATTTTGCAACAGGTTTGGCATGGTCACACTACACTGGATATCTAAAGACATTACTACCAGGTAAAATGGTATCAATGTTTAACGTCTTCAAATTCAATGGAATCATAATGATTTAAGAACAAACACATTTGCAACATGGACCAAAATTTAATCTTGACTCATTAAAATATTTCAGATTGTTAGGTGAACACTTTAGCTTTCGCCATTCTTATTGTAGCTCTCCTATTTTCTATATTTAGCTCTCAATAAAGCAATCAAAGATTCAGAAACCTACAAAGCTCATCCAGAGCGGACGAAGTTTACATGGGTAATGCTTTGTCCTCGATCAGCTACGAGTACTGACCTTACACAAGCTCAGTCAGTTAAACTGGTAGAGACAATTCTGGTTCCTGAGACTAATTTCAAAGTCAACATGTATGAGATCAAAACTGAAGGGAGTGAAGAGGTATCTAAAAATCTGATTTTTCTCTTTTTTTCCATAATTAAGAAATGGAGCCAAAGAGAGACCAAATCCTACGCATATTTATAAACATATGTGCAATATGTTGCATTGCCATGCTATATTATAGAGAGGTTGAGATTTCCGACTTGTGACTTGTACGTGTACTTGTATTCTGGTCCACTATTGTGACGTCATCATTTATTGTGTTTGACGTCATTTGCGTTACAAGTTACACGTCGCCAGTGAACTTGTAAAGTGCGATTTACACGTAGGACTTTACTTCAAGATATTTCATCCTCTTAATTTTATAAAATGATATAAAATGGATGGCAATCAATTTAGAATGTATTCAAGTTTCTGTTTCAATAAAAAATACCGATTTTAACCCTTCGTTTTGAATTTAACTAGGCCAAAAGTCAACTCAAGTTCACTAAGTTTTTACAAGTACGCGTAGTCATCTTTGAAAAGAAATCTCAACTACAATTACGTGTAGTTCAACTTGTACACTAGACGTACCCGTACAAGTTACACGTAGGAAATCTCAACCTCTCTAATATTTATTGAATGAAATAGACCGTCATAACCTTTAAGTGGAGATTTTGGTAAGGATGGAATATTTTGAAGACATTAAACAAATTGTTTCAAGTCTGAAAATTGATTTTAAAGAGATGATCCAGGTCATGTTCTTAAGACAGGGCATATTAGAACATAAGAATATTTTGCAGCCGTGGTATTGCTGCATGGAATATCCAAGTGCCTTGATGTCCCTTGGAAACCAATCAGACATCCTCAGTCCAGAAAAGGTGGCACTAGAAGCTGAACGGTTCTCATACTATATCATGAATATCCTTAACCATGAGGAGAATACACAGTGCAAGGGAAAAGCTGTTACTTTGTTTTATGATGGTAATTTCTTTTCTATTATAATTACTCAGTATTTCTAAGATCGCACACAGTGCGACTAGCCAAGAGCGGATGCTCACTCCTCCCGGACACCTGGTCACACCTCTAGCTTGCTAGGGATCCGTCGATGCTCGATTTGGTGCTCTACTTTGAGTTCTGTTGAGATTATCGTCGGGAATTACTTTAACTCATTTCATTCATGAAAACAAAAACAAAAATTTAAATCATAATTTCGCTATATTTCATTCCTTATTATGCCATTTCACTTTTCATGAAATGACAATACAACCCCTTTCCGTAGTATCGGAAATACAACTAACATATTAACATTTGTGAATGAAACTCAAACACAAAATCCGAAAACAGATCCAAAAATTACAATAAAAAGGCATATATTAGATTTAAACTATAAATCATATCTTCCTCACGAGAAAAGAAAAATCAAACAAACAAAGGAAGACAATAACACATCGCAATAGAAACCAGAAGAATAACTGGTTTTTTTTCTCTTCAGATTTGTCCGTTCTCAAACAGCTCTGTCTCTCATCCCCGGATGTTTGTCTCGAACCTCCTATGGTGGGGTGATAGAATCTATCGTAGGTTCATCAGAGTTAGCCGTCACAAAGAGCAACATTCAATTCAAAACAAGCGATTTAATACATGAATTAATGTACAATGTATGAGTACGAGAAAAAAAAAACAAGCCTTTGTAAAGGACAGGGAAATTCCATCCTTGTATCAAAGATTTCCACTGCTAAACTTGATACTCAGGTGGGATCCTCTGTCCCTGTACAAAGGCTTGATAGATTCTATTAATATCATGGACAACATCCTAGAGTGCAGTGCAAGTGTATGTAATGTAATGTTATTAAATTCGAATATCACACGATTAATTTTACGTGTGTAATTGAAGAATCTTTAATATGGTCTTTATTTGTAAACAATTTCAGAATCGGAGACAACAGTGACAAACGAGGTTGCGCTGAAAATATTAGATGACGAAAATAAAAAGGTAAGTATGTAAAACAAAATACAAACTAAAATACACTATAACTGATTTATGTCTAAAATAATTAATTCACTTTTTATTAAAGGAAAAAAAAAGAGAGAAAAAAATCATCTGAAAGTATGGAATAGTTTTGGAACTATTTATGCTAAAGAAAATTGACATAATGCGTTTACAGTATTTAATATTCTTTTGCGTCATATCATAGTTTATAAAATTTTGTATCGGCTTCATAGATATTGGAAAAAGACAGATTTTGAATACGTTCTAATTTCAAGAGTATTATAACGTTGTGAAAAATATGACAAAAATTATTAAAGAAGGACAACCTTAATTTATCAGCGAAATTATAAGATTTTCACGCTCACCGGGAAAAAAAATCCAGAGAACTAATGCCATACCCTCGGCGTCGTTTTTTTTTTTCGTCGTCCTCCGTAGACAAAACTTTTACTTGGGCTTATCTCTTGAACTATAAGGTGTAGGGCTTTGATACCTTGTGACGAGATCTTCATTTGAGGCCATAATAGTGACCTTGGCCTTTGACTTTGACCTACTTATCAAAAACTTTAACCTGGGTTATATCTCTTGAAGTATGAGGGGTAGTGCTTTGATATTTCACATGTAGATAGCTTGTGACAAGATCTTTCATTTGCGACCATGACATTTGACCTAGTTCCCTTGACCTTGAATTTTGAACTACTTTTCAAATGCTTTAACCTGGGCTATATGTCTTGAACTATAAGTGGTAGAACTATGATTCTTGACATGTTGATTCCTTGTGATGGGACTTTTCATTTGAGACCATATTCTTTGACCAAGAGACTTTGACCTTGGACTTTGACTTTAACCTGGGCTATATCTCTTGAACTATAAGGGGTACGGCTATTATATTTCACATGTTGAAACCTTTAGACAAGACCTTTCGTTTGTGACCATGGCATTTGACCTAGTGACCTTGACCTTGGACTTTGACCTACTTTTCAAAAACTTTAACCTGAATCATATCTCTTGAAATATAATGGATATGACATTGATATTTCACATGTAGATACCTTGTGACAAGACCTTTTATTTCAGATTATGGCCATTGACCTAGTGATCTTGACCTTGAATTTTGAACTACTTTTCAAATGCTTTAACCTAGGCTATATGTCTTGAACTATAAGGGGTAGAGCTATGATTCTTGACATGTTGATTCCTTGTGATGGGACCTTTCATTTGAGACTATATTCTTTGCATTGACTAAGAGACTTTGACCTTGGACTTTGACATACTTTTCAAAAACTTTAACCTTGGATATATCTCTTGAACTATGAGGAGTAGGGCTTTGATATTTTACACAGGTAGGCACTATATGATGGGACTTCTCATTTGAGACCATGTCCGTTCACCAAGTGATCTTGACCTTGAACTTTGACCTAATTTTGGTCTTCATCTCCTTAAGTATAAAGGAAAGAATTTTTATATTTCATGCATATACTTATTTTTGCCAAGACCTATCATTTGAGACAATGACCATTAACTAAGTGAACTTGACCGTTAACCTACTTTTTAATTACTTAAACTTTTGGGTGAATTCTTAGCTCTCTGAGGAATAATACTAATATCAGATGCATAGTCTCTTCATGAGAATGCTTTGTGTATTTTATTTTTTGACAAACACCTGCTACGACGAGCTATGTAATCATTGATTACCCTATGTTTATAAAAATTGTATACTTGTTTTTTACCAATCGATATCATTCTGTTGAAAAATTGGCTAATTTAAAAGTAGCTTTAAAAGGAAAGAATAAAGATTTATAACTCTTAAACACTTTCTTCAAATCTCATCGGTCAAATTTTTTCAAATAATTTCTGTATCAAATATAAAAATAGAATTATACCCCCAAAAATTCGATATGAAGAAACAGTGGTCAGTTTTGGTTTCATTAGTTTTATCCCTTCGTTTCAATAAACTTTCTTCATTGATTATATATTGAATATTTCTGTCTATTTGTTGGTATTTATGATGCTGTTTCTCTCGTTGTGGCATATAATAGGTCAGCGCCTATATAGAATTTATTTTCTTGAGTTTTACCTAGATTTTTTTTATAAAGCATATTTCGCATTTGTAACAAGCTATTTTACGCAATTGATCTAGTTGATTTTTTTTTCAATTTGCTGATATTACTCATGGGTTTATGAAATATGCTTCATTTTTATTTTATTCTGTAGAGAAAAATAGACATTTTAGTTGTTAATTCAAATCATCATATATTCTAGGATGACAATAATGCCAGTATCTGTCTCCTGAAAACACGACAAACTGACAGATTACTGGAAAAGACATACCACGAATTAGAGAAATCATTATCTACAAGTAAAAGAGAAACATTCACTGCAAATCTTCTGAATGACGATCAAAGTATGTACATATATATTCCTCGTATATGACGTCTTTCGCGTTACCCGTAAGAATTTTATGTTGTCCTTACATGTACAAATGTACGATAAGATGCATTTCTTTTAAAAATGTATAATTGTTAAATGATATTATTTCTTTATATCGCAGAATTTCGAGAATCAAGAAAACCTTACTATCTGTTATAAATATGAAAATAAGACATTGTACTAATATATGCATACTTCAATAATAGCGATATCAATTATTTTGGTCAGTAAACGATTCAGTGGTGTGATCGGCAAATTAAAAAAATTAAATCTAAAGCCGAATCTATCTCTATCTGTTCCTACGACTTTTTTACCGGTACAACATCCTTCTTCATAAAAAGATCAAAGATCATCAATCAAAACTTTCTAAATGGTGGTTTGATGGAGAAGATAAAACATTTGTATGTACTTCTGATTTAACAAAAAATTCATACAAGTCGTACAAATCATGGACTTGATCTGAGATGTTCAAGGCTTTGCCCTTCCTTTCAAGCAACAGTTTTGTCAGATTTGGTGACACTTTGTGTTGGCAAGTTGTTTGAATTCATATGGGTATTAATTGTGCGCCTCTGGTTGCAGATTTGTTTTTATACACATACGAAAATGAATTCATGCAAAATCTTCAAAAACTCAAGAAATATGAAAACTTAAAATGTTTCAACGGCACCTCTATGTATCTTGATGATAACTTGAATATTTATAACTAACATTTTGACAGATACAAAAATCTAATTCATCCACAAGAGTTAACGTTGAATAAGGGTTACACAGATGTTAAAGTTCAACTATGTTTGGATCTTGAAATCAAAATCAATAATGGAGAAATTCAGACAAAAATATGCGACTAAAGGGAATCAAAGGAGGGGATCTCCAACAACACCAGGTTGCAGTACCCACAGCAAAACCCCAAAACACCCAATTCAAAAACACAGAGCACACAAGCACAGAAAGGGACGTAAAGGGACAAGGGACGTCAATGCACAATAGAGAAACATCAAACAAAAAAAGAATACACATTTACCAACGAGACCAGTGGGCAACCGGTGTCGACTTAGAATGGTCATCTGCCACAAAATAGCAGAAAGTGTAATTATCCTGGATTACGTGCACACAACCCTCTCACTTTTCCGATAATTCAGAGATCTCGAAGAACGTACAATTGTTGTGTTATACATACTTCTTACTGTCAGAATACCGCACACAAACAAGTCCGCAAAATGCAGGGCCCAAGCAACACAGATTAATATGTAAATGGATATAAAAAGAACGTAATGCAATCCGTGCTCAGCCGGCTGTAGCGAGCTCATGTATGTTATCACCCGAGAAGTCCGACTGATAATCAGTAAGGACAGGTGGTCAGGGCCCAGTCTTCTTTTAAGAGGTTCCGACAGGGCCGTCATTGAGTCCCGTTTCATTTTTTTCTTTTTGCTTCAACATAGTTAATGTTCTTTTCCTTGATGGCGATGTTCCAATATCTTAAATCTCTCAATTCATCAGAGCTTGAGCTAACTCTCATGTTTCGGACTTCAATGATAAAAATAAACATACTACTAAGAAACTTATAAGTCATACATATTTCATGAACTTGTGCCATCTTTTTCGGAAATTTTACAATAATTATTCTGCACTTTTTTCAAAATTGGGGACAACTCCAGCATCAGAGTTTGTATAATTTGGAATTTAATTGCTTTCATTCTATTGTGAACAAATGAAGAAAATTAGAAGGATCAAAGTCAATTCAAAATTCAACCATAAATGTAATAAATGATAAATAATATTGCGGCCTTCATATCGATTAAAATCCATACATGTCATAATATACTACCTTTCGTATATTTCTATTCAGATTTTTCATTATAATCCGTATTTAATATTTTACGACATATTTATCAATCTAAGACAAAACAAATAAATTCCTTCATGTTATATGGAGAAAATTGTGGAAATTTTATTTTAAATGAAAAGAAAAAAAACTGAGACATCTATTTTGCTTTCTTAAAAATGTTTATTATTTCATTTCAGGAATTATTGTAAAAGCTCTCAATAAAGCCGACTGGATAATACTCTACGGTGTTAACCGTAAAATACCTTCTTTATACTCATGGCTTCTGGCAGTTCTTGCCCAGCTTGTTAATGATGGAAAGTGTAAAGTACTATGCTTATTTGCTGGAACACATGAGGAACGAGCAACAAGATTCATTCCATTAACTGTAGCAATGGACTTGGAAAAGGACGAAAATATAGTAGCGCAGGTCAAAAGTATTGTTCTTGGTATGTGCTAGTCCCTTGCTTTTGTTTTCATCCAATATTAAAGATAAGAAAATATATACCATATGAAAACATAAAATTACTGAGGATTTGGCTCATACGTGTGATCGAGTGTGTTACACTGATATAGGCAATATTGTCAGAATCTTCATCTCTTTGTAATTGAAATGTGTCTTAATGTTTTTGTGATGCGTGATTGCTAAGCTAGTGTTAATCCTATTATTCAGTCATCATAGAACAAAGGAGGGGATCTCCAACAACATCAGACTGCAGTACCCACAGCAAAATCCAAAAAGCACAAAGACTAGAAAGTCTATTTGATAGCTCTTGTTTTTCAACCTGTATCTTATATCCCCCCCCCGACATGCTCGCCATAGCATTAACTATAGAGACATAACCTCATACAGTGCATGTTTTGTAGATATTGTTTTCATTTCGCGCGTTTACATCGACGACAGGTGCAGATAGACAAACAGGGGATGATAACTCCTCCCGGGCACCTGGTTTATCTCTAGCTTGTTTGGTGCTCTATTATAAGTTCTGCTGAGATTATAGTCAGAATCTTCTTTTTTCATGTTATTTTTAAAATCCTGATAATGTTATCTTTAGACGAAAACCATTTCAAGATAGTTTAATAGTTGAATCAAGATATTGTCAAATAATTTTATCTTTTGTTTTGTTAAAGGTCTACCCCCTGTTACATCATCGGACATCGTACTAAGCGATGTTTCCTTCGGAGTATCTTGGTCGTTTTATGTTAACTACCTACAGCACGTTCTCCCAGGTAAAATAATAATAATGATAATGTCACAAATTTCAAGTATCACCGTACGTTTGTTTATATCAATTCGTACTTTATCATCTTAAATTAAATGATCCCGAAAATATTTTCTGTTACATTGTAATAGATTGAAATATTTCTTTCACACAAAATCACACATTTTCGGTGCTTTCAATATGTAATTAACGCCAGTGGAGAAAAGATGGATTGAACTTTGGTTTTTACACTTGATAAATGCCAAGGGGCCAAAAATGTGTGAATTGGGGTGTTTTTGTTTCTATTTGTTACATTGTTAATTCATTTGGTGCATTTATATTCTCTACATTTATCATTCATATAAATATTGTCATAGATTTGCATCAGCGCCTTGCGGCTGCCGTGGAATCTGAAATGGAAAAGATGAATCTTGAGAAATCTGACGTCAGGATATCAAAAAGACTCTGGGAGATTGTGCCAACTTCATGCACCTGTGAGGAATTATCCAAATTTGACGACAAAATACTTGGTCCAATCAAAGTGGAACCTCTTCAAAAGAGTCTTTATGAAACTAAACGCGTCTACCAAGCCTGTCTGTATTATTTTAAGGTACTCTTCGAAAGGAATAATGTTTCTTTAATGTTTATTCATGGCAAAACTCAAGTAAGCTATAGTCATAGCGTGCCGTCAGTCTGTCGTCTGTCCGGTGTAAACTTTTAACATGTTTACACCTCCCCTGTAACCACTGCACTGAATTTCACGAAACCTTACAGGAAGCAATTACTCATGGTCCTCTACCAAGTTTGGGGTTTTCGTGCCGATCGGTCAACAAATATTGCCGCCGAGTGCTCTGATTGGCTGATGCATTGTCGAATTCTCCTCTGCAACCGTAGCACAGAATTTCATGAAACCTTACAGGAAGCAAGTACTAAAGGTCCTCCAAAACGTTTGTGGTTTTCGTGCCGATCGGTCAAAAATTGTGGCCGCAGAGGGTTCTGATTGGCTGAACCATTTTCGACTTCTCCTCTGGAACTGCTGCTCAGAATTCCAAAAAAAAATATCAGAGGAAGCAATTGCTTATGGTCCTCTACAAAGTTTATGTTTTTCGTGCCGACAGGTCAACAAATATGGCCGCAGAGGGATCTTATTGGCTGAAACATTTCTCCTCTGGTACCGCTGCACTGAATTTCACAAAACCTGACAGGAAGCAAGTACTCATCTACCGAGCTTGTGTTTTTCGTGCCGATCGATTAATAAATATGGCCACAGAGGGCTCTTATTTTCTGATGTTTATTTTTCGACTTCACCTCTACAACCGCAGCACAGAATTTCATGAAACTTTACAGGAAGGAAGTACTCAAGGTCCTCTGCCAAGTCTGTACTTTTCGTGCTGATCGGTCAATAATTCTGGTCGCAGCGGACTCTGATTGGCTGACACATTTCGATTTCTCTGGAACTGCTGCTCAGAATTTCACCAAACCTTACAGAAAGGAGGGGATCTCCAACAACACCTAGTTGCAGCATCAACAGCAACCTCCCAAAACACCCACTGTAAAACACAAAAATGACACGAACAGAAAGAGACGCAGTAGTACAATGAACGTCAATGAGTTAAAGAAGATCCTGACGATAATCCCAACAGCACTCACAATAGAGTACAAAATTAAGCATCGACGGACCCCTAGCAAATCACAGAAAAACATAAAACACAAATGACTACACATAAAACAACGAGACCAATGGGCAAACGGTGCCGACTTAGGACGGCCATCTGCCTCGTCAGTAGCAGACGGTGTGGTTATCCTGGATTACGTGCGCACAACCCTCCCACTATTCCGATTACCCAGAGGTCTCGAAGAACGTACAATTGTGGTGTAAAACAACCTCCTCACTGTCAGATGACCACACACAAACAAGACCGCAAGACGCAGGGGCCCAAGCAACACAGATAAATATGTAAATTGATATAAAAAGAGGGCATGCGTGATACGACCTGTGCTCTGCCGGCTGTAGCGAGCTAATGTATGTTATCACCCGAGGAGTCCGACTGACATTCAGAGAGGACAGGTGGTCGGGGCCCTGTCTTCTCTAAAGAGGTTTGGACAGGGCCCGTCATGGAGTCCCGTCGTCACAGTCAGTCAGCGTGCAAGTATTAAGGATGCGCTGGTACAAGACTGTAGATTGGTTAAGTACCAAGCCTAGTGTCCGTCTGGTGACATTAGGATCATATCCACGGTATAAGAGGCGTTTGATGATTCTGACGCATTTTCGATAGTAATTCTGTCTACCTTTGATCCTTCTAATTTTGTTGATCATGTCACCATAAAATGCAGGTTGCGAAATACCCAAAGTAATATACTCTGTTGCTTGTATGGGTCCGAATTTCAAAAGTAGTTGACAATAATTTTTGTAAAATTTCCAGAATGTCTTGACAAGTTTGTGAAAGCGAAAACCTTGACCTAAAAGTTTCTTTGTTATTTGTAAATTTCTATCATGAAAATCCAAAACATCAGTACATGCTCTAGCATACCGGATGAGCTGCGAAATGTAGATACCATTAGACGGTAATCTAGGAACATCACCGTCAAGCCAGGGAAAATTTACTATATTGAATCCAAAGTCATCTCTTTTGTCATACACCCTTGTATGAATCTCTCCATTAATAATTTTGATATTCAGGTCCAAAAATGGTGTTTCTGTGTTTGTGACGTTCGCCTTGTTTAGAGTCAGTTCCTGTGGATAAATGACATTTTTATACTTTTCAAAAACAGGATTGTCGATAGTAAGGATATCATCCAGGTACCTAGAAGTACCATTGAAACATTTCACATCATCATGTTTTCTTTGTTTTTGAAGATTTTGGATAAATTCTTTTTCATATGTGAATAAAAATAAATCTGCAACAAGAGGCGCACAATTAGTACCCATAGGGATCCCTACAACCTGCTTGTAGAGATTCTCACCAAATCTTACATAAATGTTGTCCAAAAGAAAGGACAACGCAATACAAAGGTCACTACATGTCCATGATTTATATGATTTGTATTCTGTATTGGAAAAGAAACCCTTTGATTCAGATGTACAAATATAAGTTTTACCCTCTCGGTTAAAGCACCATTTAATGAGTTTGGACAATTGATCATTAATCTTATCGTGAGGAAGCGTGGTGTACATATTTGAAAAGTCGTACGAAGAAATCGAATTGGCTTGAAAATTTCTCGATTTCATTTTGTCAATCACATCCCCTGAATTTTTAATAGACCAAAATAAGTTTACATCATTCCTGTTTAGAACAGTTTCACAATATTTTGCAACGTGTTCCTTTATCACCGTGAGTGCTGACGTCAGATTTCTAGACAAAATTGTAGTTGAGCAGTTGCTAGAATTAGCAATGTACCGAAATTTGTAAGGAGACTTGTGCAATTTTGGTATGCAGTATAGTGTAGGAAGATCCAGTTTAGAAATAGGGATCTTGAATGAAGAAATTTCACTGTTGTGTTTGTTCAAAATGTTAGGAACACTTTCATTGCTTTTGATATAAGTGTTTGTAGACGAAAGTTCCGAAACCAAAGTTGATATGTAGTAACGTTTTCAAATGATTATGGTGTTGTTGGCTGCTTTGTCTGCAGGAGCGAAGACATATTTTTCGTGTAAATTGCGTAATTTGGATTTGAAATATCTTTCAGATTTAGAACTTGGATTTTCGAAAAGATGAGGATTTTTGTGGAAGTTATCTATTCGAATATCGGTAATATCCAATATGAGGTTCTTCCAGTCATTCAGAGAATGTGATTCGACCCCTTCCGATTTACACCATCTTTTGTGTAGTTATCTAAGGCTTCCTTTAGTTCTTCGCGACATTTGATAAAATCTATCTTGGATGGAATTCTGTACTTATGTCCTTTCTTGAGAAGATTGCGGAGCTGCCTGTCCTGGATAATTGAAAAGTCACCTGTTACAATATGGCCAGCTGGTTTATAAAGGTATTCAGAAGTTGCACATTCTCAAGAAGTAGGACTTGATTCAAGAATTTTAGGATCTGATGTTACTTTATTGTAGTTAAATACGAAATTTCGAATAGGTTTTTTATACTTGTAACAAATAAGAGGAGGTTCAAAATTCTCAAAATATTGAGGAATAGCACTTTGGACGCGATGATCCCGAAAAATATTAGAGATGTTAAGAAGATCGAAACCTTTGTTAATAAATGGAATTTTTATGAATCGTCTTCTAAGGGGAATGTTTTAATGACAGGAAAAAGTTTATTCTGTGCGAATGCAACAATGATATTAAGTTTGAATCAATCAGTATTTCTTAAGAATGCAACCTCTGCTTCATCCAAGATAGATTTCAATTGAACTGCTGGTATTGATGAGAGAGCATGAAGCAGTTCATGTCTGCCGCCGTTTCGTGCAATTATAAGTAGATCTCTGAGGGTACGATGTATTCTAGCTCTGTTTCTAAGGTTTCTGTTTCGCCTTTTTCCGTGTGACCTAAACTTTCGTTTAGCGTCAGGGCGGATTGAAAAGACATTGATCTTTGTCGAGGTCGAGGAAATATTTCCTTGTCCGTAAATTTGATCGTTTAAACCAAGGGGGTACGCAGTTTGTAATTTAGTGATCCAGGCAAGTTCAGCTTGTAGTCGGCGTTTTTTTAATTTCAGTTTTACTTAGATTTTTGAGTTTTGGGAAAGACTGAACTGGAGTAATACTTAAATCCGAAATTGAATGTTTATATTTAAAGAAGTGATGGTACAGGAAATTTCTGTCCTTTTTGTGATGCGAGTTTCTTATCTGATATGAATGATTTCGAAAACGAGATTTTAAGGACTGGCCTGTTTCCCCTACATATTGGGCGCCACATCCCCTGGCGTTTCATGTAATAACATAAATGACATCTTGATACGATCAATCAACGTCGCTATCAATCTCGATCTTAAACGTATGCCCATTAACACTAGATGTAATCGTGGAATTGCAATTGATGAGCGGACAAATGGAACATCTCTTTCCATTGCACTGGCGAATGGTTGAGAACCCTCTGTGTTTGTTGTTAAATGTAGAGCCTGCAGATGGAGTAGTAGGTGTAATACGTCTACGGGGTATAAATTTAAGAGGTGATAGATGTACTCTGGGTGAGGTAAAAAGTTGATTACTGTTAAATGTCGATGATGGTAACGTGACTGTAGTGACAGAGGGTAATCTCAAAGGTTTTAATTTAATACGAGGCGACCTTAGAAATGCCATAATGAAATAATCGAGGATAGAAAGGTGAATTAAGATCCTGAGTAGAAGATACTACAACACAGTCAAGTTAGAGAACGATTTGGAAATAAAACACTTCAAACATCGGGTCGCGGGGAATTGTATTACCAACTCCACACTGCAACACGAAATAAGTGTAGATATAAAAGAAAGGAGGGGATCTCCAACAACACCTAGTAGTTACAGGAATCAAGTACTGAAGATCATCTATCATGCTTAGTTTTTCATACTGATTGATTTACAAATATGGCCGCCAAGGGCCTGATTGGCTGACACATTTTTGACTTCTCCTTTGCAAGCCCTGTTCAATATTTTATGATATCTAACAGGAAATAAGTTATCTATTCCTCTACTAAGTTTGTATTTTGTTTGCGCCGTGGTCTAGCGGATAGGGTGTCGGGCTAGTGATATTAAGATTGCTGCTTCCAGCCTTGCTAGGACCATGAGTCGGCCGACATATACTCTTCAATGTTCTGTGTTAATATACGAAAATATCTTTGTCTATGTATTGTTTGCATGTCTGCGGTGTTCTTTAAAAATAAAAAAAAAGTTTATGTTTTTCGTGCCGATTAGTACACAAATATCGCAGCCTATAGCTCTGATTGGCAAATTTTTGACATGTCCAAAACTGATGCTCAAAATTTTAAAAAAAGCCTTAAAGGAAGCAATGTCTCAACATGCTCAGCGGCCTCCATCGAATTGTCCACTACTATTCTTTTGTTTGCAACTCAGGTGAGCGATATGGCCCCCCTTGCGCTTCTTGTTTAAAAAAAAATATAGCGTACCGCTACTCTTCGAACATATTGCTTTTAAAGATTAAGTCCGCCATAATGTATTTTCAATTGCAAATTTTGCTCGGAACTTAGAAACTTTACCAATGAGGAAGGTTTACTCTACATATTCAAATCTTTAAATAAAGATAATTTTGGATAACAAATTTCACAAAGCATAGCTATTTCGTAAGTTCAAGAATAAATGATATAATAAATTGAAAACCATTTGTAGGCTTTTTGCATTCATTGTTAATTCTCACATCCTCGTTAATGGATTGTTATATACTTCAGAGATGATTTGCATTTGAAGACACGTGCTAAATGTGAGGTAAAGCATCCTTTTGAAAAATGGTAAATTAAGAGCTATACTTTCCAGGTTGGACAAACCACGCATTTCTTTTTGGCAGAGGTGTTTTCCCCGTGCAAGGTTCTGAAAGCTATGAAGGAGAGCAGTCTCGTGCAATTATCCGAGAAACAATTTAATCAGTTGAGAGGCAGAATGATAGATCAGACGAAATCGCTTCTTGCAACATTTCAAAACAAGTACAGTGACGAGGTTCAGACGGAAATTGTGCAGTTTAAAGGTATAGTATTACCTCATACCTATCTAAATTACGTTTTTTAGAAAATCGAATCCGATCGTGTAATACATTATGTACTCCTATTTTTATTACAGCCCCACAAACCTCATACTTATTTCCAACAAATGTCAGCCTCCTTTACTCAGCATTGAAATACACGACTATGTCATTTTTGACATATATTTCAATCATCTTTGGTAATCGGATTGAGATTATTTTGTCCTTTCAAGAATGATTGCATTTTCCATATTTCGGCATCGAACATCACTTTTAAGTCAGAATTTGTTTTAATGCGCATATAATGTACCTAAAATCTAAAAATTCTAAAAATAACACCAGAGAGCAAGTGAAATTAATTGTGGCTGCTAATGAAAAACACTTTGGCTGGAAGCATCACTGATGAGAATTTAATATTCGAAACACCTGTCTTGTGCATGGAAATTGGTTTGAAATTTTCTTCAAGAAGGTCTAGAGTTTGAACCCTTCGGCATTACTAAAGTATCAAAACAGAACCTCTATTTTAACATTGACAGACCGATAAGTCATCTTCAATAGACTATTTCCGATCTTGTTCTAAAGCACAACATGTCCTAGTCAACATCTTTTTGGCGCTTTTTACATGATGACGTCATGGTTAAAAGACGCAATTCCATTGAGACGTTACTATGAAAAAGTGCTCAAAAATTGCCTACCTTGGTAATTTTTTTCATTTTGTCAGCCATTATGAATTTGGCAAGTGGTCTATTCAAAGAATTATCAACATTTACTACCCTACACATTTTGAAATTAGATTATTCAACGTTCTCTGTTACAGAAGGAGGATCTCAATCTCTTAGTGACATGATCTTCGGCCTAATTTCAAACGAGACGACATCTACAGAGAACGAAAATGAATATTCAGAGATGGACAATCTTATTGGCGTTACCCACTATGTGAATGCAGATAACTGACACATCCAAAATAGAAACTGATGTACTTTTTTTCTAACAAAAAAACAATGTATATATAAGTCATCAGAATTCAATTTCATTGTTTGTGTTTCCGCAAAGTGTAGATTCATCTTGAGGATTATTTTCATGATTCAAATTTACTATTTTTAACCTATAACATCATATTTTTTAAGACACACATTTTCCCAAAACATATAAAATTCCCTTACACTCATAGATCCACATTTTCATACATGCACAATAAAGAGAATATCTATAAAAAGTACCTTTTCATTTTTGTATTTGTAATTTATTTTAAGGCATGATATACCTGATATAAGATTATTTGTCTTAATGAATTATTTGCGGTATCATTTATATTCTTAAATGATGCTATTGTATTTGAAGAGTTTAACTTTATAACATTATGGCTGAATCCTTGTCTAACTTAACGGCAGCTTTTGACTGTATCTATCATTAAACAATCATGTGAAATAGAATTTATATGTAGTGTTGTTTTCTTTAATCACTTTGGATTTCTAGAAGGCAAAATGTGTCAGAAACAGACATACAAGGATTTTCCAGAGACGTATAAACGTGACCTCTTGCTCTCAGCAGAAAAAAGACAACATTTAATTAAGATGATAATATGGTATCAATGATGAGATATCTTTCAAGAGCAGAATGTTCTTAAATTCTATTTTGTTTGGCGGAAATGGAGAGAGATGATAATGATTAATTGTAATTTTGACATTTCGATTTTGGATTTTGAGTTTTATTTCATTCAATGAATCAAATGTTCGGCGAAATGCAGTGGATCTTATCAGTAAAGTAAAGTTTTTGTTCAAACCCTGTATATTATATAAAATGAATAATAATAATAATAATAATAAAAAGCTGTCTTTGGTCTTGTCCCCTCTGAATGTCAGACGGTCTCCTATGGTTATAACATACATGAGCTCGCTACAACCGGTAGATCACGGACTGTATTATGTAAGCCCTCTTTTAATATCCATTTTTCATATCCTTCTGAGTTGCTTCGGTCCCTGCGTTTTGCGGTCTTATTTGCGTGTGGTCATCTACATGTAACAGTGAGGAGGTTGTTTTTCACCATAATTGTACGTTCTTTGAGAACTCTAGGTAATCGGATAAGTGAGAGTGTTGCGCACGTAATCCAGGATAACCACACCATTTGCTACTAATGTGGCAAATGGCCGTTCAAAGTCGGCACCGGCTGCCCATTAGTCTCGTTAGTTTATGTGTAGTATTTTGTGTTTGATGTTTTTGTGTCGTGTGTCTCTTTTTCTTGTGCTAGTCTTTGTATTTTCGCATCGGGTGTTTTCGTGTTTTGCTGTTGGTGCTGAAAAGGGGTCTGGTTGGAGATCCCCTCCCTTCTTGTTGAAAGAAATGTATCATATTTTTCCTTTTTAAAGCAATATAGACAAGAATAATTGAAGATATTAAAATCAGTTTTCGAGCATTTATGACATTAAAGAAAGGAGGGCAACCAGACTCAATTGCAGCACCTGCAGAAAAGCACCAAAACACCCCATGCGATAACAGAGTAAACACAGCAAGAAAAACTATAAAGAGACATTAAACACAAAACATTACAAATAAATAAACGATACCGTTAAACAATTTATGCTAACTAAAGACGGTCATTTGCCACGCCAATAGCAAGTTATATGGATATCCGGAATGTGTGCGCACAATCATACCACTTTTAATCCCTGTTATGACACATATAAAAATGCAACAGAAACATTACAAAAGGCGCAAACATAGACCTCGATATCATTCACCCCATGAAAGTCCAACACAAAATCCCCAAAGTAGGAATCCAAATACCACAATCATGCACTTGCAATCTAGGAATCGGGCCGTAAACCTTGTATTCAGTGGTCAATTTTTCATACGAAGAATTACATAGGTAAATTTCATTTTTTGCTTTACTTTTACTTCAAGATATTGCATTTTCCATATTTGACATTCCAGACATTTAAAGAAAAAATATCAGAGAGAATCAATTCGATTCTTGGATATAGATTTTTCACCAAGCCATACAAAACATTTGTATATATGGGTCATATCGTTCAATTACGTGCAGAGTTATGCCTTTATGAATGAGTTAAAGAAGATCCTGACGATAATCTCAATAGCAATAACAATAGAGCTTAAAATTGAGCATCGACGAACCCCTAGTAAGCTAGAGGAAGCAATGGATACACTGAATCTATGTATATAATTTCTTTCAGTATTTGTGTTCAATGGTTATCACTTGAGGAGTCTGACTGATATTCAGAGAGGACAAGTGATCGGAGATCTGTCTTCTTTGGTTTGGACAGGGCCCGTCATTGAGTCCCGCAGTCTTCGTCAGAGTGCAATTCTTCAGAATGCGCAGGTACAAGGTCATACATCAAGTGTCCATTTTGTGACAGCAGACTCATATCCATAGTAGGAAAGGCCATTGATGATTCTGAGATATTTTTATGGAACGCCATCACTGTCTTATGATGAGATATTTCAATATATTGGATGGTTTAATCAATATATGCGGTGGTAAGTACATTATATGCGGTGGTAAGTACATTATATGCGGTGATAAGTATATTATATGCGGTGATAAGTACATTATATGGAGTGGTACGTACATTATATGCGGTGCTAAGAACAATATATGCGGTGATAAGTACATTATATGCGGTGCTAAGAACAAACATATGCGGTGGTAAGTACATTATATACTGTGCTAAGAACATTACATGCGGTGGTAAGTACATTGTATGGAGTGCTAAGTACATTATATGGAGTGCTTAGTACATTATATGCGGTGTTAAAAACATTATATGGGGTGGTACGTACATTATATAGGGTGCTAAGTACATTATATGCGGTGCTAAGTACATTATATGCAGTGCTTAGTACAATATATGCGGTGCTAAGAACATTATATGGGGTGGTGAGTACATTATATGCGGTGCTTAGTTCGTTATGTGGTAGTTTCGTTATGAAAAACATTCTGATGACCAAGATTAAACATTTTCGAGAATCGGTTTATCATTAACCCAAAAGGACACATAAACACAAAAGGATTCAATATTTTTCCCAGCTCTATCATGGGCAGGGGGGTTGGAAGAAAAGACCGGTATTTACAGCGCCCCCCCTCGCTTTACAATGCTACATTCACCAAAGGTGTATATCAATAAAACACATTTTCTGGACAAATGGGATTCTGGAGCGAGGGGGAAACAATGTCCACAGGCAAAAACGAAAAAAGAGGGATGGATGACTATTTTAAAATTTATCTCTAGAGCGACATTAAAAGTAGGTTATAATTGCCATCTTTTTCTTTTTATATCATGGAACAATCTATTCATAGTGTGTTCCGATCAAATATTCAACCGTTTGGAAGGAAATAAATTTGTCTATATCTACACCGTGTGTATATCGCACCAGAAAGCTACATAAGTGGCCGAGAAGAAAGAAATGCAACCGGTTTTTTTTTTCAGTTTCTGGATTTCAGAGATTGCCGATTACATTGATATTCTTAAAACAGGGTGACGTGAAAATTCTATATCATTATTTTTTTTTATTCTAATTATTAGAATAAAAATAATGATATAGAATTTTCACGTCACCCTGTTTTTTTCTCTCTCTCTCTCTTCGACCACGTAAATTGAATATCACAAGCTAAAATAAAAATTATAATTTATATATTAGTAACGTAGTGTTACAGAATTAATCTACTCTTTACTAATATCACATAATTTATCTGTGCTGTAAAAAGTTCTTCTGATAAGTAAAAGCATATACAATATACGGAAACAATGCCTATTGATATCATGGTGCCTCTCACTTTAAAAAAAGCAAGAACTTTGTAAAAATTTTGAAAAATAAAATGCACCCGTGGCCAGGATCGAACTCGCGACCTTGGTAGTTGCAGTCCTGCGTCTTCACCACTACACCACCGCACCCTCGCGTGAATATGATGAAATTGTAGAATAGATTTCACTGATTGCCAAAGATTTAATATTTTCACTTTTTTGAATAAAATACAATGAAATATACCTCAATTAAACAACATAGTATTTATTTTATCTTCTCAGATAAATATTTGTGTTTAAAGGCCACAAAAACGTAAAAAAAAGGAGTGCCTTAACGTAGCTGCGATCCGAGTCTCAGAAATATTTAATCTTGGTCATAAGAATGTTTATCATAACGAGATCACCACATAACGAACTTAGCACCGCATATAATGTACTCACCACCCCATATAATGTTCTTAGCACCGCATGTAATGTACTTAGCACCGCATATAATGTACTAACCACCCCGTGTAATGAACATACCACCCCATATAATGTTTTCAACAGCGCATATAATATACTTAGCACCGCATATAATGTAATAACCACTCATATAATGTACTCACCACCGCATATAATGTTCTAAGCACCTCATATAATGTACTTAGCACCGCATATAATGTACATATCACCGCATATAATGTACTAACCACCCCATGTAATGAACATACCACCCCATATAATGTACTTAGCACCGCATATAATGTACTAACCACCACGTGTAATGAACATACCACCCCATATAATGTCTTCAACAGCGCATATAATATACTTAGCACCGCATATAATGTAATAACCACTCATATAATGTACTCAACACCGCATATAATGTTCTAAGCACCTCATATAATGTACTTAGCACCGCATATAATGTATTTACCACTCCATATAATGTACTTAACACCGCATATAATGTTCTTAGCACCTCATATAATGTACTTAGCACCGCATATAATGTACTAACCACCGCATATATGGTACTAACCACCGCATATAATGTACTAACCACGGCATATAATGTACTTACCACCGCATATAAGTACTTACCACCGCATATATTGATTAAACCATACCATATATTGAAATATCTCATCATAAGACAGCGATGGCGTGCCATACATTTTTATTGTAATTCTTTTTACCTTTGATCCCTCTCATTTTGTTTTTATATGTTTAAAACTCTGTTGCTCTGATCCGAATTTCAAGGGAAGATGACAGTAATTTTCCTAAAGTTTCCAGAAAGAGCTCGTCAGTGAGCAATCTACAGCCTTGTACATGTACATTTTGTACAAGGGCATTTTTTAGAAATACACTGTGACGACGGGTCTCCATGACGAACCCTGTGCGAACCCTTTAGGGAAGAGGACCTTCAGGGTCCTGATCACATGTCCTCTGAATGCCAGTCAGACTCCTCTGGTGATAACATATATGAGCTCGCTAAAACAGACAAGCACAGAAAGAGACGCATAAGGGACAAGGAAAGTCCCACTTTCCCGATTACCCAGAGGTCTCGAAGAACGTGCATGTCTGGTGCATGCTGTAAATTTATCAGGTTTTAAATGATGCTATTGAATTTGAAGAGTTTAACATTTGAACATAGTGAGAGTCACTGCTGGTGGACCAAGAGTCCCCGAGGGCACATGTAGCCAAGTTCGATCAACTTCGGTTGATCGTCTTTCTCTTCAACACATTCAGTGATTCAGACTCTTTTCAGAAGCTATAGGACACATGGCCTAAAGTATCAAAAAATTATAGGCCATTTTGTCCTAAACATGGAAAAAGTATAGGCCGTCAAGCGGCATAGCCGCGAGCTTGCTAGGGAGGTCCGGGGCATGTTCCCCAGAAATTTTTTTTAATTCAAAGCAAAATGGTGTAATCTGAGCCAATCTGGAGATGAAAATTGAAGTCTACAAATTTGAAAATAATGGGTGTGTAACTGAGGCCTTCTTCTTGTTTTCCTGTAGAAGTGGGACTGTCAGTGCTGTTTGATGGTCGTTAGACTTGATGTGGTCTATTACCTTGTGTAAAGGTATTGTTTCTATTTGCATCAAGGCATATTTTACAGAGCATGGCATCCGCAGTTTCACCATACCGTGACCAAGGGTATAGGGTTACCCATTTTTGTTGGAATTTTCTATCAACAGTACGTTCAGGTTGTTCAGCCTGAACTTCTGGGGTGTTAGGAGTGCCGCTTGGGGGACCGCCGCAAGACTGGCCGCCACTTGGAGATTCTTTGATCAAATTAAACAAAGTTTGCTGGCCTTCGCCCAGACGCAGCTTTTATTTGACTCGGTTATTTACACGCTTTAACAAGCATTCGCCGAGTTACATTACGTAAAGCGCTTGTATGACGTACTCTTTTTATCATCTCATGAAAACTGTTGTTACTGTTTATCGAGGTACCGAGTCAACTCGACCTTAAATTGTGTCCGCTCATGGGAAAATATTATCGGCCAATATGTCAGACAAACGGGAAAGGAATAGGCCATTTTGGCAGATGCAGGACACATTAATCGGCCATTCAGAGTTTTTATCGGCAAATGGCCGATGGCCGACGCCAATCTGAATCTCTGCACATTTGAAATTTTCTGTTACAAAATTTATGAATGTATAAAATGTGGGTCCTGTAGCATCATATCCCCCCATTCTGCTACGTCTTTTGGTACATTTTTTGGACATAATAATTTTCATACTTTTTGGCCATATTACATTGTCAAGACTTAGGATCACTGACGAGGGTTTAGTACCCGAAACGTGCACGTCTGGTACATGCTGTAAATTTATCAGGTTTTAAATGATGCTTTTGAATTTGAAGACGTTTAACATTTGAACTACTTGGTGAGTTTCACTGCTGGTGGACCAAGAATCCCCGAGGGCACATGTAGCCAAGTTCGATCAACTTCGGTTGATCGTCTTTCTCTTCAACACATTTCAAATTTTCTGTTACAAAATTTCTTGAAATTTCTAAAACGTGGGTCCTGTAGCATCATGTCGCACCCATTCTGCTACGTCTTTTGGTACATTTTTGGACATAATGATTTTCTTTTTTGCCGTATTACATTGTTAAGACTTAGGATCACTGACGAGGGTTAAGTACCCGAAACGTACATGTCTTGTCCATGCTGTAAATTTATCATGTTTAAAATGATGCTATTGAACTTGAAGACGTTTAACATTCTAATATTTATAGTATTTTGATGATGTGTTTGGTGTTCCTGTTTTGTGTCTTTACATATGTGTGTTTTATCTGTGCATTCACTTGCTCTAGTGTACCGGATAAGCAATAAGTAAATAGCGTATGACTGAACTCACCCTAAAGACACGGGAATTTAGTATGCAGAATCGTAAATCATCTTTTGTCATGAACGCTCTCACGAATCGCTATATTTACAATTTTGATATCAAGTGCAAAAATGTGTTCCTATGTTGGTAACGTTTGCTTAAATCGGTACGGGTTGCCCATTGGTCTCGTTGGTTTATGTGTAGTCATTTGTGTTTGATGTTTCTATGTGATTTGGCGTTCATTGTACCATTTCCGTCTCATTCTGTGCTTGTCTGCTTTGTGTTTTTGCAGTGGGTGTTTTGGGGTGTGCTGCTGTGGGTGCTGTAACCGAGTGTTGTTGGAGATCCCCTCCTTTCTTTTATTGTTTAGTGTCAATTCAAAAACGCGCAATTGTTATGTAGAAAAGCACACACATTGTAAAATTTACAGTACATCTAACGTTCAAAGTAAGTGCTCGCAAAGATAGTAAAAACAGCCAACAACATTTTAAAGTACATGTATCTCTTGGCAAAAAAAAAGAATGTATGATAGTTGATATACGTTGTATTTACGTTTTTGCATAAAATATACACGATATTAATATCTCATTTTTTTGATTCTGTTTCTACCTTAATTTCAATCAGTCTCGCTAAATAAAAGAATTACCGAATATTCGATATATCTATTTGATAAATATATATATACATTTAAATATCATATCATGAAGAACGTTTCTTCTTTTTTTTTTTGGCTGAGTAAAATTCGGAAGAGTAAATTCTTCATGAAGACTTATCATTCCGTTGCATTTTTCTCTTATGTCCACTTGGGCACGTAAAAACAAAGGAGAGGATCTCCAACAACACCAGGTTGTGGCACCCACAGTAAAACCCCAAAACACCCAAATTCAATGCAAAAACACAAGCAGACAAGCACGGAAAGAGACGCATAAGGGACAAGGAACGTCAACGCACAACACAGAAACATCAAACACAAAGGACTACACTTAAACCAACGAGGCCAATGGACAACCGGTGCCGACTTAGGACGGCCATCTGCCACGGAAATAGCAGAAGGTGTTGTTATCCTGGATTACGTGCGCACAACCCTCCCACTTTTCCGATTACCCAGAGGTCTCGAAGAACGTAGAGCAAGGAACCATATTTCGCCGGTGACCATATTTCGCCGTTTCTCACTTAATTGCTTCTCCTTTGTTATCGGCATTGTTTCTAAAATTTATTTTTCTATATCCTGTCAAATATGACCGTTGTAGTCATGTTTTGATATATTGTGACATTTTCTGCACCCAACTGTGATGAAAAATACCATAAAATGAGGAAAAACTGACAAAAACACCAAATTTTCGACATATACATCCGAAATTTTAACGAAAACAAAACAAAGAAAATATTTCATCGGCGATGGTTTCTTAAAAGTAGTAGTGACAAAATATTTCCAAATAACAAAATCATCAATTTGTCCGTTTTGTGTGCAAATAGGATAACTATCAACAAAAACGGCGTAATAATGTAATATGGTCACCCCCGAAAACATAGAAACGAAATATTTTGACGTTTTATAAGGAAACAATAAACTGGGTAAAATAAATTATTTTTGTAGTACTTCGATATATAGAGAATGGAGTTAAATTATATTTTTGCAATACCAATCATTGAATTTGCCTCAAAGTATGGAGAATTTCTTGGAAATATACGAAAAGTGCGGCGAAATATGGTCACTTGCTCTACAATTGTAGTGTAAAACAAGAACGTACAATTGTAGTAAGACTCAAGTAAGCCAGGATCGAGAGATGATCCTCGGATCAGGTAACCCTGACTTAAGTCAGACTTAAGCTATGCTCAGATGAGAACTAGTTGGATTGCAGACCTTTGGATCCACGCTTACTTGCCAGAGTACAGCTTGAGCTTGGATCACAATGCAAAAATGGCATATAATTATGAAAAATATTAAAATGTTCAGAATCTTCAAAAATAAATTTTATGAAATTTGATAAATACATTTGAGATAACGGGATAATAAGTATATTAAAAAAATTATTAAATAGTATATTGAAAATCTTATGTTACTTATGATTCCATGAGTTAAAGAAGATCCTGACGACAATCTCAACAGCACTCACAATAAAGCACAAAATTAAACATCGACGGAATCTCTTTTTTAAAGCAATCTCAGTCGGAAAAAAGCAACCCCTTTGGAAAGCACAGACATTACGAAATTTACATTTTTTTTTTGTTTAAAGATGTTGACTGCACTTTACAAAAATGAATAAAAAAAAGGGGGGGGGGTATTTCGGGAAACCCTATATATATTATAGTGCATAAGATGCTAGTATCTCTAAGTAGTTATTTTTCTCTAAATTTGTCTTTCCACAATATAAGAACTGTTCATTTTGTAAAAAAAGAAGTCATAAACTTAGGCTTAAATGCTCAAATCTGAGCTCCTCTCATGTAGACCATACAGGTGTGCAAGCAAAATGGAAATCTTAAGCTAGGCTTGAGCCAAGATAAGTTTATCTAGGCTTAAGCAAGTGGCCATTAGTATGGTACATTACATGAATATTTTCGTTCGATTTAGATGGAAAACAAAATTTTCAATCGGAATTAAGGAATGTCTTATTTTCTAATGTAGATTAAGAAACTTGATTATTTGTACCATGAATTAATCAACAAGATGATGATTTCCTTGATCAAGCTACACATATTGGCCTATGCTAAAATATGAATATTCAATTGGTTTCATTTACCTTTGTGGTGCAGATATTTTTTCCAAACTCATTATAAGTGAAATCAATATTCCATCAACTTTCTATTAAAAAATACACAATGTAATACTGTACATATAACATACATTACAAAAGAACCTATCAGTTATTCAGTCTCAAAGTCAAAAGGCAAGGCAATATTATGAGAATTTCCATAGGAACTACTGCATACATAGGAATGAATAACATTTGGAAAAGAGACCGGGTGCCCTGGGAGAGTCAATGTCTCCTGATTGCACGCAACACCCGTCGAAGCAGCTCCATGAAAAATTGTCCGATTGTCTCGATGTACATATTGATGTACACATAACTAATAAATAATGACGATAATGTCGCTGATGAATGATCAATGTCTTCCAGGTATTTCTTCGTACTGTGTCTCTTCCATCTCTATATTGCTTGTTCGAATGATGGTCTTGCCTGAACTGAAAAAGGAGAAGATTTGATTTATTGACTTGAAATTATAAAAATAGCAATCCAAGGAATGCTTGTGTCGCCTGCGAAGCGGTTTTGATTATTATTCTAGAAAGTGGATCAAAATTCTTGAAAAGCCCTATCACCTACCAATCAAAAGATATAGCCAATATTACTTTTCTTGAAAAGTAGGTCAAATATCTGGATCAACGTCAAAGGTCAACTTTAATGGTCTGTGTAGAAAGGTCTTGTCAGAAGGAATACACATGTGAAATATCCAAGCCCTATCACTTACCAATCCAAAAATGTAGCGAATCTTATCTTTTTTCAAAAGTAGGTCAAATATCTAGGTCAAGGTCACAATGTCAAAATTTATGGTATGTGTAGAAAGGTCTTGCCACAAGGATTGCACATGTGAAATATCAAAGCCTTATCACCTACCAATCAAAAGATATATCCATTCTTAATTTTCTTGAAAAGTAGGTCAAATATGTAGGTCAAGGTCACTAGGTCAAAAATTATTGTATGTGTACGAAGGTCTTGTCACAAGGAATACATATGTGAAATATTAAAGCCCTATCACTTACCAATCAAAAGATATAGCGAATCTTATCTTTTTTTCAAAAGTAGGTCAAATATCTAGGTCAAGGTCACAAGGTCAAAAATAATGGTATGTGTAGAAAGGTCTTGCCACAAGGATTGCACATGTGAAATATCAAAGCCTTATCACCTACCAATCAAAAGATATATCCATTCTTAATTTTCTTGAAAAGTAGGTCAAATATGAAGGTCAAGGTCACTAGGTCAAAACTTATGGTATGTGTAGGAAGGTCTTGTCACAAGGAATACACATGTGATTTATCAAAGCCCTATCACTTACCAATCAAAAGTTATGGGCTGTGACACCCAAAGTGTGACAGACAGACGGACGGACGGACAGACGGACAACGGACAAAGTGATCCCTAAGTGTCGCTATGCTTCGCAGGCGACACAAAAATGATGAACTAGTGTTTCGTATATTCTATATTGTTGTGGGTCATGTATTATTTTAGTTTTACTTTATGTGTAGGTACACATGTACTTAATCATGTTATTTAATGCTTTCATAATAATTCTTTCTATATTTTACTATGTCATGTTTATTTCATTAGAGAATATTCCAGTTTGTTCTTTGTTACATCAATGTCATCACATGACTGTGATTTCTAGAATTTACTCTATTGTTAATCATTTGTAATGAGTCATTGTTCTAGAAGCTTCTGGTAAATTCATTTGTATTAAGTATATATACCTCTGAGGAACTGTGTTGAAGGGACATTCGTACACATTCGTAGACACGATTCATTCATCTATTCTGATATACTGGGATACTTTATTTGTTGAGACTTTAATCCATTTAACAACGTTTGGACACTGATCTTCGAGAACGTTTGTGATTACCGGAAACCATACATTCAATAGACTTTGTGGACCGTAACGGACACTTTGATCCGGACATTGCATTGTAAGTTGTAATCATTTTAAATATATACATTTTGTACATAATTAAACTTGTAAATTTATATTCTGTCTTTGTCTGATTTTTGCTGGCGTTTTGGGGTATTCTGACCCATAACAGAATTGGGGGTTCGTCCGGGATAGTAATCTCTGCATATTTGCATTTTTACGTAAAGTTCGTTTTTTGAAAAAAGGAAAATTCTCAAAACTTTTGCCAGCAGAAATCAATCATGGTATTTTCGGTCACTGAATTTTTGAAATCGCTGACTGTACAAGAGTTCGAATCATTGAAGAAAGATGATTTGATTGGTTTAGGCCTTCACTTAAAGTTAGATGTAAAATCTTCTATGAGAAAACTAGAAATTAGAAATATTGTGGCTAAAGAGCTTTTAGCTGAGGAAATCTTTTCGTCATACGATTTTCCTGTTGAACCTGTTTCAAGCGAAACCAAAATGTCAAAATATGAGTTTGAATTAGAGAAAATGAAATTACAATTACAATTTGAAAAAGAAGAAAAAGAAAGACAAAGAGAAAAAGAAGAAAGAGAGAGACAGGAACGTATGCACGAGAAAGAACTCCAGTTTGAGTTAGAAAAGTTAAAATTAGAGAAAAGCGCTAAGGAAAATCCTGTTCCTTCGCCTGTCAAGTCTGAATTCGACGCCGCCAAAAACATCAGATTAGTACCAAAATTTAAAGAAAAGTCTGTGGACAAATATTTTCCACATTTTGAGAAAATCGCGGCCAATCTGAAGTGGCCACGCGATTTTTGGCCAACTTTATTACAAAGCGTACTTATTGGCAAAGCGGCTTAAGTGTACTCGGCGCTCAGTATTGCTGAGAGTTCAGACTATGACAAGGTCAAGGACACGATTTTGAGAGCATATCAGTTAGTACCTGAGGCGTACAGACAGAAGTTTAGAAAGTACAAAAAGTTCGAAAATCAAACATATGTTGAATTTGCTCGAGAAAAAGAAGATTTATTTGATCAGTGGTTTCGATCTAAGAAAATTCCCAATTCATTTGACAATTTGCGTCAAATAATTCTGATAGAAGAGTTCAAAGAGTGTGTACATCAAGATTTAAGAACTCATTTGGAAGACAAAAATGTTAAAACTCTTGAAGAAGCCGCTGTTTTGTCTGATACGTATGCTCTCACTCATAAGAAAAATTTTGTGTCAAAAACTCAATCTAGCGATAGTGCTAAAACGTCAGATTTTCCAAAGAAAAATTTACAAGAGTCTCAGTCGTCCATTAGTTCCCAGTCACCATCTCAAGGTGGTTCTACGTCCGGTCCTAAGTCCGAGCGTTCTGAGGCATCCCCAGGGGTGGGGTCGCTTCCTACATGCAATTATTGTAAGAAAAAAGGTCATGTTATTGGTGAGTGTTTGATCGGGCACCTGATCCCACCTCTAGCTTGCTAGGGGTCCGTCGATGCTCAACATGGTGCTCTGTTGTGAGTGCTGTTGGGATTATCGTCAGGATCTTCTTTAACTCATTTGTGTCACACTTATGCCCTTTGCCGTGTGGAGCTCGTAAAAAAGTTCCCCGCGAGGGGTTTGACAGTAAGTGTTTTGAATATATTTCCCTGACATGGTCGCCATAGCACTTTCTATATAGACATAACGTCAGACAGTGCATGCATTTTATATACTGTGTTCTTTATCGTGCATTAACATCGACGGCGGGTGCGGCTAGCCAACAGGGGATGCTTACTCCTCCCGGGCACCTGATCCCACCTCTAGCTTGCTAGGGGTCCGTCGATGCTCAACATGGTGCTCTGTTGTGAGTGCTGTTGGGATTATCGTCAGGATCTTCTTTAACTCATTTGTGTCACACTTATGCCCTTTGCCGTGTGGAGCTCGTAAAAAAGTTCCCCGCGAGGGGTTTGACAGTAAGTGTTTTGAATATATTTCCCTGACATGGTCGCCATAGCACTTTCTATATAGACATAACGTCAGACAGTGCATGCATTTTATATACTGTGTTCTTTATCGTGCATTAACATCGACGGCGGGTGCGGCTAGCCAACAGGGGATGCTTACTCCTCCCGGGCACCTGATCCCACCTCTAGCTTGCTAGGGGTCCGTCGATGCTCAACATGGTGCTCTGTTGTGAGTGCTGTTGGGATTATCGTCAGGATCTTCTTTAACTCATTTGAAGCTTAAGAAGAAAAAAGAACTTAAGTCACAGGCCTGTGCGTCTGTTAGAAATGATAGGAAAGCCTTAGATTCGATTTGTTCTGACAATCCTGAGATTCAGGGTTCTAAGTCCAGTTCTGATGATTTTGTGGAGGATCATTGTAAGCCCTTTTTGTCACAGGGATTTGTTTCACTCAGTGATTCTAGCGAAGCGTTGCCTGTTCAGATTTTGAGAGATACTGGTGCTGCCCAGACTTTATTGTTAGAGGGTTCATTGCCTTTGTCTGAGCACACTTTTACTGGTAGGTCAGTTTTATTACAGGGTGTGGAGCTAGGCGTCATTGATGTTCCCCTTCATAAAATTTATTTGAAGTCAGATTTAATTACTTTACCTGTTATCGTAGGTGTTCGACCTACTCTTCCCGTTCAAGGCGTTTCCTTGTTGCTTGGCAACGATTTAGCTGGCGGCAAAGTTGTAGCCGATCCGATTGTTTGTGAGAAAATCACGTCCGATGTCGTGTCCGATGATGAAGACGACGACTTGTACCCAGCCTGCGCAGTTACCAGGGCGATGGCCAGGAACAGACTAAAAGAGGCTGAGAGTACTTCTGCACTTAACGAGGACCATCCCTCCGAAAATATAGACCTTTCTGACACATTCATGTCTACCATTGATGACAGCGTACCTGAGACGTCAGTACCACTTCATGTTGACAAGTCTCCGACAATACCCGGTGATGATTCCCATCCGCCATTAGACAGAGATACAGATGCCTTAAGCCGTGAGCAGCTCCTCTCCGAGCAAACTAAAGATCCGGAGATCATCCGGCTAAGTAAGAGGGCCCTTCCCCGAGAAGAAGCGGACAAAGTCAGAGAGTGCTTCTACATACAAGATGGCATCCTTATGCGGAAATGGAGACCACCCGATGCACCCCCTAATGACGTGTGGCGGGTCGTTCACCAGGTAGTGGTTCCAGTAGCGTATCGCGGGGACATCATGAGTTTAGCTCACGACACACCAATGGCAGGTCATTCAGGTGTCAATAAGACTTATAATAGGATTTTAAGTCACTTTTACTGGCCTAGGTTGAGAAAAGATGTGTCTGAGTTTTGTAAGTCTTGTCATAATTGTCAGATGGTAGGTAAACCCAATCAAGTTATACCACCTGCTCCCCTCCAACCCATTCCAGCCTTTGAGGAACCTTTTAGTAGGGTGTTAGTTGATTGTGTAGGTCCTTTGCCTAGGACTAGGTCAGGGAATCAGTACTTATTGACAATTATGTGTACTTCGACTAGGTTTCCTGAGGCCATACCTCTTAGGAATATTAAGGCAAAGACCATAGTTAAGGCCCTTACAAAGTTTTTCAGTCTCGTAGGTGCTCCCAAGGCTATTCAGTCAGATCAGGGTTCGAATTTTATGTCAGGATTGTTTCAGCAGGTTATGCATGAGCTAGGTATCAGGCAGTATAAATCTTCTGCGTACCATCCTGAGTCCCAGGGGGCACTTGAACGCTTTCATCAAACCCTTAAAACTATGATGAAAACATATTGTCACCAGTATGGAAAAGACTGGGATGAAGGGGTTCACCTCCTGTTGTTTGCGGCACGAGAAGCGGTTCAGGAGTCCCTGGGGTTCAGTCCCTTTGAGCTAGTTTTTGGGCATATGGTCAGGGGGCCATTGAAGTTGTTGAAGGAAAAATGGTTGACTGAGACTAGCGATTTGAATCTCTTAGACTACGCGTCTAATTTCAAAGAGAAATTATATAATGCTTGCAAATTAGCTCAAGAAAATCTCAAAACATCTCAAATGAAAATGAAAACATGGTATGACAAAGATGCTAGAAACAGAGTTTTTAAACCAGGCGATAAAGTTCTTGTATTTTTGCCCATTACTGGTCATCCTTTGCAAGCTAGATATTTCGGTCCTTATGAGATTGAGAGTAAAATTAGTGATGTTAACTATGTGGTTAAGACACCAGGTCGGCGAAAAGAAAAAATAGTGTGTCATGTTAACATGTTGAAAGAGTATTTTGATAGAAGTGACCGAAATTTTGTGAAACCAGTTTCCACTTTGGCCAATGTAAATACATTAGAAAATTGTGTTGAACCTGAATGTAATGAAGAGACTGTCGAAAAAGACTTCACTCAAAGTGTCCGTTTGAAGAATTCTGAAATTCTGACAAGTCCGGAAGTGAAACTCGGACATCTGACCGTGCATCAAAAAGAGGAAGTGCACCAATTAATGCGGGAATATACGACCATCTTTCCGGACGTTCCAAAAAAGACGAATGCATCTCATCATGACGTCATTGTGGGTGATGCGTCACCTATCAAACAGCATCCCTATCGGTTAAACCCAATTAAGCTTCAATACATGCGGAAAGAAATTCACTACATTCTTGAAAATGACATTATTGAACCCAGCAATAGTGATTGGAGTTCCCCATGTATTCTTGTTCCGAAGCCAGACGGAACCTTCCGATTGTGTACGGACTTATGAAAAGTCAATTCAGTCACCAAAACTGACTCTTATCCGATCCCACGAATTGATGACTGTATAGATAAAATTGGCAGTGCAAAATTTGTCAGTAAATTTGACTTGCTTAAAGGCTATTGGCAGGTCCCGCTTACCGAGAGAGCCAGAGAAATATCGGCATTTGCGACTCCAGATGGGCTATACCAATATAAAGTAATGCCCTTTGGTATGAAAAACGCACCAGCCACATTCCAGAGGATGATTCATTCGCTCTTAAATCATATCGAAGGATGCGAGGCGTACATCGATGACGTCATCATCTACAGCGACACCTGGAATGACCATCTCCGAATCATGCGTACCTTCTTTGACATACTGGCGAAAGCAAACCTCACAGTGAACCTTGCGAAAAGTGAATTTTGTCACGCGACTGTAGAATATTTGGGTCACAAAGTAGGTCAAGGTTTTGTTACTCCTATCATGGACAAGGTGGAAGCTATTTCAAAGTTCCCGATTCCTACCAATAAGAAAGAGATAATGAGATTCTTGGGAATGGCAGGATTTTACAGAAAATTTTGTCCAAATTTCTCGTCAGTTGTTGGTCCACTTACCAATCTCTTACAAAAGAGAGTGAATTTTGCATGGACCAATGACTGTGACGAATCTTTTAAGAAAATCAAATGTGTTCTCATGAATAGTCCTGTCCTGTCAGCTCCAAATTTTGATAAGCAATTTAAGCTTACTGTTGATGCCAGTGACGTAGGAATCGGGGCTGCTTTGTTTCAAGAAAATGATGATGGTGTAGATAGAGTTGTTTGTTATTTTTCAAAGAAATTGACTAAATGTCAAAAGAATTACTCTACTATTGAAAAAGAGTGTCTTGCATTATTGTTAGCTTTACAACATTTTGATGTTTATTTGAATGTTACTCTACATCCCATTCTTGTGTATACTGACCACAACCCTCTCACATTTTTGCACAAAATGTCAAACAAGAATCAAAGACTTACAAGGTGGAGTTTATTGTTGCAAGAGTACAATATCATTATTAACCATATCAAGGGCAAAGACAATGTGATTGCAGATGCACTATCGAGAGTTTCATGAGTGATTTTTGAAGAATTTACCACCTAAGTTTTCACTGACATTCAAACTTTTTTTAAGGGGGGAGGTGTTGTGGGTCATGTATTATTTTAGTTTTACTTTATGTGTAGGTGCACATGTACTTAGTCATGTTATTTAATGCTTTCATAATAATTCTTTCTAGATTTTACTATGTCATGTTTATTTCATTAGAGAATATTCCAGTTTGTTCTTTGTTACATCTAGAATTTACTCTATTGTTAATCATTTGTAATGAGTCATTGTTCTAGAAGCTTCTGGTAAATTCATTTGTATTAAGTATATATACCTCTGAGGAACTGTGTTGAAGGGACATTCGTACACATTCGTAGACACGATTCTGATATACTGGGACACTTTATTTGTTGAGACTTTAATCCATTTAACAACGTTTGGACACTGATCTTCGAGAACGTTTGTGATTACCGGAAACCATACATTCGATAGACTTTGTGGACCGTAACGGACATTTTGATCCGGACATTGTATTGTAAGTTGTAATCATTTTAAATATATACATTTTGTACATAATTAAACTTGTAAATTTATATTCTGTCTTTGTCTGATTTTTGCTGGCGTTTTGGGGTATTCTGACCCATAACAATATCTACATAGATATATAGTTGACATCTGCCTTTGCTTTAATACATTTGGCTGTCAGAAAATCAGAAGCATTTTTATGTTGTCATTAATGCTTGATGTTTCCGTAGGTCTGTTATGACTGTTTTTGTCAGCTTTTATGATATTAAACATGTAGTGCATATTGTTGTTTTCTGTGACGGGTTCAAAATTTCTCTGAGACTACGTCTATAACAAAACATATAATGAAATGAGATTTGTAACCAAAAATCAATTGAGGGTCGGTCGGTGTAAGATTATTTACCTCTTATTCCTCTAAAACTTCAGAATGAAAAGGCAGATTTTCAAGTGATGCTTACAGCGTTTGTATACTTGACTTATTCAATTCTTCCACGTAAATGAGATGAATTTAACCAAGTCACAACAGTTACTGATTTTTTTCAGTATTCTAAAATATTTAGCGTCATTTATTAGGATAAAATATTCTCAATTTTGGAACGATGTAGTCTAGAAAGCAATGGGTTGATTTTTTTTCGGGGAACACTCCGTTCCCTAAACCTCCAGCAGCAGGAGCTTTGTGTCTCGGCTAAAACCTTCGACTTCAAATACTATAGATATCTTGCGAGCACTTCCAAAGCGTTAACCAACGCGGCGGCTGATAATCAATAGTATCAAATAGTTTTATTGTACTTGTTTTACACATAATGCATTTACTTACATTTTCATAAATCCGAAAAACATGAGAAAACCGCATAATCCCAGCAATATAACTATTAGGAGGACAAGTCCTGAAAGGAAGATCTTAATTAGAATTAAAAAGGTCACACTGTCTGGTAAAAAAAGTATATCCCCGTGCAATTGTATTGTTATAAATGTACTACAATTTTCGATAAAGAATACTCAAATAACTTAAGCAAATTATCTTCGAAGAAATCAGGGAATATCGAACAGGACTTGGTTGCATCACAGATGGACGACCATCATCATACCTGAATGTGAAATACAGGGTATGCCGATTAAGGACGAACATCGGCATCTTTAGTAGCAAATTGTGAAGTTTTCCGGAAAACGTTTGTACAAAACTTCCGGTTTTTTTTTTTTTGTTCGGTTTTAAAAAAAGCACAATTGTTTTGACTACACAAAGCAGGGGCCCGTGAAAAACACAGATGAATATGTAAATGGATATAGAAATAAAACAATCCTATAGACGTTATGTGCGGATTGAAAAGTAAGTTTCTGGCAGTAAAAAGCTTAAGAATATCCACATGCTTTGGCTTGAATCCTTAAATTGTATAACTAAAGTACAATGTGTATGTTTTATGACTAAGCTTATGTTGGTGTTCGTAGATTCAAGTATTTGTTTCAAAGAAACGTTTAAAATCCTTTAATACTACAGTTTATCCGTTTATTCCCAGGCAAATAATTCAAAACCAAATAAGATACCAGAAAAAAGCAAATACCGAAGTTAACCAAAAGAAGACATGGGATAGATGTAACAGTGGACTCTCATGTCAAATAAAGAGGTTGTTTGTGTGAGTTCATCATTTATTGCCAGGATACGTATTACGAACAAATAAACCCTACAAAACATATAACACATTTTGAATATTCATAATGAATGTATCATAATAATAAAATTTCAAAAATAGATTTACTAAATCAATTTGACAAGTACCTGTTTATGGAACAAGGTGTATTATGTTTCAAAAATCGGAGAACATCTACCGAGATAATATGTTCACATGAAAGATATGTCATGTGTTATCGGATATCGTAAAAGTAAAGATATGTTCAAAATGGATGGTCAACGCCAAACTGTCAATGTTGGACCCTCTCGAGTTTGTGATTAGCTAGAATACTAGCAACTGGTTATACTGGCGGTAAAATGTGTTTGACCAATGAATATCACTGACCAGTACCACGTCATAAGATATATATAGAGGAACAAGATATTAATAGAAAAATAATAAACGAGCAGAACCTGTTATGACATATAACGTCAATATCTGTATGAATTATCATGAAAAATAAGTAAATTATCACCCTATCACATAGAGATAATGCAACAAATTTTCAACCTACCACGTGAAACGTCTAACGGAAAGTTTTGCATGTGAAACATAATGTTTTAATTGCCACAACATATAAGTTTTTTTATATGTCGTTTGAAATTAAGACAGCAATTTCATGTAAAAAAATTGTTTCGCTTCTCGAGAAGTGATCATAGTTGGTTGATCTACTTACCTATTTGCATTTAGACAAACATGTTACAAATAATATACATAACAAGACATCATTCCACTGACACTCTCACACATTACTTACTGACAACAAAATATCTCTCCAAGAATGTATAATAAATAAATACATACATTTGTAGTAGTCACATACCATCACGATTTATATATACATTATTTTGAATCATTTATGTAAGCGAATTGAATGAAAATAGATATGTAATAATACTCACAGGTGACATTAGTATAGTAATATGTAACAAACCTTTGAACGTAAAACTTTAAACTTGAGATAAACGTTAAGAATAGAAAATAAAAAAATATACCTGCAAAAATAGGCAATATTTTTCACTTTCGGACATTCAAAAGTGGCCATTTGATTGAAAAAAAAATCTCGTTTAAATTCCCTTGTTAATGTTTCAAAGATTCCCCTTTTTTTTAGAAAAAAATGTTCTGTTTTCATTTTTTTTTCAAAATGAACTTCTCTGTATTTATTTATTTTATGATGATAATATGCTGTATTGCTCCCAACAAAACGTAGGAACGTATGCCTTCTTTCTGCAATGATATAGTGGTTTGCTAAAATTCTAATGTATAATTCTATATTGCAACAATTTTAAAGAAGAGTAATGTGTTTCTTTATGACCTATTGATTGGCCTCCCTCCCGCCATCAATTACCATTTCTGATTTATTTACCTTAATAAATTGTGTTTTATCTCCTAAACTCTAAACCTTATGAAAACCAAAATGTCATATACATGTATCTACATTAGCCAATGAGACATGTTGATGAGTCAAAGCATAATCATGTGCCTATTGATTCACTAGCATGAGTTAAAGAAGATCCTGACGATAATCTCAACAGCACTCACAATAGAGCAAAAAAATTAGCATCCCGTCACCCCTAACAAGCTAGAGGTGAGACCAGGTGCCCGGGATGAGTAAACATCCCATGTTTGGCTAACAGCACCCACCGTCGATGTTCACGCACGAAAATGAAAACAATATCTAAATTGCTTGCAATGTCTGAAGTTAAGTTCAATCAAGAACATAGACACAAATTCTTAACTGCGGTGTAGCCTTCAGAGTTGTTCATAAACTTTTTCAACAAAGCAAAAGTAGGTTATCCACTTTGATCACTTCGACATAGTCTTGTCAGGGGCTACCTACTTATATGATCGCAACAGTGTCTAACATAAAATGTGAGTAACGATGATGAAAAACATAGGAAATGGTACATGCACATGTCAAGTAAAAAACGAATCCCATAATATTACGACGATAAGTGAACTAAATACCAGGTTCTTATCTACTTTTCACTTTATCTCAAGATAGAAACGCAAAAACTAGCTTGAATGAAAAAGAGCAACACCAAACTTCTTCTTACCTATTAGAAGCCATTGTAGATGGACTGGGAAGTTCGTATCTAATCCGTTAACTATTTGAAAGCAAAAAACCGCGGTTACATGACTATTTGTTTGATGTAATCACATTGAAGTAAAAACCCCCTTAATTAATTCTTTTTCATTTGTTCGATGGTTTCAAATTGAAGACATAATTTCTAAATTAGATCAAAAGATAGAATGAGCCAGTTTGCATTTTACATGTTTCATCAATATTTATATTAGAAATACAAAGACAATCACCATGTTTGGATTGCTGTCTTATGTTGGGTCTCGTTATTATGTGATGTGGTCATCATGATTAAACCAAACCACATAATAACGAAGTATCATAACATCATGATGAAGCCACACCACATAATAACGAAGTATCATAACATCATGATGAAACCACACCACATAATAACGAAGTATCATAACATCATGATGAAGCCACACCACATAATAACGAAGTATCATAACATCATGATGAAGCCACAACACATAATAACGAAGTATCATAACATCATGATGAAGCCACACCACATAATAACGAAGTATCATAACATCATGATGAAACCACACCACATAATAACGAAGTATGATAACATCATGATGAAGCCACACCACATAATAACGAAGTATGATAACATCATGATGAAGCCACACCACATAATAACGAAGTATGATAACATCATGATGAAGCCACACCACATAATAACGAAGTATCATAACATCATGATGAAACCACACCACATAATAACGAAGTATCATATCATCATGATGAAGCCACACCACATAATAACGAAGTATCATAACATCATGATGAAACCACACCACATAATAACGAAGTATCATAACGTCATGATGAAGCCACACTACATAATAACGAAGTATCATAACATCATGATGAAGCCACACCACATAATAACGAAGTATCATAACATCATGATGAAACCACACCACATAATAACGAAGTATCATAACATCATGATGAAACCACACCACATAATAACGAAGTATCATTACATCATGATGACGCCACACCACATAAGGAGACCCAACATAAAATAACAATTTAACCGTGTGATACATGTGATACAAGTTTTAACTTGCCATGAGTAATGTTGACAACATCCAATTTTGTAGCTAAGGATTCTTTGAATGAGTTTACCATGGTTACGTTTCCATTGGTATGTCTGAAAATAAATATAAAATTCAATCCAACAGCATTTTTTCTTTTCTCTCTGCTTAATTTTCTCCAATTTTACGATCAAAAGACAAATGTCGGAATCAATTTTTATACCTTGATATGTTAGGAAAGATATACTACTTCGACAATATTATTGAAGCAATCACAGCTACGATTTCTTTTGAAAAGAAAAGTATCAGGAGGGATTATTTGAACAGTAAGTATTTTAAAGATTAAAAAAAATCAGGACAAAATATTACTCACTCCGAATACGAAATTTCCCTTTGAATATCGACGGTTGTAATATCGCTGAAACAATTTCAAGCAGAAAATATTACATGTTGCAAGATATTCTAGTTTAGAACCATCCAAAACAACAAACTCATTTAAAATATTGAATAAGATTTTTCTGCAAGGCCTACGTGAAGGTGTTAATAGCAAATAGAAGATGCTTGTAACTCTCTCTTCAGTCACCTGATCTCATCTCATCTGGGGATTGATTTTTGATTCTTTTCAGAATGTTTAAGTTGATTGTTTAACTAAAATCTCTAAAGAAGTTTTTAGTACGATTGATATTTATTGTAGGTGGCGCTGTAGAAATCAATTTGTGCGGCAACACATACAAGTGCCATAGTTTTAAATTTTCCATGGTTAAATTGGAATTTTGTATTGGATTAAAATATTGAAACATATAAAATGTAAATGCTGTGTTATGCATGTATAAGTGTTCGTTGTTTTTTTACTTTGCTGTGGCAGATTCCGCAAGGAATTATCATGTTTGACCTGCGATGGATCAATAACATCTATTCATTTATCAAATGTATCCAGGGTTGCGTTTCTTACTTTGTTTGCTATTGTTTTAGCCGACCTTCTGTCCTCTCTGAATATAAGTCGGGCTCCTCGGTGATCTCGCTGCAGCCGGCAAAGCACGGATTGTATTTCGTATGCCTGTTTTTTATATCCATTTACATATCCATCTGTGTTTCTCTGTTTGTATGTTCATCTAACAGTGGAGAAATTATTTAACAACACTAATGTGCGTTCTTCGATACCTCTGGGTAATCGGAAAAGTGTGAGAGTTGTGCGCACATAATCAAGGATAAGCACACTGTCTGCTACTGACGTGGCTGATGGTCGTCCTAACTCGGCACCGATTGCCCATTGGTCTCGTTGGTTTATGTGTAGTCATTTTTGTTTGATGTTTCTGTGCGATTTGGCGATCCTTGTATCATTTGCGTCTCTTTCTATGCGTGTCTCCTTTGAGTTTTTTAGTGGGTGTTTTGGGGTTTTGCTGTTGGTACTACAACCGGGTGTTGATGGCGATCCCCTGCTTTCTAACTCAGCAATTGGTCCAATCTACGTGGATATTTTACTCGCAATAGATATGTTACATGATTCATATGATATTCATATATAGAGAAGAAGTGTGTTATATGTGTTTTGTTACGCGTATGTAGCTGACAGCAAGTGCATGTATTGTGTATGTAAGGCGCGTTAGCGCGTTTCATGCGATAAGAGCACTTGCTTTATGTTGCATACACGTAAGAACATAAGAAAACACAAATTATGACATTTATTCTATTCATATGTACCACAATTGTCATTTTCATTCTTGTTTCCTGAACTCATGTTTTCCAGGTTAAAAGGTGACGTTAAAATTTAGTTCACCGCGGGTTCAGTTTGCAGGTTTGAAAAGCCGTCACTGCGTGTTTCTGTAGAGTTAATGTATTGTAACGTCAAGATTGTTTACACACAGAATTGCAACTGGTTCCTTTCAATAATTTCATAACATTGGTTGTGCAAATATATGGAATTAATTACTCTTCGTGAAGCTCATCTCCAAAAAGGATAAACAATCAATGGCACATACTTTGCTTCAATCCTTAAACAAATACGGAAAAATGTTAAACTTAAGCGCCGCGGAAGGCTCGCTGGTTAAAGGTGTTTTCTTCCATCATTACAATTCTCCTGTTCAGAAGTCTGCCACTGCCCATGGTTGTCATTCATGTTTGTGGCATTAATTTGATTGAGCATCCGCCTTATTCACCTGATCTTGCTTCATCAGACTTTCATCTATTCCACAACCTGAAAGCAGCTATTTCTGGCACCCACTTTCAGTCCGATTATGAGGTCATAGTCACTGTGGATGACTTCTGACCAGTCAAGGAGTTCTTTAAAAGTGGAATTGAGGTCATTGAACACCGGTGGCCAAAGTTTAAATATAATGAAGAGGACTACGTAGAAAAATGATGCAAAATGTCAGATAAAATTCAAATTCTTCAAAACGAGGCTCACGACCTTTCCAGAATGATCAGTGACATTCTACATTATAATTTAATGGCTGTCGTCATCACCAAACAAGACATAATAACCTGATCTGTACATCAAAATGTAAATCGAGACAATATCCGAATTTGACAGGTTTCCATGGAGCTGTTGCGACGGGTGTTGCATGCAATCAGGAGATGCTGACTCTCCCCGGACACCCGGTCTTACTTGTGAATGTTGTTCATTCCGGGGTTTGGAACCGTTCCGATTGGAATTCTTACGATTTGGCCTTACCATCTCGACTTATAGACTGAATAACTGTTGGTTAGTTTTTGATGTTTATTGGGACTGTTCTGGGTCACAAGATCGTATTACTTGCAACGATAGATATGAGAGTTCATGATAAATCCCCCTATATGATGTTTGATCGAAAGGTATTCTGACAAATGAGACACAACTTCAATTTTCCGGTTTCTGGAGTATACCGAACAGTAGTACGACAGCGCAATCTCCAATGTATTCTACACTTGCAATTATAATTGTTCATTAATGGTAAAGAGTTTGAACACTTCCGTATTATTAATTAAGTTGTCTTTCGTGTTTATATTGAGCTTGTGTCATTGTCTCCGTCTATTTATTTTCTTTTCGCGTGAAAAAGTTCCAGTTTGTTTTTTTTTCAAAAATTCGTAAGCCTTTCAATTTTTTTAACATGGTTTTGACTGTTGTGTGTGACTTTAATGAAATTCTAAAAATGTATACGTTGTGCTGCAATATCAATGTATCATCCACAAGATGACGTAAAATTTATTTCACCTCTATGAAATGATCATCTTCCTTTGATATAACATACAAATGCACGTCATTAATCTCTTGTTCAGAAAATACATTGCAATCTTGTTGAAAACGACTGTTTTAGTTATGTGGTAGGGTAAACACTATCGTAGACCCTCCAAAATATTTCTATACTTGTTTGATCCTTGAAATTTAAGGAGTGCGTATCTGTGTGTATAATATATTAGGATCATATCCACGGTATAAAAGGCGTTTGATGATTCTGACGCATTTTCGATAGAGATGTTGTCTATCATTCTGTTTTATCTATGAGAGTCAGAATCCTGGAAAAAATATATCACCCCACAAACAATCCCAATTTGAGCACACCTTTCCGTCGCAACAGAGAAGAGTTCTGGATAAAAAAGCTTAACACTGCAGCGCCCTATGGGTGCAACGATAGTATCAGCACTATAGGAAACTTAACAAGTCCCGGTTGTCAATCGGTAAATGTGACTAGCTTATTCAACAGACCACAAAGACGACCTCGAAGTCATGACATTCGACAATATAATAAGCCTGAGATACATAGTTTCTCCTTCGATGACTTGGTTCCATTTTTGAATGAGCCTCTAGGCCTGCATTATATTCGTACCAAATTATACTCTGTTCCTTTACGGAAGTTACACGAAATCTACGATTATACGAAGGACCTCGCATATACCGATACACGTTCCCCAGAATACAGACTACAAGGAGTCATCTTGGACATTTCTACTTTTCGTTTATTTCAAGCAGTTAGATCAGATAAATCAGAGGAGAAAACAAACCGCCCTTTCATTAAGGTAAGATTTGCAAACAAAGGTATTGATAACTTGAATCTTGGTCAAATTTTGAATCACAAAACTGTCACAGAAAAAAATCCCACCATATTTCAAAAGAAAAGAAACTCCTTGTATTTCCTATAGCTACACACCAACAGTTGCATCTAAAATTTACAATTACAAACGATTCCTGCAGTGTATTGATTTAAGTAATCCCTCACTACATCCACTTCCCTGCGAATGTTCTTCATCGGATTTCAACTACTCTCCTTATGGACACGTTATTACTGGTGACCTAAGTACAGTCAAGAACGACAAGTTGAGAGCATTGTTAATAGAGGGTCCCAAATACAGAGAAAGTATTTCCTTTACATGGAACCAAAATGTCAAAATTATCATGGACTCTTGTGAGGAATATGCAAGACGTTGGACAAATAAAGAGGATGTTCAGCTCGACATCCTTTCCGAATGGATAAAATCAATCAGAGGGTTACATTTATCTAGAATTAACCGATTAAAATCAACTGTGAACACCAGATTCGTGTCTATATTTAAAGACCCTGATGTTAACAAAGAGCTTACCTACCTCCAAGAACATTATGTCATCACACCAGCGGACAAAGCCTCAAATAATGACACATTTACTTGCAAAAAGTACTATTTCGACAGTCTAGTTAAAGAGTTGGGTTCAAATTCGACACCTGGAAATCCCACTTACATCCCAACAAACCTTTCTGCCTCTGAAATAATAGATAACCACAAATCAGCTCTTGCTTCCTTTGGCTTCGACACTACCAAATTAGATTTAGATTTACCATACTTATACTGCATACCTAAAATGCATAAGAATCCGTACAAACAACGTTTCATCGCTGGTTCCTCAAAATGTTCTACCAAATCTGTATCGATCTTACTCACCAAAGTTTTATCTGAAGTCAAATCTGGGCTTCAAAAATATTGTTCGACAGTACATTCTCGCAGTGGTATCAACCAGATGTGGATTTTAAAGAATTCGAAGGAACTTTTAGAACATCTGAAATCCACTCATTTTAGTAGAGTCTATTCGATCAAAGCCTTTGATTTTTCGACACTTTACACTACAATTCCACATTCTAAATTGAAAGAAAGACTCGCAAAAATTATGAGCAATGCGTTTACAAGTAAGAACGGTAATCGCAAATACAAATTTATTGTTGTAAACTATGACAAAACCTACTTTGTAAAAGTCCGATTCTGAAATAAGTACACTGAAACAGACATTATTCAGATGTTAAACTTTCTGATCGACAACATTTTTGTGGTGTTTGGAGGAAAGGTCTTCCAGCAAATTGTCGGAATTCCAATGGGGACAAATTGTGCCCCACTCCTTGCCGACATTTTCCTTTACTCCTACGAAGCTGAATTCATTCAATCTTTGGTCTCTGAAGGGAAAAGATACTTAGCTTCTGACTTCAACTTCACTTACAGATACATAGACGATGTGTTATCCATCAATAATCCAAAATTCGCGGATTACCTGAGCAGTATCTATCCTTCGGAGCTTGAAGTCAAAGAAACTACAGAGACTAATAATTCAGCATCCTATTTTGACAAAATGTTGTCCTACGACACTGATGGTCACATGAACACCTCACTCTATGACAAACGTGACGACTTCAATTTCAGCATTACAAACTTTCCTTTTCTGAGTAGCAATATCCCTTCATCGCCTGCTTATGGCGTGTTCATATCTCAGTTGATACCCTATGCCAGAGCAAGTACCAAATATACGGATTTTGTTCTGAGAGCTAAGCGTCTTTCAGATAAGCTTCTCAGTCAGGGATATGTTTGTGACCGACTAACATCGTCACTGAGGAAGCTCTACGGTCGATATTGGGAACTCGTCATACATTATGATGTCCCACTTTCCAGAATGGTGGATGATATGAGGGTTAAGTCACCGAAACGTGCATGTCTGGTCCACGTTGCCAATTTATTTGTTCTTAAAATGATGCTATTCAATTTGAAGACGTTTACATTCTGTCATATACCATTTAAACCATCTAACCAAAGATTGTACTCTATATCTTCCAAAATGGAAGTAAACGGATGTGACAGTTCTACCGAATCGAAGCGACGGGTGTTGCATGAAAGCAGGAGATGCTTACTCTTCCTGGGCACCTGGTCTCACTCTCATATCGGGACTTCGCTTCTTTTCATATGGTGGAGGTTTTTGTTTGTTTGCTTTGGTTCCTGTTTTATCCTGATTTTGTATGCCTTCGGTTTCTGATTTTCTGGGTTATCGATTTTGTGCTGTAAACGTTTGTCATAGAGTGAGGTGTTCATGTGACCATGAGTGTCGTAGGACAACATTATGTCATAATAGGATGCTGAATTCTTTGTCTCTGTATTTTCTTTGACTTCAAGCTCTGAAGGATAGATACTGATCAGGTAATCCGCGAATTTTGGATTATTGATGGACAACACATCGTCTATGTATCTGTAAGTGAAGTTGAAGTCAGAAGCTAAGTATCTTTTCCCTTCAGAGACCAGAGATTGAATGAATTCAGCTTCGTACGAGTAAAGAAAAATGTCGGCAAGGAGTGGGGCACAATTGGTCCCCATTGGAATTCCGACAATTTGCTGGAAGACCTTTCATTTTGAAGATATGGCTTCAAAATCGGCTTTAAGTCGTAAAATGCTGAAAAATCGTAAGAAATGGGCATAATTCTGGTCAAAATTTATGAAAATAAGTAGGGCGCCAGCCCTCAGCCATAACAATTTTCATATAAAAAGTTAAATTTGCAATTTATCTTTCGATCTACATAAAATTTATGTTGGGTAAGGGTTGGCGCCTATACTAATTAAAGATTAATGCAGAAAATATGGCGATTTTCTTTCATTTTCCGTTATGCAGAGCAAATGACGTCACAATATGACGTCATAACAAACGTTCGTGACGTTTTTACGATGAAAACTATTTACTTTCTATTTCGGCAGGTATTTGAGATAAATATAAGATGCTGATAAGATGCTGAATCATAATTTTCATAAAATTATTTTTCGCAAAAATTTAGGGCCGATTTTGGTAGTTAGTGAACCTACCCCTTTCTACTATGAAAATCCAAAACATCAGTACATGCTCTAGCATACCGGATGAGCTGTGAAATATATCCATTCCATGGATACCAAATTTGTTGACCATGAGACCCTAACCTTGGAGTTTGAAGTACTTTTGAAATACTTTAACATTGGGCATATTAAGTAATTCATAAGTAATTTATAGGGCTCTCATATTTCACATGAGTATTCCTTATGTCATGACATTTCCCTGGATACCAAAACTTTTTATCCTGTGACCTTAACCTTAGGCTAAATTTTGAATTGAAAATGATAGGGCATTCATATTTCACATGTTTCCTCGTGATTTTTCCGTTGATCCATTTTTACCCTTTGACTTTTACCTTGGAGTTAAACCTATCTTTAGATTTTGTATTACGAAAGGGTTGGGGATCTTTAAGCACAAAAAAGACCAAAAACCCCAGGGCGGGAGACCACAAATGCTTGAATTTGATTTATCTCTCACCTATTCTTGTGAAGATATATACTTAGGATTTTTATCATACATCTTGTTAAAATATTCAGTGCCAGAATCTGTATTTTATGTAAAATCTGGGAGATATTAATACTTTTTTCTGATTATCCAGAAATGATCTTTTCCATGAGTACTGAAGTTACAAGTCTTTAAGTCCATAGCATCATTTAAAAGCTAATAAATTTGCAGCATGGGTCACACATGCACATTGGTACTTAACGCTGTTCAGTGATCCTAAATAAAATGAGGCCAAAGAGTAATGGGAAAGTTATGTCAAAAAATACCGATAGACTTAGCAGGATAGTTCGGATATGCTACAGGAACCACGTTTCAGAAATTTGACAAAATTTTGATAACAGAAATTTTCGAATACGTTTGAGGAAGCGATAAACCAGAGTTTATCAGAATTGGCTACATATGCCGTTAGGAACTCCTTGTTCATCATCAGTGACACTCACCAAGTGGCGCAAATGATACAAATCTTCACATTCATATCATCATTAAAGAACAGATAGATTTGCAGCATGGACCAGACTTTCAAAATCAAGCTCGTCCTTAGGTAATCCAGTTTCCTATTACTTCATTGTCATGTCAAATCGGTCGGAGAATAATTTCAATTCATGATCTTAGAAGAAATAAAAAAATATATCTCACATGTACTTATCTTAAGAATTTAGACAAACTGTACTATACTAAAGGAGAAGAAAAGAGAAATGATTGTAGGATAAAGTTATCCAGTCATACGTTTTAAGCTGACAAGCAAAGATTTACCGCTAGAGACGTACCTTTTTCTTTTCTCCATTATGCATTTGTAGACTGGAAGAAGAAAAAGGAAAGAATTTCAATCCGTCAACATGTCAATAACATGCAACACTAATAATCGATAATACAATTATTTACTTTTAAGTGGTTGTCACAACCCGCCGCACTCGCAAGTACGTGCTGTCTACTTGCAAAAACCTAGGCAAATTTTTGGGATCCCCACGGTGGCTGTGCGTTATCAGTATGTGGTCTGTATGGCCTCCGTACGGATTTGGGAACACGAAGACAGGACGTAGCGGTTTTATTGCATGCCGAACGTTGGCTGCGTCCTGTCTGCGTCCAGACTAACAATTTAGAAGTACGACAAGCACATTGTGAGTACGTTGTAAGAACGTGCAACGCATTTGTTGCGTAAGCGAGTGAGGAACCAGTGCGTTAGTAGTACGTGTAAGTACAACATCCATACGATAACGCGGAAGACGTACGGAAATCGTACGTTGTAAGCAAGTTGCACGTACGTTGTCTGCACGTACGACGTACTTGCCACGTGAGCAGCATGTGTTGCATGTAAAGACTCCATATAACCGTACGTGCGACGTGCGTTGACGCACTCCTTTCGTTCTCTTGCCACTTCCTTCATTGCTTCTTCAGAAAAACGTAGCATACGTAGCGTGCCCCAGAACGCACGTCCAAAGAACACACACGGCGGGTTGTGGCAAGGGCTTTGTCGAGGTATACCCTAGTATTGACAGAAGTAAAAAAACCATTATTTTATTACATGAAGTTTTAAAATTATCTGTATAAATCATTCAAACATCACAGTCAGACTATTAAAAACCCCTCTGATCTATTTCAATTTCTTATGGTAGTGTCACATCTTACAGGATAGCGCGAATTGAGGTCAAGCGGATAATGCACCTGCCATTATCTTGAGTCCGTTGGTCGTCGGTTTGTTGAAATACTTACAAGTACCGGATATCTATCGGAAACGTAACGGACCTCTAACGAACTTCGTCGAACGAGTAACAGAAATGCAACAGATTGGACAGAATTGCAACATAGAAGAAACAAAAATCAAAAAAAAAAAAAAAAACGGGCGATGAATGGAGATCCGTTACTCGTCCGTTGGCCTCCGAAAGCTGTCCGTTACATCTCCGTTTTATACGTTCACGTCCGTTAGAAGTTGACATCAACGAACACCTAACGAATATCAATAGACAAACACCAAATAGCTATCGGAGATATAACTGCCGATTGAGTACCTAACAAAATGGATATCAGCCTGTTCAAAACTTTCCAACGGACAGAACGGATACCAACGGACCTCGCTGGACGAGTAACCGACTACTTAAAAATGAGTAAGGGATGTGAACGGAGACCAACCAATAGAACAATTTTTCATTCATTGCTCATCCGTTCGTCTTATCCGGCTAGGTGTGACAGAGGTATTAGATACAGATTGCTTAAGTATTTTTTCTTGAAACAAGTTGGCAGAGATGAACATCTATTTATTTTTTCCTTTCATTCTTTTTAGGGGCAGTGTATTAAATGAACTTACAAGTGTAAAGTCGATCAGTGTATAACGACTGCAAATGTTGACACATAACATTGGCTTCACAATTCTGAAATCTGAATCTGAATCTTAAAGAATCCGATATGCCAAAATAAGGGCATCCATCTGAAAGAAAAAAATCATATAATATGAAACAGTAAAGGAGTTGATCTCCCACCAGACTTTGTTGCAGTACCTTCAGCAAAGCACCAAAACAAAGAGAAGACAACGACATAGATACATAAAAACTCAGATGCGACAGTCTCTATACAAAGGACAACAATAACAATGGGCAATCGATGCCGAATTAGGACGGTAATCTGCCATGCAAGTAGCTAATGGTGTGGTTATTCTGATTTCGTGCACATAACCCTCCAACTATTCCGATTTCCAAATGCTCTCGAAGAGTGCACGCTTGTATTGTAAAATAACCTCCTCACTGTAAAATGACTACAGACAAAGGAACACTCTAAATGACTGGAATACTGTCGGTCTTCTCTAATCTCATTAAAGAAGGCATGGTCCCGACAATCTGTCTGTTCACATTAAATATCGACCGGACTCCTCGAGTGAGACATGCATTAGCTTGCTGCAATAGGGGAGAGTAAGATCTGTTTTTGTACCACTTATGGTTTTTGGAATATATATTTGTAGGAACCCATCTGTGCGTTTCATGTTTCTATGGTGTGATATGGTGTTCATTGTCCCTTTTACGTTTCTATCTGTGCATGTCTGCTATGTGGTTTTGCATAAGATGTTTTGGGGTTTTGTTGTGAGTGCCGCAACCGAATGTTGTTGGAGATCACCTTCTTTCTTGGTCCCGTAGCATCATATCCCACCCATCCTGCTACGTCTTTCGGTACACTTTTGGACATACATGTAATAAGACCTTTTACACTCTTTGACACTGTTTAGATTGAGGATCACTGACGAGGGTTAAGTACCCAAAACGTGAATGTCTGGTCCATGCTGCAAATTAATCTGTTCTTAAATGATGCTATTGAATTCGAAGACGTTTAGCATTCTTTTGCTTCGACTCTTGCAGTTTGTTGCCTCGATTGTTGGTCATCTTACAGTGAGAAGGCTTAAATATTCAACAATTGAACGTTTTCGAGCACTGTTAGTTTGTCCAGCACCATGCATCATGATATTGACTGACTTCAGGATCACATCTTTGGCATAATACTGTAAAACGAGAATATTTAGCGCAGACATATTTTAGCGCAATGAGGGATGAAAACCTTTTGGCGCAAACTTAATTTAGCGCATTGACACCATCTGGTCAATAAAATTAGCGCACAGTGACTTTAGGACTTTGTTTCTCAGACATCGCAAATTGCCGTCGATGAATCGTATTTTTTTGTAACGTCAGACACAAAATATCCGTCGTGTCTCATGTTCGGACAATCGTTGGTAATACGAAATAATTATCAATTCTATTAAAAGTGATGAAAGAAAAATAACGCTGTTCTGTAACATGGATGAATATATATCGTCCCAATTTTTCAACTTGGCGTAACATAACGGCGCTTACATCCCGATTTTATTCACTTTGTGTAAATAAATCCTTTTAAAGACTGCGCATGTAATGTATATGTTCACAGCGATATACATAGAGGTATTGACTACATGCCGGCACGTGTCTTGCCTATTTGTATGCTTGTATTATAATAATGTTTGTAAACTTTTCTTTATAGATCTCCTTTTTTTACCGTATAAGTACTTTGTGTTATAAAGTACTATGTTTTCACACAAATGTTACGCCATCTAAAGAAGTCTTCTCGTTGAAATAATAAATATGAACGTGTATTCCTGAATTTAGATACGACTACAATTTTTTTATCAGATTGGTTGGAATGAAAATGTGTTGCGATTAAATACAACTTCAGGTTTTTTCTTTTTGGTTAAAGAATAATCTCGTCCGACTCTTATTTATATTTCATGATTGGTTATTACGACACGTAGACAAACATGAACTACCCAGTACAAATGTACATGTTAATCACGGCGCGTGTAATAGCATTATCTACCCAAGCGCTAGCGTTAATCCAATTATCTAATTAGCTATAAAACAACAAGTGTTCCCGGACAGACCATGCCGTGGACACGGTGTAATGCACTTTGAATAAAATGTCGAATACTTTCTTATTGAAATTTGATGTTGCATCTGAAAATTTTAGCGCACTACTTAATTTAGCGCAACGATGCCTTTGCGCTAATGGCGCTAAAATAAATCGAGCGCTAAATATTCTCGTTTTACAGTAGGCTATTCTCGATTATTATATAATTTCAACATGTTCAACGAGTTGAATCAATACTCTGATTCTCTAAACTTTTGAAAGAACTTGAAGGTATTTCCTGATGAATAGCTATTAGGTACTTCTTTGATTATTATTGCTGTAAAACATTCATAATTCCTGACTGAATAGCTCTTAGGTATTTTTTTTATGATTATTACTGTAAAACATTCATAATGTTTTTATAAGTTTATGATAAGGTTTTGATAAGCTAAAAGGAATCGTAGGAATCTTGGTGCCACACCAAACTGTTTATCATATAATCTCAGCTGAAATTCTAAGTGAAAAATTGTGAAATAAAGGTCCATAAACTGAAGTCATGAAATTTATATAATTTTGGTAATAAAAGAAGGGATATTTCAAACATGACTCAGTCGCAGAAAATATGAAAATACAGGTAAATATAATCCAAATACATAGAACGGCTAAAAAGACCTAAACATGACGATATCGCCGTGATTACAGCGTAAAATGGGAGAATATCTGAAACATTGACACGCCCCTGTGTGCAAACACATTTAATAGAGACAATGAACACCAAATAAAACAACACAACACAAATGACAACATACGGACAAAGGAGACAATTAGCGCCAGATTACGTAGGCAGAATACTCCAACGTGACCGTCTACCAAGTAGAATACACCATGGTTGCGTATGAAAAGCATCCGTACTACAAGTTGACCACATAAACAATACAAGAAACGCATAAATGAATACGTGTATGGATCTCATAATCTCTCTGTTTGCTGAAGTGTGTTTATTCCGTTGCTCACATGTATTATGTATACAATAAAAGCTTAAGGGAACATGCATGAAATGGATACAAAGATACATAAATGGAACATGAGTAACAACACTATATATAATGAATAATATCCACAGAGTCTCAATGTAAAAACAAATTTACTGTAAATAACGCTTCTAAAATGAATTAATTCGACACTGCACAAAGTGAACTTATTTTCAAATAGAAACAAATTAACAAACATAGATTTAGTCTCAATCTTCTCGTGTCCTTAAGATGTATTCACATGTAGATTTACAGGTGAATCTAGATTTGAAAAAAATGTCATTTTCGCATTACTTGCAAATTTTTAATAAAAACTGAATATTGAACATCGACGGCGGGTGCGGTTAGCCAAATAGGGGATGCTTACTCCTCCCTTTCACCTGGCCCCACCTCTAGCTTGATAGGAGTCCGTCTATGCTCAATTTTGTGCTCTCTATCGTGAGTGATGTTGAGATTATTATCAGTATCTTCTTTTATTTAAACATCAAAAAAGTACCTATCAGTTATTCAGTCTCAAAGTCGAGAGGAAGAGGCAAAATGCGAGAATTCGGAACAGTTGCAAACCTCGGAAATCAATGAATAACATTCCGAAGTGAGACCAGGTGCCCGGGAAGAGTCGGCGTCTCCTGTTTGCATGCAACACCTGTCAAAGCAGCTCCATGGTAACTTTTAAATTCGGTGATTCTCTCGATGTACATTTTTATGTACATATCAGGTAAGTATGTCTTGTTTGATGATGATGACAGCCATTCAATCAATATGCAGAATGTCAATGATCATTCTGAAAAGGTGAATCGAATATGCTTTTCACTAATAGGAAACGCTACATTTGTACTAATCTTCGAAAACAGTTCAATTCCAGAAGATATATTAGGAACCATCACCAGATGGTAAAAAAAAACTTAATTTGAAGAAAGACTGTTTTAACAGGATTATTTACGAACGCATGACAGTTTTCAAACATGTATAACAATCAAATGTTTCTTGGCATAAAAAGATCATGTACCCACAACAAATTCAAATATTTGGTACCTTTTTCAAGGGGTAAGCTACGGCCGCCGTAAAAGAAGAAAGCAGGAGATGTTTACTCCACTAAATATCAACTACAAAAATATTCTTATAAGCCCCTTTACATAATTGTTGATTTTATTATATTTCTGTTTGGTTTGGTAGTGTTCACATAGTTTTATGGATTTCATAAATTTCTTTTCACTCGATAGGCAGGTAAATGCACAAAGATAAAAGAAAATAATCTTACCGGATAGATTGAAAATTCTTGGAAGAATGCACACTTCAAATAATGTTGATTTATCGGTGTATAATGGTAGACAATGGTATGTTTTAGGACGCAGGCATTTACGGAGCAGTCCTCTCTCCTCCCAGGAATATCTATCACTTGGGCATGATTGGACTAGCCAAATAGCTGTTATTTGCATCATAGAAGCGAAAATGAGTAGTAGGATAAAATTAAACCAAGGAATCTGTCAATGAAGATATTAAAAATTTAGTCCATGATGTTATTTATAGTATACAATGTCAAAGTATTCATATTTTTGGTTTCTCTATAGTAAGAGCATTTTGACAAAATTGGGATATGTTCCAAACAATGCAACCCTATTTTTTTCTCTAACATTTGCAAGTTACTCATGTTCTTTGAATCACTTTTGGTTTATGAGCATAAAATACATACCAACATAGGTCTAAATTATAATGGACAAAAAATATTCAAGCCCACTTTGTGTGTGCTGACATCAACATTCATTCTACTTGGACCCTTCGAAACGTAACGAATTGACGTTCTTACAGGTACAAAAGAGTTAAAGAAGATCCTGACGATAATCTCAACAGCAATCACAATAGAGCACCAAAATGAGCATCGACGGACCCCTAGCAAGCTAGAGGTGGGACCAGGTGCCCGGGAGGAGTAAGCATCCCCTGTTGGCTAGCCGCACCCGCCGTCGATGTTCATGCACGAAAATAAAAACTATATATAAAATACATGCATTGCACTGTCTGAGGTTATGTCTATATAGAAAGTGCTATGGCGACCATGTCAGGGAAAATATTCAAAACACTTACTGTCAAACCCCTCGCGGGGAACTTTTTTATGAGATCCACACGGCAAAGGGCATAAGTGTGAAACAAAAGGTCTCGTCAAGATGAAACCATGAATCAACTATTTTTGTCAAAAATTTAACGCTAACGAGTCTATCATGCTTAGAAATTAGAAACTGGCTGGTTACAATAGTCACATATGCTCTCATTACCGAACTATGATCAATTATTGCTTATAAAATGGGTACCCTACTATAACCTACTTTTCTCCGTAGAAGACCGATTGCGAACACGTGTAAGCACTTATTTGCATAAGTCTAGTACTGTATCAAAACAATACAACATGGCTGACGGATAACACGTTCGACGAAAATGAATTGACAATCGGTGTTATCAAAATCTGAAAAGAAAAATGTAATGAACAAATAGTATCGGTTTGGTATTGGAAAGTTAGAGAGACCTAGCTTAGATGACGACCGTGAAATTAAAACTCTGACAAGTCTGAGGGAAAATTAGCTAAAGGGATCTACAGTGTACATGTTTATGTATATATATATATATATATATATTTAGAGAGAATTACAAAAAGACTGTATAAGTAGTTAATAGCTATTCTCTTGTAAGCATTTGCACTTTTATGAAGGACGCATGGCACGGCATGTCTCAGATTTTGATGAAATTTGTACATAAGGTTGGGTCTGACCCAAAATTAAAAATTTGTTAAAAATTTTCATAATATCACATCCGGTTGCCATGGAAACGGACTTTGAATATTGAAAAAATGCATTTTTGGGCATTTTTGAAGTCACATACATAATTTATGCAGCATAATCTAAAACAAACACTGATGAATTATCAGTACCCTATCATTGCTCTTTCAAGTTAAGTAATAATAATATTGGGTTTATGGTCTTATCTATATGTTTCCATAGCAACAACACAGGTACCCTATAATAATAGTATTTTTGGCATTTTTTTCAAAATTCAACGAAAAATTTGGGGTTTTTATGCAAATAAAACATAAGCATTCACATTGGGACAAAGTTTATGTTTGTTGCTATGGCAACATGACCTCAAATCGCAAAAATGAAAGCAATTTTGGACAACATTTATAGTCCTTTTCTTACTAGATCATTGAATTTCAATTCAAAGTGACGAAAATTAATTAATGTATTCAAGTAGATCGTTCATTACACGAAAGAAAATTTTTGAAAAATATTCAGGAAATAGCCCGTTGCTATGGGAACGATTGTTTAAAATTGCACATAGGCCCACTATGAGTCCTTGGATACGGGCATCAAAAGTTAAGTAATCTAAAATTCTTAAAATCTAAAATAAAGTTTAGACTTTCCTTTATCGTATATGTAAAAAAGGTTGTGTAAGCCTGTTTCTTTTTTTGAGGAAAAGGCTTCGAAAAACAACAAAAAATGCTTATTTTGATAATGTATGACCAAATTACTATAGCAACCACTAATTATTTGAAACTTTTTTATTGTATTTTGATAGAGGCTCACTTGATCTTTATTGTTACTGAATTTGAACTTCCTGGGATTAATAATTTCTGTTTGATGAAAATAATAAAAAATGGTTGCCATGGTAACATATGTCCCCCATAGTTTTTTCACGGTTTTTGAAAAAGCTCTTTGTGTTGGATATTTCCCAATAAGTTTTATCTGTTCATCATAATGCAAAATTTTTAAAAATGACTCTGAAGTTGCAAAATAAGTAATATTAAAGACCATAGTTACCGTTGCCAAGGTAACTTATGTACATAGCAACAAGTGGGTTTATCTTGAATTTGCTCATTTTATAAAATAAATTCTATTTCCTTATCATATACCCATCAAGAGAGAAGGAAAATTTGAAAATACAAACAGCATTTTGAAATCAATATATCAAAATTAGCTAATTATGTTGTCATGGTAACCAGCCTTTTTTACAATATCAGACACTACTGGTGAGCTTATTTGAAATTTCATGTCCTTATCTTTAGGATGCATAATAAATCTTCCATAGATGTCACATATAGACCAAATCATAGAGCCTCAAATTAGCTGAATTTTGCCAATTTCTCAACTTTAAAGGCCGTTGCCATGATAACCAGATGACCTAGAATTAAATTTTTTGTCAAATTTTCCTTTTTTTATCGGTCCTTACTTATGTGTGAAATTTCATGAAAATCGGAGACCATGCGTGCCGAAATTGTTTAAATGGTTACAGAGAATTGCTATTAATTACATGTTTCATAGTAATCCCAAGATGTGAAGTTCATTCAAGCGATTGGCTGATCGTGGTACATGTAGCGTGTTCAAACGTGTCATATTTCTACTTACTGTATATGCAAATAACAATTGCCGAAGTTTACAGAAATCGTGTGTACCAGAGAGGAGTAAAAACGTCTATAAAACAAAAATGTGAGAGATATTTTATGTAAGTAATATATAGATGTTCAAATTGAAGTAATACGAAGCTTTTTACGGTTAAACTTTAATCCCTGTTAGACTATTTGTACCTTTAAATATACAAGTCATAATTTCTAACCAAACACCTGAGTTAATACACTCCATGGAAAGAAACTTTTGCTTGCCATACTGAATTCTTAACATATCTTGTGCTTTTTCAAAAATTAACCTTTTCTTTGTGATTCCCGATAATTCAAGTCATCGACATGACAAAACATTCACAAAACCCGCACTTCCGGTCGCACTAAATTCCCGCTGAATTTGTGCATTAATTTAATCTTTTGTATAAAGTTCTGGCTTTTTTTAATTGTTTCAATCGAAAAAAAATATCAATGTCGTTTTTTCCACATTGAACATTTTCAAAAATCGTAAGAGAATCGATAATTACACCTTGACGAGAATAAAACATCACTACGGCGTTAAAGAAAAACTCGGGTCTTCCTGATAGTGCGTCTTGTTTAAGTTTAAGCAAGCGCCGTATAAAAACACATTTTATCTGTTTTTCAAGTTTGGAGGACGCACCTTAATGTGTATTGATAGTAAAAACATTTTATTCGGGATTTTGTTCTATTTACGAAAAATATTCATTTTCGATAAATTCGTCGCGCTCCAGTAACGTTACTTCATATTTAGCCAAAATTTCGAAAAAATTAAAATTAATGTGTTAAATAAAGTTGTCTTACAATTTTCACTGATGAAAAAGTTTTCTTCATAAGGTTATGAAGATTAAAAAAGTGTTGATTAGAAATATCACAATCCAGAATAATTCAATTTTACTCGTATCAATGATTTTGATTGGTCGTTGGAAGCATATTATACCTCCATAAATTGGTTTGTTTAATTGGAAACGCCCACTTCCAGAAATGCTTGCCGAAACTACTTCCTACCTAAAAATACCATTATTTGCTAGTTGAATCTGACGTTTACGTGACGTAAAACCCATTGTGACGTCAATATCTTTGTGCCAAATGACGGTCAAATTCAAAACAAAATGGCGACCTCTTTCCATGGAGTTACTGTGTACAACCCATATTTTCCCTATTATATGAAAGCCGTCCCTCTTTTTCGCAGGACAGTTGGATATAGAAATGGGACTGCGGTAGGAATATTTTCCCTTCTAAAATCGTCATTTTCCGGACCAGGACACGGTCATAGGCGGATCCTAAAAGCACCCAACTGTCGTTAACTCAGCGGATACTTTCCTCCACTCTTGTTGTTACAATTCTGTTTGTAGTTAAAATGACAAATATGAATAATGACCATTTCCCTATATACAGCACAAAATCGATAATTCAGAAAATCATAAACCAATGGCATACAAAATAAGGATGAAACAGAAAGGAAAGCAAACTAACAAAACCTTCACCACATGAAACGAAGCGAACTCCCGACATGGAGTAAGACCAGGTGTCGAGGAAGAGTAAGTATCTCCTGCTTGCATGCAACACCCGTCGCTTCAATTCGGTAGAATTGTCACATCCGATTACTTCCATTTTGGAAGCTATAAAGTATAATCTTTGGTTGGACATTACAAATGGTCTATGACAAAATATCATAAGAATATAATCAAAAGTTGACAGAAGTTAATCGAATTTTTTCTAGTATTTAATTAAATTATAAGGATGAACTTTAAAAATTTTGCATTTTATTGAGATATAATATTTCAGGCTGTGCAATTTTTTTTTATAATCCGCTTCTAATCCGAGAAGCGGAATAAAAAAAAAGTGTGCACCGCCTCAAACCATATTATATCTTAATAAATTGCAAAAGTTAATCCTTAAATGTCACTGATCATTCTTGAAAGGGGGATCTGATATGCTTTTATTATATCAGTAGATTGAAATACTTCTTTAAGAGGGGAGGAATGATGTAAATAAAAACAAAAACACTCGTTTACACAAATTTTCGGCCCCTCGACCTTTATCAAGTGTAAAAACGACAAAGTATACAAAAAGACTAAGTGAAATCCATCCTTGCTCCTCTGGTGTCCATTGCAAATGTTTACGTTAGCCTATGGTGTCATAATATTCGCGGCACATGCATGCATTTCGCGTTATCCGCGAAAACTACAAAGTATTTGTAATCAGGAACGATCTAGCAGAGGATGGTTTTAGAGAACTAAATCATAATATAACATTTGAATTTAGAATATATCACATATATACATAACCTATTTAAACATAGCCAATAATTGTGAGATACAAGTGCAAATGTGATGTCTGCAAGGATATCCAGACCAACTACAAAACTATTTCATAATCTCGATCGGGACAAATCGAATAATGGCGAAGAACATGACCACAGAGTGTACGCCAACAAGACCGTATTTTACAGACAATGTTTGTGTTTTATGTTATTTTTTTATACACTTCCAATGATGGTCGGTTATAACCCAATTTTGTTTAATTTGATAATTTGAAGTTCAAATTGACACGGGAACGTGTATATAACATCGCTAAAACGAACCTTCTGATTGGTTAATAAAATCTCATGAACAATCCAGTCAAAAATTCGTTGAACACGACCCTTAACGGTTGTACTCCAGACCTTTAAGACGAAGAGGGGGGGGGGCAGGTTTTAATCAGACTGTTTCAATTAATCTAATGGGAAAAATTTTGTGATAACGATCGTGGTTTCGTATCCTCATTTGAATGATACTATCACAGTATTCCTGTTAAGGTACATCCGCATTCGCTTTTATAGGTTTCGAAAAACTGTAATTACATAATGCACATAGTGCTGGCAATCACATAACAAAATAAAAGAATTTTTGTAAAATTCACAGAAAAAATGATTTCATATTTCGAAAATCTGTAATTACATGTGGTAACATGATTTATTTTTTATAAAAATGTTAAACGTTTTCAAATTTAAGAGCATCATTTAAGAACAGATAAATTTGCAGCATGGACCAGACATGCACGTTTCGGGTACTTAATCCTCGTCAGTGATCCTCGGTCTAACTATGTAATATGACCAAATAGTGTGAAAGTTCTTAATTCTCGTCGGTGATCCTCAATCTAAATAACGTACTCTAACCAAAGAGTGTGAAAGTAATTATGCCAAACAAATGTACAGAAAGACGTACCAGAATTGATGAGATATATTGCTACAGGACTCACGGTTTAGAAATTTCAATACATTTTGATTACAGAAAATTTCGAATGCGTTATAAAAACGATCAAAGTAAGAGTTGAATGAAAGAGGACAATACTTATATCAGTGAAGAAGTACTTATCGTAGTTTAGTAGTCAAAGATATAACTTAATACGGCATACTCGACAATGTGTAAATCTCCATAAGATTAAGGGTTGAAATAATGCAAAAGATGCTTTCGCACTTGCACTGCACTCTGGAGATTCACTAGAATGTTCTGTTTTGTATTTTCTAAAGAGTTTGTAATTATTTTGATTGTGCATTTTGGCATCTGCTATCGGATTTGTGTTTGACTTTCATTCACTTATATAATTACAACTATAACACTAATTGAATAAGAAAGAGGCATTTTCAATTTAAAGATTTCGAAAATTCGACTTATGATAATTCCATTTTGAATTTATCTTGTATTGATGTTTGAATTATTTTTAAAACGAAAAAATTCAAACGTGTTTTTTTTCGAGTGATAATGGTTGTGGTTTTTGCAATATGTGTCTGTTTTGAAAACAAAAGCCCCTCATAATTTTCAAAGAAAAGAAAATAATTGGAGTTAGGTTCAATTGCGTGCAATGTTAACGAAGTTTGAAAACTAAAAATTAAGATTAATTTTAGCACTCTTAGGTTTATGTGTGCATTAATATATTTTTCGACATACGTAAACATTTATAAAATTATGTATCTCAATAATATTTTCATACAGAATTTTCATTTTAGAAATATTACACGCAATTAGTCGTTTTACAGTGTTAATTATATATACAAGAATACGAAAGCCAGTTCGTGCCTTGTTATATTTTTTTTACTATCTCGTAGTTACGAGAAACGTTTCTCGTAGTTACGAGAAACTTTTCTCGTAGTTACGAGAAACTTTTCTCGTAGTTACGAGATCCTTTTCTCGTAGTTACGAGAAAACATTCTCGTAATTACGAGAAACTTTTCTCGTAGTTACGAGAAACGTTTCTCGTAGTTACGAGAACAATTTCTCGTAGTTACGAGAAAATTTTCTCGTACTTACGAGTAACGTTTCTCGTAGTTACGAGAAAAAATTCTCGTAGTTACGAGTAAAAATTCTCGTAGTTACGAGAAAAAATTCTAGTAACTACGATTCTCGCAGTTACGAGAAAAAATTCTCGTAAATACGAGAAAAGTTTCTCGTAACTACGAGAAACGTTTGTCGTAACTACGAGAAACGTTTGTCGTAACTACGAGAAAAGTTTCTCGTAGCTACGAGAAACGTTTGTCGTAACTACGAGAAAAGTTTCTCGAAAAGTTTCTCGTAACTACGAGAATTTTTCTACGAGAAATGTTTCTCGTAACTTCGAGATAGTAAAAAAAATATAACATTGCACGAACTGGCTTCCGTACAAGAACAATAATTCTATCAGTGTTATTTTTTTCTCAAATAACTATGTTATCACAGTGACTTGAAACCATTCGTCATTCCTCAATAAATATTATAGCTGTTCAGTTTTTGATTTGATAATAACGACCCTTTTTCCAGATTCTTTGCAAAACAAAAATCCATTTCGAATTTTCTTAGATAAGGGATACAATATATACATGGAGATTTTTTTCCCAAAGATTTGATCTCAATTAATTAAATTTAATAGAATTAATACTCTTTATTATGATTTGCTTTCGGCTCTCGAAGATATGCATGTTTGATTTAAACATTTTTAAAAATTCACGTAAAATTACATTGTTAGGTAAAGAAATAATTTTTCCCCTTTTCACTTTCATTAACGTTTACCCGTAGTTAATTCTTGTGGCATGATAACAAAAATATATTGAATGTGAAATATGTTTTATTACAAAGATATATATGTTTAATCCATCCCTTTCTTTCATTTTCAATGTAATAATTCTATACATCAAATCCGACACATATACTTATATTTAGAAGTGATACGTGTAAAACTATAAATATAATATTTCTATTACAAATGTATGACCATATGAAATATATACTTAATTACAAAAAGAAATAAACTTATCTTTTGTTGTAATTTTTCCGTTACTTTTCTCACATTTGGTACTTTTAATATGCTGATAAGACACATGTAAAGAAAAGGTGTTGTTTTATTTGAGCAATATTTCATCATTTTTCTTTATATTTCAAGTATAAATTCGATGGTATAGTGTAACATTCAAGCAATATATTCTATGAGAGGATTTGATATATTGACTGCAATTCAAAATCTACCAGAGGGATCGGGAAAATGAAGTTTTATGATACACAATATTAGCTAATTTTTACCATACTTTGTACCGATAAAACAAACAAATTTAGATACTTCGTTCATTTCATTTGTAGTCGTCAAACATTGAGATCAAAGGAATATTAAACGAACGAATACTTCTGAAAAGAGGTTCATCATTCCTGATGTTTCAATTCCCAATACAAATTAAATGTAATCTATCCTTTAAAAATAAATCGGATAAATTATTTCAAAACTTGAATGGATACCACTTTTATTCGCCAGCTCTATTCTTTGTCGTTTGAGAACCATAATCAAAAACTGTTCAGTCAAATTTTATCTTGTATTTTGTTTGCCAAAAAGCACAAGAGTTGCAATTAATAGTTCTTTCTATATCTAAGCATTTTATTAACACTTATATAATTATAATGGCAGAAGATTAAATACTATAAAAAGAGTTTTCCATAGTAATATCAATAGAATGAATAGAATAAAATCATTGATTGATGATATTGCGCGAAGTGAAAAAGATTTTGTTTCTAAAACTTTTATTGAAAAATATGTGTGCTTACCATGATGCTAGTTTCCAAAAATACTGATGAAAGTTAATGAAGGAAGTGAAAACGAGGAAGTACGTAACAGGACGTCAAATAGGGAAAATTATACATAAATTCTCCCATCCTAAGCATGTGCAGCTTTGCTTTGTGATGTGAAAAATGTCGCGAAAAGTATCTCAGATTTAAAGTATTAAGTTTCAAATTTCACAATGACAGTGTGGTCTCGTATTTGCCATATGTAAAGATATTAAATCAAAATATATCTTCTATTCTCGGACAACTGTCCAGGGAATCCAGGATTCTGACTCGTTCCTATACGAAAGACAAAGGTGTATGTTTTTTTTTTCAGAAACAGGGAGGAGTCTAGTTGTTTTTAGGAAAGGAAATACAGAAATCCCAGAGGACACAAGTACTAAATGAGGCACAATTGGAGCTTGGTCGCCATAACACTTTCTATATAGACATAACCTCAGACAGTGCAGTGCATGTATTTTATATATTGTTTTCATTTTCGTGCATGAACATAGGTTAGGCTAGCCAACAGGGGATGCTTACTCCTCCTTGGCACCTTGTTCCAACTCTAACTTGCTAGGGGTCCGTCGATGCTCAATTTGGTGTTTTATTTTGAGTACTGTTGAGATTATTGTCAGGATATTCTTTAACTCCTTTGCGTCACACCTGTACCTTTGCCGTGTGGAGCTCGTAAAACAGTTCCCCGCGAGGAGTTTGACAGAAAGTGTTTTGAATATTTTTTCCTGACACGGTACATTTTTTTGGCGTAATAACTTCAACATCCTTTGCTTATATTTCAACGTTAAGATTGAGGATCACTGACAAAGGTTAAGAACCAGAGACGTGCATGTCTGGTCCATGCTGCTGATTTATCTGTTCTTAAATGATGCTATTGAATTTGAAGACGTTTAGCATTTCTAGGATTTAGTTTCGTCATGGGTGAGAAGTTAATTGTGAAAATTCATGACAATATCCTTAGCCGGGACGAGGTAGGTCGCCGTCTTTGGATTTTCTATGACGTAACTGTTTGATTTCGCGTTCTGAACTTCAAGTTCAAGGTCGCCGACATAGCAGTTTGTATTTGGATTGTACACGCAGAAGCTAGGAGTACATGTAGACAAAGATATCTGTTCTTATAGATCATATATTTGCAGAAACCGCAAACGGCATGATTACGATCTATTAGTATCATTTATGATTTTCTGAATTGTTGATTGTATCCTATGTATTGGGATATGGTCATTATCCATATTTGTCATCAGATTTTTTTCTTCTAGGGTTTATTAACTTCAAGTTAATTGTGTAAATTCGTGACAATATCCTAAAGCTCTCTATGGATCTCTGATCTTCTGTTCGCTGATCAAGAATCATCTCAATGAAAATACATGACTATAACGGTCTCTCGTTTCAATAACACATAGGTTCAGAATATCTGTTTCTGTTACCCTCGTAAGTTATCCTCCATCTTAACAATGTGATATGGCCAAAAGTGTGAAAAATATTATTTTAAAAAATGTACCGAAATGTGTAACGTTTTCAAATTCATAAGCATCATTTTAGGGCAGATAAATTTACAGCATGGACCAGACATGCACGCTTCGGGTATTTAACCCTCCTCAGTGATCCTCAATCTAAATAATGTTATATGTCAAAATCTGTGAAAATCATGTCCTAAATATACCGAAAAACGTAGTAAGATGGCTGGGATATGATACTACAGGAACCAGTTTTTTTTTAATTTAAGAAAATTTTGTATACAGAAATTTTCAAATGCGTTTGAAGAAACGACCAACCAAAATCAATAAAACTTGGCTACATCTGCCCTCGGGGACCCCTGGTCCAGAAGTGGTATAAATGCTTAACGTCTTCAAATTCATTAGCATCATCTTTGAGCAGAATAACTTACAGCATGGACCGAACATGCACGTTTCGGGTATTTAACCCTCGTAAGTGATCCTCAATCTAAACAACGTAATATGACATAAATCTGTGAGCATTATGTCCTAAATATACCATGGAAAAACCTAGTGAGATTGCTGGGATATGATTCTAAAAAAAACAGGTTTTAGACATTTGAGAAATTGTCTAAACAGAAATTTTCAATTTGCGTTTAAAGAAACGACCAACCGACATTGACCGAACTTGGCTACTTGTGCCCTCGGGGACTCCTGGTCCATCAGCAGTGACACTCATCAGCTGATACAAATATTTAACGTCTTCAAATTTATAAGCATCATTTTCGAGCAGATAAATTTACAGCATGGACCGGACATGAACGTTTCGGGTATTTAACTCTCGTCAGTGATCCTAAATTTAAACTATGTAATATGACAAAAATCTGTGAAAATAATGTCTTAAATGGGATATGATGCTACAGCACCTAGCTTTTCAAAATTTGAGAAATTTTGTGAACAAAAATTTTCAAATTCGTTTGAATAAACGACAAACCGAAATTTATCGAGCTTGGCAACATGTGCCCTCGGGGCACATGCAGTGGCACTTATCAAGTGGTACAAATGTTTAACGTCTTCAAATTCATTAGCATTATTTTAGAGCAGATAAATTTACAGCATAGACCAGACATAGCAGGATGGGTGGGATATGATCCTCCAGAACCCCAGTTTTAGGGATTTCAAGATATTTGCTAAAAGGCCAATCAGGGTGGGTGGAACATGATGCTACTGGACCAACGTTTTAGAAATTTCAAGAAATTTGTTAACGGAAATTTTCAAAGGCGTTGAAGAGACAGGCGATCAACCGAAGTTGATCGAACTTGACTACATGTGCCCTCGAAGACTCCTGGTCCTCCCACAGTGACACTCACCAAGTAGATCAAATGTGAAACGTCTTCAAACTCGATATTTTATCATCACCATTTCCTGTTTTGATGTTTGATCTTTGATATTGATGTTCATGTGCAGTCTTTTGTGTATTTTGTTTCTATGCCGTATGTCTCTTTTTTTTTTATCTTGCTCTGCTTACATCAGTTGTTCGGCGCTTTGCTGCAGACACTGCAATTCTACAATCAAGATTGGTTGGAACTCGCCTTCTTTCTACCATTTCCCGTGTTCTTTCAGCCAACAGGAACTCTAGCTGTTATGCAAACATTAATTGTGATTAAAACAAATATGGAGATGAATATAAGTATATCGTCAATGAGATAAAGGAAATCTTGACGACAATTTCAACAGCCAGTCAAGACAAATGGGATCAATTTGATTTTAATTGACCTTCCAGAAATCTGGAAGAATTATTAAAATTGTGACAGATCTTCAAATATAGTCAAATGTGTTTGTCTTGTATAGTTTGGTGTTTTTCTTTGTTGCGATTGTTGAATTTTAACGTGCGATTTGCGAATACTTCAAGTCACCTAAAATGTACTAGTTTACAGATATTTTCCTTGTCGCACTATCGTACATACTTGATCATGAGAATGATTGAAAATAATGTTTAATGTACAAATTCAATTACAATCTTGTATCATTAATTTTTGAATCAACTTAAATGAATTTTCCTTCACAGCATGTTTTGATATGTTCCAAAGGAATCGAATAATAATCTTTAAACTACGAGGACCGTTCTGAAAGTTCGTGGATATGTAAGGTTAAAATAATTTACAAAACGGACGTAATTGTCATCTTCTATTCAATTTGAAGACGTTTACATTTATACATAAAGGATAGGGGTTGGGGAGCAGTGAAATATCCCATACGCTACGTTGCTCAATGAAATAATAAAAAAATGTTTGACTATCAATGAAACTTTCCATATCATTAACACAATGAGTCGCCATGATCCCTACAAATTTTAAACGAAATCGGGTCAGATTTATCATTTTATTAGGATTAACGCATAATAATGTTTATCAAACAAACTGAAAAGATTGATGACGTCAGAGTTCTTTACGGAGCATCGGACAGTGTTTCAGTGATTTTGGATGGAGTAGAACAAAATAATAAACCAAAATAATCATAGCGATGCTTTTCCACCGCTTAATGGTGAGCTGTCTACGGCTGCTTCAAAGATAAAAGTTCATTCTGAGATATAGGTAGAAATGCACATGAAAATAGAATATGTCTGTCTCAAGAAAATACATGAAACGACGTTTTGTTAGCTACTCCGTGACCTATAACCTTGCATTGTTCAAATGGAGGTTGAAAGGTTGTTATTGGCCGAGCGTAATGAAAACCCGCGATTGCATTCAAGATTATCGGTATAATAAAGAAATCAACTTAGTTTTTATCAGATTTTGTGATTTTTGTACGTGCAAAACCTTCATAATTGAACTTACTTTGTTAGACTGAATAACTGTTAGGTATTTTATTTATGTGATATATTATACATATACACCAATATAGAGGTCTAATACACCTGATACTTTAAGTAACTGTCCTGAGTCAGTGCCCGATGATGAGCACAGATCATAACTTTTACTTTTATCCTCATCAGTGGAAATTCAACTCACCTGTCAGATATTTTTAGACACAGCGAAATAAATATACTAGTATAAAAGCAGTGCCTTCTATTTTGATTCTTTAAAATTTCAAATCACCGATCACCAATTGTTTCACTAATTTAAAAATACCGATGTGTCTTTATTACGCTAAGGTTATCCGGATTACTTTCACACCCACCCTTACCTGGATAGATATAGTTATAGTATACATACTTCTGGTGTAGACAGAAAAAAAGACAAGACAGTAAAATGCAGGGAACCCGAGCTTTATAAAAGCTAAAGTAAAAACTACTAGCAGGCAAAAGAGAAGACTCAAAATGTATATCCTCTACTGACAGAATCTTTAACGTCTTCAAATTCAATAGCATCATTTAAGAACAGATCAATTTGCAGCATTTTAAATTAATTTTTCTGTTACAAAATTTCTTGTAATTTCTAAAATGTGGGTCCTATGGCATCATATCCCACCCATTCTGCTACGTCTTTTGGTACATTTTTGGACATAATAATTTTCATACTTTTTGGCCATATTGCATTGTTAAGACTGAGGATCACTGAGGAGGGTTTAGTACCCGAAACGTGCGTGTCTGCTCCATGCTGTAAATTTGTCAGGTTTTAACTGATGCTATTGAATTAAAAGACGTTTAACATTTGATCTACTTGGTGAGTGTCACTGCTGGTGGACCAAGAGTCCCCGAGGGCACTTGTAGCCAAGTTCGATCAACTTCGGTTGATCGTCTGTCTCTTCAACGCATTTTAAATTTTCTGTTACAAAATTACTTGTAATTTCTAAAACGTGGGTCCTATGGCATCATATCCAACCCATTTTGCTACGTCTTTTGGTACATTTTTGTACATAATAATTTTCATACTTTTTGGCCATATTGCATTGTTTAGACTAAGGATCACTGACGAGGGTTTAGTACCCGACACGTGCATGTCTGGTCCATGCTGTAAATTTATCAGGTATTAAATGATGCTATTGAATTTAAAGACGTTTAATATTGACCAGAAATGCAAATTTCGGGTACTTAACCCTCGTCAATGATCCTCAATCTTAACAATGTAATATGGCCAAAGATTGTGAAAATAATTATGTCCAAAAATGTACCGAAAAATGTAGCAGGATATGATGCTAAGGACCCACGTTTTAGACCTTTCTAGATTTTTTGATAACACAAATTTTCGAATGCGTTGAAGAGACAGACGTTCAACCGAAATTGATCGAACTTTGGCTACATGTGCCCTCGGAGACTCCTGGTCCACCAGCAGTGACAATCACCACGTGGTTCAAATATTAAATGTCTTCAAATTCAATGGCATCATTTAAGAACAGATTTATTTGCAGCATGGACCAGATATGAACGTTTCTGGTACTTAACCCTCGTCAGTGATCCTCATCTAAATAATGCAATATGTCCAAAGATTGTGAAAATCATTTTGTCCAAAAATGTACCGAAAAATGTAGCAGGATAGCAGAGGTGAGCCCTTTATCAGAAAAGAGAAACCAACATAACATGTATGATAAGACAATACATCTTAGCCGAGCATTTATTGACGAGAAATGTACAGGTCACTAATAGAGACCAATTTTACATAATCAACAGAGAAGACAGAATAATGAAATCATTTTAAGACAAATGATGCTGTTCCTATATGCCAGAATGTATGTCAATGATTATAATAATATTTGATAAATAATAATTATGTTTCCTTTCTTCATTTTGCGAATAATTGAATATTTTAGTAAGGATCACTTCGCCTTGGAATATTATACAATTATTTACTTTTACCGAGGTAAATAAAATGGTTTAGCTCCCCGAGAAGACAATACTCACCAAGCTTGAAGGGCGAGGTGAATATTGTTTTCGAGTGGCGCTTAACCATTATATTTATCGAGGTAAAATTAAAATAATTATTTTATTGCACGAAGTTTCAAAACGATCTATATAAATCATTCAAACGTTACTTTTAGACTATATAAAGCCTCTCTAATCTATTTTAGCACATCCACCGCGTGGGATCGAAAAGTATGATGTTGTGATTCTTTACAGAGAATTTTGATGTTTTCTCATCATTTAAGTGATACTGCACAAAACTAATGAGACGTTGCAGTAGATCAATGTCTAATAAGTAAGTCCATGTCGGTTATATATCTGAAAAGTCTGTAGTTTTTGCAAACACTTCAAGAGATCGTCAAAAGGAATTATTTTCTGTTGTCGATAAACTACTGAAGTGTTTGCAAAAACTATGAACTTTCCATATACCTGGACGATATGGATTGATTTATTAGGTGTTGCTCTACTACAACCGCTGTTCAGTTTTGTAAAGTTTAATTTAGAAAATGAGAAAATACCAAAAAAAAACTATGTAAGGAAGCACAACACCATACGTTTCGATCCCACGCGGTGACATCGAGAGCTGTTCGATTCTTATATCTACCTCGGATGAGGTCACCTGGAACGGTCACGCCCACCGTTCTAATTTTAACACAAGGAGAGCCGTTGGAATCTTATATCTACCCAGGATGACGTCATCTTAGGTAGACATAACTTTTGAGCCAATCACAAAAAGGGAAAATTCCCATTCATGTAATAGTATCTTAAAGTTTTATCTTATATGTATTCGTGATATCATATACAACTTATAAAAAAAACGAGTATACATGTTAAACATAAATGTTCAAACGATTTTATACAATTAATTACCTTGTGTGAGGTAGATATAGCAGTATAGCAACCCGAAGGATATTTTATTCACCGAGGCCGCAGGCCGAGGTGAATAACATATGCTGAGGGTTGCTATACTGCTATATCTATCTCACACAAGGTAATTAATTGTTTAATTGTATGATCATGAAATACAACGATCAGCTTGATAGCATCCATTGCTGTAAGTAATGTATAGGTATTCTCTGATGGCGCGAAATATACGAATACGCCGCTACTATTATAACGTCATAACTACAATACTAATTTTAGAAAGATACAGGGGAAAATATGAGAGTTGTTCTAAATTTAGCTCTCTGGAGGTGGTTATAGCGATATATTTCGAAGCTCCAGACATGTTTTCAGCCAATCAGCGGTGAACATATTTTCCAGTCATACAATAAATGTGTTTAACAAATGTTTGATATATATATATGTTTATCATATGAAAACAATATATATTAGATATATGTTAATCATATATTATACATCTGTTGAAAAATATGTGTTAAACAAATGAAACATATATGTTAATACATATCAATCATATGTTCAACTCGTTTTTTTCATATTGAACATATGTTTTATACACATGTTTAACATATATGTAACATATGTTAAATACATGTGGAAATTTTTCCTGTGTACTCCAAAACATCGGAAATGACTGTTCACGAAATGTTTTCGACAGTTCTGAATCCCTGCAACTGAACATCATTTTACACCCATCCTGCTTCGTCTTTCGGTACTTTTGAACATAATAATACGGAAGTGTTGCAACTCTATACCTTCATGAAGAAATTTCCTGCACCAGACACGTGTTTCGAATATTAAATTCTCATCAGTGATGCTTCCAGCGGAGCCACCAAAATTCATTTCAGTAGCGCCCTCCTTATTGTTTTAAATTTAGATAATACATTTACTTTAAAGAGAGAGCGCGGCTCCATATTTCCTGTAGGGTCTATTCAGTAACATATCCAAATAAAATATATGTTCAAAATAGCAAAAGAGGGATTGTGCTATGATGTTAACCTCCTTTAATTTCGGTGATACATGTAGTTTTGAATGGAATGACAAGTTTTCGAAATAGCAAAATAATATCTATGATATCAAATCGATAAAGGATCAAAAACAAAGCTTCTTTCAGGCAACAGATCTGGAAAAAAGTAATTAATACACTTCTAAACGTCAGGTCATAGGGAACGATTTTAACTGCTCCACACTGCAAAATGGAACAAGTGTTTAACATTCATAGTCTTTGGCAAATGCCATTGCTTGGATTGAAAATCATTGACGAGGGCTAAAATTATGCTTAGCCTATGATTTTGAAGACGCAATCTTCTACAAGGCCTTATGCATTACACTGGAGATATTCATTGGATTGGTTGTCCTTCTTGTTTCGGTAGAGCTTGTGTCATTGTCTCCTTCTGTTTGTCCTATTTTCTTTTCGCGCGAGGAGGTTAATTCTGTATTGTGTTTTTTCTAAAGGTTGTAAGCCTTTCTATTGTTGATTTTGTTGTGTGGTTGTTGTTCACTGGTTTTTGCATTTTGTTTTACAGACAACGCTCCTTTATCTTCTAGGTATTGGAAATATAGCTTTGGTAAACCAACCCTTTTAACTTAAATAACATTCCAATATATGATATACATATGTAATTCATTGTCACATTCTCAATATTGAAATATATGTACTATAGAGCCAATTTTATGGTACTGGACATGTTTTTCGGATATTGAATCCTCGTCAGTAGTACTTCATGTCAAACAGTTTAAATAAAGACAAAGTGAATTTTCCTGGCGCTATCTACAAAACATTGTTTTAATTTCCTCTCGCCAAAATGAGCGGCTCAAAATTTTGTGCAGGGTTTATTCAGAATCGTATTTAAGTGTAATATATTGCAATAAAACGTTGGAGGTAAAGGCGCAAGGAGCTTAATTCTAAACATAAGCGGAAAAATTATATCCAAACCCAGCTAAAGACAGAGCCATGAAATGGGGGGATAACCCTTAGTTTTAGAAATTAAGGTCTAATTTGATGAGAGGAAATTTAGAATATATTTCAACGCAGTGCGTAAACACTATTTAAAACTAGGTGAACGATATCCTCGGGTTCTTACAGTCCACCAACAGTGATACCAGCCTAATTGTTGAAATAGTCAATATTGAAATATATGTTCCATAGTACCAATTTTATCGTACTAGACGCGTGTTTCGTGTCAAATAGTTTAAATAAAGCCAAAGCTTCTTAGCTATTTCACACTTCGCTAGTGTCCTATAAAGAAATAAGACTCGATGTCCTTGTCGGTTTTTCAAAAACGGATAAATCTATTTTAAGAGTACCTTTATCATAAAGTTACCGATGCACTATTAGATAACCTACTTTTAAATTGTCTCTCACACGCACCTAGCTGCCACGTGATCTATCTGTATTTATTACATACATATTTGCCTTTCTACATAACTTCTTCATAATATATCTCCACAGTAAAAATAAGTTCCCTACTATTTCAAGGTGTATTCTCAAAAAACATAGGATAAGTTAAACTGAGTTGATATTTCCTTTTTTTCATATTCCTAAAAATAAAATACCCTAAAAATGATAGCTAAAAATGAAATATCAAGATATGTGATGTAGAGCGTATGAATGCGCCCTATGAGGGACCCGTATGAAGTATTGGCAAATGCCCATTACGGGTAAGAGAACTAAGCTGTGAAGCTATACTTTGTAACCAGGTAAATGAACTTCCTTGTTCATATCAAGCAGTTATTTTTTGATCAATTTTTTTTTAATAGTAGTAATGGTTTATAGTATTCAGTCAACTGCATTGTTGAAGATGCATTTATATAGGAGATTGTTTTGATGCTCAAATATTTACATAATGCTTCGGTTTTTTTTTTTTTTGTTTTTTTTTTTTTGTTTGTTTGTTTTTGTTTTTTTTTTTTTTTTTTTTTTTGGGGGGGGGGGGGGGGGGCTTTATTAAGCCTATTTAGTGCATAAATTCCTCTAACAAATTGAATATTGATTCCTTGTCTGATCTTCATGATTTTATATAATCCATTGAAAAGGTTTTCTTTTTAACCATAACTACCTTTATTTTTTTTATCCCAGGACGTATCAAAATGTCATTCCGATTAAGAGCTCTGGCTGCCACACCCACCTGTCCGAAACATCCAAAGGACGAGTTAGACACGTTCTGTATACCATGTGGAGAGAGGGTATGTGAATCCTGCCGTGGTAAACACCAAGGTCATGAATGGTTACGGATGAAACGCCTGGTCCAAATGGTTCGTGAGAATGAAAAGACAAGGTGCAAAGAGCTCACAGAAATGGTCAAACAGATCAAGAGCAGTAAAATAGCAACTTCCCGACAGAGAGAGAAAGAGAAGATCAGAAGAGTGCAGCGTGACCTCAAGTCCATGGTTGATGACATTGCTGAGATGATGGTATCAATGGTTGATGGTGAAGATGGAGAAGGACAGACAGACATACCAGAGGAAACAAGAAAATTGGAATTGATGCTTGATTTCTTTAAAAATCACCTTCGTGAAGGTAAAAGAATTATCGGCGTTTAAGGTAGTAGTTGACATGTAGTAATTCCCTTACCTTACAAAATCTTTTTAGAAAAATCTACGCGGGTATTTACTTTACACGTTCAATATCAATAAATAAAAAATCTCGTATTATAAATGCTTGCGTAATGGTAACTTTAGAAGAGAAGACATGATCTATCGAACCCCATTGATGTATTGTTTTCTTTTTTAAATGTCTATTCCAAATGTACACAATATAATGATAAATTATGGGTTTGAATTAGTAATCAGAGAAACTAACATTTTCAAAATGCATATATCTTGACATCAGAATAAAGAGTCTATATAACCTGTTGCAAAAATCAAATGATGATTTTTAATGTACACGTACATGAATTTGTTAGTAGTATTTTCGGATCATCGAATGATATTTTATACATTTGATTTGCTCCATGAAAATTAAGCTATTAACTTTGTCATAAATTTAGTTTCCATCATCATATATATATAGTACTTATCTAATTTCTATGATGAAAGTGGGATCATAAGAATACGTGATTAAATGTCATAACATTATTTTCAAAGAAGACCTTTTACTCTGAATTCATGTTTCACATAAACAAATATATCTAATGGTCAAGTAACACCAGCTTCAATAAAATAATTTACGCACACATTGTATTAACCACTGGCAGGTCTACAATTTCTTATGACTGCTGGTAAACCAAAAATGCAGTAGAGGTTTAGAAAACTTATACATTTATACTAAGCTTGCATATTATGCACAGTCATGTTAATGTTATGTTATTCCTGATTACAGCTGACGGTAACGTAATTATGGAGATGGAGGAGGAATTTTATAAGAAGAAGGAAATATTATCCTCCCTACAAACCACGGCCTGGGGGGTCAAGTTTGTAGAGGGTACATCATCACGTAACACACTACAACATATGTTTGGGAGGGTCGTTAAAGAGGATACCAGCGACCAAGTTGGTACATCAGATGTAAAGGTCAACGTGATTTCCTATTTCACTCACGTCGATGACTCGGCATTTATTAGAAGTATCCGTACTATATCAAATACAGAGGCATGGATCACAAGATATAAGATACATCAGACAGATAAAGTAGATAGTACAGGAGCTGTTATCCAGGAGAGGAAGCTACCTACTAGTTTTGATGATTTCATCATAGAAGACAATAACGATATCGTGTACACACACTTTGGTGACAAGATGATCAGGAGATGCTCCTCCTCCTCCGGTACAGTGAGTGACGTCATCTCCACAGCTCCTCTACATCCTGTCGGTATCTGTAGGTCACATGATGGGGGCATGATGGTCGTTCTATGTTCCTGTGATATACCACAAATAACATCAGAAAGTTATGGGCAGGTATATCACATAGACAACACAGGCGGGATTATTAACAAATACACCTGTGCAGAGGGTAATAAAGATAAACTATTTATTTGTCCGGGTAAAATTGCACAAAACATCAACCTTGACCTTTGTGTCGTCGACATAGTAGATAAGGAGTTCAGATCCCGCCTTGTTGTCATATCAGTGACCTCCGACCTACGCTTTACATACACAGGACAACCAGCATTAAAGGAAAAATTCTCATGTAAAGATGTAACATGTGACCGTCATGGTAGGATACTACTGGCCGATCTCCATAACCACGCTGTCCATCTTCTCCGTGAGGACGGTCACTTCCTCCAGTACGTCCTGACGAAGCAGAGTCCTTTCTGGGCTCCTCAGTCCCTGGGTCTACATGATGATACAATGTGGGTGGGATGTTCCAAAGGTGTGGTCAGGGTGTACAAATACAGTGATAGGCAGTGATAATGCTAACTGTGTGATCATTTGTAAAAAATTAGACGAATTTTCATTATTTATATTTCGTACATTTCAACTGCATTACATGTACAAGTAAATATATCCGATATCGAAGTGATAATCTATTGTGATTTTATTCTATTTATACTTTTTATCAATTCGAAATAATACATTCTAATTATTTATTACTATTATACATTATTTCGATTCATAAATGAATAAGGAGTATTCATTCTGGAAGGTAGCAGTGCCTTTAATCAGTACGTATCAGTATGAGGTGGTATTCTTGTGAGAATAAAGAAGTCAAACCTTTCCTGAAGATGAAACGGTGAATACACCAAGACAATATATATTGAAATTCAGATATTATGTTGCAATTAGCTTTATATGCAAAAACGATGTAATGGTTCAATCCTGATTGTCCAACATTTTGAAAATCCCATATCCTGATTGTCCAACAAAAAATTTAAGGTTACCTGTATTGTTAATTAAGCACATCTGTTTGTCTAAATAAACATACAAATTAGGGCTTTTTTCATACTTGAAAATCTATTTTCTCCAAATCGTACAAAGTTAATTCAAATTTGATATATAAAAAAGTAGAATAAATGTTAAAGTTTCACTCAAAATAAATTTATGTCTCAATTATAATTTTTAGTAGATCATCGACTACATGTAATGGTAGATAATAATTTAACAAGATGAGGAAAATAAGGAGAAAATACACTACAATCTTTAGTAAAGTTTTTAAAAAATCATAGATAACAAGCTTTTCGCAAAAAAAAATAAGCCTGTGTTTGTGAAACACGAATGCCCCCGGTGGCATCTTTGTTCGTATAAACAATATTATCTGTTAAGCACATGTACAGTCCCGATTACGTTAACTGCCCCCCCTTTAACGTTTTTTCTCCCTTCATCTCTCCGAATTTCGCTTCTATTTTTCCGTCTTCATTTTCCCTCACAAAATTTCTCTTCTAATTTTCCTCCTTTATTTCGCCTTAGAATTTCGCCTTCAGTGTTGGAAGAGAAAAATGAACACGAATTTTTGAGAAACAGAAGCAAAGCGTACAAGAAAAGAGAAACGCAAAGCGTAAACAGAAGAGAAACGAAAGCGAAATATTTCGCTTTCATTCCGCTTTCAGTCCTCTTGTCAATCAAAGCGAGACTTCCTCATTAGCATATAAGGGGATTTCCCTTAAAAGAGGGTACAAACGTAATTTGATCTAATTTCTTTGTGTTGCATTAAAATACACGACTAATTAGTTTTCTTTAGATACATTGTAAACGAACTTTTTCTGCATATTTAACATTTATTAATATTTACATTCCTACTGCGTTTCCCTTTTATAAAGGTACCAAACCAACTGTTGCTTTATTTCTCGATAATCGCAAGAGCCTATCACGTGACTTTAGAACTTACGCGGATTAATTTCTGATAAAATGCCCATTTTATTAATTGCTTTAATACAGATTCAAAACATGTATCCATTATCAAACGACACCGTCTACCCCCAGTGATGAAATGTGTCAAAATCTAGGTCAACCACAAGTACACTTCCAAGAAGTGTGACGTAGTAAGTCGATCACGCGTCAGTAGACGAAGTTCAAGGACGAACTGCATTGTTGTCTGCAGAAAGATGCCGTGTTTGGATGAGCGAATATTCAGGCATAAGTGGATCAAATATTCAGTATTTAGGATGAGGATTTGATTCACTTGTGTCAATATCAACAGTGAATTTATCTTTGCTTCTTATGGATTCATAATATCAGAAATACTTCGAGTATCAGCGAATCTTTAGCCATGATGTTGAGGTAAGTCATGAAAATACCGAAAGTTTTCGCGTTTTCGACGGCTGTACTCGACTTTTGCATTATTCTAATTACTTCCAGATGAAATAGGGTATTTACAGAAGTTTGTATACAATAATACCGATTGATTTCATATGTCGAAGCAGTTTGACAGTGTGTTAAAAGTTTTCAAAAGTTTTCCCTTCAGTTCTGTGAAATTTCTCCAGTTTAACTCTCCGCCATGTCTGAATTATGTTGGACAAAAGTCACGAATTTTCACGATTCAATTTTCTTCAGTTTTAATTGAAATGTTCAAAATACAGCAAGAGGACAAAATTCAGTTTCTCATTTGTCAACAACGTTTCCGTACAGAAGGTACTACTTCGAATCAAGCGAAAAACGTCGAACGTTCGTTTGCTCTTACGTGAAATGGCGTTCTCCCTCTGCAATGATATTTTAAATGTAAAGAAACTGGCTGAAAAATTGGCAGAAATAACTTAGTTAACACGTCGAATGTAAATATAAGGATTGTTTTTCAGCTTTAGCGCTTTATCGGTGTGTATTGGCAGTAGGGAATGGAAACAAAATTCATGAAAAGCACTTCGTGCTTTACATATTTTGTTTCCATTCCCTACTGCCAATACACACCGATAAAGCGCAAAAGCTGAAAAACAATCCTTAAATAAATCGAAAAGTAGCTTTTTGTATGGTTACAAATCGTGGTTTGTTTTCTTCGCATTTGTACATCTATAGCACAAATCAATTTTTTTAAGTAGCATACCAATTAAAAAATCGTTGTTTTGACAAATACACACATGTAAATCAACCGCGCAGGGTACATGTACTTAGGTGTCGTTTATTCATTACCTGCCAGGTGTGAAAATCATCGGAGCGTGATATCACCATGCGGTCATTTCAACTTTAGATAGGGAGAGAATATCTTCACAATGAATTTATGTTAAAAAATTTTTAATTTAATGACTTGATATAATCAGAGACGTAGAAATACACATCCCTGATTTAAATATACAGTGTCCCTGAAAATAAATTTTATTGAAAACGTAAAATCTATTCCGAAGGGTCTAGATATAGGAAAAAAGGAGCTATAAAAAGTTTTATCTGAAAATATGCAGTATCGGCCATAATATTACCGAATTGGTAAAATTAAATCTCCATATACCTCTATTGTAAAAACGCAATACTTTGTAGGTGGCGCTAGTGAAATTAAATAGAGCTGCGCACCTCAAATTAAAAATTACGTTTTTAAACGGCTATAACTGCGAATGAATGCGTTGAATTCGCCTGAAAATTTTAATTTATACAAATGAGAATGTAAACTTTCATGTGGGAAGAAAGATTTTGCCGAATAAAATTTTGTAAAAATAATTTATTTCAGGGACACCGTACCTTTATGATGTAATTAAATAAGTAAACTACCTGCTACAAATGTACCTTTCACGTACTCTGCTTGCATGTGCACATTTAGTGTACGTTCTCATTTTACTCTGTTTTCAAGGATGGATTTTCCAAGAGATTTATTTTTTCTTCACCTTTTATTCATCTTATCGGGTTTTTTTTTTCTTTTCCTTTTTCATAATGACATATTGAAGATTATTTTATCATAGTAATACATTTCAATTGAAAGCTCGTAGTTAAAAAAAAAAGAAAGAACAAGGAAAAAACGAAATAAAGATGAAGAATCTTTAAAAAAAAAAAAGAAAAAAAAAACCCCAGTGAAGTAAGAACTTCTTTCTCAGGGAATTGGACCTCCCGCAAATAAAAACGAAATGGGTATGAAAATTAATTTGTAATGGCGAAGAAGGAAGGGAGTATTGAGTATAAAAATTTGCCCCGTATACACAAATGACCGAAAATAAAAAAAATAAATAAATAAATAAAAAAACCCAAATTTATTCGTAAGGGGGAATTCCCTTACGTGTTTCCTTTAGTTATTGTTGAAAGAATAGAAATAAAACACACTATTACTCTGAAATATTTTTTATACATTTTATATCTGACCATTCCAGACACTGTCACTTTTGGAAGTAAATACTTAAACGCATGACTGACTCCACACAGGTAGACTACTATGCCTACCTGAACGACACCTGTCATAATCGATCGATTACGGGGTATATACATGTAAAGTACAAGGGGTCAATAATGAGAACTGACCTCTAGATGAATAAAATGACTTGCTTCTTGACTTTTATTTTAAAATTATTGTTAAATAAGTTCTATAACCCGTTGAAACGGACATATTTTACACGATAAATTTAGCTGTTTTAAAGTGATTAAATTTTATCCAGAGACTCAATATATCTAGACATACTAAAACAATTATTATAGCATAGAATTCGATAATTAGTGTGATAAAAGCAAAAGAGTGTTAATAAACGTTTTAAATTATTGTAATATTTAGATATAAAGCCTACATTGACCGCATTAAGCCCCGCCCATTTATATTTCCAAAACGAGGCTGGAGGCGAACATTGAAAGCGAACTGAAGGCGGAATTTGAAAGAGAACGTAAGCGGAATCGTTAGAGAAACGTAACAGAACATGAAGAGAATCGAAGCGGGAATTAAAGGAGAAATATTTCTCTTTCGAGTTCGCTTTCAGGGTTCTCGTTTATTTCACCTTACAAATTCCTCTTCTCTTTCTCCTTTCACCTCGCAAATTTCTCCTCGATTTTTCCTTGTTCATTTCGGCTTAAAAATTCCTCTTCTATTTTTTCGTCTTCATTTTACCTCACAAAATTTCTCCTTCGTCTAACAAAAATTCCCCCTTGAGGGGTAGACAGTTAACGTAATCGGGACTGTATGTGAAAGGTCAAAGTCAGGGTCACCGGGTTAAAAGGTCAAGGTCACGAGGTCAAAAATATATCTCATATGTTATCTACATTCTAAATATGAAAGATTTTAAAAACTCCCAGAAAAGGTCAAAGGGTCCAAAATTTTGGTATCAATGGAAAGGTCTTGTCACAAGGAATACACATGTGAAATATGATTGCCCTATCACTTACCATTCGAAAGTTATGCCCAATGTTAAAGTTTTTGAAAAGTAGGTCAAAGGTAAAGGTCAAGGTCACAAGGTCAAAATTTTTGGTATCAATGGAAAGGTCTTGTCACAAGGAATACACATGTGAAATATGAAAGCCCTATCACTTTCCATTCAAAAGTTATGTCTAATATTAAAGTTTTTCGGACAAACAAACAGACAGACAGACAAACAGACGGACAGGCCAAAAACTATATGCCCCTGAATCTCTGATTCCGGGGGCAAAATAAAAATGATAATCATGTTTTTTTTTATGTACGTGCATCATGTATGACATACAAACAACAAATTCAGGATTTCATAGATTTGCAGCTTTTATCTAGCATATCCAATATCACTATGTTTGAGTTTGTTTTACTCCAATATTACATGATTTCTGAGTTAATACCTATCATTTCTACGAAAAGTCTCAGAATTTTGGTATATCACAATCTCGGTAACCTTGACAATGGGTCCTACATGTACGACCTTAACAATTTCTTTGTGACTTCTTAATTAATTAAGTTCTTCAGTTTAGATGTACTAATAAAAATTGCTTCAAATGCATTAGGGGCAGCTCTATGGTACCGTTTATTTACTCTATGTGCTATTGTGTTGACCAGAATGTAAACAAAGTAACCATCTTTGTACCCTTTTGAGTAGAAATGGGGAGATGTCCGTTTTCATAAAAAAGGAGCCGATTTCTGGATATTTTCAATAAAATGCATGCGATTCATGTAATAAAGGATATGTATTCCATGGTTTTACAATCGATTTATAAATATGGTACTAGCAACAACAACAAAAATAAAAATTAATTTCTTTCCCCCTTTATTTTGAAGGAAAATTGAGGTTGTTCATGCGCATGCAACAAGCTCTTATATGCTAAATGTGTGTTATAGAATCAGTAAATTTTAATATGGATGGTTATGTCTGCTGTCTGTCTTACACGCCTGCTGTCTGTCTGCTAGGTTGAGATAAAAAAAATATGAATGGAATTTCTCCGCTAATCGCATAAAAGCTGCCAACATCTACATGTACAATTGTCTTTTGCCAACGAAAAAAATTGTTTTATCAAATATAGTCCGTAAATGTTCATACATGTAGGTGCAAGCAGATATGATCGTTTCCACCCCCCCCCCCCCCTTTCCTCTTTCTTTCTCAGAATGGAGTGGAGTAAAGAAGGGGGAAAAGAAAAACGAAAAAAATTCCCCCTTCTTTACTCCGCGGCCATTTTAGCCATGATTCGGAGAAAGTACTTTTATTTATTATATTCTGTCCCACATTGGTGTGTTCCCCATACGCCTACTTGGTTAAAATAACATTATGTTAATTGGGTGTGAATGGGGCCATCAGAAGGGTATGCTTTGCACTAATTAGGTCTTCCGACTTCCGTCGGAAGACCTATTGTTTTCGCAACCGTGGAAAATTGGATCAGCGATTTCTCAAGAACCCTGTAAGCTAGGACAATGAAAGTTCTCCAACGTTACGTTTGGAGTAAAAGCTAGATTGGTCTTTTTTATTTTTGGTCTCTGTTATTTTTTTATCATGTTTTTTAGTAGATTCAAATATTTGACGGGAGCGTCGACTTACTCAAAAGGACCGAAAATTTCATGTTTTGCTATTTGTAAGCTTAAATATCTCGTATTTTGCTATCTACAATTTCCATTCTTTTTGAAAGTCGACAGCCATGCAAGATATGAAATGCTAGATGCACACTGTAACGATTTATTACGATGACGTCCTTCACCGTCCTTCATATTTCCAAATTCAGAAGTTCATAGGAGGAAGACACTTTTTTGCTTATAATAGTAAACAAAAATTAAGCTTATGAAGTTTCCTAAAAATTTCAATATTATTATTTTTTACCCATATATCTGTCTTATTTAGTCTTTCTGATTTTTCCTATCTCTTACTGTTGAAAAGATATGAGCATCGAAATTTTGAGTTGGGTATTTCGATACACCTTCACGCCAACAGATCGGGCGCACACTAAAATTGGTAGTCCGAGTCCGACTCGAGAAAAGCAGTGTTGAGATTTTCAAATTCCGATTTCACGGTAATGATGAATATGCATTTCATAAATACATTTCGATATACACAATTTGATTTTAAAATAGTTGATTAATTTTTCTTCAAATAATTAAGATTCAGATAAGATATATTTGGACAATGTGTTGCCATGGAAACCATTTTAATGGCTCAACATCTTAGACATATGTGACACTTTAAAACAGTTACTTCTATTTTCTTAAGATGAAACGCACCTGAACCCCAGATAACCCTGCTGATCTAATATTACATGCTGTAAACTAAGCAAATGAGTTAAAGAAGATCCTGACGATAATCTCAACAGCACTCACAATAGAGCACAAAATTAAACATCGACGGACCCCTAGCAAGCTAGAGGTGGGACCAGGTGCCCGGGAGGAGTAAGCATCCCCTGTTGGCTAGCCGCACCCGCCGTCGATGTTAATGAAGCATGGAAATGAAAATGTATAAAAATCATGCACTATCTGACGTTATTTCTATATAGAAAGTGCTGTGGCGACAATGTCAGGGAAGTATATTCAAAACACTTACTGTCAAACCCCTCGCGGGGAACTTTTTTTACGAGCTCCACACGGCAAAGGGCATAAGTGTGACACAAATGAGTTAAAGAAGATCCTGACGATAATCTCAACAGCACTCACAATAGAGCACAAAATTAAACATCGACGGACCCCTAGCAAGCTAGAGGTCCAAAAATCATGCAAAATCATGCAAAAATAGACACTTGTCAAGTCAAAAATATGCCCCTTTCTAAGCTTGTTTTATCACTCTCCTAGACCACTTAGATTGATGGAGCGCATTTCTTTTTTTACATATTCACACATAAGAGGATACAATGATTTAATATAAAAATATACAGTTGACTGCTATACCCGTTTTCATTGAAACGAGCCCTTTGAAAATGCTTTGTTTTCAATATTTTCAAAATTCTAAAAAAAAAAACCCCAAAATTCAGACATGGTCCTTAGTTTAAACTGTATTTATTAAAAAAAATATTCATAATAAAGAAGACAGACAGAAATGATTATAAGAGATTGGAAAACAAGCGGTATGCCCACTTATGCTAATTCCTCTCTCGCATGCAGCTGATGTTATTACAGTTTTCAGGCAAATCATACAGTTATAATATGTGTATATAGATATAACGAAGAGAAAATGTAGAAAACGTGTTGTCGTCTGTTGACAACGGAAAGTTCGCCCGACGTCGTCTGTCGGCGACTGGAGCCTGGAATGTTGGCGCGTCGCTGGCCGTATTCCCGAAGCGCTCCGAATAAGGAAAGAATAAAGACGTAAAGGATAATGTCAGTGATATGAATCCGAGTTTCGATGATTTATTGCACACTTCAACGATGGATATAGAAAAATCCAAAGAATACAATATTCGGACATTAACTTTCATCTATTTCATACATTTTATTTCTATGTGTTTATTTGTATCTCCATATCTTTAATTCTATGAGACAATTTTCGTTTATTTGTAAAAATACCCTACGGTCATTGAAGTGTTAACAATGTCTACAGCTAAGGGACTTCATATTGCGTAATTAATCCGTCTTTAGAATTTCTATATTCTTTACATCAAAAGGGGCAGAGTGTCATGTCCACTTACAAAACCTATTGATATGATTGCTTTCTTTTTTTACTCAATTTACTCGTCTCTATTCTGAAATCTATATTGACTCACACATGTCATTTTATGTTTAATCCTCTAATTAATCTTATTTTCTTGAATTTGAATAGAAATCTTCAGTTCGGAGGTCAGACGTTGAACTGACAACATCCGTCTCGTCTTTGATAAAGTTGGAATTTGTTATTGTTTATTTCATATCGCATCTTGGACTTTTCTATATCCATCGTTGAAGTGTGCAATAAATCATCGAAACTCGGATTCATGTCACTGACATTATCCTTTACGTCTTTATTCTTTCCTTATTCGGAGCGCTTCGGGAATACGGCCAGCGACGCGCCAACATTCCAGGCTCCAGTCGCCGACAGACGACGTCGGGCGAACTTTCCGTTGTCAACAGACGACAACACGTTTTCTACATTTTCTCTTCGTTAATAGACATGTTCATGGATCACACAATAATGTATAATGAAACACAGATATCTGTCTGTGTCATCAAACAAACGAAGTTAACGAACTTAGTTTATCCGATGACACAAGCATGTATCAGTAGAAAAAAGATATATAGCAAGATTCAAACCAAGCAGAAAATGCATATAGAATATAGATAAATATGAACGTTCGAGTATGGTGATTTAAACAAATATTTGATTCGATCAGGTATGTAACTATGCTAATTAATTTATGTCAGTAAGAATATAAAAAAGTGTTAAGACAATACAAATACTAATATATGATGTCGAAATTAATTATATTTAGGGTATTATCCAAAGCGTTTAGATGCTAGAATAAATTTTTGTACTTGGATAAATATTTCAGCATTTGTCTCATAGTTTAGGTTTTCATCGCCAAAGAGTAAAAGATTAGAGGAAAGGTTTAAGTTTAATGAGTATAAATGTTCAAATCTTTGCCGATCATAATTTTTGCAAGAAAGTAAGTAGTGAGAGTTTGATTCTATATTACCACATTGACAATAGGGATCGGGCTCTAGATTACAATAGACTAAGTAAAGAGCTACAATTCATTCGTAAGGTATCCGTTGTACAAATACATATAAAGTGTATTTATAGTTAGAGTAATGGTATATCTTTACCTAGATATACCTAATACAACATAAATAATGGTTTCTATCATCAAAGGTCAGCATGCCGACCGTCGCTCAAGCCACGGAAACTATCGAGACTCTGCCGAAGATCACCGAGATAATTTTAACACTGTTTAAATGGACGAGACGTCCGCGAGATCTTCATTTGTACATTGGATACGTTAAGCGAGTATGGAGAATTTGTCCTAGTCGTGTACCTATAGTGTAATATTTTGGAATCTTTATGTTAGGGGTGATCATTTGCTTAAACTTCGGAAGGGAATTTATTTCTTGGATATGATTCGGTAAATTATTCCATAAACGGACTGTGGACGGAGAAAAGCTGTTAGAGTAGTAAGAAGTTCTACAGTGGATGTTTACATAGTCATTGGAATTTCTAGTGCTATAGTGATGAAAATCTTGATTTTGAGGAGGGATGATAGCTTTTAAATAGTCAGGGGTAAGTCCTTTGATAATTTTAAACATTTGGATAAGTTTGTGTCTTTCACGTCGGTTTTCAAGAGTTTCTAAACCTGTTTCTTTGTAAATAGAAGGTATACTGGTGTATTTTGTGGCACCCGAGATAATACGACCCGCCTCTTGATTGATTTTTTCTAAAAGATCTTTATAATAATTTGGGCAATTGTCCCATATAATGTCCGCGTATTCCATTACGGGTCGTATGAATGATAAATACATAATGTGCAAGGTTTTCCGTTTTAGTTTAAATTTGAGAGATCTTAAAATGTTTAATTTAGTAGATGCTTTATTCAGTATCATATTAATGTCTTCTCCCCAATTTCCATTATTTGTAAAAATTAATCCCAAATGTTTGTGTTGGTTTACTTCTTGTATAGTTATATTATTCATAATAAGACTTGGGTGGGGGGCCTGATTGTTTTTTCTTGTCTATATCTATATACACATATTATAACTGTATGATTTGCCTGAAAACTGTAATAACATCAGCTGCATGCGAGAGAGGAATTAGCATAAGTGGGCATACCGCTTGTTTTCCAATCTCTTATAATCATTTCTGTCTGTCTTCTTTATTATGAATATTTTTTTAATAAATACAGTTTAAACTAAGGACCATGTCTGAATTTTGGGGGGGTTTTTTTTAGAATTTTGAAAATATTGAAAACAAAGCATTTTCAAAGGGCTCGTTTCAATGAAAACGGGTATAGCAGTCAACTGTATATTTTTATATTAAATCATTGTATCCTCTTATGTGTGAATATGTAAAAAAAGAAATGCGCTCCATCAATCTAAGTGGTCTAGGAGAGTGATAAAACAAGCTTAGAAAGGGGCATATTTTTGACTTGACAAGTGTCTATTTTTGCATGATTTTGCATGATTTTTTTGTCGCATAACCGAGATATTATGTGTAATGTGTGATGGGAGGGGGGGGGGGAGTATATGCATATACATGTTAAGCTAAGGGCAAAATATAGGCGCATGGAACGCATTAACTTGAATATGCGTCAATGGATTTTCACAATGTTCATACATTATGATTGGACTGAGGAGAGGAAGCTGCCTTTTGATTTTCAGGTTCATCCAATTTGTTGTTACAGAGTTATGGGACTCAGATTCATAACAAACAATGAAAATATACAAAAAATTGTTAAAAAAATTTTTAAAAATCTATTTCTGGTCAAAATGTTTTGAAATTTTGTGGTCAAAATGTTTAAGAATTTTGTATACTTCAAGTAGAAAGGATGTTCTTTGACATATGTAACGGGTTTAATTTTTTGTTGCATAACTGGGAAATTATGTGTAATGGGGGGGGGATTATATGCGCATACATGTTAAGCTAAGGGCAAAATATAGGTGCATGGAACGCAATAAATTGAATATGCATCAACAGATTTTCATGATATTTGTACATTGTGATCAGACTTTGAAGAGGAAGCCACCTTGTACTTGTATATGTTTACAACGCCAACAGTATTTTTTAAAACCAATTTAAGTCGGCGATAGATAATATTTTGAATGTCCGGTAACTGTAGAGCTACTTATCAAAATTAAACTGTGTGGACGTTCAAATAATGAATTAAAAATCAGCATGTTTTATTTCTAACTTGCAGTCACAAATGTACAAGTACATGTACTTAAACGTTACCCGGATACATTACATATTTTTGACCTATTTTTAGAGGAGTTATGCCCCTTGGTGACTTGCAAAATTCAGTTTGTTTTTTTTCTTTCAGTTTAACGGACTTTTTTCTGCAACAAATAGAGATATTCAGTTGAAATTTGACACACAGCTTAATCTTGGATAGTTACAGTGCAAGTTCAACTTTCCTCACGCTTCACCTATTTTTCTTGAAGTTATGCATCTTGATGATTTGGAAAATTCAGTTCTTGTCAGTTTTCAAGTAAAATTTGATACACAGCTTGGATAGTTACAGAGCAAGTTCAACTTTGGTTACTCTTGATCTTTTTTCCAAGGAGTTATGCCCCTTGATGACTTGCAAAATTCATGACTTGCAAATTTCAGTTTTCCTGACTTTTGTTCTGCAACAAATAAGAAAATCAGGTGAAATTTGTACGTACCTTTGTCTTGGATAGTTACAGAGTAAGTTTGACTTTGGGTCACGCATTACCTTTTTCGAGGTGTTATGCTCCTTAAACCAAAAGACCAAAAAAAAAAAAAATTTCCAGATATCTTTCTGCAACACATAGCTTGGCCTTGGATAGTTACAGAGCAAGTTTGACTCAGATTATTCATGTTTAATTAAAGAGTTTTTAGAAGGCAGAGTTGCAGGACATAAATTTATGCCGCGGGTAGGGGACTTAAATCGCTCAGCAATCATAACATTTTTGAATATTCCTGATATTAATTTATACACTGCAGTGATCAGAATGTAGAGAGGGTGCTGCCTTTCTATTATCATGTTCACCTAATATGGTGTTACAGAGATATGGCTCTTAGATTTGTTTGGTTTGTGAAAATCAATTCTGACAGGCATAATTTACTGTGTTTGCATAGGCTTTATTCGAAATGATAGAGACATTTATTGGTTCATAAGGCATGTGTCATATACCTGTGCTTCATATGACTTAATAATATGTGCACACTTTTAAAATCAATGAGTCGGTATTAACCTATGCATCAAGTATTCCCTTCTGAGTTGACTTTCTGAATTCATCCCTTCTTTTATCATATACATATTTTTTTCTATTTTCAGTATACTTGGAAACTGAATGACATTTGATGCACTTCCACTCACAATTTCCAAATGTGACTCAACAGATGCAACCTGTTGTTGAATTTTTCTTTCATGTCAAGTGAAATAATGAAGGGCAACATTTGTCTGATTGATGAAAATCTCAAATTCAGCATTTGTTACCTATTTGATATGATAGATAATTTCATCAAATTTAATGTGACTGTGCTGCTAAATGAAGGTAAGTGAAGTTCAAGGCCAGGCCATAACAAATTATACATGTTGTTCATGTTGTCTGATTTCCTTCACTATTCTTGGCTAAGTGGAAAACAAAACATTCTTATCAGGTATTCCATTATCTGAACATATTCACTCAGAATCGGTTTGAAATTCATTTCACTTCATTGCACATTGATTTATTTGTGACAGTTTTGAAAAACATAATCTGATTTATCACTAAGTATTATGACACGCCAATATTTAGACATAAATATCACAGTATCTGGATGTTTGTATCTCTGTCCACCTCCTCTTCTGTGTGCAACAGCTGATAAGATACCGACCAAACACCTAGCCCTATAGAAATTTCTTCAATTTACCATGTTCATTGACTGTATGATGACCAGACAGAAAACCTTTCACATATGGACATGATGGAGGAGCATAAAGTCACCATACTGTCTGTCTGTCTGTCTGTCTAAGCTCATATCTTCTAAACCCTACATCAGAATTTGTTCATATTTAATATTAATGTTCATTAGGATAGATCCTCTGGGGCAAAGGTACTTAAGGTCAATTATCAAAGGTCAAGGGTATTACAGGGTAAAAAAGTATATTTTTTGTGAAAGTATATTTCTTGTGCAATAAAAACATTTAAATTCATTAAAAATCAGTGTGTTGTCCAAATGATATGAAATTTTGAATAATGATAGAAAAATGTATACTAGAAATCTCTTTTGAGATTTTTCATTGAGTTGATGAGAAATTTTGTGCCAAAGGGGGAGGGGATGGTTGTTACACATATCTTCAGGTGAATGTATATATATAGGCTGCTTATGAGTATTTCATCATGTATGCCACAATTGTTTATTGGGAAAGGTCACAGATTAGATTTTGCTTGACTCTGACCTCATATTCCATTTGGATGATGCCGGTGCATTACTTTGAAAATACTGAAATAACATACATGTATTACCTATGTAGTATATATGTACTAATATTACATGTACCGCAAGTTAATCGGTTCCATAATTAATAATATGGTGATTTGAGATAGAAAAGTTTAAACCATGATCACCATGGATCATACCATGGAAAAGTATGAACCACTAAAATGGAATATAGGCATTTTAGGGGATGTCATTGTTCCCTGGTTTCAGATACTTTTTGGCTAGATTTTTTTAAATCACCATATTATTATTATGGAACCGATTAGCTTGTAATAATAATAATAAGAATAATAATAAGAATAAAGAAAAGACAATACAATAACAGAAAGGATTCCGACGGAATAGTCGGAATCCTTAATAATAATAAGAATAATAATAAGAATAAAGAAAAGACAATACAATAACAGAAAGGATTCCGACGGAATAGTCGGAATCCTTAATAAGAAGAATAATAATAAGAATAAAGAAAAGACAATACAATAACAGAAAGGATTCGGACAGAATAGTCGGAATCCTTAACTACCCCCTCCTTTTATAGAAAAAATTGAAAATGTAATCATACTACAACAAGATATAATTGACGTATTAGAATGCATCGATGTAAATAAAGCAAACGGACCAGATAATATAAATCCAAAAATGTTAAAAGAAGCCGCTAATGAATTATCTTATCCCTTATGTAAGCTTTTTAATATTTCCTTGTCTAAATGTTCTTTTCCCCCTAGTTGGAAATTAGCAAATGTAATCCCGGTTTTTAAAAAGAATGACCCCCAAAAGATAGAAAATTACCGCCCGATATCATTGCTAAGCATTCTGAGTAAAATATTTGAAAAATGTGTTTATAAATATATCCATAACTTCATCGTATCCAATAATTTATTATCACCCAACCAGTCAGGATTTACTTAAGGAGATTCGACTATTAACCAACTTTTATTTATTACTGATGAAATTTCAAAAGCAATTGATTTAGGAAAAGAAATTAGGACCGTATTTTTTTACATAAGTAAAGCATTCGATCGCGTTTGGCATGAGGGACTTTTGGCTAAAATGAAAAATTTAGGAATTGAAGGAAATTTACTAAAATGGGTTGAAAATTATCTATTCGGCAGGAGACAAAGGGTTGTTTTGAATGGGAAAAGTTCCGAAATATTATGTACAAATTCTGGAGTTCCACAAGGCTCAATTTTAGGACCATTATTCTTTCTAATATATATTAATGACATAGTTTATGAAGTAGGATGTACAATTAAACTTTTTGCAGACGAAACGACAATTGATATCATAATTGAAAACCCTTTAAGTGATAGCATATTAATGAATTCCGATCTGGCTAAAATCCACGAGTGGTCTGAAAAATGGCTAATCAAATTTAACCCCAGCAAAACCGAAACACTATTGATATCAAGAAAAAACAATCAGGCCCCCACCCAAGTCTTATTATGAATAATATAACTATACAAGAAGTAAACCAACACAAACATTTGGGATTAATTTTTACAAATAATGGAAATTGGGGAGAAGACATTAATATGATACTAAATAAAGCATCTACTAAATTAAACATTTTAAGATCTCTCAAATTTAAACTAAAACGGAAAACCTTGCACATTATGTATTTATCATTCATACGACCCGTAATGGAATACGCGGACATTATATGGGACAATTGCCCAAATTATTATAAAGATCTTTTAGAAAAAATCAATCAAGAGGCGGGTCGTATTATCTCGGGTGCCACAAAATACACCAGTATACCTTCTATTTACAAAGAAACAGGTTTAGAAACTCTTGAAAACCGACGTGAAAGACACAAACTTATCCAAATGTTTAAAATTATCAAAGGACTTACCCCTGACTATTTAAAAGCTATCATCCCTCCTCAAAATCAAGATTTTCATCACTATAGCACTAGAAATTCCAATGACTATGTAAACATCCACTGTAGAACTTCTTACTACTCTAACAGCTTTTCTCCGTCCACAGTCCGTTTATGGAATAATTTACCGAATCATATCCAAGAAATAAATTCCCTTCCGAAGTTTAAGCAAATGATCACCCCTAACATAAAGATTCCAAAATATTACACTATAGGTACACGACTAGGACAAATTCTCCATACTCGCTTAACGTATCCAATGTATAAATGAAGATCTCGCGGACGTCTCGTCCATTTAAACAGTGTTAAAATTATCTCGGTGATCTTCGGCAGAGTCTCGATAGTTTCCGTGGCTTGAGCGACGGTCGGCATGCTGACCTTTGATGATAGAAACCATTATTTATGTTGTATTAGGTATATCTAGGTAAAGATATACCATTACTCTAACTATAAATACACTTTATATGTATTTGTACAACGGATACCTTACGAATGAATTGTAGCTCTTTACTTAGTCTATTGTAATCTAGAGCCCGATCCCTATTGTCAATGTGGTAATATAGAATCAAACTCTCACTACTTACTTTCTTGCAAAAATTATGATCGGCAAAGATTTGAACATTTATACTCATTAAACTTAAACCTTTCCTCTAATCTTTTACTCTTTGGCGATGAAAACCTAAACTATGAGACAAATGCTAAAATATTTATCCAAGTACAAAAATTTATTCTAGCATCTAAACGCTTTGGATAATACCCTAAATATAATTAATTTCGACATCATATATTAGTATTTGTATTGTCTTAACACTTTTTTATATTCTTACTGACATAAATTAATTAGCATAGTTACATACCTGATCGAATCAAATATTTGTTTAAATCACCATACTCGAACGTTCATATTTATCTATATTCTATATGCATTTTCTGCTTGGTTTGAATCTTGCTATATATCTTTTTTCTACTGATACATGCTTGTGTCATCGGATAAACTAAGTTCGTTAACTTCGTTTGTTTGATGACACAGACAGATATCTGTGTTTCATTATACATTATTGTGTGATCCATGAACATGTCTATATAACGAAGAGAAAATGTAGAAAACGTGTTGTCGTCTGTTGACAACGGAAAGTTCGCCCGACGTCGTCTGTCGGCGACTGGAGCCTGGAATGTTGGCGCGTCGCTGGCCGTATTCCCGAAGCGCTCCGAATAAGGAAAGAATAAAGACGTAAAGGATAATGTCAGTGACATGAATCCGAGTTTCGATGATTTATTGCACACTTCAACGATGGATATAGAAAAATCCAAAGAATACAATATTCGGACATTAACTTTCATCTATTTCATACATTTTATTTCTATGTGTTTATTTGTATCTCCATATCTTTAATTCTATGAAACTAATAGTGTTTCGGTTTTGCTGGGGTTAAATTTGATTAGCCATTTTTCAGACCACTCGTGGATTTTAGCCAGATCGGAATTCATTAATATGCTATCACTTAAAGGGTTTTCAATTATGATATCAATTGTCGTGTCGTCTGCAAAAAGTTTAATTGTACATCCTACTTCATAAACTATGTCATTAATATATATTAGAAAGAATAATGGTCCTAAAATTGAGCCTTGTGGAACTCCAGAATTTGTACATAATATTTCGGAACTTTTCCCATTCATAACAACCCTTTGTCTCCTGCCGAATAGATAATTTTCAACCCATTTTAGTAAATTTCCTTCAATTCCTAAATTTTTCATTTTAGCCAAAAGTCCCTCATGCCAAACGCGATCGAATGCTTTACTTATGTAAAAAAATACGGTCCTAATTTCTTTTCCTAAATCAATTGCTTTTGAAATTTCATCAGTAATAAATAAAAGTTGGTTAATAGTCGAATCTCCTTAAGTAAATCCTGACTGGTTGGGTGATAATAAATTATTGGATACGATGAAGTTATGGATATATTTATAAACACATTTTTCAAATATTTTACTCAGAATGCTTAGCAATGATATCGGGCGGTAATTTTCTATCTTTTGGGGGTCATTCTTTTTAAAAACCGGGATTACATTTGCTAATTTCCAACTAGGGGGAAAAGAACATTTAGACAAGGAAATATTAAAAAGCTTACATAAGGGATAAGATAATTCATTAGCGGCTTCTTTTAACATTTTTGGATTTATATTATCTGGTCCGTTTGCTTTATTTACATCGATGCATTCTAATACGTCAATTATATCTTGTTGTAGTATGATTACATTTTCAATTTTTTCTATAAAAGGAGGGGGTAGTTAAGGATTCCGACTATTCTGTCCGAATCCTTTCTGTTATTGTATTGTCTTTTCTTTATTCTTATTATTATTCTTCTTATTAAGGATTCCGACTATTCCGTCGGAATCCTTTCTGTTATTGTATTGTCTTTTCTTTATTCTTATTATTATTCTTATTATTATTAAGGATTCCGACTATTCCGTCGGAATCCTTTCTGTTATTGTATTGTCTTTTCTTTATTCTTATTATTATTCTTATTATTATTATTACAAGCTAATCGGTTCCATAATAATAATATGGTGATTTAAAAAAATCTAGCCAAAAAGTATCTGAAACCAGGGAACAATGACATCCCCTAAAATGCCTATATTCCATTTTAGTGGTTCATACTTTTCCATGGTATGATCCATGGTGATCATGGTTTAAACTTTTCTATCTCAAATCACCATATTATTAATTATGGAACCGATTAACTTGCGGTACATGTAATATTAGTACATATATACTACATAGGTAATACATGTATGTTATTTCAGTATTTTCAAAGTAATGCACCGGCATCATCCAAATGGAATATGAGGTCAGAGTCAAGCAAAATCTAATCTGTGACCTTTCCCAATAAACAATTGTGGCATACATGATGAAATACTCATAAGCAGCCTATATATATACATTCACCTGAAGATATGTGTAACAACCATCCCCTCCCCCTTTGGCACAAAATTTCTCATCAACTCAATGAAAAATCTCAAAAGAGATTTCTAGTATACATTTTTCTATCATTATTCAAAATTTCATATCATTTGGACAACACACTGATTTTTAATGAATTTAAATGTTTTTATTGCACAAGAAATATACTTTCACAAAAAATATACTTTTTTACCCTGTAATACCCTTGACCTTTGATAATTGACCTTAAGTACCTTTGCCCCAGAGGATCTATCCTAATGAACATTAATATTAAATATGAACAAATTCTGATGTAGGGTTTAGAAGATATGAGCTTAGACAGACAGACAGACAGACAGTATGGTGACTTTATGCTCCTCCATCATGTCCATATGTGAAAGGTTTTCTGTCTGGTCATCATACAGTCAATGAACATGGTAAATTGAAGAAATTTCTATAGGGCTAGGTGTTTGGTCGGTATCTTATCAGCTGTGGCACACAGAAGAGGAGGTGGACAGAGATACAAACATCCAGATACTGTGATATTTATGTCTAAATATTGGGGTGTCATAATACTTAGTGATAAATCAGATTATGTTTTTCAAAACTGTCACAAATAAATCAATGTGCAATGAAGTGAAATGAATTTCAAACCGATTCTGAGTGAATATGTTCAGATAATGGAATACCTGATAAGAATGTTTTGTTTTCCACTTAGCCAAGAATAGTGAAGGAAATCAGACAACATGAACAACATGTATAATTTGTTATGGCCTGGCCTTGAACTTCACTTACCTTCATTTAGCAGCACAGTCACATTAAATTTGATGAAATTATCTATCATATCAAATAGGTAACAAATGCTGAATTTGAGAATTTTCATCAATCAGACAAATGTTGCCCTTCATTATTTCACTTGACATGAAAGAAAAATTCAACAACAGGTTGCATCTGTTGAGTCACATTTGGAAATTGTGAGTGGAAGTGCATCAAATGTCATTCAGTTTCCAAGTATACTGAAAATAGAAAAAAATATGTATATGATAAAAGAAGGGATGAATTCAGAAAGTCAACTCAGAAGGGAATACTTGATGCATAGGTTAATACCGACTCATTGATTTTAAAAGTGTGCACATATTATTAAGTCATATGAAGCACAGGTATATGACACATGCCTTATGAACCAATAAATGTCTCTATCATTTCGAATAAAGCCTATGCAAACACAGTAAATTATGCCTGTCAGAATTGATTTTCACAAACCAAACAAATCTAAGAGCCATATCTCTGTAACACCATATTAGGTGAACATGATAATAGAAAGGCATCACCCTCTCTACATTCTGATCACTGCAGTGTATAAATTAATATCAGGCATATTCAAAAATGTTATGATTGCTGAGCGATTTAAGTCCCCTACCCGCGGCATAAATTTATGTCCTGCAACTCTGCCTTCTAAAAACTCTTTAATTAAACATGAATAATCTGAGTCAAACTTGCTCTGTAACTATCCAAGGCCAAGCTATGTGTTGCAGAAAGATATCTGGAAATTTTTTTTTTTTTGGTCTTTTGGTTTAAGGAGCATAACACCTCGAAAAAGGTAATGCGTGACCCAAAGTCAAACTTACTCTGTAACTATCCAAGACAAAGGTACGTACAAATTTCACCTGATTTTCTTATTTGTTGCAGAACAAAAGTCAGGAAAACTGAAATTTGCAAGTCATGAATTTTGCAAGTCATCAAGGGGCATAACTCCTTGGAAAAAAGATCAAGAGTAACCAAAGTTGAACTTGCTCTGTAACTATCCAAGCTGTGTATCAAATTTTACTTGAAAACTGACAAGAACTGAATTTTCCAAATCATCAAGATGCATAACTTCAAGAAAAATAGGTGAAGCGTGAGGAAAGTTGAACTTGCACTGTAACTATCCAAGATTAAGCTGTGTGTCAAATTTCAACTGAATATCTCTATTTGTTGCAGAAAAAAGTCCGTTAAACTGAAAGAAAAAAAACAAACTGAATTTTGCAAGTCACCAAGGGGCATAACTCCTCTAAAAATAGGTCAAAAATATGTAATGTATCCGGGTAACGTTTAAGTACATGTACTTGTACATTTGTGACTGCAAGTTAGAAATAAAACATGCTGATTTTTAATTCATTATTTGAACGTCCACACAGTTTAATTTTGATAAGTAGCTCTACAGTTACCGGACATTCAAAATATTATCTATCGCCGACTTAAATTGGTTTTAAAAAATACTGTTGGCGTTGTAAACATATACAAGTACAAGGTGGCTTCCTCTTCAAAGTCTGATCACAATGTACAAATATCATGAAAATCTGTTGATGCATATTCAATTTATTGCGTTCCATGCACCTATATTTTGCCCTTAGCTTAACATGTATGCGCATATAATCCCCCCCCCCCATTACACATAATTTCCCAGTTATGCAACAAAAAATTAAACCCGTTACATATGTCAAAGAACATCCTTTCTACTTGAAGTATACAAAATTCTTAAACATTTTGACCACAAAATTTCAAAACATTTTGACCAGAAATAGATTTTTAAAAAATTTTTTAACAATTTTTTGTATATTTTCATTGTTTGTTATGAATCTGAGTCCCATAACTCTGTAACAACAAATTGGATGAACCTGAAAATCAAAAGGCAGCTTCCTCTCCTCAGTCCAATCATAATGTATGAACATTGTGAAAATCCATTGACGCATATTCAAATTAATGCGTTCCATGCGCCTATATTTTGCCCTTAGCTTAACATGTATATGCATATACTCCCCCCCCCCCCTCCCATCACACATTACACATAATATCTCGGTTATGCGACAAAAAAATTAAAAACCCATAAGATATGTCAAAGAACATTCTTTCTACTTTAAGTATAGAAAATTTCAAAACATTTTGACCCGAAATAGATTTTAAAGGATTTTTTTAACGATTTTAGTATATTTTCACAGTATTTTAAAAATCTAAGTCACATAACTCTCTAACAACAAATTGGATGACCCTGAAAATCGAAAGGCGGCTTCCTCTCCACAGTCGAATCATAATTTTTGAATATTATGAAAACCTATTTATGCATATTCAAGTTATTGCGTTCCATGCGCCTATACTTTGCCCTTAGCTTAACATGTATGCGCGTATAACCCCCCCCCTTCCCAGTACACATAATATATCGGTCATGCGACAAAAAATTTAAAAACCCAATACATATGTCAATGAAAATACTTTCTTCTTGAAGTCTACAAAATTTCAAAATATTTCGACTAGAAATAGATTTTAAAAGAATTTTAAGGATCCCGCACCCTAATAGAGTACTTCCGGTTTAGATTTATGCACATTTTCATAATTTACCGACAAATACTGATTATTTCATGATCGGGAATCTTCGGTGCGAATGAGTAGATCATTGTATGAGAAGTGTAATCCATAATTTTAGCTAGAAAAGTATATAAATCATTTTTTTTTAAGAAATTGAAAATTCTTATTTCTGGTATTTATATTTGAAAATGCATATTAGGGGTTGAATACCTTAAACTAATTAAGGATTCCGACTTCCGTCGGAATCCTTTCTGTTATCGTATTGTCTTTTCTTTATTCTTATTATTATTCTTACCCCCAGACGTTCCAGACACTTTACAAAAAAGTACCGCACTATATGATAAAGCGGAAAATACCATGTGAAAGAGCATATCAAGATCTCAATTCAATTTTTTTTTCTTGCCCAAAAGTTAACATATGCCCCCGCTAGAGGTAATCAAAGATCAAATCTTTAAACTCTCATAACTCCTAAAGTAACAGTACGATTTGAACGAAATTTGTTTTATATTGTTCTTTGGAAAATTTGCAAACTTTTATATTCTTACATGCTCGATGAAATATTTACGGTTTTCGCTCTATTACGAGTTGAAAATGGATTTTTAAATTGGCACAGTGCCAATTTCCTCAGTTTTTGGGATTTTGAGTTGAAACTTGGATGGTAGGTAACTTATAGGTAGTCATTTAATGTTGACCTTGTTTCAAGGTCAAATTTTGCTTCTCAAGGTCACAACAAACTTTTGCCTATAGAACAAAGACGGTTTGACCTTGAAAGTTCAAACTTCATACATATAATTGTTGAGTCAAGCTCTTTCACCTTGACCTTGACCCAAGGTCAAATTCTCATTCTCAAGGTCACAACATCTTTTGCCTGTAAAACAAAGACTGTTTGTCGTTGAGAGTTCAAACTTTACACAAATATTCCTTGCATCAAGCCCTCTCACCTTGACCTTGACCCAAGGTCATTTGTTCGATTTCAAGGTCACAACATACTTTGGTCCATAGAATACTGAACTTTGATCAGTTCAAGACCAATTTTGATGAGAAGAACTTCCGACACTTATCTTTTATTTGTGACATTGGTTCAAGGTCAAATAATCATTCTCAAGGTCATAACAAACATTTCCTCTTGTAGAATTCACATTTCTGGTCCTATACTATTTATTCTTCACACAAGTAGTCCTTCTTATTTGAACTTAACATAGTCCAAGAAAGATAACTCTTTCATTCTTGTCTTCTGTTTCTTTTTTTTTTCTTAGTAGCATTACATGCTGTTGTCATTTTTTATTTATAGAAATTTTCTCATTGCCAAATCATTGTGCAATTCTGTTTTGAGATAGTAATTCTAAAGGATTTAAAATTGATACATCATGGTGTCTAAAGCTTTTGTAAACATGGAAGGTATTTATTACCTTTTTCTTCTATTTTGTTGATAAATAAATAAGAGTCCCAAGTTAGACATAAACTCTTTTGATTTATTTGCTGAAGTGAATAAGGTACTAAAGCAACTATTCTTTTTTTCCATCTTCTTTATTCGGATTTTAACACTTCAGTTCCGAGGATTGTCTAATAAAGGAGGAATCCGTCTGTTGCTTGCAACAGTAGCCATCTAGTTTAGTATATTTTCACTTTATTTCAGTAATCTAAGTCCCATAACTCTGTAACGACAAATTGGATGAACCTGAAAATCAAAATGCGGCTTCCTCTCCACAGTGCAATCATAATGTATGAATATCGTGAAACTGTCAATGCATATTCAAGTTATTGCGTTCAAGCGCCTATATATTTTGCCCTTAGCTTAACGTGAGTGCATATAACCCCTCCCCTCCATTCCACATAATATCTCGGACATGCGACAAAAAAATTCAAAACTCGTTACATATATCAAAGAACATCCTTTCTATTTTAACATGTTTAAGTATACAAAATTTCAAAACATTTCGACCGAAACAGATTTTTAAAGAACTTATATCTATTTTAGTATATTTTCACAGTAAGTTAAAATTCTAAGTCCCATAACTCCGTAACGACAAATTGGATGAACCTTAAAAACAAAAGGCGGCTTCTTCTCCATTGTCTGATCACAATGTACAAATATCATAAAAATCTGTTGAGGCATAATAAAAGCCGCATATTCAATTAATTGCGTTCCTTAAGCGGACGGACAGATGGACAGACCTCGCCATACCATAATACGTCCCGTCTTAAGCTCGAGAATAGAAGTGACATGAATGGCTTGCGACGTTTTATGTCTGCGAGATCATTATATTCCAGAAATCCAGAAGTCTCTGATGAGACTGAAGCTCTACTGGCTGTTTTGTTAAATTCACTAAATTGACATCCATTTTCCAACCTTGGGAGACAGGGGCTCATATACAATATCAGATGCACATCTACACCACAGACACATAATAACGAAAAAAGAATTTACTCCAGTGATTTTTTTCAGTAATTTGGGAATGGGGTCGGGGCCCTTGCAATTGGGAAAATTAACGACGTTTGGGAATATTTTGGGAAGTACTAATATAAAAGTATGATGACAGTTTATACAATCAAGAGTTCAGAATTGAAAGTTTAATCAAATAATTTTCTTTTCAATATGATTTAATTTCTTACAAAATATGGCAAATAATCAATAAATTGGCTACTTTGAACCAGTAAATTTCACTAATTTTGGCGATAATTCCATCTATATGTGATTGGGAAATTTTAGAGCCACAATTGGGAAGAAAAGATACTATTTTTCATTGGGAATGGGGCCGAATAACAGCCCCAAAAAAGGGCAAAAAAAATCCCTGTACTCTCAATGAATTATACTCTCTGAGATCTGGTGTTCACAAGATTACAAAGACTTATATAGGAGAAAATGACCACACCCATTTTCAAAGACAGGCCAGTCTTAAACAGCATCTCAGGCACACAATTAAACCACAGACTCATGGAAATGGAAAAAGAAATATCTCTGCAGTATCAACTATAGTTTCTGAGAAATGGAGTTCACTTGATTACATGTTTTATAGGTGAAAATGACCACACCCATTTCCAAGACTCTGGGGTTCAAAGGCTGAAACAAAATAGCAGGCACACACATAGACAAGAGACTGGTTAAAATGCAAAAAGAATTATCTCTCCATCAATTACACATTCTGAGAATTGATGTTCACAAGGTAACATACTTATATATAGGAGAAAATGACCACACCCATTGCCAAGACCCTGGGGGTCAGAGGCTCAAACAAAATATCAGGTGTACAACTAGACCAGAGACTAATTATATTGCAAAAAGAATTATTTCTCTATCAATTATACTTTTTGAGAATTGCTGCTCACTAGATTACATAGACTTATATAGGAGAAAATGACCACACCCATTTTCGAAGACCCTGGGGGTCAGAGACTCAAACAAAATATCAGGTGCACAACTGGACCAGAGACTGATTATATTGCAAAAACAATTATTTTCCTATCAATTATACTTTCTGAGAATTGGTGTTCCCTAGATTACATAGACTTACATGTATATAGGAGAAAATTACCACACCCAATTTCCAAGACCCTGGGGGTCACAGGCTCAAACAAAATATCAGGGGCACAACTGGACCAGAGACTGATTGTATTGTAAAAAGAATTATTTCGCTATCAAATATACTTTCTGAGAATTGGTGTTCACTAGATTACATAGACTTATACAGGAGAAAATGACCACACTCATTTTCGAAGACCCCCGGGGTCAGAGGCTCAAACAAAATATCAGGTGCACAACTAGACAATGGACCAAACTAAACGCAAAAAGAATTAGCTTTCTATCATTTATGGTGTCAGAGGAGTTGCGCTCACAAAAAATTATTAACAGACAGACAGACGGACGGACGGACGCGGGACAACATGGTATCGCTTAAACTCGACTGGTCTTTGACCAGTAGAGCTAAAAATAGAAATAAAACATGTACTGTAAATTGCTTTATTTTCGTCAGTACCAATTTTCGTCAATCATTATGTCAATTCGTTCAAAATGACCATTTCGTCAGTACGTAAATTCGTCATCCAAGGTTCCTTAAAATATATATTCGTCTGTTCAAATGCCAACTTAACATTCAGGTATAGGCCGTATGCGTTTGTTTTCATTGTTTGTTTAACAATTATTGGTAAACAAACAATTAGAGACATGTATACCACCTAGCTTGTTGTGAAAACATATCACTTGGCAATTAGAAGTACATTATATGCCACTTTGTGTGCATATTCAGTTTTCAATGATTTATCAAGTGCCTGTCGTTTTAACTCTTAAGATTCAATTTTTCCTTTCTAAACTATATTTTGTCAGGAGTATTTATATTCGTCGATACGTAATTTCGTCAAGGGAGGCACTGACGAAAATGACGAAAATTGGTACCTGACGAATAAAAACCAATTTACAGTATCTCACAAAATTCCATCTAAAAGTAAAATTTGCCAAATTAAGTAATTTGTTGTTTATTTAGTTGCTTTATTCACGCATGCGAGGCTTTGAACATATGTATAGTACAAACCAATTATATATGGTGTACGAAGACAGTACTTACTACACTTAGGTGTGAATTAAACAATTTGAATTTGTCGATTCATATTATCCTGCAAAGTTTACCATGGCATGGAAGAATTTTTGCATTACATGTACCTCTGAATCCGAATGATAAGAAGTTAGACTCGCATCGTTGTATCCAAACATTTTGATGAACAACAATGTCTCTTACAATACCATGGACATGATTAACCTTCTGTAAGGTTTAAATGACCAGACAAAATATAAACACGAGACAGTAATTTTACATAAAACTTTCAATGTCGAGAACGATGAACTAAAGGGGACACATTATACAAACATGAAAAATGCATACGGTGGGACGCACGATCTGGAATCAATGGGTCCTGGGGGATTTTTATGCGTCAGTAACGCAAGACGCAGAAGTAGATTAATCCCTGGCCTCGCTGCTTCGCGGCTCGGTGATAATTTGTTTGGTTCATGCAACTGGGAGAATTACTGGACAACAAACCATGGCTAGCTAGTTGTTATTTCTTAAGCAATAGCTTCATTTTGGCAGATGCAATATGCATTTATCGGCCATTCCATAATTTTTCTCGAATTTCAATCTAGCCTGTACTGATTTCAATGCCTAATAATCATAACAATTTACATGTTCTATATAGTTACATAATATATTCATCATAAAATATCTTAATAATTTCAAGCAGTCTTTCCAATAACTCACTAGCCCAACTCCAGAGTTCATAAAATGTATCGGTTTTATCGGATTTGCCGATAAAAAATGATTTGGTCCGATAAAAACTCACATTGTGTCTAAAAATTATTTGAACCGATAAAAATCTCATTTTCTATTCATCATTTGGACCGTTAAAAGCTCTAAAATATCCGACATTTCAATATGGGAAGATTTCAAGAACTCTGTGACGCCCGAGGCTACCAATTTTTTTCTATGCTAGTAGAAATTCTTTAAGAAACTATATACAAAAAACTAGTAAAATTTATCTTCAGGCTTGTGGCTGAAAAAAGTTTTTGGAGAGACTGAATAATTTCAGGTCACTTATTTGAAAAAAATAATTTAGGTCAATTTATCAAGACAAAATAGCAGATAATTGGCTAATAATGTGATAAAGAAAACACGGAAATTGAACCACAAAATTAAAAAAATCAATTATAAAGGGTCATAAAAAAATCAAGTTGCAGTATTGCAAATAACTTGGTTGTGTTATATTGGCAAACACACATTTTTCTGAGGATGCCGTTCATACAAACTGCAAGCTTATACATGATCGATACAGACTTATCATAAATTGACCCTTTCGAACGCAGGAAAAATTGGACCCTTTTGAACGCAGGAAAAATTTGAAAAATTCCATGACGTCACAATGCAATTTCAATGTTTGACCAAGATTCGAAGCTTAGTGTTTGTACGAGGTAAAAGCATTGTGACGTCACAAAAGTTTGCATTTTTTCCTGCAATCGGAAGGATCAATAAGCCTTTTTTACGTAACTGCATGACTAGCATTTTGTGGACGGCAAGTACCGACTTTCGTTACGTCAGTTAAAGATTGATTGTCCTTGACGTCATATTGCGGGAAAAGTAGTTATTTTACCGTCCAAAATAACTGGACCACAGTTATGCGAAAAAGGCGAATTAAGACAGGCACTGGCACCTTCCCCCAAAAAAAAAAAAAAAAAAAAAAAAAAAACCTGTTAATCAATATAATTGTCAAACGCTTCAATCAATTTCTGAACATGTTGACTTCTGTATGCCGTGCAAGAACAATACAGCATGAGAAAATATCAAAAATTTTCAAAAATACGTAGTAAACTGGCGCTTGTACTAGACTGGGCCAGTGGGACGTCTCTTTGGCTCATTCAGTAGAGCGTCGGACTTAACATCTGCAGAAGCTGGTTGTGAGTTTGATCCCAGGTGGGGGTAGTCTCGTGTTTATTCAGGCAACAATCATGTACAAATATACGATAAATTCAAGACAACAAAAAATTAATTTGAAACAGTTTAGCACTATAAACGTATCACATAAAGGATCATCACAGTGTATTTCACAGATTGTATCATGTATCTGTGTGTTTTCTACAATTGCGCCCAACATAAATCCCATGGAGAGATCACTGTGTAGCATCACGTGACTTTAGTTGGTGAAACCACGAATAAATAAAATGATCAGTTGGAGGAAAGAAAACAGGAACTGCAATAATTGCTCTGATTAGATTCTATCTTTTCATAGCCTATATCCTTGTCTAAACTGATACATTTACAATCGTTGACTCGTTGGAAAATAAAAAGCTGTTGTTTTTACAAACATTGTGACAAAAGTTGTAGAATACTAGATATGTGCGTGGAAACCACCACAACATTGTGTTTAACATATTTCGACCACGACATTCCTTTCGTCAGAATGTTTGTAAAAACTACAATGATTTCTTGATCGACAAACAAAAAATCATGAAAATATCATCGGCTATGAAAAGATAAAATTGAATCAAACAATCACGTACGGTATGCCTCCATTTTGTGTTCATGGTTTCACCAACTTAGGGAGCAACCATTTGATTTTTATGGGGGGGGGGGGGCAGGAAGACTTTGCAAAAAAAATTTTCCGGATCGAAATTTTAGGGAAAAAAATTTTCCGGCCCAAAGGGCCGGCGAAAAAAATTTTCCTGATCATGAAATTGCCCCTCCCCCCCCTCTCTTCCAACCTTTCCACTGCCAAATAAACACTTTTTTGTGTATCATAAACAAAGTATAAAAAATAGAACAAACTTTACGCAATTTGGAGTGAATAAATAAAATTCAAAAGTCATTAGCACCATATAGCCTGTCTCCGTTGAGTATCATTTTAGTAAACAGATTATAGGCACCATATGCCATTCAAGAAATTAAAATGAAGTGATCTGCCGGCAAGAAATGAACTCATTGTGTGTTTGATGTTTAATATGGCTGAAAAATCACGCTGAATTATTTAAAATTTAGAGTAATTTTCAACATTGGAAAATTATTGAAAAGAATAATGCGGCCCGAAGGGCCGGCGAAAAATTTTTTTCGGCTCTTAAAATGGCCGAAAAAAATTTTCCGGCCGGCAAAAGTCTTCCTGCCCCCCCCATAAAAATAAAATGGTTGCTCCCTTAAGTCACGTGATGCTACACAGTGGAGATGGTGGGTAGGAGGGTTGACGAGGAGGGGTTACGAGGCCCAAAATTGAAAGGGGAGAGTAGACTAGTGTAGTAAACTGGCGCTTGTACTAGACTGGGCCAGTGGCATGTCTCTTTGGCTCATTCAGTAGAGCGTCCATCGTAGAATCAGAACGTTGCGAGTTCGATCCAAGGTGGGGGTAGTCTCGTATTTTCTACAAAACTCCCAACTCGGCCCTTTGCCTTTGGGCCTGGCAAGTGTTTCCCATCAAAAAATCTATGTGCCACCCGTGCGGTTGGGGGCCCCTCAGCAAATATTAGTAGCCCGAGGAAATTTTTGGTCGCCTGGGCAGTTGGGCTAGTGAGTTTTCGCGATGACTGTGAAAACTTTTACTCGCACCTGTCAGCCTGCAGACGATCATGGAGTTTGACCAGCGCGTACCAGGTATGTCTTGCACCGTCTCCCTCGGCTTACAATTTCTGTTAAGCTCCATTGAAATCAAATAAATAACTTTCCTTTAAGTAGCTTACCTAATTGAAATGAATTAAATCAGCATATAGAAGGTTATATTCAGCTCCATTTTCAGCGTCGCGCGGAAAATGCAACCTCGGCGTCCATCTTGTTTTCCTTGGAGATTTAGCTCGCCTGGCTCGCTTGGGTCCGCGAATTTCCTCTACATAGTTGAAAATGAATTTCTAGATTTCAACATGCTAAATCAAAGTTTCAGTGCTTATAATCAAATGCTACTAATTTTTAAAGATGGAAAATAATTATTTCCTGCACAAGCTATGTTCATACTAGCTGTAATAAGGGGTTATCAAAACAGTTTAGGGTCGCTTATGTGCATGTTAACAGGCTTTCTACTGTTCCTACTTTTTCCTACTATTTCCTACTTTTCCTACTTTTTTATTTTGATCCTATTTTTTCCTACTTTTTCTTCAAAACCTCCTACTATTCCTACTTTTTCATCTAAAAAGTAAAAAATTACTTGCTCCGCTTGTCATCGACATCTGAATCAAAGTTTTTAGAAAATTTCGGGCTCGCTTCGCTCGCCCATTCTGTATATTTCACATGAAAAATCAATCTGTCCTTATTTCTCTCCGTGATTTCCTCAAAAATGAACATTACCAGTCTACAATCATTGCTTACTGTGATTTGTATGTCATATTTACTGAAAATTGTCGCTAAAAGTGATGGAAAATTTCCTACTTTTCCCCTCTTAATTCCTACTTTTTCCTATTTTTCTCCTACTTTTTTTCATTGACTGCTCCTACTTTTTTCCTACTTTTTCATCAAGGTAGAGTAGAAAGCCTGTGTTAATAATCGGAATCGGGTTCCGATTTCGATTCATTCCTTTTTACTATATAATCATGCTAAATCGTTATTATTTGCTGATACATAAGCGGGCCTAAAAACGTAGTATTATTATTATTATTATGGTTAATTATTCTTACCCCCAGATCGTTCCAGTCACTGTTCAAAAAAGTACCACTTCTTGTGATAAAACGAAAAGTATCATGTTAAAGAGCATATCAAGATCTTGGGGTAGAAAAATTTTGTCGTCGAGAAGTTCTCATATGCCCCCGCAAGATGTCATCAAATGTCAAATCTTTAAACTCTTATAACTCCTAAACTAACCGTACGATTTGAACAAAATTTGTTTTATATTGTTCTTTGAGAAATTTGCAAACTTTTATACTTTTACATGCTCCATAAAATATTTACAGTTTTCAAGCTATTTCAAGTTGAAAATGGAATCTTTAATTGGCAAGGTGCCAATTTCTACAGTTTTTGAGATTTTCAGTTGAAACTTGGACAGTAGATTACTTGTGGCTAGAGATTTTATGTTGACCTGGTTTCAAGGTCAAATTCCTTTTCTCAAGGTCACAACAAACTTTTAAGTATAACACAAAGACTGTTTGACCTTGGGAATTTAAGCTTTACACAATCATTCATTGCATCAAGCTCTTTTACATTGACCTTGACCCAAGCTCATATGCAAGATTTCAAGGTCACAGCAGACTTTTGTTGATAAGATATTGAGCTTTCTTCAATTTCAGATATATTTTGATGAAAATAATATTCTATACTTATCTTTTTCCTTGACCTTGGTTTAAGGTCAAAATTCCATTCTCAATGTCATAACAATATTTACTTGTTAAATACACAGTACTGTTTGTCCTATACTATTTATACTTCATAAAAGGGGCCCTTCTTATATGAACTTTTCATGATCTAAGAAAGATAAATCTTTTATTCTTAATGCTCTTCGTATCATGACTTGTCTCTACTATCATGCTGTTGTCATTTCTAATCAGAGACAGTCAGACTGACAGTGTAAGATAGACAGTGTTGGATAGACTGACAACGATGGACGGACGAAGGGACGGACATACATACGAACAGATAGATAGAGTACTAGATAAAAATGAAGACGATCGGCGAAAAAAAAAAATTATCCAGACTGGGGATCGAACCCAGTACCCCTGGATCAACAGTCCAACGCTCTATCCACCTGACCATTGGAGTTCTTGGATTTTAGTGGTTTTTATTTTTGATATACAGATGAAAAAAATACAAATATCTGATTCAGCATTACCAGAAATTATCGATCTTTCATGTCACAAATCAGTCCTATTTATAGGTTTAAATTCAGAAGAAAAACGCATTTCATTTAGTGCATATTTATTTTACTGTCATTGACTTCAACATGTACATTAAGAAAAAAAAAACTTGGAAGTAAAATAAAAATGTTTCATGATTCATTTGATTATTTAGAGCAGATCTAGACAGGTATGTGTACAAGTGTATGTTGGGGGGGGGGGGTTTCAAGACCCCTTCCCCCATAATCGCTTGAAAATATTTCTTATCTTACCCGTTTCACGTATCTGCTACTCCTCCGAAATCATAGACAGGAAACGCTCTATCCCTCTTTTTAAAGTCTTTGAAATAATATTTTCAAGACCCTTTGCGTTTGTAATTTGTTTTTCCAAAGAGTGGTTCCATTCTAGCCCTTCTAAGAGGAATAGGGGGTCCTGTCTATGAATTTTGACACCCCCCCCTCCCCGACTTACATACACATACCTGCCTTCACGTTGCCTGTTCAGATCCGTCCTTGAAAAAATAAGCAAACATATTCGATTGATTCTTCACAATTTTATTATCAATATGCATTGTAACATAGAGTAAAAAAAAACATTTTATGAAAATCCTTGTTGTTTATTTCTGAATACAAATCTCTTAATATAATCGATCGATAAAATTCATCATTCGGAACATACTCGAAACATTGAATCATACCATAGTTGCAAGATTTCATCTTTCTAAAGACTTTTGATACAATAAATCTTTAGTCCTGCAATAGCTCAGTTGGTTGAGCGTGATGCTGCAGATCGGAAGGCCCCGGGATCGAAACTCGCTGAAGACACTTTTTTCTTCTCACCATTTTTTTTTTCAGTCATAAACAAACATAGATTACAATGCTTAAACATTGTTTATCGTTTCAAATGTTTTACGAATATGTGTTAGTTCAAAAAATATCTTCTGAATTAAGAATCAAGAAATATCGAATACCAATTCGAAACACTTGCTTTTGTCTTGATTCATTGGAAAATCCCTGACACGATTAATATGCATGACCCAAGGCGTGTTACAATTTCCATTGGTCAATTCAACCACGTGACCTGAGATTACCATACACTACATTACAAGCTACAATGGAGGCCTACCTTCGTGAAGGTACCTGGTTCGAGCCCAGCTGCGGCCAATCTTTTAGGAGTTTTTTCAGTTCTCATTTCTGCTATGAACAAGATGAATATAAGAGGAATCCATCTGCGACGTCCGCAGGAACCTCCATGCTTCTATTTAAGGATTCCGACTATTCCGTCGGAATCCTTTCTGTTATTGTATTGTCTTTTCTTTATTAAGGATTCCGACTTCCGTCGGAATCCTTTCTGTTATTGTATTGTCTTTTCTTTATTCTTATTATTCTTATTATTATTATTATTATTATTCTTACCCCCAAGCCAATCCAGAGACTTTACAACAAAGTACCGCATCATATGATAAAATGGAAAGTATCATGTGAAAGAGCAAGTAAAGATCTTCATATATAATTTTTTTCTTGTCGAAAAGTTTACATATGCCCCCGGTAGAGGTCATCAAAGGTAAAATCTTTAAAACCTTATAACTCCTAAACTAACCGTGCGATTTGAATGAAATTTGTTTTATATTGTTCTTTGGGAAATTTGCAGACTTTTATACGCTTACATGCTCGATAAAATATTTACGGTTTTCGCGCTATTTTGAGTTGAAATTGGAACTTTAAATTGGCACAGTGCCAATTTCTACAGTTTTTGAGATTTTGAGTTGGAACTTGGATGGTAGGTTACTTATAGGTAGTCATTGATGATGACCTAGTTTCAAGGTCAAATTTTGATTCTCAAGGTCACAACAAACTTTTGCCTATAGAACAAAGACTATTTGACCTTGACAGTTCAAACTTCATAAATACAATCATTGATCCAAGCCCCATCACCTTGACCTTGACCCAAGGTCAAATTCTCATTCTCAAGGTCACAACAAAAATTTTCCCATAGAACAAAGACCATTTGACCTTGAGAGTTCAAAATTTCCTTACATCAAGTCCTTTCACCTTGACCTTGACCCAAGGTCATTTGTTCGATTTCAAGGTCAAAACAGACTTTTGTTGATAAAATATTGAGCTTTCAATAGATGAAAAGGAATTTTGATGAGAATAAACTAAAATGCTTATCTTTCATCCATGACCTTGGTTCAAGGTCAAATAAACTTTTTCAAGGTCATAACAAACATTTACTCTTGTAGGATTGAGAGAATTTTGTTATTAAATATTTATTCTTCACACAAGTAGTACTTCTTATTTGAACTTTACATAGTAAGATAGATAACTCTTTTATTCTTGTTCTATGTTTCCTTTTTTTATCTTAGTAGCATTACTTGTCTGTACTTTCATGCTGTTGTCATTCTCTATTTATAGAAATTTTCTCATTGCTAATTCATTGTGCAATTCTTTTTGGGATAGTAATTTCAAAGGAATCAAAATGGATAGAATAGATCTAGGAGTTTAAAGCCTTCCTAAACTTGAAAGGTATTTATCATCTTTTTCTTCTATTTTGTCGATAAATAAATAAGAGTCCCAAATTAGACATAAGCTCCTTAGCCTCATTTGCTGAAGTGAATTAGGTACAAAAGCAACTATTCTTTTTTCCATCTTCTTTATTCGGATTTTAACACTTCAGTTTCGAGGAAGGTCTAATAAAGGAGGAATCCGTCTGTTGCTTGCAACAGTAGCCATCTAGTTATTATTATTATTCTTACCCCCAGATCGATCCAGAGGCTGTACAAAAAAGTGTCACTTCTTATGAGATCTCAGGTGAGGAAACAGTACTTTGAAACTTTATAACTCTGGACAGTATTGTTTAGTGCACCAATATATCTAAGATCTAATTCCTCACGTGAGTCTCATGTGAGGAATTCAGTTTTGCGTAAGAGCTGAAGCAAATTGTAAATCCAAATATCAAAATCTCATGAGAGAGGAAAAATCTAACGTGAGAAAACAAAATCACATGTGGAATTGTGTTAGCTTTTACAAGACCTAACTTGCTGCACATGTGAGATTTTGAAACCTCACCTATTTGCATACAGATCTAACCAGTTTCTTATAAGTTTCTTATGAGATTCTCATGAGAAAATGTTAGTTTTTTTGGTACGGGTGAGCTTATACATGATCGATACAGACTTATCATAAATTGACCCTTTCGAACGCAGGAAAAATTGGACCCTTTTGAACGCAGGAAAAATTTGAAAAATTCCATGACGTCACAATGCAATTTCAATGTTTGACCAAGATTCGAAGCTTAGTGTTTGTACGAGGTAAAAGCATTGTGACGTCACAAAAGTTTGCATTTTTTCCTGCAATCGGAAGGATCAATAAGCCTTTTTTACATAACTGCATGACTAGCATTTTGTGGACGGCAAGTACCGACTTTCGTTACGTCAGTTAAAGATTGATTGTCCTTGACGTCATATTGCGGGAAAAGTAGTTATTTTACCGTCCAAAATAACTGGACCACAGTTATGCGAAAAAGGCGAATTAAGACAGGCACTGGCACCTTCCCCAAAATAAAAAAAAAAAAAAAAAAACCTGTTAATCAATATAATTGTCAAACGCTTCAATCAATTTCTGAACATGTTGACTTCTGTATGCCGTGCAAGAACAATACAGCATGAGAAAATATCAAAAATTTTCAAAAATACGTAGTAAACTGGCGCTTGTACTAGACTGGGCCAGTGGGACGTCTCTTTGGCTCATTCAGTAGAGCGTCGGACTTAACATCTGCAGAAGCTGGTTGTGAGTTTGATCCCAGGTGGGGGTAGTCTCGTGTTATTATTTATATTTATTCAGGCAACAATCATGTACAAATATACGATAAATTCAAGACAACAAAAAATTAATTTGAAACAGTTTAGCACTATAAACGTATCACATAAAGGATCATCACAGTGTATTTCACAGATTGTATCATGTATCTGTGTGTTTTCTACAATTGCGCCCAACATAAATCCCATGGAGAGATCACTGTGTAGCATCACGTGACTTTAGTTGGTGAAACCACGAATAAATAAAATGATCAGTTGGAGGAAAGAAAACAGGAACTGCAATAATTGCTCTGATTAGATTCTATCTTTTCATAGCCTATATCCTTGTCTAAACTGATACATTTACAATCGTTGACTCGTTGGAAAATAAAAAGCTGTTGTTTTTACAAACATTGTGACAAAAGTTGTAGAATACTAGATATGTGCGTGGAAACCACCACAACATTGTGTTTAACATATTTCGACCACGACATTCCTTTCGTCAGAATGTTTGTAAAAACTACAATGATTTCTTGATCGACAAACAAAAAATCATGAAAATATCATCGGCTATGAAAAGATAAAATTGAATCAAACAATCACGTACGGTATGCCTCCATTTTGTGTTCATGGTTTCACCAACTTAGGGAGCAACCATTTGATTTTTATGGGGGGGGGGGCAGGAAGACTTTGCAAAAAAAAATTTCCGGATCGAAATTTTAGGGAAAAAAATTTTCCGGCCCAAAGGGCCGGCGAAAAAAATTTTCCTGATCATGAAATTGCCCCTCCCCCCCTCTCTTCCAACCTTTCCACTGCCAAATAAACACTTTTTTGTGTATCATAAACAAAGTATAAAAAATAGAACAAACTTTACGCAATTTGGAGTGAATAAATAAAATTCAAAAGTCATTAGCACCATATAGCCTGTCTCCGTTGAGTATCATTTTAGTAAACAGATTATAGGCACCATATGCCATTCAAGAAATTAAAATGAAGTGATCTGCCGGCAAGAAATGAACTCATTGTGTGTTTGATGTTTAATATGGCTGAAAAATCACGCTGAATTATTTAAAATTTAGAGTAATTTTCAACATTGGAAAATTATTGAAAAGAATAATGCGGCCCGAAGGGCCGGCGAAAAAATTTTTTCGGCTCTTAAAATGGCCGAAAAAAATTTTCCGGCCGGCAAAAGTCTTCATGCCCCCCCCCCCCATAAAAATAAAATGGTTGCTCCCTTAAGTCACGTGATGCTACACAGTGGAGATGGTGGGTAGGAGGGTTGACGAGGAGGGGTTACGAGGCCCAAAATTGAAAGGGGAGAGTAGACTAGTGTAGTAAACTGGCGCTTGTACTAGACTGGGCCAGTGGCATGTCTCTTTGGCTCATTCAGTAGAGCGTCCATCGTAGAATCAGAACGTTGCGAGTTCGATCCAAGGTGGGGGTAGTCTCGTATTTTCTACAAAACTCCCAACTCGGCCCTTTGCCTTTGGGCCTGGCAAGTGTTTCCCATCAAAAAATCTATGTGCCACCCGTGCGGTTGGGGGCCCCTCAGCAAATATTAGTAGCCCGAGGAAATTTTTGGTCGCCTGGGCAGTTGGGCTAGTGAGTTTTCGCGATGACTGTGAAAACTTTTACTCGCACCTGTCAGCCTGCAGACGATCATGGAGTTTGATCAGCGCGTACCAGGTATGTCTTGCACCGTCTCCCTCGGCTTACAATTTCTGTTAAGCTCCATTGAAATCAAATAAATAACTTTCCTTTAAGTAGCTTACCTAATTGAAATGAATTAAATCAGCATATAGAAGGTTATATTCAGCTCCATTTTCAGCGTCGCGCGGAAAATGCAACCTCGGCGTCCATCTTGTTTTCCTTGGAGATTTAGCTCGCCTGGCTCGCTTGGGTCCGCGAATTTCCTCTACATAGTTGAAAATGAATTTCTAGATTTCAACATGCTAAATCAAAGTTTCAGTGCTTATAATCAAATGCTACTAATTTTTAAAGATGGAAAATAATTATTTCCTGCACAAGCTATGTTCATACTAGCTGTAATAAGGGGTTATCAAAACAGTTTAGGGTCGCTTATGTGCATGTTAACAGGCTTTCTACTGTTCCTACTTTTTCCTACTATTTCCTACTTTTCCTACTTTTTTATTTTGATCCTATTTTTTCCTACTTTTTCTTCAAAACCTCCTACTATTCCTACTTTTTCATCTAAAAAGTAAAAAATTACTTGCTCCGCTTGTCATCGACATCTGAATCAAAGTTTTTAGAAAATTTCGGGCTCGCTTCGCTCGCCCATTCTGTATATTTCACATGAAAAATCAATCTGTCCTTATTTCTCTCCGTGATTTCCTCAAAAATGAACATTACCAGTCTACAATCATTGCTTACTGTGATTTGTATGTCATATTTACTGAAAATTGTCGCTAAAAGTGATGGAAAATTTCCTACTTTTCCCCTCTTAATTCCTACTTTTTCCTATTTTTCTCCTACTTTTTTTCATTGACTGCTCCTACTTTTTTCCTACTTTTTCATCAAGGTAGAGTAGAAAGCCTGTGTTAATAATCGGAATCGGGTTCCGATTTCGATTAATTCCTTTTTACTATATAATCATGCTAAATCGTTATTATTTGCTGATACATAAGCGGGCCTAAAAACGTAGTATTATTATTATTATTATGGTTAATTATTCTTACCCCCAGATCGTTCCAGTCACTGTTCAAAAAAGTACCACTTCTTGTGATAAAACGAAAAGTATCATGTGAAAGAGCATATCAAGATCTTGGGGTAGAAAAATTTTGTCGTCGAGAAGTTCTCATATGCCCCCGCAAGATGTCATCAAATGTCAAATCTTTAAACTCTTATAACTCCTAAACTAACCGTACGATTTGAACAAAATTTGTTTTATATTGTTCTTTGAGAAATTTGCAAACTTTTATACTTTTACATGCTACATAAAATATTTACAGTTTTCAAGCTATTTCAAGTTGAAAATGGAATCTTTAATTGGCAAGGTGCCAATTTCTACAGTTTTTGAGATTTTCAGTTGAAACTTGGACAGTAGATTACTTGTGGCTAGAGATTTTATGTTGACCTGGTTTCAAGGTCAAATTCCTTTTCTCAAGGTCACAACAAACTTTTAAGTATAACACAAAGACTGTTTGACCTTGGGAATTTAAGCTTTACACAATCATTCATTGCATCAAGCTCTTTTACATTGACCTTGACCCAAGCTCATATGCAAGATTTCAAGGTCACAGCAGACTTTTGTTGATAAGATATTGAGCTTTCTTCAATTTCAGATATATTTTGATGAAAATAATATTCTATACTTATCTTTTTCCTTGACCTTGGTTTAAGGTCAAAATTCCATTCTCAATGTCATAACAATATTTACTTGTTAAATACACAGTACTGTTTGTCCTATACTATTTATACTTCATAAAAGGGGCCCTTCTTATATGAACTTTTCATGATCTAAGAAAGATAAATCTTTTATTCTTAATGCTCTTCGTATCATGACTTGTCTCTACTATCATGCTGTTGTCATTTCTAATCAGAGACAGTCAGACTGACAGTGTAAGATAGACAGTGTTGGATAGACTGACAACGATGGACGGACGAAGGGACGGACAGACATACGAACAGATAGATAGAGTACTAGATAAAAATGAAGACGATCGGCGAAAAAAAAAATTATCCAGACTGGGGATCGAACCCAGTACCCCTGGATCAACAGTCCAACGCTCTATCCACCAGACCATTGGAGTTCTTGGATTTTATTGGTTTTTATTTTTGATATACAGATGAAAAAAATACAAATATCTGATTCAGCATTACCAGAAATTATCGATCTTTCATGTCACAAATCAGTCCTATTTATAGGTTTAAATTCAGAAGAAAAACGCATTTCATATAGTGCATATTTATTTTACTGTCATTGACTTCAACATGTACATTAAGAAAAAAAAACTTGGAAGTAAAATAAAAATGTTTCATGATTCATTTGATTATTTAGAGCAGATCTAGACAGGTATGTGTACAAGTGTATGTTGGGGGGGGGGTTCAAGACCCCTTCCCCCATAATCGCTTGAAAATATTTCTTATCTTCCCCGTTTCACGTATCTGCTACTCCTCCGAAATCATAGACAGGAAACGCTCTATCCCTCTTTTTAAAGTCTTTGAAATAATATTTTCAAGACCCTTTGCGTTTGTAATTTGTTTTTCCAAAGAGTGGTTCCATTCTAGCCCTTCTAAGAGGAATAGGGGGTCCTGTCTATGAATTTTGACACCCCCCCCCCCTCCCCGACTTACATACACATACCTGCCTTCACGTTGCCTGTTCAGATCCGTCCTTGAAAAAATAAGCAAACATATTCGATTGATTCTTCACAATTTTATTATCAATATGCATTGTAACATAGAGTAAAAAAAAACATTTTATGAAAATCCTTGTTGTTTATTTCTGAATACAAATGTCTTAATATAATCGATCGATAAAATTCATCATTCGGAACATACTCGAAACATTGAATCATACCATAGTTGCAAGATTTCATCTTTCTAAAGACTTTTGATACAATAAATCTTTAGTCCTGCAATAGCTCAGTTGGTTGAGCGTGATGCTGCAGATCGGAAGGCCCCGGGATCGAAACTCGCTGAAGACACTTTTTTCTTCTCACCATTTTTTTTTTCAGTCATAAACAAACATAGATTACAATGCTTAAACATTGTTTATCGTTTCAAATGTTTTACGAATATGTGTTAGTTCAAAAAATATCTTCTGAATTAAGAATCAAGAAATATCGAATACCAATTCGAAACACTTGCTTTTGTCTTGATTCATTGGAAAATCCCTGACACGATTAATATGCATGACCCAAGGCGTGTTACAATTTCCATTGGTCAATTCAACCACGTGACCTGAGATTACCATACACTACATTACAAGCTACAATGGAGGCCTACCTTCGTGAAGGTACCTGGTTCGAGCCCAGCTGCGGCCAATCTTTTAGGAGTTTTTTCAGTTCTCATTTCTGCTATGAACAAGATGAATATAAGAGGAATCCATCTGCGACGTCCGCAGGAACCTCCATGCTTCTATTTAAGGATTCCGACTATTCCGTCGGAATCCTTTCTGTTATTGTATTGTCTTTTCTTTATTAAGGATTCCGACTTCCGTCGGAATCCTTTCTGTTATTGTATTGTCTTTTCTTTATTCTTATTATTCTTATTATTATTATTATTATTATTCTTACCCCCAAGCCAATCCAGAGACTTTACAACAAAGTACCGCATCATATGATAAAATGGAAAGTATCATGTGAAAGAGCAAGTAAAGATCTTCATATATAATTTTTTTCTTGTCGAAAAGTTTACATATGCCCCCGGTAGAGGTCATCAAAGGTAAAATCTTTAAAACCTTATAACTCCTAAACTAACCGTGCGATTTGAATGAAATTTGTTTTATATTGTTCTTTGGGAAATTTGCAGACTTTTATACGCTTACATGCTCGATAAAATATTTACGGTTTTCGCGCTATTTTGAGTTGAAATTGGAACTTTAAATTGGCACAGTGCCAATTTCTACAGTTTTTGAGATTTTGAGTTGGAACTTGGATGGTAGGTTACTTATAGGTAGTCATTGATGATGACCTAGTTTCAAGGTCAAATTTTGATTCTCAAGGTCACAACAAACTTTTGCCTATAGAACAAAGACTATTTGACCTTGACAGTTCAAACTTCATAAATACAATCATTGATCCTAGCCCCATCACCTTGACCTTGACCCAAGGTCAAATTCTCATTCTCAAGGTCACAACAAAAATTTTCCCATAGAACAAAGACCATTTGACCTTGAGAGTTCAAAATTTGCGCAAATGTTCCTTACATCAAGTCCTTTCACCTTGACCTTGACCCAAGGTCATTTGTTCGATTTCAAGGTCAAAACAGACTTTTGTTGATAAAATATTGAGCTTTGAATAGATGAAAAGGAATTTTGATGAGAATAAACTAAAATGCTTATCTTTCATCCATGACCTTGGTTCAAGGTCAAATAAACTTTTTCAAGGTCATAACAAACATTTACTCTTGTAGGATTGAGAGAATTTTGTTATTAAATATTTATTCTTCACACAAGTAGTACTTCTTATTTGAACTTTACATAGTAAGATAGATAACTCTTTTATTCTTGTTCTATGTTTCCTTTTTTTATCTTAGTAGCATTACTTGTCTGTACTTTCATGCTGTTGTCATTCTCTATTTATAGAAATTTTCTCATTGCTAATTCATTGTGCAATTCTTTTTGGGATAGTAATTTCAAAGGAATCAAAATGGATAGAATAGATCTAGGAGTTTAAAGCCTTCCTAAACTTGAAAGGTATTTATCATCTTTGTCTTCTATTTTGTCGATAAATAAATAAGAGTCCCAAATTAGACATAAGCTCCTTAGCCTCATTTGCTGAAGTGAATTAGGTACAAAAGCAACTATTCTTTTTTCCATCTTCTTTATTCGGATTTTAACACTTCAGTTTCGAGGAAGGTCTAATAAAGGAGGAATCCGTCTGTTGCTTGCAACAGTAGCCATCTAGTTCTTATTATTATTCTTACCCCCAGATCGATCCAGAGGCTGTACAAAAAAGTGTCACTTCTTATGATAAAACGAAAAGTATTATAAGAAAGAGCATATCAAGATCTTGAGGTAAAAAAATTTTGTTGTCAAAATGTTCACATATGCCCCCGCTAGAGGTCATCAAAGTTCAAATCTTTAAACTCTTATAACTCCTAAACTAACCGTACGATTTGAACGAAATTTGTTTTAAAATGTTCTTTGGGAAATTTTCAAACTTTTATACTCTTACATGCTCGATAAAATATTTACGGTTTTCGTGCTATTTTGAGTTGAAAATGGAACTTTAAATTGGCACAGTGCCAATTTCTACAGTTTTTGAGAGTTTGAGTTGAAACTTGGATGGTAGGCTACTAATAGGTAGTCATTGATGATGACACAGTTTCAAGGTCACATGATGATTCTCAAGGTCACAACAAACTTTTGCCTATAGAACAAAGACTATTTGACCTTGACAGTTCAAACTTCAGAAATACAATCATTGAGCCAAGCCCTTTCACCTTGACCTTGGCCCAAGGTCAAATTTTGATTCTCAAGGTCACAACAAACTTTTGCCTATAGAACAAGGACCATTTGACCTTGAGTGTTCAAACGTGGTGCAAATATTCCTTGCATCAAGTCCTTTCACCTTGACCTTGAACCAAGGTCATTTGTTCGATTTCAAGGTCACAACAGACTTTTGTCGATAAAATATTGAGCTTTGATTAGATTAAGAGGACTCTTGATGAGAATAAATTCAAATGCTTCTCTTTTATCCCTGACCTTGGTTAAAGGTCAAAGAAACTTTTTCAAGGTCATAGCAAACATTTACTCTTGTAGAATTCAATGGATTTTGTCCGTAACTATTTATTCTTCACACAAATAGTACTTCTTATTTGAACTTTACATAGTAAGATAGATAACTCTTTTATTCTTGTTCTCTATTTCTTTCTTTTTTATTCTTAGTAGCATTACATATCAATAGTTTCATGTTGTTGTCATTTTCTATTAATAGAAATTATCTCATTGCAAAATCATTGTGCAATTCTGTTTTGAGAAAGTCATTGTGAAGGATTAGATATTGATTGTGCATGGAGTTTAAAGCTTTCGTAAACATGAAAGGTATTTATTATTTTTTCTTCTATTTTGTTGATAAATAAATAAGAGTCCCAAATTAGACATAAGCTTTTTTGACTCATTTGCTGAAGTTAATATGGTACTAAAGCAACTATTCTTTTTTCCATCATCTTCATTCGGATTTTATCACTTCAGTTCCGAGGAAGGTCTAATAAAGGAGGAATCCGTCTGTTGCTTGCAACAGTAGCCATCTAGTTCTTATTATTATTAAGGATTCCGAATTCCGTCGGAATCCTTTCTGTTATTGCATTGTCTTTTCTTTATTAAGGATTCCGACTATTCCGTCGGAATCCTTTCTGTTATTGTATTGTCTTTTCTTTATTCTTCTTATTCTTATTATTATTATTATTCTTACCCCCAAACCAATCCAGAGACGTTACAACAAAGTACCGCATCATATGATAAAATGGAAAGTATCATGTGAAAGAGCATATAAAGATCTTCATTTAATTTTTTTTTCTTCTTGAAAAATTCACATATGCCCCCGCTAGAGGTCATCAAAGGCAAAATCTTTAAAACCTTATAACTCTTAAACTAACCGTGCGATTTGAATGAAATTTGTTTTATATTGTTCTTTGGGAAATTTGCAAACTTTTATACGCTTACATGCTCGATAAAATATTTACGGTTTTCGCGCTATTTTGAGTTGAAAATGGAACTTTAAATTGGCACAGTGCCAATTTCTACAGTTTTTGAGATTTTGAGTTGAAACTTGGATGGTAGGTTACTTATAGGTAGTCATTGATGATGACCTAGTTTCAAGGTCAAATTATGATTCTCAAGGTCACAACAAACTTTTGCCTATAGAACAAAGACTATTTGACCTTGACAGTTCAAACTTCATAAATACAATCATTGATCCAAGCCCTTTCACCTTGACCTTGACCCAAGGTCAAATTCTCATTCTCAAGGTCACAATAAAATTTTTCCTATAGAACAAAGACCATTTGACCTTGAGAGGTCAAACTTGATGCAAAAATTCTTTGCATCAAGTCCTTTCACCTTGACCTTGACTCAAGGTCATTTGTTCGATTTCAAGGTCACAACAGACTTTTGTTGATAAAATATTGAGCTTTGAATAGGTGAAAAGAAATCTTGATGAGAATAAACTAAAATGGTTATCTTTCATCCATGACCTTGGTTCAAGGTCAAATAAACTTTTTCAAAGTCATAACAAACATTTACTCTTGTTGGATTTATAGGATTTTGTTCTTAAATATTTATTCTTCTCACAAGTAGTACTTCTTATTTGAACTTTACATATAGTAAGATAGATAACTCTTTTATTCTTGTTCTCTGTTTCCTTTTTTTTTATCTTAGTAGCATTACTTGTCTGTACTTTCATGCTGTTGTCATTCTCTATTTATAGAAATTATCTCATTGTTAATTCATTGTGCAATTTTTTTTGGGATAGTAATTTAAAAGGATTCAAAATGGATAGAATAGATCTAGGAGTTTAAAGCTTTCCTAAACTTGAAAGGTATTTATCGTCTTTTTCTTCTTTTTTTGTCGATAAATAGATAAGGGTCCCAAGTTAGACATAAGCTCTTTTGATTCATTTGCTGAAGTGAATAAGGTACTAAAGCAACTATTCTTTTTTCATCTTCCTTATTCGGATTTTAACAATTCAGTTCCGATAAAGTCTAATAAAGGAGGAATCCGTCTGTTGCTTGCAACAGTAGCCATCTAGTTATTCTTATTAAGGATTCCGACTATTCCGTCGGAATCCTTTTTGTTATTGTATTGTCTTTTCTTTATTCTTATTAAGGATTCCGACTATTCCGTCGGAATCCTTTCTGTTATTGTATTGTCTTTTCTTTATTCTTATTATTATTAAGGATTCCGACTATTCCGTCGGAATCCTTTCTGTTATTGTATTGTCTTTTCTTTATTCTTATTATTATTCTTATTATTATTATTATTATTATTATTACAAGTTAATCGGTTCCATAATAATAATATGGTGATTTAAAAAAAATCTAGCCAAAAAGTATCTGAAACCTGGAAACAATGACATCCCCTAAAATGCCTATATTCCATTTTAGTGGTTTTCCATCGTATCAAGGACTTGTAAAAAAATTTATCAGTCCTTGATCGTATGATCCATGGTGATAATGGTTTAAACTTTTCTATCTCAAATCACCATATTATTAATTATGGAACTGATTAACTTGCGGTACATGTAATATTAGTACATATATACTACATAGGTAATACATGTATGTTATTTCAGTATTTTCAAAGTAATGCACCGGCATCATCCAAATGGAATATGAGGTCAGAGTCAAGCAAAATCTAATCTGTGACCTTTCCCAATAAACAATTGTGGGATACATGATGAAATACTCATAAGCTAAACTTTTCTATCTCAAATCACCATATTATTAATTATGGAACTGATTAACTTGCGGTACATGTAATATTAGTACATATATACTACATAGGTAATACATGTATGTTATTTCAGTATTTTCAAAGTAATGCACCGGCATCATCCAAATGGAATATGAGGTCAGAGTCAAGCAAAATCTAATCTGTGACCTTTCCCAATAAACAATTGTGGGATACATGATGAAATACTCATAAGCAGCCTATATATATACATTCACCTGAAGATATGTGAAACAACCATCCCCTCCCCCTTTGGCACAAAATTTCTCATCAACTCAATAAAAAATCTCAAAAGAGATTTCTAGTATACATTTTTCTATCATTATTCAAAATTTCAGATCATTTGGACAACACACCGATTTTTAATGAATTTAAAAGTTTTTATTGCACAAGAAATATACTTTCAGAAAAAATATACTTTTTTTAAGCCTGTCATAACCTTGACCTTTGATAATTGACCTTAAGTACCTTTGCCCAAGAGGATCTATCCCAATGAACATTAATATTAAATATGAACAAATTCTGATGTAGGGTTTAGAAGATATGAGCTTAGACAGACAGACAGACAGACAGTATGGTGACTTTATGCCCCTCCATCATGTCCATATGTGAAAGGTTTTCTATCTGGTCATCATACAGTCAATGAACATGGCAAATTGAAGAAATTTCTATAGGGCTAGGTGTTTGGTCAGTATCTTATCAGCTGTGGCACACAGAAGAGGAGGTGGACAGAGATACAAACATCCAGATACCATGATATTTATGTCTAAATATTGGCGTGTCATAATAGTGATAAATCAGATTTCGTTTTTCAAAACTGTCACATTTAAATCAATGTGCAATGAAGTGAAATGAATTTCAAACCGATTCTGAGTGAATATGTTCAGATAATGGAATACCTGTTAAGAATGTTTTGTTTTCCACTTAGCCAAGAATAGTGAAGGAAATCAGACAACATGAACAACATGTATAATTTGTTATGGCTTGGCCTTGAACTTCACTTACCTTCATTTAGCAGCACAGTCACATTAAATTTGATGAAATTATCTATCATATCAAATAGGTAACAAATGCTGAATTTGAGAATTTTCATCAATCAGACAAATGTTGCCCTTCATTATTTCACTTGACATGAAAGAAAAATTTGACAACAGGTTGCAGCTGTTGAGTCACATTTGGAAATTGTGAGCGGAAGTGCATCAAATGTCATTCAGTTTCCAAGTATACTGAAAATAGAAAAAATATGTATATGATAAAAGAAGGGATGAATTCAGAAAGTCAACTCAGAAGGGAATGCTTAATGTATAGGTTAATACCGACTCATTGATTTTAAAAGTGTGCACATATTATTAAGTCATATGAAGCACAGGTATATGACACATGCCTTATGAACCAATAAATGTCTCCATCATTTCGAATAAAGCCTATGCTAACACAGTAAATTATGCCTGTCAGAATTGATTTTCACAAACCAAACAAATTAAAGAGCCATATCTCTGTAACACCATGCTAGGTGAATATGAAAATATTCTACATTCTGATCACTGCAGTGTATAAATTAATATCAGGCATATTCAAAAATGTTATGATCGCTGAGCGATTTAAGTCCCCTACCCGCGACATAAATTTATGTCCTGCAACTCTGCCTTTTCAAATTTCAATTGAAAATCTCTGTTTGTTGCAGAAAAATCTGGAAAACTGACAAGAACTGAATTTTGCAAGTCATCAAGGGGCATAACTTCTCGAAAAATAGGTCAAGCGAGAGGGTTGAACTTGCACTGTAACTATCCAAGACTAAGCTGTGTATCAAATTTCAACTGAATATCTCCATTTGTTGCAGAAAAAAGTCCGTTCAACCGAAAGAAAAAGAAACAAACTGAATTTTGCAAGTCACCAAGGGGCATAACTCCTTAAAATAGGTCAAAAATATGTAATGTATCTGGGTAACGTTTAAGTACATGTACTTGTACATTTGTGACTGCAAGTTAGAAATAAAACATGCTGAATTCTAATTCATTATTTGAACGTCTTCACAGTTTAATTTTGATTAGTAGCTCTACAGTTACCGGACATTCAAAATATTATCTATCGCGGACTTAAATTGGTTTAAAAAAATACTGTTGACGTTGTAAACATATATGAGTCATGTTAATCAATCGATTGTTGATATTGTTTGTCCGTTCCTGGTAGTTTTGGGCAATCGCAAACTAAATCATAATCTATAATCAGAAATAATCGGAGGGGTATAATCGATTATTAATCGATTATAATCGAAAAATTTGAAATATTTCTATCTTTTTAATTTTCCATCCATAATAAATTGAAATTAGGACCAAAGAATTAAATTTGAGTGTTCTACTTTGTGTATATCATCTTAAAGAGTTTATTTTACACCTTTACATTGCCTCTACAAGGTTATGAACATCACTGATGAGACAAATTAATTAACGAATTTTCATATGACAATATGCCATGATACCCCTCCCCCCCCCTGATGACATTTCTTTTTTATGTATTATATATTGATAAATGTTTGATATAAATGGAATTGTTAAAGTAAATATGATTGATATATTATGAAAAATTACTTGATGCAAGAAAAGTTAGAACGTAGTCCACGAAACGCCTGGGTTAAATAGGGTTCGGGGCAGAGGAATTTAGGAAATTTGGTGTTGGAACCACAATATCAATTCAATTATGTAAGTAATCCAGGGAGGAATATTAGTTTTTAAAGGTGTTATTGTTATTTTTGTCCTCGGAGGGTCATGTAACCTGCACTTGCATCCGTCAATGACTTTCGCATTGCACGATTTCTAAAACTAAAATACCGAAACAGACAGAAACATACGGAAAATTCGGAAGTCGGCGATGTCGGCGACAATCGAGTTTGATTTTCAACATCGATTAGTAACATCGCTGGCCATTCAGCGACAGACAATCAATTGTTGGCGATAATCGTTACATCACTAGTTCCTGGTAAAATATTATTCGTCACTTTGTCCGATCTATACAGAATATTACCATGGCTTGAGATATTCTCCCAATATGTACTATATAATACTTGTCTGGTGTACTTCCAGTTTGCTATAAAGCTTTGCCCCTTCACGTGCTATAAAGTTTGTGCAGAACAATATTTGAATAGAAATAGAACTAGCAAGTTGTGATTTGTTGTCTAGTATTTCCCCTTGTCACATGAACCATAACTCTAGTAACAACAAATCGGATGAATCTGAAAATTGAAAGGGGGCTTCCTCTCCACAGTCCAATCATAATGTATGAATATCATGAAAATCCGTTGATGCATATTCGAGTTATTGCGTTCCATGCACCTATATTTTGCCCTTAGCTTAATATGTATGTGTGTATAAGGCCATGCAAAAAAAATTTTTCTGGTTCTCAGATCTCTCTGATCTAAAAAATATGGGTAGGTAGGTAGGGTTTTTATTTTTTGTTTTTATTTTCCGAAAACAACTGTGTCACTGAATAGTTCGATTCCAATGGCAATATAATCCACGGCACGACTGTGTTGCCTTTAAAATTCACCTTCAAGCTGACAATCACTCGTTCCTCCCCCCCGGTCGCCATTTTGTATCTTGTGTACAATAACAAAGTACAGTATTTCCCTCCACAGAAGTCAGAGCACCTAAGCGTCTTGGTCGTGTAAAGTCTTAACAAAACCGACAAGTGCCGTTAAAACGTAAAGCGCTGTACTGAAACAGACATTTCTACTGTTCGTTTGTACAGAAATCCCTGTTCTATTAATAGAAACTTATATTTATCAGCATGAGAAATCTGGCGGGCGGCGGCTATTTTTTTCCCTTCTTACGATAAAAACGTCTCATCGGGATGAATTTTGAGCGCGCGGCAGTGTCTGAGAACCAGGATTTTTTTTTATATGGCCTAAGCCCCCTCCCAATACACATAATATCTCAGTCATGCAATTAAAAAATTAAAATCCCATTACATATGTCAATGAACATCCTTTCTACTTGAAGTATACAAAATTTCAAACATTTCGACCAGAAATAGATTTTTAAAGAATTTTAAACTAATTTAGTATATTTTCACTTTACTTTAGTAATCTAAGTCCCATTACTCTGTAACGACAAATTGGATGAACCTGAAAATCAAAAGGCGGCTTCCTCTCCACAGTCCAATCATAATGTATGAATATCGTGAAACTGTTGAAGCATATTCAAGTTATTGCGTTCATGCGCCTATATATTATGCCCTTAGCTTAACGCGAGTGCATATAACCTTTCCAACCCATTACACATAATATCTCGATTATGCGACAAAAAAATTAAAAACCCATTACATATGTCAAAGAACATCCTTTCTACTAGAAGTATACAAAATTTCAAAAAAATGTCGACAAAATAGATTTTTAAAGAATTTTTAACTATTTTAGTATATTTTCAGAGTATATTAAAATTCTAAGTCCCATAACTCCGTAACGACAAATTGGATGAACCTTAAAATCAAAAGGCGGCTTCCTCTCCATAGTATGATCACAATGTACAAATATCATAAAAATCTGTTGACGCATATTCAATTAATTGCGTTCCTTAAGTGGACGGACAGACGGACGGACTTCGCCATACCATAATACGTCCCTTCAAATGACGGGCGTATAATAAAGGGTCTTTTCTTCGCTGCGTCTTAAGCTCAAAAATAGAAGTGATATGAATGGCTTGCGGCGTTTTATGTGTGCGAGATCATTATATTCCAGAAAAAAAATAGAAATAAAACATGTATCTCACAAAATTCCATCTAAAAGTAAAATTTGCCAAATTAAGTAATTTGTTATTTATTTAGTTGCTTTATTCACACATGTGAGGCTTTGTACATGTGTATAGTACAAACCAATTATATATTAATTATTATACTACACTTAGGTGTGAATTAAACAATTTGAATTTGTTGATTCATATTATCCTGCAAAGTTTACCACAGCATAGAAGAATTTTTGCGTTAAATGTACCTCTGAATCCGAATGATAAGAAGTTAGACTCGCATCGGACTGCATATAACTTTTATATCCAAACATTTTTATGCGCAACAATGTCTCTTACAATACCATGGACATGATCAACCTTCTGTAAGGTTAAAATGATCAGACAAAATATAAACACCAGACAGTAATTTTACATAAAACTTTCCATGTCGAGAACGATGAACTAAAGGGGACACGATTGTACAAAAATGAATAATGTGTACGGTGGGACGCACGATCTGGAATCAATGGGTCCTGGGGAATTTTTATGTGTCAGTAACGCAGGACGCAGAAGTAGATTAATCCCTGGCCTCGCTGCTTCAGGCTCGGTGATAATTTGTTTGGTTCATGCAACTGGGGGAATTACTGGACAACAAACCATGGCTAGCTAGTTGTTATTTCTTAAGCAATAGCTTCATTTTGGCAGATGCAATATGCATTTATCGGCCATTCCATAATTTTTCTCCAATTTCAATCTAGCCTGTACTGATTTCAATGCCTAATAATCATAACAATTTACATGTTCTGAATATATAGTTACATAATATATTCATCATAAAATATCTTAATAATTTCAAGCAGTCTTTCCAATAACTCACTAGCCCAACTCCAGAGCTCATAAAATGTATCGGTTTAATCTGATTTGCCGATAAAAAATGATTTGGTCCGATAAAAACTCACATTGTGTCTAAAAATTATTTGAACCGATAAAAATCTCATTTTCTATTCATCATTTGGACCGTTAAAAACTCTAAAATATCTGACATTTCATGGGAAGATTTCAAGAACTCTGTGACGCCCGAGGCTACCAATTTTTTTCTATGCTAGTAGAAATTCTTTAAGAAACTATATACAAAAAACTAGTAAAATTTATCTTTAGGCTTGTTTGTTGCTGAAAAAAGTTTTTGGAGAGATTGAATAATTTCAGGTCACTTATTTGAAAAAAATAATTTAGGTCAATTTATCAAGAGAAAATAGCAGATAATTGGCTAATAACGTGATAAAGAAAACACAGAAATTGAACCACAAAATTAAAAAAATCAATTATAAAGGGTCATAAAAAAATCAAGTTGCAGTATTGCAAATAACTTGGTTGTGTTATATTGGCAAACACACATTTTTCTGAGGATGCCGTTCATACAAACTGAGCTTATACATGATCGATGCAGACTTATCATAAATTGACCCTTTCGAACGCAGGAAAAATTTGAACCTTTCGAACGCAGGAAAAATTTGAAAAATTCCATGACGTCACAATGCAATTTCAATGTTTGACCGAGATTCGAAGCTTAGTGTTTGTACGAGGTAAAAGCATTGTGACGTCACAAAAGTTTGCATTTTTTCCCGCAATCGGAAGGATCAATAAGCCTTTTTCAGGTAACTGCGTGACTAGCATTTTGTGGACGGCAAGTACCGACTTTCGTTACGTCAGTTAAAGATTGATTGTCCTTGACGTCATATTGCGGGAAAAGTAGTTATTTTACCGTCCAAAATAACTGGACCACAGTTATGCGAAAAAGGCTAATTAAGACAGGCACTGGCACCTTCCCCAAAATAAAAAAAAAAAAAAAAAACCTGTTAATCAATATAATTGTCAAACGCTTCAATCAATTTCTGAACATGTTGACTTCTGCATGCCGTGCAATAACAATACAGCATGAGAAAATATCAAAAATTTTCAAAAATACGTAGTAAACTGGCGCTTGTACTAGACTGGGCCAGTGGGACGTCTCTTGGCTCATTCGGTAGAGCGTCGGACTTAACATCAGAAGCTGGTTGTGAGTTTGATCCCAGGTGGGGGTAGTCTCGTGTTATTATTTATATTTATTCAGGCAACAATCATGTACAAATATACGATAAATTCAAGACAACAAAAAATTAATTTGAAACAGTTTAGCACTATAAACGTATCACATAAAGGATCATCACAGTGTATTTCACAGATTGTATCATGTATCTGTGTGTTTTCTACAATTGCGCCCAACATAAATCCCATGGAGAGATCACTGTGTAGCATCACGTGACTTTAGTTGGTGAAACCACGAATAAATAAAATGATCAGTTGGAGGAAACAAAACAGGAACTGCAATAATTGCTCTGATTAGATTCTATCTTTTCATAGCCTATATCCTTGTCTAAACTGATACATTTACAATCGTTGACTCGTTAGAAAATAGAAAGCTGTTGTTTTTACAAACATTTTGACAAAAGCTGTAGAATACTAGATATGTGCGTGGAAACCACCACAACATTGTGTTTAACATATTTCGACCACGACATTCCTTTCGTCAGAATGTTTGTAAAAACTACAATGATTTCTTGATCGACAAACAAAGAATCATGAAAATATCATCGGCTATGAAAAGATAAAATTGAATCAAACAATCACGTACGGTATGCCTCCATTTTTTGTTCGTGGTTTCACCAACTTAAGTCACGTGATGCTACACAGTGGAGATGATGGGTAGGAGGGTTGACGAGGAGGGGTTACGAGGCCCAAAATTGAAAGGGGAGAGTAGACTAGTGTAGTAAACTGGCGCTTGTACTAGACTGGGCCAGTGGCATGTCTCTTTGGCTCATTCAGTAGAGCGTCCATCGTAGAATCAGAACGTTGCGAGTTCGATCCAAGGTGGGGGTAGTCTCGTATTTTCTACAAAACTCCCAACTCGGCCCTTTGCCTTTGGGCCTGGCAAGTGTTTCCCATCAAAAAATCTATGTGCCCCCCGTGCAGTTGGGGGCCCCTCAGCAAATATTAGTAGCCCGAGGAAACTTTTGGTCGCCTGGGCAGTTGGGCTAGTGAGTTTTCGCGATGACTGTGAAAACTTTTACTCGCACCTGTCAGCCTGCAGACGATCATGGAGTTTGACCCGCGCGTACCAGGTATGTCTTGCACCGTATCCCTCGGCTTACAATTTCTGTTAAGCTACATTGAAATCAAATAAATAACTTTCCTTTAGGTAGCTTACCTAATTGAAATGAATTAAATCAGCATATAGAAGGTTATATTCAGCTCCATTTTCAGCGTCGCGCGGAAAATGCAACCTCGGCGTCCATCTTGTTTTCCTTGGAGATTTAGCTCGCCTGGCTCGCTTGGGTCCGCGAATTTCCTCTACATAGTTGAAAATGAATTTCTAGATTTCAACATGCTAAATCAAAGTTTCAGTGCTTATAATCAAATGCTACTAATTTTTAAAGATGGAAAATAATTATTTTCTGCACAAGCTATGTTCATACTAGCTGTAATAAGGGGTTATCAAAACAGTTTAGGGTCGCTTATGTGCATGTTAATAATCGGAATCGGGTTCCGATTTCGATTAATTCCTTTTTACTATATAATCATGCTAAATCGTTATTATTTGCTGATACATAAGCGGGCCTAAAAACGTATTATTATTATTATTATTATGGTTAATTATTATTATTATTCTTACCCCAAGCCAATCCAGTGACGTTACATCAAAGTACCGCATCATATGATAAAATGGAAAGTATCATGTAAAAGAGCAAATAAAGATCTTAATTTAATATTTTTTTCTTGTCGAAAAGTTCACATATGCCCCCGCTTGAGGTAATCAGCGGTCAAATCTTTAAACTCTTATAACTCCTTTACTAACCGTACGATTTGAACAAAATTTGTTTTATATTGTTCTTTGAGAAATTTGCAAACTTTTATACGCTTACATGCTCCATAAAATATTTACAGTTTTCAAGCTATTTCAAGTTGAAAATGGAGCCTTAAATTGGCAAGGTGCCAATTTCTACAAATTTTGAGACTTTGAGTTGAAAATTGGATGTTAGGTCACTTATAGAAAGTCATTTAATGTTGACCCTCTTTTCAAGGTCAAATTTTTATTCTCAAGGTCACATGAAACTTTTGCTTATAGAGCAAAGACTATTTGACCTTCAGAGTTCAAACTTCATACATATAATTGTTAAGCCAAGCTCTTTCACCTTGACCTTGATCCAAGGTCAAATTCTCATTCTCAAGGTCACAACAGCATTTTTGCCTATAAAACAAAGACTGTTTGACCTTGAGAGTGCAAACTGGGTACAAATATTCCTTGCAGTAAGTCCTGTCACACTGACCTTGACCAAAGGTCATTCGTTCGATTTCAAGGTCATAACAGTCTTTTGTTGATAAAATATTGAGCTTTATTCGATTTCATATATATTTTGAATATTCCTTGCATCAAGCACTTTTACCTTGACCTTGACCCAAGGTCATTTGTTCGATTTCAAGGTCACAACATACTTTGGTTGATAAAATATTGAGCTTTGATCAGATTAAGATCAATCTTGAAAAGAATAACCTCAAATACTTATCTTTTTTCTGTTACCTTTATTCACGGTCAAATGATAATTCTCAGGGTCATAACAAACTTACTCTTGTAAAATTAGAAGTTTTTGTCCTACGCTTTTTATTCTTCACACAAGTAGTCTTTCTTATTTGAACATAACATAGTATAAGAAACATAACTCTTTTACTCTTGGTCTCTGTTTTTTTTTTTTTACTTAGTAGCATTACTTGGCTGTATTTTGATTATATTGTCATTTTCTATTGATAGAAATGCTCTCATTGCAAAATCATTGTGCAATTCTGTTTTGAGATAGTAATTTTAAAGGATTTAGAATTGATAGATCATGGAGTATAAAGCTTTCGTAAACATGAAAGGTATTTATTATTTTTTCTTCTATTATGTCGATAAATAAATGAGAGTCCCAAATTAGACTAACGCTCTAAAGACTCATTTGCTGAAGTGAATAAGGTACAAAAGCAACTATTCATTTTTTCATCTTCTTTATTCGGATTTTAACACTTCAGTTCCGAGGAAGGTCAAATAAAGGAGGAATCCGTCTGTTGCTTGCAACAGTAGCCATCTAGTTCTTATTATTATTATTATTATTATTATTATTCTTACCCCCAAGCCAATCCAGTGACGTTACATCAAAGTACCGCATCATATGATAAAATGGAAAGTATCATGTAAAAGAGCAAATAAAGATCTTAATTTAATATTTTTTTCTTGTCGAAAAGTTCACATATGCCCCCGCTTGAGGTCATCAGCGGTCAAATCTTTAAACTCTTATAACTCCTTTACTAACCGTACGATTTGAACAAAATTTGTTTTATATTGTTCTTTGAGAAATTTGCAAACTTTTATACGCTTACATGCTCCATAAAATATTTACAGTTTTCAAGCTATTTCAAGTTGAAAATGGAACCTTAAATTGGCAAGGTGCCAATTTCTACAATTTTTGAGACTTTGAGTTGAAACTTGGATGTTAGGTCATTTATAGATAGTCATTTAATGTTGACCCTCTTTTCAAGGTCAAATTTTTATTCTCAAGGTCACATGAAACTTTTGCTTATAGAACAAAGACTATTTGACCTTCAGAGTTCAAACTTCATACATATAATTGTTAAGCCAAGCTCTTTCACCTTGACCTTGATCCAAGGTCAAATTCTCATTCTCAAGGTCACAACAGCATTTTTGCCTATAAAACAAAGACTGTTTGACCTTGAGAGTGCAAACTGGGTACAAATATTCCTTGCAGTAAGTCCTGTCACATTGACCTTGACCAAAGGTCATTCGTTCGATTTCAAGGTCATAACAGTCTTTTGTTGATAAAATATTGAGCTTTATTCAATTTCATATATATTTTGAAGAAAATGATATTCTATACTCATCTTTTTTCCTTGACCTTGGTTCAAGGTGAAAATTTTATTCTCAATGTCATAACAACATTTACTTGTTAAATACACAGTGTTTGTCCTACACTACTTCTACTTCACAAACGAGGTCCTTCTTATATGAACTTTACATGATCTAAGAAAGATAAATCTTTTATTTCTATTTCTCTTCGTACCATGACTTGTCTGTACTTTCATGCTGTTGTCATTTTCTAATTAAATGTTTTTAAAATGTCTTAAAATTGAATAGCATCATTTAAATTAACTGGTAAATTTGCAGCATGGACCAGACAGACAGACTGACAGTGTAAGATAGACAGTGTTAGATAGACTGACAACGATAGAAGAACGAACAGACATACGAACAGATAGAGAGAGTACTAGACAGAAACGCAGACGATCGGCGAAAAAAAAAAGTCCAGACTGGGGATCGAACCCGGTACCCTTGGGCCAGCAGTCCAACGCCCTATCCACATAGCCATTGGAGTTCCTGAATGTTAGTGGTTTTTATTTTTGATATACAGACGGAGAAATACAAATGGCTGATTCAGCATTACAAGAATTATCGATCGTTCATGCAACAAGTCAGTCCTATTCATAGCTTTTTATTCAGAAGAAAAACACATTTCATATTGCGCATATTTATTTCAATGTCATTGACTTCAACGTGTATATATGGCCACCTTAGGCCTCTTTTTTTTCATTCGTCAATCTTTGAAACAACTGTACAAGACCTTTGACGGAGCAATGTGGCCCCCTTGGGCTTCTTGGTTTTTTTTTATATTTTGTTTGTATGTCTTGTTTTTTTTTTTAATTCGTCAATCTTTGAAACAACTGTACAAGACCTTTGACGGAGCAATGTGGCCCCCTTGGGCCTCTTGTTTGTTTGTTTGTTTTATTTTTTATTTTCATTTGTTTTGCTTGTTTGTTTTTTTGCTTGTTTTTTCTTTTTTGATTCGACAATCTTTGAAACAACTGTACAAGACTTTTGACTGAGCAATATGGCTCCCTTGGGCCTCTTGTTTTTTTTTTTTTCATTTGTTTTGTTTGTTTGTTTGTTTGTCTTTTTCTTATTAAATTCCTTAATATTTGAAACAACTGTACAAGACCTTTGACGGAGCAATGTGGCCCCCTTGGGCATTTTTTTTTCTCGTTTGTTTGTCTGTTTCTTTTTGAATTCGTCAATCTTTGAAATAACTGTACAAGATCTTTGACGGTTTGTTTATCCAATGACATAGGCTAGTCCTTCGAAAGGGGGAGGTTGATAAGTTTTTGCCCCCCCCCCCTCCGACTTACATGTTACATACGTGTACATACCTGTTTTCACCTACCCTGTCTAGATCCGCCCTTGCAAAAGAAGCAAACACGATTTATTGATTCATAATTTTATTCTCTACATACATGGTCAATGAAAGTCAAATTAAAAAAATACATTTTATGAAATTCTGTGTTGTTTACTCCTGAATACAAACCTGTAAATAGAATCGATCGATAAAGATTTATCATTCGGAACATGCTCGACATGTTGAGTCATATCATAGTCGCAAGATTTCATCCTTCTAAAGACTTTTGATGCAAAGCTTTGTCAGTTCTGCAATAGCTCAGCGGTAGAGCGTCAGACTTCGAATCGGAGGGTCCGGGGTTCGATACCGGCCTCGGCCATTTTTTTCCCCTCAATTTTTTTCATTCGTAAGCAAACATAAAGTACAGTGCTTCAACATTGTTTTCATTTCAAAATTTATACGAGTATGTATTAGTTCAAAATGTTTTCTAACAGAATCAAGAAATATCGAATACATGTACCAGTTTGAAAACACTTGCTATATTGTCATGATTCATTGGAAAATCCCTCACATAATTAATATGCATGACCCAGGATGTGTTACAAATTTCATTGGTCAATTCAACCATGTGACCTGACATTACATGTACAAGATACGATGGGGCCTACCTTGGTGAAGGTACCTGGTTCGAGTCCAGCTGCGGCCAGTCATTTTCGCATTTTTTTCAATTTTCATTTCTGTTCTTAACAAGATGAAAATGAGAGGAATCCGTCTGCTATGTCCACAGGAACCTCCATCCTTCCATTTATTAAGGATTCCGATTTCCGTCGGAATCCTTTCTGTTATTGTATTGTCTTTTCTTTATTCTTATTATTAAGGATTCCGACTTCCGTCGGAATCCTTTCTGTTATTGTATTGTCTTTTCTTTATTCTTATTATTCTTATTATTATTATTATTCTTACCCCCAAGCCAATCCAGAGACTTTACAACAAAGTACCGCATCATATGATAAAATGGAAAGTATCATGTGAAAGAGCAAATAAAGATCTTCATATATATTTTTTTTCTTGTCGAAAAGTTTACATATTACCCCGCTAGAGGTCATCAAAGGTAAAATCTTTAAAACCTTATAACTCCTAAACTAACCGTGCGATTTGAATGAAATTTGTTTTATATTGTTCTTTGGGAAATTTGCAAACTTTTATACGTTTACATGCTCGATAAAATATTTACGGTTTTCGCGCTATTTTGAGTTGAAATTGGTTGTGCGCACGTAATCCAGGATAACCACACCGTCTGCAATTTACGTGGCAGATGGCCGTCCTAAGTCGGCACCGGTTGCCCATTGGTCTCGTTGGTTTATGTGTAGTCTTTTGTGTTTCATGTTTCTATGTTGTGAGTTGGTGTTCCTTGTCCCTTTTGTGTCTCTTTCTGTGGGTATCTGTTCTGTGTTTTTTGCATGGGTGTTTTGGGATTTTGCTGTGGGTGCTGCAACCTAGTGTTGTTGGAGATCCCCTCCTTTCTTTTAAATTGGCACAGTGCCAATTTCTACAGTTTTTGAGATTTTGAGTTGAAACTTGGATGGTAGGTTACTTATAGGTAGTCATTGATGATGACCTAGTTTCAAGGTCAAATTTTGATTCTCAAGGTCACAACAAACTTTTGCCTATAGAACAAAGACTATTTGACCTTGACAGTTCAAACTTCATAAATACAATCATTGATCCAAGCCCCATCACCTTGACCTTGACCCAAGGTCAAATTCTCATTCTCAAGGTCACAACAAAAATTTTCCCATAGAACAAAGACCATTTGACCTTGAGAGTTCAAACTTTGCGCAAATGTTCCTTACATCAAGTCCTTTCACCTTGACCTTGACCCAAGGTCATTTGTTCGATTTCAAGGTCAAAACAGACTTTTGTTGATAAAATATTGAGCTTTGAATAGATGAAAAGGAATTTTGATGAGAATAAACTAAAATGCTTATCTTTCATCCATGACCTTGGTTCAAGGTCAAATAAACTTTTTCAAGGTCATAACAAACATTTACTCTTGTAGGATTGAGAGAATTTTGTTCTTAAATATTTATTCTTCACACAACTAGTACTTCTTATTTGAACTTTACATAGTAAGATAGATAACTCTTTTATTCTTGTTCTATGTTTCCTTTTTTTATCTTAGTAGCATTACTTGTCTGTACTTTCATGCTGTTGTCATTCTCTATTTATAGAAATTTTCTCATTGCTACTTCATTGTGCAATTCTTTTTGGGATAATAATTTCAAAGGAATCAAAATGGATAGAATAGATCTAGGAGTTTAAAGCCTTCCTAAACTTGAAAGGTATTTATCATCTTTTTCTTCTATTTTGTCGATAAATAAATAAGAGTCCCAAATTAGACATAAGCTCCTTTGCCTCATTTGCTGAAGTGAATTAGGTACAAAAGCAACTATTCTTTTTTCCATCTTCTTTATTCGGATTTTAACACTTCAGTTCCGAGGAAGGTCTAATAAAGGAGGAATCCGTCTGTTGCTTGCAACAGTAGCCATCTAGTTATTATTCTTATTATTATTAATATTACCCCCAAATCGTTCCGGACACTTCACAAAAAAGTACAGCATCATATGAAAAAACGGAAAGTACCATGTGAAAGAGCATATGCAGATCTTGAATGAATTTTTTTCTTGTCAAATGGTTCACATATGCCCCCACTAGAGGTCATCAAAGGTCAAAATTTAAACTCTTATAACTCCTTTACTAACCGTCGGATTTGAACAAAATTTATTTTATATTGTTTTTTGGGAAATTTGCAAACTTTTATACGCTTACATGCTCGATAAAATATTTACGGTTTTCGCGCTATTCAGAGTTGAAAATGGAATGTAGAAATTGGCACAGTGCCAATTTCTACATTTTTGGAGATTTTGAGTTGAAACTTGGATGGTAGGTTACTTAAATGTTGACATTTAATGCTGACCTACTTTCAAGGTCAAATTTTGATTCTCAAGGTCACAACAAATTTTGGCCTATAGAACAAAGACTACTTGACCTTCAGAAATCAAACTTCATACATACTATTGTTTAGCCAAGCTCTTTCACCTTGACCTTGACCCAAGGTCAAATTTTGATTCTCAAGGTCACAACAAACTTTTGCCTATAGAACAAAGAATATACGACCTTCAGTGTTTAAATTTCATACATATAATTGTTCAGTCATGCTCTTTCACATTGACCTTGACCCAAGGTCAAATTCTCATTTTCAAGGTCACAGCATTTTTTGCCCTAAAAACAAAGACTGTTTGACCCTCAGAGTTCATACTTTATACATATAATGCTAGGGCCCAGCTCTTTCACCTTGGCCTTGACCCAAGGTCAAATTCTCATTCTCAAGGTCACAACAAACGTTAGTTTATAAAAAAAAAAGACTGTTTGACCTTGAGAGTTCAAACTTTACACAAATATTCCTTGCATCAAACCCTTTCACCATGACCTTGACCCAAGGTCATTTCTTCCATTTCAAGGTCACAAATGACTTTTAGTTGATTAGATATTGAACTTTTCTCAGATTAAGATCAATCGTGATGAGAATAATCACAATACTTAGCTTTCATCCATGACATTGGTTAAAGGCGAAATAATTATTCTAAAGGTCATAACAAACATTTACTCTTGTGGAATTCACACTTTTTGTCCTATCCTATTTATTCTCCACACAAGTAGTACTTCTTATTTGAACAAAGTATAAGAAAGATAACTATTTAATTCTTGTTCTCTGTTTCTCTTTTTTTTTTCTTAGTATCATTACATATCTGTACTTTCATGTTGTGTCATGAATTATCTCATTGCAAAATCATTGTGCAATTCTGTTTTGAGTAAGTAATTGTAAAGGATTTGATTTTGATAGAGCATGGAGTTTAAAGCTTTCGTAAACATTAAAGGTATTTAATATTTTTTCATCTATTTTTGTTGTTAAATAAATAAGAGTCCCAAAATTAGACATCATAAGCTCTTTTGACTCATTTGCTGAAGTGAATAAGGTACTAAAGCAACTATTCTATTTTCCATCTTCTTTATTCGGATTTAAACACTTCAGTTCCGAGGAAGATCTAATAAAGGAGGAATCCGTCTGTTGCTTGCAACAGTAGCCATCTAGTTCTATCTCTTATTGTTTCACATGAGTTGCGAGCACAAGAATTGTTTGTAATGGACGGACGGACAGACAGACAGACCAGACAGGCAGACGTCGGACGACTAGGTATCGCATGAGCTGGACTGGTCTATGACCAGTCGAGCTATTAAAAAAGATACAACAAATTTCTTTCAGATAAACATTTCTCTAGTTTATTATGGCTACACTGAACTAAATTGGGACAGTAAGAGAAAATAAGAATTCATTTTTACATTAAAATAACTAAGTCGAAAAAGACGCCAAGAACAGTTATCGGATTTTAATGAAATGAACAAAGGAGCTGATAAGATAAGGACTGTATTTAGCCCTGAATCTCATCAAGTATTTCTTCTACACAATGATCTATACGCAAGAAAAAACTTTATTATTCCTAAAATATTATGCAAATGGTGATTCCTCATACAATTTGTTTTGGCAAGCTTATTTCAAGATACTTAAAGTACAGTTCAAAGAGTAGGGGGTAGCCATGTTGAAAAGAAGCTAATATCGATAAAAAAACGTTGAAAATTAAGAACTATCTGGCTAATATGGATATGTATAAACTTCAAAACATAGGTTAGTCTCAACAAGATACTAGATATCAAATTTAAAAGAATGGTTTCAACTTTATCCATAAATTTTAAAATCTTGAATCTGAAATACGGTTGTTACATTTTGTATTCATTGACTACAAAGTAGGCATTTTACCGCAAACTAAACACTGTGTAGAAATCAACAGCACGCTTTTTTCATTTCATTCCAAAATCTTGTGCATTTCATGGTCAGAATGAATAAATGAATGACCTTAAAAAGGTAAAAAATATAACTTTGTTTACATTATGGCCTAAAGCACAGATTTGTAAAAAGCCCCCCCCCCATCCTCCCTTTTCAGTTTTTCATCTCTAGGGCATCGTTCCCCCCTAGCTACAGAACCCCACTTTGTCAAAAGATGTGTGTTAGTGATATACACTTTCTGTAAAAGTGGCTTTCTGTAGCTAGGGGATGGGAACACTGTTTTAAAAAAACTTTTCCATTGATTTCTAAAAAAAAGACATATTCTGCCCCAAAATTTAGGAAAACCATGCACGATAAATCTTATCCAACTGCTGTTTATGATGAAACCAAGAACTTGCATCAATTCTGTGAATAAATTTTCTTGGAATTCCCATTTTGAAAATCCACTTTTTCAGGGCAGATTTTACGCCATAACTTATCAGCTCCCTTGAATAATACATCCTTCCAGATTACTCAGATGCCATTAGTTTTTCAATCCATGCAGTGATTCTGGAGAGTTTTTAAGAGGGATGCCCTCTGGAGCCTATTTGACATCGCCTTGGATCCACCCCTGAAGGGATCTGGCCAAAATGGACAAACTTGGTGGAGGACCTTAAGTACTTTATGCATACCAAGTTTCATCAAAATCCTCCAAGCAGTTTTTGGATATAAATGTACAGACAAACAATGGACGATGAATGGACGGATGGATGCTGGACATACGAAACACTATGACAATAGCTCACTTGAGCCTTTGGCTAATGTGAGCTAAAAATTGGTCAACCATGACCAAAATCTTGCTCTGTAACAATTCAAGACGAAGCTGTGTATCAAATATCATCTTTAAAATATTTCTATCCATTGCAGAAATAATACTAAATAATACTATAACTGACACAGATATACTGAGGGAAAGACTGATAGACTGAGAGGAAGATGAGGGTCATGTAGGGATCTAAAAACTCTTCTTTCATTTTTCTAAGAAACAATTCAAAAATGATCATTTTAGTTAAAAAGCTAGAGGGGTTGGTCGGTGACATCTTAAGTGATAAATCTGATGTGATATTATAAAAAAAATATAACCATCAGACATGAGAAAATTCTGAAAAACTCCAAAACGGTGTAGAAAATGTGTCACAGTTTGACTTTGGAATGGAAACAAAAATATCAACACTTCTTGGACATCATTTTTGATCATCATGATGCTTCAGTCTGTATTGTCAGTATATGCTTTAGTTCTGAAAAAGTACATGACCTACTTTGGCCTATGGTGACATCATCTGTCAATAGATCTGGACAAACATCGACAACACAAAGTCTTGTGGGGGACAGTAGGTACCTCATTCCTACCAAGTTTCATCAAAATCTTTTCAGTGGTTCTTGAGATGAAGACGAAAATTGAAAAATCATTGACAGACAGATGATTCATGAGCTTTGTTCAGACAAACAAAAAACACCATATACAGAATGTTTTCAGAATAAGAAATTTAATTGAAAATAAAGCCTGAGTTTGTGAAACACGAATGCCCCCGGTGGCATCTTTGTTAGTATAAACTTCATTTTCTGTAAAGTATGTGAAAGGTCAAGGTCAACAATTTTGGTATCAATAGAAAGGTCTTGTCACAAGGAATACACATGTGAAATATGAAAGCGCTATCACTTACCATTCAAAAGTTATGCCCAATGTTAAAGTTTTTGAAAAGTGGGTCAAAGGTCAAGGTCAAGGTCACGAGGTCAAAAATGTTGGTATCAATGGAAAGGTCTTGTCACAAGGAACACACATGTGAAATATGAACGCCCTATCACTTACCATTCAAAAGTTATGCCCAATGTTAAAGTTTTTGAAAAGTAAGTCAAAGGTCAAGGTCAAGGTCACAAGGTCAAAAATTTTGGTATCAATGGAAAGGTCTTGTCACAAGGAATACACATGTGAAATATGAAAGCTCTATCACTTACCATTCAAAAGTTATGCCCAATGTTAAAGTTTTTTCGGACAAACAGACAAACAGACAAACAGACAGACAAACAGACGGACAGGCCAAAAACTATATGCCCCCGAATCTGTGATTCCGGGGGCATAAAAATATAATCATGATAAATGGATATTAAAGGCACATAATACTGGAAGACTTATCCACAGCTGTTTTACAACCAATATGACTATAATCTAAGTAATATGAAATTTCACATTACAAAAATATATATGACTTTATTTTGAAGACACTCACACATCAGCAGTATAATATGAAAAATTCACATTTGCTAAAATTTATATCAGTTAACTTAATTCTAAAGACACTCTATGATGCATATAGCAGCAAATTATATGGGATTCCTTTGTTCAGCGTCACAAACAAGATTTACCTTTCTAAGTACTCAAAATACTTACAGGATTAATAACTATATGAGGTCTTGGTTTGGTTTTACTTTACTTGACTATCATATCTCAACATATAAACCTTAACTTAACCTACTTTATTACAAGCAAAGCATACAGTAATTATAGCAGATCTAGATTTTTCGTGATATCAGTCGATACCTAACTATTGCACACAAAAAGTTCAATTATTTTATATACTATTTGTATCATATTCTATAGAAGAAACATGCACTAAAGCTATTATGGCACATTGATTTCAGAACCCTGCAATCTAAGCTCAAATCTACAACTATAAAAAACCAACTTAACTTAAACCATGGCAGGTATAAAAATTACCCAACTACTGCATGATATATAAACAAGAGGCCCACTGGGGCCACATCGCTCATCTGAGATGCAGACAAATGGTTAAAAGTCACAAAAATACGTCTACAGATCAAAGCCCTTGACAGCCATATTTGTTGACCTATCGACAAGAAAAACACAAACTTGGCAGAGGACCTTGAGTACTTGCTTGCTGCAAGGTTTCGTGAAATTCTGTGAAATGGTTGCAGAGGAGATTTCAAAAATGTGTCAGCCAATCAGAGTCCTCAGCGGCCATATTTGTAGACCGATCAGCACAAAATACACAATCTTGGTAGAGGACCTTGAGTACTTTCTTCCTGTAAAGTTTCATGAAATTCTGTGCAGTGGTTTTTTTGCAGAGAAGATGTTGAAAATGTGTTAGCCAATCAGAGCCTACGGTGGCCATATTTGTTGTACGATCGGCACGAAAAACACAAACTTGTTGGAGGACCTTGAATACTTCCTTTCTGTAAAGTTTCATGAAATTCTGTGCAGCGGTTGCAGAGGAGATGTCGAAAATGTGTCAGCCAATCAGAGCCCTCAGCAACCATATTTGTTGAATGATTGGCACGGAAAACACAAACTTGGAAGAGGACCTTGAGTACTTCCTTCCTGTAAAGTTTCATGAAATTCTGTGCAGCAGTTGCAGAGGAGATGTCGAAAATGTGTCAGCCAATCAGAGCACTTGGCGGCCATATTTGTTGACCGATCGGCACGAAAAACACAAATTTGGTAGAGGACCTTGAGTACTTCCTTCCTGTAAAGTTTCATGAAATTCTGTGCAGTGGTTGCAGAGAAGATGTCGAAAATGTGTCAGCCAATCAGAGCCCTTGGCAACCATATTTGTTGAACAATCGGCACAAAAAAAAAGCAAAATTGGTACAGGACCGTGAGTACTTCCTTCCTGTAAAGTTTCATGAAATTCTGTGCAGCGGTTGCAGAGGAGATGTCGAAAATGTGTCGGCCAATCAGAGCCCTTGGCAGCCATATTTGTTGTACGATCGGCACGAAAAACACAAACTTGGTAGAGGACCTTGAGTACTTCCTTCCTGTAAAGTTTCATGAAATTCTGTGCAGCAGTTGCAGAGGAGATGTCGAAAATGTGTCAGCCAATCAGAGCACTCGGCGGCCATATTTGTTGACCGATCGGCACAAAAAACACAAACTTGGTAGAGGACCTTGAGTACTTCCTTCCTGTAAAGTTTCATGAAATTCTGTGCAGCGGTTGCAACAGAGATGTCAAAAATGTGTCAGCTAATCAGAACCCTCGGCGGCCATATTTGTTGACCGATCGGCACAAAAAACACAAACTTGGTAGAGGACCTTGAGTACTTCCTTCCTGTAAAGTTTCATGGAATTCTGTGCAGCGGTTGCAGAGGAGATGTCGAACATGTGTCAGCCAATCAGAGCCCTCGGCAGCCATATTTGTTGACCGATCGGCACAAAAAACACAAACTTGGTAGAGGACCTTGAGTACTTCCTTACCGTAAAGTTTCATGAAATTCTGTGCAGCGGTTGCAGAGGAGATGTCAAAAATGTGTCAGCCAATCAGAGCCTGTGGCAGCCATATTTGTTGACCGATCGGCACAAAAAACACAAACCTTGTAGAGGGCATTGAATTTTTGCTTCCTGTGAAGTTTCGAGAAATTCTGTGCAGCAGTTTAAGAGGAGAAGTCGAAAATGTGTCAGCCAATCAGAGCCTGTGGCAGCCATCTTGGATTTCAGATCGGCTCGAAAAACAAAAACTGCAGAGGAGATGTTGAAAATGTTAAAAGTTTACGCCGGACGGACGACGACGACGACGGACGGACGGCGCGCTATGACAATAGCTCAAAAGCTGCATGTAACATATTTAAAAATGTATAACCTTATAGTAAATTATCATAACTTGTACTAATTTCAGCCAATGACATTGCAGTATAACAGTCAGATGGTGTCCTTCTTCAATGCAAAAGTAGGTCACTATATAACTAAACCTCAGCATTTACAAAGAAAATGTTACAAAATGGTTCTGAGCATGATAAATTCCTAACACCCACAAATTTACACACCTACTTTGAATAGAAAGTATGACAGTAAAAAAGTTGCAATTCCCTGCCTTCATATTCTAAAGTCATTTTCAATCATATAAATCCAATGACCTTGACCTTTGGACTTTTGTCACAAAACTCATAAAACATAACCCAGCATGTTACAAAACGATAGATGTAATGCACTCATGAATCAGAAAGCATGCCTCTGGGCTATATACAAGAATTTTGACCATTTCCAATCTGTGACCTTGACCTTTGATCAATAGGGTTCTTCCTCTTGTCATGAGCAATCAGTGTACAAAGTTTGGTTAAGATCCAATCAAAACTGTACCCCTAAGCTGCATACAAAGATTTTGACCTTTTCCAATCTATGACCTTGACCTTTGACCTATTACCTTGAAAATCAATAGGATTTTTCCTCTTGTCATAAGCATTCAGTGTATGAAGTTTGCTCAAGATCCAATCAAAACTGCACCCTCTATAGGCTGTATACAAGGATTTTGTGACACACACACACAGACTCACCCTTACACACCAATGACTGTGTTACTATATTCCTCTGCAACTATGTTGTATGGGGTTATGGGGCTATGAGGTGCATATTTGACTTGTAGGGGAGGGGGTCACTCAGTTACCAACGGACCATATCATTCATACATATTGGCAAACATAAGATATTTTTGTAAATTGCATTAATTGGTTGTTCAAGTTGTAGAATAAATAAAATTATGATAAAAAAATATTTTATGGATGAATAAACAATTTCTTAGGAAGAAATCAATCAGCTACAATCATTCCTCCTTTGCTTAAAGAGGCAAATAATCACATTTATATAGATTCTATTTGTTCTTCTTATCTAATACATTACAAATTTCCTTCTGTAAGTGTGTCCTCTGATGTGCCATAAAATCTTTATTTATACTTAAAACTCGATGTTTTTCATTCAGAGGAGAGAGTACAGTATGTTTTGTAATGGAAGCAAGTCTTTCGTTATAGAGTTGTCCTTCTTTAAGGTTTTCAGAGCCTCTGTCGTGGGTATAAACGACAAACACAATAGCTGAAAAGAGAAAAAAAAAAAAAACAATTAAAATATATTTATTTCAAATATTTCATAAACAAGAGGCCCAAGGGGGCCACATCGCTCACCTGAGTTGCAGACAAAGGGTTAAAAGTCAGAAAAATACTTCTACAGATCAAAGCACTTGACAGCCATATTTGTTGACCTATCGACAAGAAAAACACAAACTTGGCAGAGGACCTTGAGTACTTAGCTTGCTGCAAGGTTTCGTGAAATTCTGTGCAATTGTTGCAGAGGAGATGTCGAAAATGTGTAAGCCAATCAGAGCCCTCTGTTGGTAGAGGACCTTGAGTACTTCCTTCCTGTAAAGTTTCATGAAATTCTGTGCAGCGGTTGCAGAGGAGATGTCGAAAATGTGTCAGCCAATCAGAGCCCTCGGCGGCCATATTTGTTGACCGATCGGCACAAAAAACACAAACTTGGTAGAGGACCTTGAGTAGTTCCTTCCTGTAAAGTTTCATGAAATTCTGTGCAGCGGTTTCAGAGGAGATGTCGAAAATGTGTCAGCCAATCAGAGCCCTCTGTGGCCATATTTGTTGACCAATCAGCACGAAAAAACACAAAAGTGTTGGAGGATCTTGAATACTTCCTTCCTGTAAAGTTTCATGAAATTCTGTGCAGCGGTTGCAGAGGAGATGTCGAAAATGTGTCTGCCAATCAGAGCCCTCGGCGGCCATATTTGTGACCGATCGTCACGAAAAACACAAACTTGGTAGAGGACCTTGAGTAGTTCCTTCCTGTAAAGTTTCATGAAATTCTGTGCAGCGGTTTCAGAGGAGATGTCGAAAATTTGTCAGCCAATCAGAGCCCTCTGTGGCCATATTTGTTGACCAATCAGCACGAAAAAACACAAAAGTGTTGGAGGATCTTGAATACTTCCTTCCTGTAAAGTTTCATGAAATTCTGTGCAGCGGTTGCAGAGGAGATGTCGAAAATGTGTCTGCCAATCAGAGCCCTCGGCGGCCATATTTGTGACCGATCGTCACGAAAAACACAAACTTGGTAGAGGACCTTGAGTACTTCCTTCCTGTAAAGTTTCATGAAATTCTGTGTAGCGGTTGCAGAGGAGATGTCGAAAATGTATCAGCAAATCAGAGCCCTCGGCGGCCATATTTGTTGACCGATCGGCACGAAAAACACAAACTTGGTAGAGGACCTTAAGTACTTCCTTCCTGTGAAGTTTCATGAAATTCTGTGCAGCGGTTTCAGAGGAGATGTCGAAAATGTGTCAGCCAATCAGAGCCTTCTGTGGCCATATTTGTTGACCGATCGGCACGAAAAACACAAACTTGGTAGAGGACCTTGAGTACTTCCTTCCTGTAAAGTTTCATGAAATTCTGTGCAGCGGTTGCAGAGGAGATGTCGAAAATGTGTCAGCCAATCAGAGCCCTCGGCAGTCTTATTTGTTGACCTATCGGCACGAAAAACACAAACTTGGTAGAGGACCTTGAGTGCTTCCTTCCTGTAAAGTTTCATGAAATACTGTGTAGCGGTTGCAGAGGAGATGTCGAAAATGTGTCAGCCAATCAGAGCCCTTGGCGGCCATATTTGTTGACCGATCGGCACGAAAAACACAAACTTGGTAGAGGACCTTGAGTACTTCCTTCCTGTAAAGTTTCACGAAATTCTGTGCAGCGGTTGCAGAGGAGATGTCGAAAATGTGTCAGCCAATCAGAGCCCTCGGCGGCCATATTTGTTGACCAATCGGCAAGAAAAACACAAACTTGGTAAAGGACCTTGAGTACTTCCTTCCTGTAAAGTTTCATGAAATTCTGTGCAACGGTTGCAGAGGAGATGTCGAAAATGTGTCAGCCAATCAGAGCCCTCGGCGGCCATATTTGTTGAACGATCGGCACGAAAAACACAAACTTGGTAGAGGACCTTGAGTACTTCCTTCCTGTGAAGTTTCATGAAATTCTGTGCAGCGGTTGCAGAGGAGATGTCGAAAATGTGTCAGCCAATCAGAGCCCTCGGCGGCCATATTTGTTGACCGATCGGCACGAAAAACACAAACTTGATAGAGGACCTTGAGTACTTCCTTCCTGTAAAGTTTCATGAAATTCTGTGCAGCGGTTGCAGAGGAGATGTCGAAAATGTGTCAGCCAATCAGAGCCCTTGGTGGCCATATTTGTTGACCGATCGGCACGAAAAACACAAACTTGGTAGAGGACCTTGAGTACTTCCTTCCTATTAAGTTTCATGAAATTCTGTGCAGCGGTTGCAGAGGAGATGTCGAAAATGTTAAAAGTTTACGCCAGACGGACGACGACGACGGACGACGGACGGACGACGGACGGTGCGCTATGACAATAGCTCACTTGAGCTTCGCTCAGGTGAGCTAAAAAGACACTGACAATAAATTTAGTACTTCTATTCCTCACTTTCTGTAGATTTCTTTGAATTGAAAAGAAAAAAGAAACATTTTAAAAGTTCTCTCCACTAGGAAATTACTTGGCTTTGAGAACAAGCATAAAATTTTTTAATAACAGTTATAACACAAATACTGTTTAGTTTCATAAGCACAAAAGGACAGAAAGGAATAACCATGCGAAACAATTACATTTCAGTTATGATTGATTATGACCAAGATTTATAGTTTATAGAAAATATCAACGAGAGGCATTGATATAAGTATTTCTTTCTTGTTTCCCAATTCTATTACCATATTTGTATGTTGATATGACTTGTATGAATGATATAAAGAAAAGTAGGTCATACTCAAAGTTAAAGTTCACAGGTCAAAATTGTTTTACAAAAAGAAAGGTAAATGTATATAATTCAAGTCTTGCAAATTTAACAAATGATAGAAATAAGATAGCTCTTCAAGTATAGGTCAGAAGGTATTTTGAGGTTTCTACATGAATAAGAAGTTGGTGGAGCGTCTGCGAAGCCCCTTCTTATTCAAAATAACTTCTAGCCAGCTTAGATGGCAACTACCTCAGTGGCGTAGCGGACAGCACATCAGATTAGCATGACAGATACCATGCTGAAGGAACCAAGCTCATGCCTCACTCATGTTAAATATTTTTCAAATATATATACTCTTCAGCTTTTGTTGGATGCAGGATCCATGACGACCATGAGGACGGTTTCTACACAGATTTATCTTCACAAACAAGACGATCAATTTGAAAGCCTGTGATTGGCTTAGCTTGAATGTTGCTATCTAAATGCTTAATGCTGATAGAAAGGAATTTTGTCGGAAATCTGCCCCTATATGAAACATTCTAAGGTAACGTCCCTATAACGTTGATTTTCATTGGTCTGCTCCTTAGTTATATTACGACTGTAAAACGAGAACATATTACGCTTTGACATTGCTAACTTCATATTTGCATTATATTCACATATGAAAAATAGATTGCATTAGAATGAGAATAACTAGATACTGATGTTATGTTTGCGGACGGTAAATGCTGATTTTACGGTGCAAACATCTGTTTTTCTGGCTCCGCTGACGCGTTGCCAGAAAAACTCGGTTTGCGACAGTAAAATCAACATTTACCGTCTGCATATATAATGTCAGAGACTAATAATTCCCTAATTTTAGAAATTTTGCAAATAATACCACTGTATTGAAGCTTAGACAACACTAAGACACTGAAAAAGGAATTTTAACAAAAAAAGTTGTTTCTCTATGTTAGAGCTTAAATCGTCGTATAAAATTGATACAATCCGTATAGCTTTGGAATTTTTCTAAATATGCCAAAAAATAAGGGGGTGTTGTGTTGTGTTTATTATATGAACACTATATATTGGATTTCCTTAAAAAGTATGTATCAATATTGATTATTATTTTCAAATTAAATCTGATACTTCAGCTACAAAATCTGTAGTTATTGTGGAGAGGCCAGGAACCATATTCTATAATTTCCTTTTAAAAGATCAAGTTTATTAAAATAGATGATACAACAATTACCTCCCATTTTGATGGCAGCTTGTACAGTAGTTCTCCGTAAATCACCCAACTCCTGGTCGGGGTCTTCTAGGATAATGTTCCTCTCATTATGGTCCACGTATACTATAAATAGCCTGGAGAGGTGCATCTTGGGAATGTTGTCATGACCATGAACCAAAAATGTGTGAACCTGTATGAAACAATAAAAACTGGGGGTTTTTTTGTACAAATTTAGAAGGTAAAATTCTATATATGCGCTGAACAGATTAAAAAAGTCTCTTAAAAGAAAAATCACACAGCCACATCAGTAGCTAACACTCCAATCTACAAATCAGTTTTGTTTGTACTGTGAGTGAAATTTCCTTAATTTTGAGAATAAAGGAATATGAAATGGCTCAATTTTTAAATTGGATGGAGATAATTTTTTCATTACCACAAAAACATGTGAAAAAGGGCAAAAATATTGTACGGAAACTTGTGTTGCATGTAAAGATGGTAAAACAGCAGACAATTTGCATGATTTGAAAATTAATGTTTATTTATACTTAATTCATTCAGTTTCAGTTTTCTCAATTCTTAATAGAAAAACACTCTTATTTGATTGTGGATTCCTAAAATTCTTTTGATATACAACACTAATATAAAATCTTCAAGCTATAGGTTTACAATATCTATGCAAAACTTCAGTAAATCACATACTGGGATTTTCCCTAATGACTGTGTAATCTTCTCAGTTATCTGTTTATGGTGACTTTGTGTGTTACTATGGAAACTGACAACACAAATGGAGTCCTCCTCAACTACTCCATGTATACTGTCCAGAAAAGACGGCTGTACGGTCTGAAATGAAATATCAAGAGAGATAACTTATAATGTGAGTTTGTTTTAATTAAAGCTCAATTTTTGTAATTTTGTGTATTTTGATATATGTAACCATATGGCCTCTCCCCCACAATATTTACGGTGAATTATCATTTTATGTTGGGGAATTTGCACACTGTAGAAAGAGTGATAACTCTAAACTAAATCGATGCATTTGTGAGAACACAAAAGTAAATTAATTCCCTTCCATGAAAAAGGGATGATGTTATTATTAATTCACATAAAGATAATTTTGAAACAAGGTTAGAAACAGATTCATATCTCACTTAATGATTTTATCTTAGGATTTTACGGGAAATATTTTCTCAACTTTACTATGTTGAATTGTAATATTGATTTTTCAATACTTGGAAAGTCCAGAGATTGATAAGAACTTAATTACAAATTGGTTTTATCTATGAGTTGGAGACATCTACACGTGAAGTACCAGCATATTGAGTTTATCTACGTACAATCCCTCATAACTTTAGATGCTTTTGAAGAGTTGTAGACAACCTTATCTTTGAGGGATGAACAATGGAATTATATAGAAATATGTCCATCATTTTGTGCAATTCCCCTCCCAGGTTTAAATACAATTTGTCATTTTTCAATTGTTAGATTACTTTCTCGCATGCTATGGATTCTGTCAAATTATGTTTCGTGAAATAAACTTTGTGAAAATTCCAACGATGTTTTCTGTCAACAACAAAGAACTGAACATTTATTAATCACACAACGCGAAGTACGAATTATGGCTTGTAAGCCCGCATCGGCTTACATAAATATTCTGGTGCCGTCGACCTACACGAATCGGAGAAAATAGAAATCATGGATTTTAATCAGAAAACGGAGATTGAACTGAACTTAGTAAAAGTGAGAGGTAGGACACAACTTTATTTCTCAACGTACTTTCAGATCGGTTGACCATGTAAAACATTTTTTTTTTGTATCTAAGAATTTATTGGACAGAAAATCTTTAGAACATTTATTTTGAAAATTCAAAATCAAAAATGACTAGTTATGACAAGAAAGTGACACTTCAGTTGACCAGTATAGACCAAGACTGTCAGACTACGAATGTTGGTGCAAATTTAGGTTCGGGTAGTTCTAAAAGTTTTTCTTCGTCAAAGTATCCAAGTTCTAGTTCCTCAAAATTTGGTAGCTTATCGGACAATGGTGACGAAGCAATGAAATGGATAGCTCATCAAGTAAAAGGTCTTCAAACAGCTATTTCAGTCCCTTTGCTTCAGGTAGTTAGATCGTTTGAAGGTGATTCTTCACAATTTAAAGAGTGGGTCAAAGAAATTGAAAAGTACGCACATATGGCTAGTTCTTATGACTTGCACGGGCACAGTAGGTGATTTTGTCAAACGGTATTTAGAGGAAATTGAGTCAGAGGGCGAAATTCCTGACTGGTCAAATCTCAAAAGGTTGATGCAAAAGCGATATGCTGAAATTACTGATAATCAGAGAGCTATGACTGTGCTCCGTAAAATTAAACAAACTTCCGAGGAAAGTGTTCAGTTGTATTCAGAACGTTTACTCCGATTGGCTGAAGATGCATACACTGCTCCTTTTGATGAAACAGAATACGCCTTTATTCAGAAACAATTGGTTGACATTTTCTGTGACGGTCTGTTTTATGATTACTTGCGAATGAGAGTTCTGATATGTGATCCAAGAGGGTATGATGAGGCAGTTGAAATTGCAATGAAGGAGCAAAATTTACGAAAACGTTTTAATTTGAGGTCAAATACACAGAATGAAACACTCACAAATGATGAAAATTCAGATTTGGCTGTAAATTCTAGTAATCAAAAATGTTTTAAATGCAATTGTACAGGACACACTGTTTGGGAATGTCCCCAGCGCGTAAATAAACAAAGTATTAAACCGACTCTCGATTATTCAGACCCTGAATCCGATGAAAACGGAGAAGTTTCTCCTACTAAACGTAAAAAGTCATTAGATGAATGTGAAAACACCCTACCTAAACAGAAACTGGGAAATACCGTTCCCGTTAAAAGTTCGGAAGACTTCAAACACATCTATAATCAAGTACAAGGTCAGACAAAGTCAGAACACACTAATAGAACTAAAACAAAAGAATGCTGGCTATGTCACGCGAAAGGTCACTATACACGGAATTGTCCTAATCGCCGATTTTCGGATAGACACAGAGTTCTTAATTACTCACATGGTAGGTATTTACGGCGATCGTCCCACAAACAAAATCAGGGAAACTTCAAGGCTCTCTTCAAAAGGAAGCCGTTGAAGAGAGCAAACAAAATGCTAAAATGAAAAGATATAATGAAAGTAAGAAACCCGTATTCCAATTAAATTTAGCTGGAAACCCTAGCTCCTGTATTATAAAGATAGGTAAGATGAGATACCGAACTTTGGTAGATACTGGCGCTGAGGTTTCCATCATGAATAAAAAGACTTTTGATCGATTAATACCAAAACCAAAATTATTGCGCGTTAATAGAAGTTTGCGAGCGGTAAATAGTGCGCCTATTGAAGTGTTAGGACGGACAACACTTAACTTTTCGATAAACGGACTGAAAATGTCTCAAAACTTTTACGTGGTAGACACGCTAAATAAAAACTTCATCTTAGGAAGAGATTGGCTAAAGGAATACGGCGTACGTCTTTACTTCGACTTAGGAATGCTAAGAATAGGAAAAACGTATGTGAAACTGGACGAAGATATTCACATTTCATCGATTTTGAGGCTCAGTAAAAAAATGAAGATCGAACCGCAGACAGCGATTATATGTCACGTTAAATTACAGAAAGGCTTCCAAATATCAGATTCAAGGCTTGTAGAGGTCACGAATCTTGACCCCGGATGTATCTTAGAAGAACCTGGACTCACAATTAGGGAATCCGTGAATACAGTCAGATCTCCGAACAAAGTACCTATTATGATTGTTAACGAGACAAACAAATGTTACCGTCTCAGAAGAGGAAGCGTAGTAGGAAAGGCTCGACCTTGACCCCACAAGAAATTTACGCTTTCAACGAAGAAGAAACAATGGAGGTTGATGAACCAAAGCCAGTAATGAAGGATTTTGAGGATCTATATGTACCCGAGGACAAGCGTCAAGAAGTGGTCAAACTTCTAAAGAAAAACAAGGATCTAATAGCTAAGTCAGATTCGGATCTTGGTGGAACAAAGACGGTACAAATGAAGATAAACACCGGAAAGTACCCTCCAATTAAGAACAGACCTTATAGGACTCCTCTAAACAAACGACAAATTGTTGACAAGGCGATCGATGAGATGCTGGATGCCAAAATAATCCAACGATCACAATCTCCCTGGTCATTTCCTTTAGTTGTGGCGAAGAAAAAGGACGGAAGCGAGAGAATGTGTGTCGATTTCAGAACACTGAACAAAATTGTTCGACCGATATCTTACCCGCTTCCCTTAATCGACGACATCTTGTCACTGATAGGAAATGCTAAATATTTCACTACGTTGGACTTAAGGCATGGATACTGGCAAGTAACATTAGACGAAAGTAGCAAGGAGAAGACAGCGTTCGCATGTCATCGAGGTCTATTCGAATTTAACAGGATGCCTTTTGGTCTGAGTAATGCCCCTGCGGTATTCCAGGAACTTATGAATATTGTTCTACAAGGATGTGAGGGATTCGCTATGGCGTATTTAGATGACATTTTGATTTTCTCTCAAGACGACCCGAAGCAGCATATAAGGCACATTCAAGAAGTATTTAACCGACTGAGACAACATAACCTCAAGCTGAAGCTGAAGAAATGCGCTTTCTTCAATGAGGAGACAGAATACTTAGGTTTCGTAATCAACAAAGATGATATTGCTCCAGATCCAAAGAAAGTTGAAGCGGTCAAAAACTTGCCAGCTCCGAAGAATGTTAGGGAAATTCGAGGATTCATCGGAATGTGCAGTTATTACAGAAGATTCGTTCCAAATTTCTCGAAGATAGCAGAACCTTTGATCAATTTAACCAAGAAATATGCAAGATTTAAATGGACTCAGGAATGCCAAAGTGCTTTTGATTATCTTAAAGAAAGTCTCACTGTAGTACAACTCCTTGCATACCCGGATACCAACAAACCATACGTGTTATATACGGATGCAAGTAATAACTGTCTAGGAGCGTGTCTTACTCAAGAAACTGACGAAGGAGAAGAAAAACCTATCTATTTCTTATCACACAAACTAAGTCACACACAGACGAAATGGTCCACTATTGAGAAAGAAGCTTTCGCTATCCATTACGCACTTCAGAAGTTAGACCATTACTTATATGGAGCTCAATTCACCATCAAGACTGATCACAAACCTTTGAAGTACCTCCTAGACTCACCTATGCAAAACAAGAAAATACAGCTATGGGCCTTAAGTATTGCAGGATACAACTGCAGGATCGAATACGTCAAAGGAGAAGATAATCACTGTGCAGATCTTCTGTCCCGTATACCGCATCCTAAGACGAACGAAAAGTGCAAGGAATCCGAAGAAGAGCCTGATATTGACGATAGAACATTTGAGATAGGGGTACTAAATTCAAATGAATTCAACCCGAGAGACTTTGCAAACTGTCACGTTGAAGATCGACAAGAGATCACAAAAGCTGTCTCAGATTTACCTGAGGAGTTCAACTTGAGAGACGAGCAGGAAAAAGACAAAGAAGTCGTGAGAATAAAGTACAGACTAAGGAAAGGAACAGCCACGAAAGCTGAACAGACACACTACTTTGAGGATAAGGAAGGACTATTTTATTACCTCTCTCAGCCGGACTCTGAGGATCCAAAGCTAAGACTGTATATACCTCAAGATATGGAGACAGTCGTCCTCAGGCAGTACCATGATCAACTCGGTCATATGGCTGTAGATAAGACATACGATTCCATTCGTCTGAAGTATTTCTTTCCGAATATGTACAAGAAAATTCACGCATATGTAGAGAAATGTGTCACATGTCAGACAAGAAGTTCCAAGAAATCAAAACCTCCTATCAAGGAAACCGAAATACCTCCTTACCCTTTCGCAAAGATTGGCTTGGATTTATCTGGACCATACCCGACTACATTATCTGGGAACAAATACATTGTCTCCTTTATAGACGTATATTCTGGATGGCCAGAAGCTTTCGCCGTGCCTGACAAGTCTGCAGATCGAATTGTACATCTTATTTTAGAAGAAATTTTCCCGAGATTTGGTTGCCCCCTGGAGATTATCTCGGACAACGGAACAGAAAACGTCAATAGGAAAGTACAGGAAACTTTGGACACGATGAACATTCATCACATCAAGACATCGTACTACAGTCCACAAGCGAATGGTAAAGTCGAAAGATTTCACCGAACTCTTCATGACGTCATGTCTAAGAAAATTCAAGAAGACGTCCAAACGTGGGATTTGTACCTGAATCAGACACTAGCCGCCATTAGGTTTCATGTCAATGAATCATCGAAGTTTTCTCCATACTTTCTCCTATATAACAGAGACGTTGTACTTCCACTGGACACAATTTTAAAGCCAAGACGTAGATATGTGGGTGAAGATCAACATCAAATCGATCTTCAACAGCAGCACAAATCTTTTACATTGGTTCATAGAAACATGAAAGAAGCTAAAAAGAAACAGAAAATGTACGCAGACAAAAACAGTAAGGAGGAAAACTTCCAGATTGGAGATCCCGTATATTTAAGGAATCATAGAAGAGACAACAAGCTTGATGTTAAGTGGCAACCGTACTTTCGAATTATTGATCAAACAGGACCACTTTCATTCATAGTGAAAAATCAGCTTGATGGTAATACAACAAAGACACATGCTCGACATCTTAGACCTGCAAAGATTGATGAATGGAAAATTCCGAGGGACTCTGAAGGGAATTTATTACGTTAAACGACGTACGTAATCACGCCCGAACAATCAGACAGTGATGATGATGAACCTGTTCCTCAAGACGTTGCAATAAGACACAGAATTCAAGAAAGAGAGGATTCGTCTGACGAAGATGACATTCCACTTATGGAACTTCGGAGACGACTAAGAGCTCGTGATATGCCCGATGCATGTACAGACAAGGGCGATGAAACGAACAACAATCTTGATCCTCCAGTAGTGAGCCTACCAATGGCTCCTGAACATCGCGAGGAGGAAAATATGGAAATAGACGCTATTTCCAAGAAACCGGAAACGAGTTTCTTACAAAATGAAAAGGCTTCCCAACAGAAATCTGTTGAAAATACTCTTTCATTTGATCCCCAGCTGCTTTTGAAGAGTTTATACGAAATGACAAAATTCATGACTGCTCAAAATGCTAAAATATCTGCTTCATAAATGATTAATTTGAAGACGTGTAACAATTAGTTAAAAAAGGAAGAAAGAAAAAGAGAGAGAGAAAAAAAAACAGACGATAAGGATGATAAATCTTATGTACTGAAAGTATGTAAAAATTACAAATCATTAAAAACATTATTCGTACCAAAACTATGAAAATCTTCAAAATAAATATAAACCAATGATTCAACAAATAGACAATGAAATGAAAGTTCTAAAATTGTTGAATGAGACAAATGAAATTTGAAATAATTTTTTCAGAAAGGGAGGAAGTGGGATTAAGGAAAGTAAGGTTAAAAATTAATTAATTTCAAACAAGTAAAATTCTTGAGAACTGATAATTTTTTTAACATGAAACAGTAATTTTTAAAACTATAGTGAAAGACAATTGAAAATGAGATCATTGAAATGAATCAATTATTATATTCGATAAGAATAAATCAACCAAAAACTAAACAAGTTAAATGTGTACTTTAACGGTGCTCTTTGTTTGTAATTTCTAACTGGATTTCATTGGTTTACATCAGGGATTATTCAATATCTAGAGCTTTCATTCTGGTGATCGTATTTCAGTTCTCGCTTCACACTATTTTATGTCAACGCGTTAATGATATTGACCCTTGTTGCCCTTTTGGCAGTGTTGGAATTTCATTGACGGTCGTCTCATGATGCAGGTCCTATCATCAGCTGACAAATGATTTGTTGATACTTAAACGACAAACGTCATAAATACAGACGACGTATAACAACAATGAAAAGTGCATATCAGTTAAATTTTTGATTGATGACATTGCCTGCTGAGTATTTATATATATGAATACAAGTTAAATGAATGAATTATTGCAAAAAAGAGAGAGATATAATTTTGGTAACTATTTGAGTTTTGGAACAGACTTCTAAATTATTTTTGTAAATTCAAAATTTTGGTCAATCAAGGGGTACAGAGAAAACCCAGTGTCATAACTACCAAGAACAATTTAGTTTGACGTGCAGATATGTTAAAGCAATGAACAATAGATGCTGGTATCACTTGGAGAAATGACGATGGAAAATGCTTGATAAATAGTATAGTTTGAACTTTGAATAGCAGCTATTATAACGGAGCCGCCTGTTGTTAAAAGAGAGACAATTTAGAGTGAACAGGTCAATCCAATGGACAGATCTGAAGACGGAAGCCAAAATACGAAGTCCGAAGCAGTGACGTCAGGAATCTCTGTGCACGATGTAACCCGTGTGGCCGGATGTTAAACCAGCCCGTCACAATAGCAAACGGAGAGACATTCGAAGATTATGGTAGAGTGAAATCTGCCATAGGGATGTGCGATCCGTGCAGAATCCAATGCAAAGGACAATTTGCAATTAATGAACTACCTTATTTGATGCTTTATCACGAGAAAGTTTATACCCCGTCGCTTTTCTGGGTGCATGGCGTCATCCGGATTACGGGAAGATCTTGGTAACGTCACTAATACCAAGATGCGTCAGAGGTAGATCAATGAAGAAGAAGAAGAAACCATGAGATGCAATTTCGTGGGAGATGATGCAGTAGACGAGAGGACGATTTAGTTCTCAGAAGAATAGACAAACATACGATGATAAATCCAATTGGTGCAGAATTGGTGATGAAATCGAGGTCCGTGTATTCGTTGAACTCGACGGAGGTTACACAGAACACGAAGGAGGACCGTAAGACGGAAAGGAACAATAAGACGTTAAGGATCGATCCTAAGAAGAACCATAAGAAGACAAAGAAGTGTACACATTATGTGTAGTGTTATTTCAGTGAAAAAAAGCAGAGTAAATCTGAATTTTATATTGTATTATGCTTATTTATGATAATACTTGCATATATTCTATTCATGAATTTTGATTTTTGCATGATGTTCATTGATTGAACATTGATATATCATACTGTTATTTGACGTATTGGCCTTGAATGAATTCGTTATGATTTGATAATTATGTCAACGACTTTTTGAATGAACAATGCTGAGTTTATTATGATGATGAACATTGGGTCACTTGATAAAGCGAGTGAAAAATTTGAGATGATGACTTTAATCTGCATGTCATTTCATGATTGACTGAGTGCACTATAAGATGATGAAATTATTTATATTGTGGTGTCAAGGCCATGCGTTTAGAAAATAACCAAGCATAGATTCAAATTAAGCAAACGAATGACAAAAGTTACGAAAATTTCAGTTATTAAGTTGAATATATTTGAATTGGATTAATGATTTTTATTATGCAAATCTTTTGTTATTTTCTTAAGCGGGGGAGTATTGTAACCATATGGCCTCTCCCCCACAATATTTACGGTGAATTATCATTTTATGTTGGGGAATTTGCACACTGTAGAAAGAGTGATAACTCTAAACTAAATCGATGCATTTGTGAGAACACAAAAGTAAATTAATTCCCTTCCATGAAAAAGGGATGATGTTATTATTAATTCACATAAAGATAATTTTGAAACAAGGTTAGAAACAGATTCATGAAATCTCACTTAATGATTTTATCTTAGGATTTTACGGGAAATATTTTCTCAACTTTACTATGTTGAATTGTAATATTGATTTTTCAATACTTGGAAAGTCCAGAGATTGATAAGAACTTAATTACAAATTGGTTTTATCTATGAGTTGGAGACATCTACACGTGAAGTACCAGCATATTGAGTTTATCTACGTACAATCCCTCATAACTTTAGATGCTTTTGAAGAGTTGTAGACAACCTTATCTTTGAGGGATGAACACAAAATTATCTAGAAAAATGTCCATCATTTTGTGCAATTCCCCTCCCAGGTTTAAATACAATGTGTCATTTTTCAATTGTTAGATTACTTTCTCGCATGCTATGGATTCTGTTAAACAATGTTTCGTGAAATAAACTTTGTAAAATTTCAACGATTTTTCCTTCCACAACAAAGTACAGAACATTAATTAATCACACAACGCGAAGTACGAATCATGGCTCGTAAGCCCGCATCGGCTTACATATAATATCTGATAATACGATCTTAGATGATAAAAGAAATACTACAGATGGAATACATAATCTCTACAAACACAGCCTCTATGTTTTGCATACTTACCAAGCTTGACCTTGACTTTTGACAAAAAATGTATATTAAAGATTCCGCATCATAAGCAAAATTGTATCCAGAATAACAGCAAACTAAATTGTGCTTTGTGTGACGTTATGTCAAACCAGAAGTCTCTGATGAGACTGTAGCTCTCCTGGCTGGTTTTTCTAAAACATCAATTTCCTTTCTTCTTTTTTTAAACCAAGACCATAGGGAGCAGGCGCAGTAGCATGACAAAACTACATATCCATTATAGTGCAACTATAAGAGCACTCATATAATTCATAATATCCGAGATAAAGTATTTCTAAAAAGAATGTCACACCCATTTTCCAAGATCCTAGGGGCCAAGGGCTGCTAGCTCAAATGAACAATCAATGACATATCAAGACTAAAGATCCATAATATTGGATAAAGAATTAACTCCCCGACATTAATAGCTTTAAGCAAGTAGAGAGCACAACTATATAGGAAAAATTACCACACCCATTTTCAAAGACCCTGGGGGTATAGGGCTAAAACAAAATATCAGGTGCACAACTATGCCACAGACCATTCATTGCAAAAAGAATTAATTCTACATCATTTATAGTGTCAGAGGAGTTGCAAGCACAAGATTACATTAACTAATATATAGGAGAAAATGACCACACCCATTTCTGAGACCCTAAGGGTCAGGGGCTAAAACATGATATCAGGTGCACAACTAGACCAGAGACCCATAATATTGCAATAAGAATTTAGTCTCCATCATTAATAGTGTCAGAGGAGTTGTGAGCACAAGATTACATACAGTTATATAGGAGAAAATGACCACACCCATTTCTATGACCCTGGGGGTCAGGGGCCCAAACAAAATATCAACACAACCAGACCACAGACCCATCACATTGCAAAAAGAATTAAGTCTCCATCATTTATAGTGTCAGAGGAGTTGCGAGCACAAGATTACATAGAGTTATATAGGAGAAAATGACCACATCCATTTCTAAGACCCTGGGGGTCAGGGGCTCAAACAAAATATCAGGTGCACAACAAGACCGCAGACCCATCACATTGCAAAAAGAATTAAGTCTCCATCATTTATAGTGTCAGAGGAGTTGCGAGCACAAGATTACATAGAGTTATATAGGAGAAAATGACCACACCCATTTCTAAGACCCTGGGGTTCAGGGGCTCAAACAAAATCAGGTGCACAACAAGACCACAGACCCATCATATTGCAAAAAGAATTAAGTCTCCGTCATTTATATTGTCAGAGGAGTTGCGAGCACAAGATTATATAGAGTTATATTGGAGAAAATAACCACACCCATTTCTAAGACCCTGGGGGTCAGGGGCTCAAACATAATATCAGGTGCACAACTAGACTACAGACCAATCAACATAATATCAGGTGCACAACTAGACTACAGACCAATCATATTGCAAAAAGAATTAAGTCTCCATCATTTATAGTGTCAGAGGAGTTGCAAGCACAAGATTACATAGAGTTATATAGGAGAAAATGACCACACCCATTTCTAAGACCCTGGGTGTCAGGGGCTCAAACAAAATACATGTATATCAGGTGCACAACCAGACCATAGATTCATCACATTGCAAAAAGAATTTATATAAGTCTCCATCATTTATAGTGTCAGAGGAGTTGCGAACACAAGATTACATAGAGTTATATAGGAGAAAATGACCACATCCATTTCTGAGACCCTAAGGGTCAGGGGCTGAAACATAATATCAGGTGCACAACAAGACCAAAGACACATCATATTGCAAAAAGAATTTAGTCTCCATCATTTATAGTGTCAGAGGAGTTGCGAGCACAAGATTACATAGAGTTATATAGGAGAAAATGACCACACCCATTTCTATGACCATGGGGGTCAGGGGCTCAAACAAAATATCAGGTGCATAACTAGACCACAGACACATAACATTGCAAAAAGAATTAAGTCTCCATCATTTATAGTGTTAGAGGAGTTGCGAGCACAAGATTACATACAGTTATATTGGAGAAAATGACCACAACCATTTCTAAGACCCTGGGGGTCAGGGGCTGAAACAAAATATCAGGTGCACAACAAGACCACAGACCCATCATATTGCAAAAAGATTTAAGTCTCCATCATTTATAGTGTCAGAGGAGTTGCGAACACAAGGTTACATAGAGTTATATAGGAGAAAATGACCACACCCATTTCTAAGACCCTGGGGGTCAGGGGCTCAAACAAAATATCAGGTGCACAGTAAGACCACAGACCCATCATATTGCAAAAAGAATTAAGTCTCCATCATTTATAGTGTCAGAGGAGTTGTCCGGACAAGATTACATAGAATTTAATGACCACACCCATTTTATAAGACCCTGGGGGTCAGGGACTGAAACTAAATGTCAGGTGCACAACTAGACCATGGACCAAGTAAAATGCAAAAAGAATTAACTTTCTATCTCTAACAGTTTCAGAAGAGTTGTCCGGACAAGATTACATAGAATTTAATGACCACGCCCATTTTCTAAGACCCTGGGGGTCAGGGACTGAAACTAAATGTCAGGTGCTCAACTAGACCATGGTCCAAGTAAAATGCAAAAAGAATTAACTTTCTATCTCTAACAGTTTCTGAGGAGTTGTCCGGACAAGAATTGTTTACGGACAGACAGACAGACAGACGGACAGACGGACGGACGCCGGACAAAGGGTGATCGCATAAGCTCGACTGGTCTGAGACCAGTAGAGCTAAAAAAAAACACTGTCTTGTCAATACATAATAACTGATGGTGTGGATCCAGAACCAAATTGTGAATAGTGCTCATTCTGATCAGCACATTACAACATATAAAACTTTATGTGTTGACTCAATCAAAACAATACTGGTCTTGTAACAATTTGACATACTTACCGAAGGGGACTGAATCCTGAACTGTGGATACTTTTCATTCTGGCCAGTCTTACAACATTATAAATGATTGATGTGTTGACTATCTTGTCTTGATATACTTACTTGAGGGGTGGATCCAGAACCATATTGTTGTAGCTGAGCCTTCCCAAGTGACCGCGTCCTCATCAGTATCAGTACAAGCAAACCCACCATGGCCACGATGATTAGGACCATTAAGTACAGTAAAAAACCTGAAATTAATTTAATTCATTAATTAATTATGCAACTAATGCTGTCACTGTTTGAAATCTTTGTTGGTACTGAATATGTAATATAATCTGATTGCATAAGTTGATGATATGTCAATGAGTGATCAATAGAATCTATCACCGTGTATGAGCATTGACAAGGAATTCCAACCAGAGTGTCCGGGATTTGCTTGTACCATGATGAGGCTTGCCGAGTCACGGACAAAAACAAATCACAGACACAAGGGTTGGATTGCCTTATCAATGATCAAACCCGGCGATTGATTATTTTTCTCCCTACGTCAGAAAAATGTCAAAAATAATAACTATCCTATACCTTTCTGCCATCTTTTTATCAAGACTGAAGAGACGCAGCACGTCAGGCTTTTATGACATCATAGTCAACGTCGCAAATGTAGCTTATATTATCATACACTCCCCTGTGGATGATGGATTTGTCATTTTGCACATTTTATGAGTACAACTCTGTGAAATTAAATTCTGCTATGTTGGGAATTTCTGAAATTATTTTTTATTTGTTATTGCTGTTTTTATAGTAATACCACTTTTAGCTCCTTGGTAACTTTTAAAATCTGGATGTGAACACTTATGAAAGTCTTTATGCAATAAACAAAACTAGAGCTTTCAATAACAGGTATATTACCAATTATGGTACATGTATACTTGACCCTAAATAATATTATGACCTTGACATTGAAGGCGATTTAGACCGCAGCTGGACAAATTAGTTTAATCATGCTAGATCATCATATCTAATAGAAAATATAAAATGATCTTTATAAAGTAAAATATTTGAAAGGCAGTATGGACTACAAAACAGATAGACAGACTGACAGATGGACACTAGCCTGATGAAATGGATTAAGTGTTCCCTATAATTATATTGTAGGCAATATGAAAATAAACCCAACATCTAAACTTACTTGTGTCTCCTCCACTTATTTCCAGCCATTGTACTTTGCCTTTCAGTTTCTCTATACCAGTCAGTGAATTCTGCCATTCCTTATCTATCACTTCACTACGCCAACTAGACATGTTTTCTCTCCATACTGTTAATTCCTTACCAACATTTTCTAGAGTCAGTACTCTTGTACTGTGATCTGAAAGCATCCTGGTCAGTTCTGTATTTTTCCAATTATCTATTTCTGCTCTCCAAGCATCAGATCTCCCTCTCCATTTTGTTAATTCTTTACCATCATTTTCTAGTCTCAGTACCCTTGTACTGAAGTCTGTAAGTGCTCTGGCCACTTCTATACTTTTCCAGTTATCTATTCCTGCTCTCCAAGAGCTAAAGTCCTCTACATATGCATCTGTTCTTCCTCTCCATGTTGTTAATTCTATACCACCTTTTTCTAGTCTCAGTACTCTTGTACTGTGATCTGAAAGCGTCCTTGTCAGTTCTGTATTTTTCCAATTATCTATTTCTGCTCTCCAAGCATCAGATCTCCCTCTCCATTTTGTTAATTCTTTACCATCATTTTCCAGTCTCAGTACCCTTGTATTGAAGTCTGTAAGTGCTCTAGTTAGTTCTGTACTTTTCCAGTTATCTATTCCTGCTCTCCAAAAGCTAAAGTCCTCTACATGAGCATCAGTTCTCCCTTTCCATATTGTTAATTCTTTACCACTTTCTTCCAGTCTCAGTACTCTTGTACTATGTTCTGAAAGCTGATTGGTCAATTCCATCTTTTTCCAGTTATCAATGCCTTTTCTCCAAGAGCTGAGTCCTTCAACATGAGCATCAGTATCCATTTTCCAAGTTGTCATCTCCCCTTTCCATTCATTAATATTAGATGTTTCTGTTTCCAAAGATTTTACCCTCCCTTTCATATCCTGAATAAATGGCACAACTTCTTTTTCTTTCCAAGATTCTAAATCTGACATTCTGTCATCTACATTATTTTGCCACGTCCCTATGTCTCCCTTCCATTGTAACATATCAGAGGCCTTACTATCTAATGTAAAAATTCTGCTTTCAAAACTTGTCAAAGTTGATGAAGTATCATCTCTCCAATTTGAGATATTCCCTTTCCATTCTGTAACTTCACCCAATTCTTTACCCACACTTGAAATCCTTGAGTCATGATTTTTCATTGTAGAATTTAGCTCACCCTCCCTCCATAAATCAACATTTTCCCTCCATTTAGTTACATTGTCCAATATTACATCAATACCTTCGATTTCAGAAATTATTTTCTCCACCCCACTCCTATCTTTTTCAAGCTGTGATGAAATGTCGTCTTTCCACTTCACCATATTTTCTAACAATTCATTGTGTTTTACAGACTTGGTCTCAACAGAGTCCAATCTCTGCCTTACATCCTTCCAAGTCTTCTTATGATCTTCAATCCATTTCAGTGTTGAATCTTGAAAACTTGATAAATTACCCTGTATTTTATTAATTTCTTCCTCCATAACTTTCATTTTATCTTCATTTTCTTTCCATTTTTGTTGCAGAATCTCTGTACACTTCTTACAGTCCTCTTGTAATTTTTCCATCAATTCAGCTTTATTTCCAGAAGTTTTGGTCTCCAGATCACTTGATATGTCTTCCTTCAAGGTTTTTGACAGTTCAGATAATCCCTTTTTCCCTGTAAAATAAAGGGTCAAAATTAAAAACTTTAAAGTATCAACCTTGAGGCAGAATTGGAAGAAAAGTCAACATACATGTCAACTCTGCCTCTTTGGGACCTCATCTCCCTAACACATACATACTATGTAACAACCTCCTTCCTAGGAGGGAGTCTCCCTCTTTTGCGCCACATCTCCCACTTATCATTTTTTTCCCATGAATAAGAGTAAATTGTATTGAATTTCTCAATAAAATGCATTGCTGTCAGCAAAATGTCCACTAATGTGAATGCAATATATTGTGGTCTTCTTTTAAATGACTTAAAAGGTAAGCATAAGTAACAAAGAAATCATTAAATATTAAATATCTTTAAAAATTAAAATTTTGTATCAATCTATACTTTGTCTGATTTATTGACATTTTTCCTATGTTATGGACGTTTTCAATATTGTAGTATTCAGTTCAGGTCATTTTGGACCAAAACTTAGATTTTTTTTAACAATAGTACATTTTGACTTCATTGACACAAAACATTGTGGAAATCTGAATTAATTTAATAAAAGGACTCAAAAAGTCAGGCTTACTGTACCTTCTCCAATCTCCTTACCATTTTCTTCCACTTGTTTTAACTTTTCCTTAAGACTGGAAACTTCTTGTTTTAATTTATGGATGGTGGTTTCATACGACTGAGCAGCTGATTGTAATGTGGTGAAATCGTGATGCATTGATTCTAGTTGCTGAATTCTAGTTTCAAGCTTGGTCAATCTATCGTCATCAGAGTCTGAGTGACAGCTAGCGGGGACTATGCAGTACATAAGGATGAATCTGAAAGATGCATGAAATAGAAGAAAATCTACGTAAAATTGTTCAAACATTTTTTACCCCTACTTTAGTGTATCTACTTCATGGGTAACCAGGTTTTAGATACAAATCTATAACCATGTAAACATATATTTCCCCTCACTTGTTTAAACTTATATTCAAAATCAAACAAAATTTTATTTTGAATAAACACTATATACATATACAACTGTTATACGTAGGATTTATTTCAAATTGCACTTTACGGTTTACCTGAGTAATACAGGATATTCAAATTTTTAAAGGCATGCAGTGAAAAGTTTGAATATTCTGAACATATCATAATGAATAATAATTCATTAAAGTAAGATAAAATAAATTTTACTTATTATCATTTCAGACTCATAATCTAGCCCTATTTCAATTCTCAGATTAAAGATTACACTTTTATCGTAATTGCCGCAAGACTTGCATTACAGACATGCATGCAAAGACTCTACATCAGATCTTTTGGCGTGACGTAACAATGCATAAGATCTAAAGAAACATGGCAGGACTGCTGTTAAGTAACCTGCAAATTGAACTCCTGGTGACCTGAAATTTAGCATCACCTTTTCACCTTAGAAAAAAAGTGATTTCAGAAAACAAGAATGAAACAGACAACTGTGGTGCATACATAAAGAATAAATGTCATAATTTGTGTATTGTTACGGCCGGTATGCAACACACAGCAAGTGCATTTATTGCATGAAATGTGCTAACGCGCAAAACATTGTACTTGTTGCATACCCGTAACAAAACACAAATTAAGACACTTATCCTTTATGTATACACTGTAACATCATAAATTGTCATATAAAGCTAACTGTGTTTATATATAAATGTTCCATGAAAAATGTCTCATAACATATATTCCACGAAAAATGTCTCATAACAATCGAATGATGTTCCTGGTGCATGTGCAAAAACGGACCTTCAGATACATGTAATGTAAAAGGGTCTGCTATTTTTGTACAAAGTGACGTACGTCATAGTCATTTCTTTTGCAATTTTCAATATCTGGAAAAGTGGAAGAAAGACTTTCCATATAATGTTACTCCGATCAGCTCAATATATAATGAAACAAGGTACAATACATGTACAGTACTACTGTCTGCACAGCTCATTTCAGAAATCGGAAAATTGAAGTTTTCTCTACTTTGTAGGCAAATTTTGTGATTAAAATTTATATATATATAGGCAGTGGCGGATTCAGGGGGTCCCCCCCCCCCAGCACTGACCCAAAATTTTCCAAAAACAGGTATATATTTGGTCCATTTTCAGTTAAAATCAGCAAAATTCGCCCCTTAACTCCCCGGCAAAGGGGGCGCTGGATCCGCCACTGATTGGGTGGTACACATGTAGATCTCGAAATCTCATTACTAATGGTGTAAGTTATATGTTTCTTTGACTAATACTGTCGTGGAGCGTTAGTACTCAGAAGTTTAATAAAATCTATCACCCCTTTGTACAGGGACAAGGAAATCCCACCTGAGTATCAAAGATTTGCAGTTCACGACAAGGCTTGCCGAGTCGTGGACGTTGCAAATCAGCGGTACGAGGGTGGGATTTCCCTGTCCCTGTAAAAAGGGGTGATTTATTATTTTTCTCTCACTCATATATTTTTACATAATTCAAAAATAAACATTACTTGTTTTACGTTAAATGTTCCTCTATGTGACGTCAACACTGCTAAACCCACGTAAACATCTATGACGTCACAATAGGGGGTTCGAGATAAACATCTGGGGGTGCGAAACAGAGTTGTCTCAGAACAGGTAAATCTGTAGATATCTCTGTCCAGGGTGAGAGAATAACTTAGTGCCAGGTGAATTGGTTCCATCACTCACTGTCTAGTCCAGCTTGACCCGCGGTGAGGGACTCCTGGAGTCCCAAGGTTGTGATTTTGGGGACAAATGCACTTTACCGGTACGTAGGAAACTGCACGTGATTGCCCTTTATAAGAGGCAAGCGTGCCGACTTTTGAAAAACGGCAACGGAGAGCAAAAATAAGGTCATCTTTGAATTCCTTGCGAAAAAGTAGGTTAATAACTATTGTCATTAACTGGAAATGATACCAATTTGCCGACAAACTCGAAGACTTTCTACAATCGATCCTCAAAGAAATGGCTGACGTTGCTAACTTGGAGTGTCACGTGATGATTAAGACGGTTTTGATTGGTTTTGATTGAAAAAGATTTCTATTTTGAGATCAAGGTTTTTAAGTTTTACAAAATTTTTGATGTCTTTTTTCTCCGCTCGCACATAAGGCTTTGTCTTGATTCTTATTACCACAATACTACACTCACAGTGAAAGAAAAAAAAAGTTTTATATAGGTAGTTCTCTATGTTAATTTTAGCGCGACGTCACTGATGTTTAACATCGAGTCAATGGAGAACGTCAACGACGTCACGCTACACTTAACATAGAAAACTCCCCATCTAGAACTATTTTCTTTCACTGTGAGCATAGTATTGGTTGTACAGACATATATCACACAACGTTAGTTATGAGAGTTCAAGATATATTCCCCTATTTAAATTCTAATCGGAAAATATGCCGACAACGTAGAGAAAACTTCAATTTTCCGATTTCTGAAGTGAGCTGAGCTGCACGGACAGTAGTAATGATCTATATATCTACATATGTAAACTATCACGACCATAATTTCGTCGGAATATGCAACCTAAACACTTACAAAAGTGCAATACACATTTTCGTTGAGGCTTTTTATTATTTTCGTTCTGATTTCGTTTTAATAACACGTCGATTTTCTACTTTCCTTTTCTTATTCAAATGACTCACTTGTTTATGATCACGATCTCGAAATATTTAAAGTTCATGGATCATTTTTTTAAGTTTTCAGTGAAAAAAAAACTAAACAAACTTACTTACAAACTAACTTGCAAAAAATAATAATAATAAAAAATCCCTTATAAGTTACTCTAAACACAATGACTTAAAAAGCTTTGAGCAAACATTTCCAAGAAGAATTTTCAACATATTAATTATAATACAAACCCAGCCATTGGTTTTTTTTTTTTTTTTTTTTTTGTTAAGCTTCAAGTCAAGCCATGGGAACCTATCCACCTATCCGTTTAAAAACACCACAAAGAACCGTTTTCAAAAAATATATAAAGAAAACGTCCAAAAGGGGGGGGGGGGGAGGGGTACCACTCCCGCCCCAATCCTCCCTCCTCCCGGCCACCTCCTCCCTTTAACCCTGTCCAACCCCTCTCCAATACGCAGCGTTTCATGGTAGGAATACAAATTTCAAAATTAAAGTGACACAAAATTATTCTTTTACAAGTGTCATTGAAGGATACCGGCCAAACCTTTGTAAGCGGTACCAAATAAAACTGTTGAGGCTACAATTTCTGTCTGTTAAAAAATAGTGATGCATGATGTGAAAATATGGATATAGGCTTTTTTTTTTTTTTTTTGCAAACAAGCAAGGTAAGCTTATTCCGACATAAAATTTTCATATTTTCCTACAGAAAATTTCATTTTCCCGAAATAAATTTATATTTCCTGTGGGATTTAATTTTCCTACAGTCCTGAATAATTTTCGTCTCGAAAATATCTGAAGGAAAAACTAGAAACGAAAGGAGGCGATCTCCAACAACATTCGGCTGCAGCACCCACGGCAAAACAACAAATGCAAAACACAGAGCAGATGCGCATAGAAAGAGACGCAAAACGGACAAGGGGCACCAACTCACACCATAGAAACATGAAACCCAACATAAACATAAAACATAAACCAATGAGAACAATGGGCAACCGATACCGAATTAGGACGGCCATCTGCCACACAAGTAGCAGACGGTGTGGTTATCTGGAGTACGTGCGTACAATTTTTTTTACCCTCCCACCTTTCCGATTACCAAGAGGTATCGAAGAACGCACAATTGTGATGTGAAATAAGCTTCATCACTGAAAGATGAACATACAAACAGCATGATGCAGAGGCTATGTATGTGGATATGTAAATTGCTATTAAAACAGAAGGCATACAGATTTACAGTCCAAGCTTTGCCGGCTGTAGCAAGCTCATGCATGTGATCATCCGAGGAGTCCGACTGAAATTCAGAGAGTCTTCTCTAAACATGTTTGGAAAGGGCTCGTCATGGAGTCTTGTCGTCACAGTCAGAGTGCAATTCTTTAGAATGCGCTGGTTCAAGGCTGTAGATTGGTCCACTTTACAGGGACCCCCAGTGCCAAGCCAGGTGTCCGCCTGGTGACAGAAGGATCAATCCACGGTATAAAAAACGTTTGATGATTATAACACAATTTGAATTTTCGATGGTAATTCTGTCTACATTTGATCCTTCGTATTTTGTTAATTATGTCACCATAAAATGCAGGTTATGAAATACTTAAAGTAATATAATCTGTTGCTTGTATGGGTCCGAGTTTCAAAAGAAGTTGACAATATTTTTTTTTTTTTGAAATATTTCAAGAAAGTCTTTACTAGTTTGTTAAAGCGCAATCATTTACGTTACAATCGTTTCTTCCTTCGCCTCTTATTGCAGATTAATTTTTATATACACAGTGACTTATGAAAAAGAATTTATCCAAAATCTTCAAGATGATTTGAAATCTTTCATTGGCAATTCTAGGTACCTGTATGATATTCTTACTATCGACAATCCTGTTTTTGAAAGTACAAAAGTGTAATTTATCCACAAGAATTGACATGAACATGGCAATCGTTACAAACACTGAAACACCATTTTTGGACCTAAATATCAAAATTGTTAATGGAAAGATTAATACAAGTATGTATTGACAAAAGAAATGATATTGGATTCAACATAGTATAAGCATAGTCGGTAGTTGGATGGTTCAAGACATCATATCATTCACCATTCTGGATCTTGGATTCAACATACATGTAAAACTTTTCCCAGGCTTGACGGTGACGTTCCTAGATTACCGTCATACGGTATCTACATTTCACAGCTCATCCGGTATGATAGAGTATGTACTGATATTTTTGATTTTCATTGTAAAAATTTACAAATTACCAAGAAACTTTTAGGTCACTAACAAGGTTTTCGCTTTCACAAATGAGTAAAGACTTTCTTTAAATTACAAAAAATATTGTCAACTTCTTTTGAAATTCGGACCCATAAATATATGTACAAGCAACAGAGTATATTATTCAATATTCGTCTTCCAAAATAGGACTACTAGTATATTATATGCTATCATTTTCGTATTTATATGATAAAGTAACCATGGTAACATGGAAACAAATTTACAGAAACATTAAGTATTGTTTTACATTGTGTTTTTGTGTATCATATATTGATATCGCCACTTACCGAAAACATAAAACACTCTTACGTCGATTTGTCCACTGTGTTGGTTGATATCTTAAGGCAGGGTCGTATAAACAGACATGGATTTTCTGCACGGCAGAATTAACGTGTTTATCGGGTGTTGCCATTACGCAGGAGATTCTTACTTTCCCCAGACACATCATTTTATTTCTATAAGGGACTGACTGTTAATCATTTGTAGGAGTTTTTGTTTTGTTTTATTTTATAATTGTATAACTTACTCATAATCATAACAAAAATATAATATTGATAATAATTATAGCAATAAGGATCAGTAGTGATTGTCATTTATTCAGAAAAGAGTCAATCAGTACAATGATTTAAAAAGAATATAATATTTATTGATAATAATAATGATAATGACCAGTAATCAGAGTAATTTACAAATCACTTTGCTCGTAGTCATATAACGTGGATCCCGTACATAGCATTGATCATATCCCACCACCCTGCCACACATATCGGTACATTTTAGACATAATAATTTAACGCTCTTTTGCCATGCATATAACACTGTTTAAATTGAGGATCACTGACGAGGGTTAAGTACCCGAAACGTGCATGTCTGGTCCGTGCTGAAAATTGATCTGTTCTTATTGAATTTTAAGACGTTTAAAATTATTATTTACAGATCACTTTGGGCGAAAGCATCACTGATGAAGAATTACTACACAAAACACATGTCTAGGTGCATTTAAATTGGATTGAAATTTTCTTCAAGAAGGTATAGAGTTGGAACACTTCCGTTGTATTAATATAAACACTTATTTCTTAGTTGCAGTTGGATCAATTAAAGTCGTTCCCCGTAAAATGATGTTTGAAGTGTAAAACAAAGGCAGGGGATCTCAACAACACCAGGTTGCAGCACCCACAGTAAAACCCCAAAACACCCAATGCTAAAACACAGAGCAGACAAGCACAAGAATAGACGCAAAAGGGACAAGGAACGTCAACGCACAACACAGAAACATCAAGCACAAAGGACTACATATAACGCAACGAGACCAATACATTTCTAATTACTTCTTTCCGGCTCTCAGTCGTCTGGAAGAAGCTTTCTTTTGGCCCTTTATCAATTTGACATCATAATATTATTTTTCTATTTCGGAAGCTTGTTATTTCATCGAAAATAGCATCGAAATTAAAGTAGGTTAATATCTGAGCACCATCTCTCCAATGCTATTTTGGCCATCGACCATCGGTCGTACGATATGGTGACGACATCATATCAATTTTCCTTTCTTCTGCTTACTCTGGGATATTAAATAAAACTGTCGAATGATGAATACAAATAACAAAGAAGTAAATACAAGGCATGTCAAAAATAAAAGATAAACATCTAATCCAAAATAAGTATACCATGGCAATTGAGCGCCGATGGAATGCATGTATGACCCGCCATATCTAATCACATGATCAACCCAGAATGCCGCCCGTTCAGAGGGAGAACCTCCTGGTCTGGACTTAAAAATCTCAGATGCTTTAGATATTGCCCCTTTGTATCTTGGATTTTTAACTACCACTTCTATCATTGAGGACAATGCGCCCTTTTCTATGGATAACAGTGGTAAACAAAGTCCGTATCCTTTTAATCTCATCCTTTCAGCGTTGTTAAACTGGTCGTTACTGACAGGGATCCCACCATAGGTACAGCATCGTAAAACTGGTCGTTATTGACAGGAATTCCCACCATTGGCACTGCGTCGTAAAACTGGTCGTTACTGACAAGGATTCTAACCATTGGCACGGCGTTGTACTGTTCACCATTTCCACAATGTGTAATGAAGGCTTTCGTGTATTTATGTGCCAGTAAATCATTTTGCGGAAGCCAAGGTCTAAGACGAATGTTCCCATCATCCTTTGAGTCGTTGCCATACTTCATTACGACTTACTCTGTACATAGCATCATATCCCACCCATTCTGCTACGTCTTTTGGTAAATTGTTTGGACATAATTTTCATACTTTTTGCCATATTACATTGTTTAGACTAAGGATCACTGACGAAGGTTTAGTACCCGAAACGTGCATGTCTGGTCCATGCTGTAAATTTATCAGGGTTTTAAATGATGCTATTGAATTTAAAGACGTTTAACATTTAGAGGTGTCATATTCCTCGTGGCACCAAAAAGTTTATCCTGTCTATCAAGTGGGAAGGACACAACATCAATGTTATCATAACCTGAATCCATTAGATTCTAAATATCTTCCTTTAAAGTCTGTGGAGGCCCTGTATTCAATCCTCCCACAGACACTGCATTCAGCATCAATCGCCGTGGGTAATCCATTAATACGTCATAATCCAATAGATTAATCTGAACATGGCGCCTAAGCTCTATCGTAGACATATGTAAGGTTTTTCTGGAACACATCTTGACAGATCTGATTCTACAAAGTAATTTCTGAAGATAATCTTGACGTAGAAATAGATGTTGTTCAAAACTCTTTGTCCAAAGGACATTGATTCCCCATATGTAGCAAACGGGAATTCTGGCGTGACAGACGGATTTGTATGTACACCGTGATAGTTCCCGTCAACTATTAAAGTTCCATAATGAATTATTGGTATTGTTAGTTTATATGCTACATAATTCAAACAATCACCCAAAAAGCTTGGTAACGTTATCATCAAGTCAAACTTCTGTCTCTGAAGCTCTTTAAAGAGGTTAAATTATCATCTTTTAGCACTTCTAAACACATATCTCTTATCATACCAGTTATTTGAAAAACGGGCACCTGCCCTTCTGCTTGAATCTTTAAAATGTTCTCTAATCTAACATCAAAGCGTCGTTCGTTAAGTCTTCTAGACTGGAGGAACGTAACTCCCGAATTCTTCATCATGGGATGCATGGCATACATGTAGAAGTGTCCAACGTGTAATGTTGAAATACACAGAACTTTGACAGAGGAGGTGGTTGTGAAACAAACGGTTATCAGCAGCAAGTAGGTCAGTTCCGCACCACACATTCTGATTATCTTCCCCAAAGGCAAATATTTGTCAAAAAGTTATGTTTTTCATATCTATTTGTTTTTGAAAGATTAGTTACATAATGAAATAAAAAGCAGGTCAAAGTGTGTGACGTATTTTGGTGACGGGGATTTATTTTGTACATTTAGTATCATTTGTGTTCATACACAAAAGTGAACTACATGTACATGTAATTAATGTAAAACCTTTGATACTATTAATTTGATGCTATATGAAATATTGTAGTGACATTAGAGGGTATCTTATTGGTATTTTTACATTACCAGTCTAATTTTTGTAACTTTACTCTTCAAACACAAATGAGACCAAGAAACACAATATATTACATTATATAATGTCAGATTTTTCGCCTACTTTTAAAGATATTGCGTGAAAGTCATATAGTTGAAATAACTAGGCCATGAAGTATTAACTCCGTATGGTCAGGGTACATTTACATCATATTATGCAATTCATCTTTAGAATTGTCAATTTCTTAAAAACAACTGGTATGCATAACTACCAGGGAGCATACACAATAATCATAGGGTGAAACTTTAAGCGGCCGTATGCATGTCTTGCTGAAATAATACATTCGTGGTATTACTTTTTATCCATTTTGTCCCGTATTGTCACGGAAACACATATCATGATAAGGTTTGTTTAGATTGAGGATCACTGACGAGGGTTGAATACCCGAAAAATGCATGTCTGGTCCATGCTGTAAAGTTATCTGCTCTAAAATGATGCTAATGAAATTGAAGACGTTAAACATTATACAAATGCAAACAGTTTGATTGATTATATAGCCGTGTTGTACATGATTTGTGAGTGGAAGACACATCTATAAAATTAAGTATTCTAATATGACTTGCGGTTTCTCCCTATATGTGCTATAGAGCTTGCCCGTGATCAATCTCGAAGATAAGTCACGCCTTCTCACACGCATTCTCTCACGAGCTCATTTGCTGAAAACTACATGCACTACTTGCCGTCTGTAATAGTCAGAATATATTAGAATAGAAATAACAACTAGCTAGCCGTGGTTTATTGTCCAGTAATTCCCCGAGTCGCATGAACCAATCAAATTATCACCTCACTGCTTCGCGGCTCGGTGATAATTTAATTGGTTCATGCGACTCGGAGATTACTGGACAATAAACCACGACTAGCTAGTTGTTATTTCTTAAATTGATATAATTCTTTTTTAGGCCTAAAATGAAATTAAGTTTGTTTGCCGTTAACCGACCGACCCACGAAAATTGCCGCGACTCGGAGGATTTTATTGCCATTTTAATTCTGATATTTTTTTATTGATTATTTCTTACCGAGATTTGAAATGTCCAGGCTGGAGATAAGATTATTCAAAATGCAAAAAACCCCTTTAAATAGATTTAACAGGGCGCAATTTCAGTGAAGAAACAGTATTATGTCCATGTAAATGATGTTTGATAGTCGTATTTTGTGTACCTGTACGATCGCGAAAAATCAATAACTACTTACCACATTTCAGTAACAAGAAATGCCCACAAGACAGATGGTCCTATTTAAATCATTGATTTTAATATGTGAAAAAGTTGATTTATTACCCGGTTCAGATCAACAATTGCATCGTATTATCTGTAGCCCCCCCCCCCTCCCATTACTAGCTCGCGTAAAGTGGTTGTAACAAATGCAAAATAAAACTTCTTTCGGGGGATGCTAAAAGTGGACACTTAGATTGTTCTTAAATACTATTTATTGCGCGCTAAGTTTTGGTAAAATGAGCAAGGAAATTCCGTGAGACTTCAGTACCAGAGTGCACGGTTTGCTTCAAAACTTCTCGGGGGGGGGGGGGGTCTCCAAACTCCCCCACTTCATGCTCGCAGAGCAACTATCGGCGGTGTGTCAGACATTATAGCAGTTGAAACCGGTTTTTATCCTATCCTGAACGAATACTTGTATTGAAAAATTAGATATCGTGTGTTGAACCAAACGGACAATAATAATAATGGCAATGCTCTAACTCTCCCCTCGTATAACTTCTGGTGGGTTTGTGCAATTACGTGGACACTTCTAGATGTTTGTGAGTTGCCAATGGCAAGAGGTTTTCAAGGTCAGGAGTCAAAAGTCGAGATCACTATTGGTAATGATAAAACTCTGTGGACACTCTAAAGATCACAATTTTCTTTGGAAATCAATATTCAATCATCATGAACAGAACCAGAGGACGATACCTATTGTGTCTCAAGGTCAGGGGTCAAAGTTCATAATAGGCAATAAAGGATCAAATCTAGAGATTGCAATTTAATTAAGGCGTTCATCAAACTTTCATGCGAGTTTCCAATTGTGAAGGAGGAGGGGACAACCATTGGTTTCAAGGTTCACAATAAGCAATAATGCAGAACTATATGGTTTACTTCTGATGCTCTTCAAAATTCCACGTGAGTTGCCCATGGGTCAAAGACTATGTACGAGTATCCTTGTGATTTTGAAGGTCAGGGCTCAAAGGTCAAGGTCACAATGTGCGAAAATAGATTAACCTTATTGACAGCCTTTAGATAACAAATGAAAGGAAATAAAAAAGATTAAAAAAATTTGTTTTCATGCATGGAGGTGCTACACTTTGCGTAAACTTGTTTTCATTTTGACTATTAATTAATAGACAGTGTGTATGTAACAATTATCTGTCACTTTTGTAATTACTAGTTTTTGACAAAAAAGCTAGCATTGACCATCAGTCTGTTGGATTCAGTAAGTTTAGACTCTTCAGCATGCAGACTGAAACAATCATACATGTATATAATAAAACCGATTTGTCTCAATGCAATACACATGATACATACAATGATGTATATGAAAATGAAATTTAAAGGTCATGTCTACTCATACACCATAAAGTTTCTGGACTTCACAATGCCATGCTTCATTATGCTATAATCAGCTTCTTTTAATTTCAGTTCAAAAACATTAAAAATAAGCAATATGCTTATATGATGAATGTAGGAAGTCATGTGTGGCTAAGTATGTATATAGTTATTTTCAAATAAAATAAAATATTTTCCCTTCCTACCTATCCATAGGTAAAAGGGTAGAGTCTGTTAACAGCAAACATAAAATATTTTATGTCTGGCCTTATTCATTCATATATTGTTTTTAAATTCCATGTGATAATGATAATTGAATTTCGAATGTTTAAGAAGAAAACGATCAAATGCTAGTATATTGATCGGATCGTGGCTACATATGCCCAACTGGACCTTGGGTCTACCAGCAATGACACTCATAAAGTGTTGCAAATGTAATAGGTTTTCAAGTTGGTGAATTCAAAACTTTGCGGTTCAGTCTTCCATTACATTAGGACGAAAACAAGACTCGACAAATTCACAGTTGCATAAAGTATTCATATTGCAATTTATACTATATATTGCCCCGGGCTGTTCATTCCGAGGTTCTCAACCGTTCCTGAGGAAAATCTAAGGATTTTGCCTTGCTTTCTCGACTATGAGACTGAATAACTGATGAGTTCTTCTGTAATGTTTACTCTTCCAGAGCTAGCTTTATTCATTGACGTCTTTAGACGTGCCTGTGTAAGATTGAATTTTTATGTCAAATATTGCTCATGTTGTTTATCTTTCACATGTCTATAATGTTGAGAAATATTTAGCTTAGAAAATTTTTCAAAAAACACAAAATTTGAGAAAAGTTTGAACGTTTATCTGCACGGTAAATTTCTTTCGTATTGATTTGCAATTTGAAACATATTGTCACCTGCAAATGCGAAGAAGTCTCTGAACATCTTAAAAAAACCCTTAATAACTTAGAAAATTTGTTGTTTTGAAAATTATACACAAGCAACAAAAACATTATACAAAATCCAACTATACTAATAGGCACAAATTGTCCATTGGTCTCCTAACTCGGTTATTTGTAGTCTAATTAATGTTTCTATGTCGATTGTCTCTTTTACCGTCCGCTACTGACGTGGCAGATGACTGTTCTAGGTCGGCACCGTTTGCCCATTGGTCTCGTTGGTTTATATGTAGCCAATTGTGTTTTACGTTTTTCTGTGATTTGACGTTCCTTATACCACTGCGTTTCTTTCTGTGTGTGTCTTCTTTGTGGTTTACAGTGGGTGTTTTGGGAGGTTGCGGTAGGTGATGCAACTAGGTGTTGTTGGAGATCCCCTCCTTTCTTTGCTGTGCTTGTCTACTCTGTGATTTCGCACCAGGTGTTTTGGTGCTTTGCTGTGGATGACGCAACCGAGTCTACTTAGATTCCCTTAAGCTTCATGTTCATTGACGTATAATGCTTACTCCTCCCGGGCACCTGGTCCCACCTCTAGCTTGCTAGGGGTCCGTCGATGCTAAATTTGGTGCTCTTTTGTGAGTGATGTTGAGATTATCGTCGGGATCTTCTTTAACTCGTATAAGATAGACTTGAATTGTCCAGAAACTAGCTTGACACGAGTAATACAAACTAATTAATTAGTCTTTTAATTTAAGATTCGTGACGTTAACGTTAACGTTGCGGTATGTATTTGTACCCAAATATCCCACATTAGCAAATATTACATCAAAATACCTAGAAATAAGGTAGTATTGCATGATAATGAAAAGGTGTTTTTGACTGATTGGTCTTATCAATGAACAGGTTGTGAAGGAAATTGAATTAATTTACAAATTTCCGGTATTGAATAATGAACAATTTTGTTAACACGGAATCCATTATTTGTCTTTGATTATTTAGCTAAAAGCTTGAAACTTTTGTATATACTCTTTTATAAATTCCCTTTGACCTTTAATATAATCTCAACTCAATTGATGATTCACCTTTGTTTCTTTGCAAGTTTCTTGTATTATTTTCTATTTTAGTTGGTCTGGTCTTGAACATTATATTTGGTACCTGATATTTATTCAGTTTTGAATAAACAAAGCTTGCAAACGTGCACAACGTAGCGCACTGACCTCCAGAGAGGATTGGACTCTTTGAAGGGAATTGTTCCAATTTGGTCACGGAGGATTCAACCCTGACCTTTTGTCAATGTTGAAAGTTAATCAGACTGCTCGGGAAATATATTGATTCATGATCTTAATTCAGCCAGTAAAGCATGATTGCCTTTGATTGTATTTACATACTTTTGCTACTTTTTTATCTTCTTATGTGTAATAAAACCTGTTGGTATTAGTGTAAAAAACCTCTGTGTATCCAGATTAGGCCATAACAAATTTTTCTTTAATAAGCTCCAGCAGGCGGAAAAGTTTTTAGGGTAGTGTTTTTTTCATATTTTCAGTTGCATGCAATCAGGAGACGCGGACTCTCCCCGGGCACCTGGTCTCACTTCGGAATAATGTTCATTCCGGGGTTCGCAACCGTTTCGATGGGAATTCTCACGATTTTGCATTGCTTTCTCGACTTTGAGACTGAATAACGGTTAGGTACTTCTTTGATGTTTATCAGTCACTATTCGCTTTTCAAAAGAGTTAAAGAAGATCCTGACGATAATCTCAACAGCACTCACAATAGAGCACCAAATTGAGCATCGACGGACCCCTAGCAAGCTAGAGGTGGGACCAGGTGCCCGGGAGGAGTAAGCATCCCCTGTTGGCTAGCCGCACCCGCCGTCGATGTTTAAGCACGAAAATGACAAAAATCTATAAAATTCATGCACTCTCTGACGTTTTGTCTATATAGAAAGTACTATGGCGACAATGTCAGGGAAATATATTCAAAACACTTACTGTCAAACCCCTCGCGGGGAACTTTTTTAAGACATACGTGTAGTCTTCACAATTGTAATTTGGTATTAAGTCTAACAAAGTCTGGGCAACCTGCAATTCCACAAAAGGATAATTTCGTGCCCCTTTCTTTGGTAACTTTTTCATATTTAGATATCATGTGAATCTTCATTGATATACATGGGTATCTTCCGCCTATATAGATTCAACATAACCAATCAATAAGGTGCACTTGCACTTGATGGGGTTAATGTAATCAGGTTTGAGGTTCGTGAATAAGTGAAGTGACAAGAAGTAATAAATATTCATAAAGTAAAGTAAAAGGTGTCTGGGTAAATATTAATTATAGGATTCATCTGAAACAAACATGATAGAGAAAAGAACTCACACAAGGTTTGTCCATTAGTTTTTTTACTTTAACGTATCCAATGTACAAATGAAGATCTCGCGGATGTCTCGTCCATTTAAAAAGTGTTAAAATTATCTCGGTAATCTTCGGCAGTGTCTCGATAGTTTCCGTGGCTTGAGTGACGGTCGGCATGTTGACCCTTGATGATAGAAACCATTAATCACGTTGTATTAGATATCTTTAGGTAAAAATATACCATGATTCTAACTACATAATACACTTGATATTTATTTGTACAACGGATACCTTAAGATAATATATATAATTTTTTTTTATTTATGAAATTTTCAAATTGAATGAAATTCAAGGATGCGAAATTGATACGCCGTGGTTCGACGTTCAATATCCTTCCGCGGTGTTCGTTACACTGTACTTGTTTTTGGGCGCTGTTTGCAATTCTAAGTGGTCAATGGGCGCTATTTACTTTGCAAGCAACCCGTAAAAGCGTCAGTGTGTGACAGTGTGGATTTCAAATACGCAACTCATCCCAAGTAGCGCAACTGAATTTGTTGAAAATAAGATTTAAAAAGATGATGTACTATTTGCTTAATCATTAAAATCTAATAAAAGAATAAAGGCTCGGCAATAGGGATTGAGTATCCCGCTATCTACGTATATGTATTGAAGGGCAATCTTTAAAAAAATATCATCTAAGATTACTAAGCATTTTAGCTTTTTGCCGCTTGGAACAACCCTTTGCAACTGGGCAATAGATACCCGAAACGTGCATGTCTGGTCCATGCTGTAAATTTATCAGGTCTTAAATGATGCTATTGAATTTGAAGACGTTTAACATTCACCAAAATATCCTCTTGGCTATATGGCTATTCTTGAGTATTTGTTTTGCAAAAAGAGATCAAATGATGTGAAAACAATAAAATGAACAAAGCTTATCATTTTGTGTCATCCCCAGAATGACGTCATCACCATTCGTGTGCATTCTGCTGTTACTTGTATGTATAACACCTATAACATCGCTCGGATTTTACACGGATGGTACGTTATATATAAATAATAAATTATTGAATATATACAAATGAATCATTCTATATCATATTTTAGGTTAATAATGGTTTGAAACTGATTATAAAAAATGTAAACCCGAAACATGGTTTCTAAGCACAAAATATCTTTTCTTTTGACACTTAGGGAAAGAACTGATACATGTTCTACCGAAACAAGAGTTCATTGTGGCCTTGAAAAAAATCTGACCTTGACTCAACATAAATTGGGTTTTGACATTTAGTCCATCTGCCTTGTTAAATCAAATGGTATATATCTTTATGTTTGTGTTTATGCCCTTTTTATTATGCATAATTACAATAAACACCGAAGAAGTGCCCACCAATTGTTAATGTCTGAAAGTCGATAAGATAAGGCAAAATCATTAGAATTCCCATTGGAACAGTTGCGAACTCCGGAATAAACAATATTCCGACGTAAAACTAGGTTCCCGGGAGAGTCAGCGTCTCCTGTTTGCATGTAACACAAATGGATACCATTGTATTTCTAATTGTTACTATAAACACAAACGACGTTCAACATGTACGATCAGGGACTCATCTGGTTGTCTCCTTCTTTATTTCCCTTTTTGTCTTTATGTTTACATGTATAAGAAAGGGAGGGGATCTCTCATCAGACTCGGTTGCTGAACCCACAGCAAAGCACCAAAACACCAAATGGAAATAACACAGAGCAGAAAAGAACAAGCAAAAGACGCAAAAGAGACATACGACATAGATGACAAATATGGATAATGACCATATCCCTGTATACAGCACAAAATCGATAACCCAGAAAATCAGAAACCGAAGGCATACAAAATCAGGATAAAACAGGAACCAAAGCAAACAAACAAAAACCTCCACCATATGAAAAGAAGCGAACTCCCGATATGAGAGTGAGACCAGGTGCCAAGGAAGAGTAAGCATCTCCTGCTTGTATGCAACACCCGTCGCTTCAATTCGGTAGAACTGTCACATCCGGTTACTTCCATTTTGGAAGATATATAGTACAAACATTGTTCCATTGTGCCCACTATGTTTTCTTCCTCAAGTGCAGTTTTAACTAGATGTCTTGAGAAAAGGGAGGGACTCTCCAGGAATACTCGATTACAACACCAAACGATCCCTTTTCGAAATCGCAGAATACAAAGAACAAGGCAAGGAACACCGAATACGACATCAAAACACTACGCTAAAACACATTAATCAACGAGACAAATGGTCAGTTGGTGACGTACATAGGACGGCCAGCTGCAACGTTAGCTGCAAATGTTGTGGTTATCCGGATTACGGGCGCATAAACATCACATTTGTCCTATTATCAAGTGGTTTAAAAGAACGCACCATTACTATTTATATATATCAGTAATATTGTTGTGAGAAATATGATTTTTTATATTTTAAAGGCGATCTGTTTCTCTCATTTCTTGGCGGATTCGCATCAACAACTCTCATCACAGAAATCATTGAAGGTATATCTTCAAAATCTTTGAAATATTTAAAACTACAAAATGTAGAGGTAATTAAAAATATTTTCGTCACATTATAAGACTGATTACAAAATCAATTAACACTTCGATGCGCTTCCCTGCTTTTGTTAGTATAAATGTAGTTTTTAAAGCAAAACAATAAAACACCAGGACTCTAGATGAGAACAATAAATAACAAAACAATTAATATTCTAATCAGCTATCAAAGAAATTGGAAAAACATTCTGCATCGAGTTATCGTTCGTTTTTATAATCCGATCTATAAAATAATCTTAAATTAAGATTTATTTAAAGATATAGATACATGTAGATGATAATAATAAAGATCAAAGAAGTACCTATCAATTATTCAATCGCAGAGTCGAGAAGGCAAGGCAAAATCTTTAGAATTTTCAGGGAACGGTTGCGAACCTAGGAACGAACAACATTCCGAAGTGAGACCAGGTGCCCGGGCAGAATCAGCGTCTCATGATTGCATGAAACACCCGTCGTAACAGACTCATGAAAACATATCAAATTCGGTGATGGTCTCGATGTACATATTGATGTACAAATCAGGTATATATGTCTTGTTTTCTGATGATGAAATTGACAAATATGGATAATGACCATATCCCTGTATACAGCACAAAATCGATCATTCAGAAAATCATAAACCGAAGGCATACAAAATTAGGATAAAACAGGAACCAAAGCAAACAAACAAAAACCTCCACAATATAAAAAGAAGCGAACACCCGATATGGGAGTGAGACCAGGTGCCCAGGAAGGGTAAGTATCTCCTGCTTGCATGCAACACCCGCCGCTTCAATTCGGTAGAACTGTCACATCCGGTTACTTCAATTTCGGAAGACAACGAGTACAATCTTTGGCTGGATGGTTCAAATGGTCTATGACAGAATATCATCCACCATTCTGGAGAGTGGGACATCATAGTGTATGACTAGTTCCCCAAATCGACCGTAGAACTTCCTCAGTGACGATGTTAGTCGATCACAAACATATCCCTAACTGAGAAGCTTATCTGAAAGACGCCTAGCTCTCAGAACGAAATCAGTATATTTGCTCTGGCATAGCGTATCAACTGAGATATGAACACGCCATAAGCAGGCGATGAAGGGATGTTGCTACTCAGAAAAGGAAAGATTGTAATGCTGAAATTGATGTCGTCACGTGTTCATATGACCATCAGTGTCGTGGGACAACATTATGTCCAAATAGGATGCTGAATTATTTGTCTCTGTAGTTTCTTCGACTTCAAGCTCCGAAGGATAGATACTGCTGAGGAAATCCGCGAATTTTGGATTATTGAGGGACAACACATCGTCTATGTATCTGTAAGTGACGTTGAAGTCAGAAGCTAAGTATCTTTACCCTTCAGAGACCAAAGATGAATGAATTCAGCTTCGTACGTGTAAAGGAAAATGTCGACAAGAAGTGGGGCACAATTGGTCCCCATTGGACAATTTGCTGGAAGACCTTTCCTCCAAACACCACAAAAATGTTGTCGATCAGAAAGTTTAACATCTGAATAATATCTGTTTCATGTACTTATTTTCAGAATCAGACTTTTCTTTTACAAATGATAAACGTCTTTAAATTCAATCGCATCATTTAAAACCTGATAAGTTTACAGCATGGACCAGACATGCACGTTTCGGGTACTAAACCCTTGTCAGTGATCCTCAGTCTAAAGAATGTAATATGGCCAAAAAGTATGAAAATTATTATGTCCAAAAATGTACCAAAAAGACGTAGCAGAATGGGTGGGATATGATTTTGTCATAGTTAACAACAATAAAATTGTCAAAGTTAACAAGAATAAAAATGTATGACTCTAGGAATACTCCGCTATCACCAAAAAAGGTATATCACGCCTACCAAACCTGCGTCACTCAGGTGACCACCCGGTTGGAAAACCTGGCCTTTGAATGCCATTGCAAAATGGATGTATGGTTTTCGCAAACTTTCGGGGTTTTTTTTTCAAAAATGAAAAAAAAAAATAAAGAAATTTTCCAACTGGATTGATTTTTTCTTTTGTCAAAATGATTTTGATTTTGAATTTTGATCTTGTTTGGGTGCTTCATTTACATTGAATAATTGACATTTTCATGAAAAAAAACCAACATATCCTTAAGATAAGTTAAACATATGATTTATATTTCCATTGCAGAAGAATCCCTATGTTCAGCGCCCGTTAGGCGATGGGATTTATAAACTATAATTCTGGTCGCCTACTATGACGCCAGACTTTAGTTTTGAAAATACATAGCATTTGCCAACGTTTAGAAACGTTTGACGTTATTACATTCAATATGCTCGTTATAAATGCTAAACGGGGTGTCTTATATTTAGTACTAATGGAAATAGAAGTAATGACAAGTGCAAATTTGCACATGACCAACCAGAATTATACTACCAAGAACACCCAAAGTAAGACAGTCATTACTAATATTTCCATTAGTACTAAATATTAGACACCCCGTTTATTTAATGTAACTTCTCTTACCTACAGATGACCCATGTTCGTCTAAGGACTGTGACACCGGGAAATGCTCCGTATTTTCTGAACAAGAGGAATCCAAGGCTATATGTCTCTGTAAAGCAGGATACTGTGGAGATAACTGTGAACCATGTAATTACTCTCAGACAATAATATTGCAAGATACTGACTTTAATAAATTCACTTGCCTAAAGATTAGTTATAGTCAGGTTAAGGTTTCTTACTGTCAAATGTCGAAAGAATGAAGAATACTTTAGAAAAGAATTTTTGGCATCTATACAGGTTATAAACAGGTAAATGTTTCTGTCATACTTTCTACTCAAAGTAGGTGTGTCCATGTCAAGATTGAGGCTTAGATTTGGCCTCACCCAATAAATTATTACACTTTCTCTCTCTGTATCATTACTTCACTACCAGACCAAATATTTTCAAATATAAAGAGTTAATGAATTGTAGTAATGTTATTGTCTTAAAAAGATTATGTAAATTATCATTTGTTATTAGAGAGAGGGCATATCCTCCTAGCTTAGCTGGGTTTCGGCATAATTTTTTTCGGTCATGTATAGCTCCTTGCGCCTACCCTTTAACGACTTTTGGCCATATTTTTAACTAAAATACGCTTCTGAATATACCCTACACAAAATTTGGAGCCGCTCATTTTGGAAAGAGGAAATTAAAGCTCTGTAGATGGCGCCAGGAAAATTCACTTTGGCTTTATTTAAGCTGTTTGGTATGAAGTACTACTGACGAGGATTAAAATATCCGAAACACGTGTCTCGTACAACAACTGTTGTTGTTAATAGGATGTATCACAGGAAAAAAACCCTATAACTAGTGATAATAATACGAATATGAGTTAAAGAAGATCCTGACGATAACCTCAACAGCACTCACAATAGAGCACAAAATTAAACATCGACGGATCCCTAGCACACTAGAGGTGGGACCAGGTGCCCGGGAAGAGTAAGCATCCCCTGTTGGCTAGCCGCACCAACCGTCGATGTTTATGAAGCATGGAAATGAAAAAATATAATATTCATGCACTTTCTGGCGTTATGTCTATATAGAAAGTGCTATGGCGACAATGTCAGGGAAGTATATTCAAAACACTTACTGTCAAACCTCTCGCGGGGAACTTTTTACGGGCTCCACACGGCAAAGGGCATAAGTGTGACACAAGTGAGTTAAAGAAGATCTTGACGATAATCTCAACAGCACTCATGTTGCCTTACTTATATACAGCAAGAGAACTGACGGGACTAGACTGTGTTAACGACCAATGCGGTCAATGAGCAATCTGTGTGGATGGCTGTATTTATGAGAATAAAGCATTTTGTTGTTGTGGTTTGTATGTCAGGAAAAACCCCTATAAATAATGATAATAATACGAATCTGTTGCCTTTCTTCTATACAGCAGGAGCACTGACGGGCCTGAACTGTGTTAACGGCCAATGTGTCACACCAGGAGCAATCTGTGTGGATGGGAAATGTCGATGTGACTGTCTGCATACCTTTATTCCAAATACATTGGCAGATCGAGACTTTAGAAGTCTGTGTAGAGAAAGTAAGGACATCAACAGCTGGGAGGCAGCATTAATAGAATCTATCCCCATATGTAGTCAGGGACAACGAAATAAAACCCTAGTGTCCAGGATTTTCTTGTACCACGACGAGACTTGCCGAGTCGTTGACAAAAGCAAATCCTGGACACGAGGGTTGGATATCCGTGTTCCTGGTCACATCTTGGGATTGATTATTTTTCACTGTCTAAAAGCGCTCAGAAATGAGATTTTATGTATTCTTTTTCATAATTTAATCGACAAAGGCATCAATAATGTATGACATCACATTTGACGTTACAGTCAAAAGGCACATGAAAATGTTATCTTATTTAATATTAATAGAATCTTGCACCACTTTGAGTTCCGGATAGAGAAATATCAGTCGAGGGTGGGATTGATCAAGTCCCAACTGAGGCGTTAGCCGAATTTGGGACGTTGATCATCCGACCCGAGAATGATACTTTTCTATCTGGAACTCAAATGTGGTGCTTGATTATTTTTCTCGCACACTGAAACCTTCAAAGTCCTCTTGTTTACGCATCAGAATGACTGAACGTCATGCTAAATGTATGTGCACGCGAGATATCGTACGTCAGTTAGTCTGTGACGTCATAAAGGAACAATCATAGGTGCCGGATTAGGGGTGCCGGATCGAATTCTATAGCACCGCAGAAAAGGGGAATCGGTCTATCCAGTGTGCGAGAAAAAGATATCTTTTCATAGTGTTTCCATGGATATCCCAGCTGGTCCACAGATAGTGAAAAACTTATCTGGTCTTTCATGCTGTTAATGAATTTGATCACGTATAATATTTTCCCAGGCACAATTACTTTTAGTGTATCGTAGTTTAGTTCTTTGGTTTGGTTTTGTATATTTCCTTTATTCATTTTTCCGTGATTTCATTTGGGGAATTTTTCACGATTTTTCCTTTCATGATTTTTCTTTTTCGGCATCGACCATCACTGATGTACACTGAAATTTTATGATAATGAGTTGTAGAAGATCCTGACGATAATCTCAACAGCACTAACAATAGAGCACCAAACTGAGCATCGACGGACCCCTAGCAAGCTAGAGGTAGAACCAGGTGCCCAGGAGGAGTAAGCATCCCCTGTTGGCTAGCAACACCCACCGTCTGTGGTTCTGTCTATATAGAAAGTGCTATGGCGACAATGTCAGGGAAATATATTCAAAACAATTACTGTCAAACCCCTCGCGGGGATTTTTTTTACGAGCTCCACACGGCAAAGGGCATAAGTGAGCCACAAATGAGTTAAAGAAGATCCTGACGATAGTCTCAACAGCACTCACAATAGAGCACAAAATTGAGCACCAACGGACCCCTAGGAAGCTAGAGGTGGGACCAGTTGCCCGTCTACAAATAAAAAGTCTACAAATAGAAAGAATCCCCTGTTGGCTAGCTGCACCCGCCGTCGATGTTAACGCACGAAACTGAAAATATATTAAATACATACACTGTCTGTGTTTCTGTCTATATAGAAAGTGCTATGGCGACAATGTCAGGGAAATATATTCAAAACATTTACTGTCAAACCCCTCGCACATGGTTCATTTTTGACAATTAGAATGTCTGTGGGCGTCAGCGAATGGAAGTCAGACACAGAATCCAAAATCAAGTAACACATTTTAAGTATTTTATCATTTTTCTCCAACGAATACATTTACCTATTTTTCTTGGAATTTGTCTGCAAACATATAACGAATTGGCAGATTTGCATGAAAAAAAAATTGAAAAATTGTGCACCCGTGCAATATGCAGTGTTCGCACATTTCCAAGGTAGAGGAAGGGATTATCATTTAATTTCCATTGTCATTCTTAAGAAATGAAGATTCTGATTGGCAGAAAATTTGTAATGATACCTGCATCAACCCAAACCGAAATTACACGCTCAGCAACGTCGTTGGAAACACAATTTCATTGTTACAAAAAAACTTTGAAATGTGACTAAATGAAATGATAATGAATCATTGTAATATTTTTGTGGTTGATCGAGGTATCAACACCAAAATTGAGGGAAATCTTATGCATCGTGCGCTGCGATGTGCAAAAAAATATTACAATGATTCCTTAAGTCAACGTGATATTATTTTAGCGATTACAGTGGAACACATACGTAGAAATGAGAAATAAAAACAAAAACAAACAGAAGGAGACGTGAATTATCGCATTCAATCATGTTTACAGCTATCTGCTAGGCGTTGTCATGGTGATAACCTCCAATGTCCTTTTTAAATTTCAGATTGCCCCGAGGGTCTTTCAAATACTTTTGCTAGGGTACGCAATGCCCTTATAAATGTAGACTATAGGAAACAGACTGTAGGAGCAACCAGTGTAGAGGATTGTGAAAGTGAATGTGCTCAGGAGACAGAATTTGAATGTTACTCTGTGACCTCGGTTGAGCTAGGACCTGCCAGTTTCCGCTGTAATCTGCACGAGGTGAGGAAAGATGACCCTACAATCTATCAAACCAATTTCAGACCACAGTTAACATATTCGGAAAGGCTATGTAACCCTCCAACAAAAGCATGGTACGATCAATACAAGAAATACTCTTAAATGGTGTAAAATGAATAATTAAATGGTGTGCAACTCGTAAATCATCCTAGTTATATCGAGCATCATATCTTTGGAACTCATAATATCCCATACTGAAAATGGTGTCCTTGATGATTATCGTTTGCAATGATAGGATAATAAAACATCTAAATAAGAGTAATGGATCTTAAGTTTGTTTCTGCAAACACAGCGCCGACTTTTCTTCGCGCGCCTTATCTTTGTTTTTATATCTATTCCTAGGTTAAAGGCACTTTTTGCCAGTGATATTCATATCACAGTCAGAAGGTTCTTTATATCAGTGATATTATATCACATTCAGAAGGCGCTTTATATAAGTGATATCATATCACAGTCAGAAGGAGCTTTATATCAGTGATATCGTACCACAGTCAGAAGGCCCTTTATATCAGTGGTATCATATCACAGTCAGAAGGCGCTTTATATCAAGATATCATATCACAGTCAGAAGGCGCTTTATATCAAGATATCATATCACAATCAGAAGGCGCTTTATATCAGGGATATCATATCACAGTCAGAAGACGCTTTATATCAGTGATATCATATCACAATCAGAAGGTGCTTTATATCAGTGATATCATATCACAGTCAGATGGCCCTTTCTATAAGTGATATCATTTCACAGTCAGAAGGCGCTTTATATCAGTGATATCATATCCCAGTCAGAAGGCGCTTTTTATCAGTGATATCAATTCACAATCAGAAGGCGCGTAATATCAGTGATATCATATCACTGTCAGAAGGCGCTTTATATCAGTGATACCATATCACAATTACAAGGCGCTTTAAATCAGTGATATCATATCACAGCCAGAAGGCGTTTTATATCAGTGATATCATAACACAGTCGGAATGCGCTTTATATCAGTAATGTCATATCACAGTCAGAAGGCCCTTTATATAAGTGGTATCATATCACACTCAGAAGGCGCTTTATATCAGTGATATCATATCGAAGTCAGAAGGCGCTTTAGATCAGTGATATCATATCACAGTCAGTAGGCGCTTTATATCAGTGATTACATATCACAGTCAGGAGGCGCTTTATATCAGTGATATCATATCACAGTCAGAAGGCGCTTTATCTCAGTGATATCATTTCACGATCAGAAGGCGCTTTATATCAGTGATATCATATCACAATTACAAGGCGCTTTAAACCAGTGATATCATATTACAGCCAAAAGGCGTTTTATATGAGTGTTATCATATCACAGTCGGAATGCGCTTTATATCTGTGATATTATATCACAGTCAGAAGGCGCATTATATCAGTGATATCATATCACAGTCAGAAGGCGCTTTATATCAGTGATATTATATCACAGTCAGAAGGCGCTTTATATCAGTGATGTCATATCACAGTCAGAAGGCGCTTTATATCAGTGATATCAATTCACAATCAGAAGGCGCGTAATATCAGTGATATCATATCACAGTCAGAAGGCGCTTTATATCAGTGATACCATTTCACATACCGGTGGCGCTGTTTATCAGTGATATCATATCACAGTCAGAAGGCGCTTTATATCAGTGATATCATATCACAGTCAGAAGGAGCTTTATATCAGTGATATCGTACCACAGTCAGAAGGCGCTTTATATCAGTGATATCATATCAGAGTCAGAAGGCGCTTTATATCAAGATATTATATCACAGTCAGAAGGCGGTTTATATCAGGGATATCATATCACAGTCAGAAGGCGCTTTATATCAGGGATATCATATCACAGTCAGAAGGCGCTTTATATCAGTGATATCATATCACAATCAGAAGGTGCTTTATATCAGTGATATCATATCACAGTCAGAAGGTCCTTCCTATAAGTGATATCATTTCACAGTCAGAAGGCGCTTTATATCAGTGATATCATATCCCAGTCAGAAGGCGCTTTTTATCAGTGATATCAATTCACAATCAGAAGGCGCGTAATATCAGTGATATCATATCACTGTCAGAAGGCGCTTTATATCAGTGATATCATTTCACATACCAAAGGCGCATTATATCAGTGATATCATATCACAGTCAGAAGGCGCTTTATATCAGTGATATCATATCACGGTCAAAAGGCGCTTTATATCAGTGATATCATATCACAATTACAAGGCGCTTTAAACCAGTGATATCATATTACAGCCAAAAGGCGTTTTATATGAGTGTTATCATATCACAGTCGGAATGCGCTTTATATCTGTGATATTACATCACAGTCAGAAGGCGCATTATATCAGTGATATCATATCACAGTCAGAAGGCGCTTTATATCAGTGATATCATTTCACATTACGAAGGCGCATTATATCAGTGATATCATATCACAGTCAGAGGGCGCTTTATATCAGTGATATTATATCACAGTCAGAAGGCGCTTTATATCATTGATATCATATCACAGTCAGAAGACGCGTAATATCAGTGATATCAAATCACTGTCAGAAGGCGCTTTATATCAGTGATATCATTTCACATACCGAAGGCGCATTATATCAGTGATATCATATCACAGTCAGAAGGCGCTTTATATCAGTGATATCATATCACAGTCAGAAGGCGCTTTATATCAGTGATATCATTTCACATAACGAAGGCGCATTATATCAGTGATATCATATCACATTCAGAAGGCGCTTTATATCAGTGATATTATATCACAGTCAGAAGGCGTTTTATATCAGTGATATCATATCACAGTCGAAATGCGCTTTATATCAGTGATGTCATATCACAGTCAGAAGGCCCTTTATATAAGTGGTATCATATCACACTCAGAAGGCGCTTTATATCAGTGATATCATATCGAAGTCAGAAGGCGCTTTAGATCAGTGATTACATATCACAGTCAGTAGGCGCTTTATATCAGTGATTACATATCACAGTCAGTAGGCGCTTTATATCAGTGATATCATATCACAGTCAGAAGGCGCTTTATCTCAGTGATATCATTTCACGATCAGAAGGCGCTTTATATCAGTGATATCGTACCACAGTCAGAAGGCGTGATCCGCGATATCATTTCAGATACCGATGGCGCATTATATCAGTGATATCATATCACAGTCAGAAGTTAAACGTCTTTAAATTCAATAGCATCATTTAAAACCTGATAAATTTACAGCATGGACCAGACATGCACGTTTCGGGTACTAAACCCTCGTCAGTGATCCTCAGTCTAAAAAATGAAATATGGCCAAAAAGTATGAAAATTATTATGTCCAAAAATTACCAAAAGACGTAGCAGAATGGGTGGGATATGATGCCACAGGACCCACGTTTTAGAAATTTCAAGAAATTTTGTAACAGAAAATTTCAAATGCATTGAATAGACGGACGATCAACCGAAGTTGATCGAACTTGGCTACATGTGCCCTCGGGGACTCTTGGTCCACCAGCAGTGACACTCACCAAGTAGTTCAAATGTTAAACGTCTTTAAATTCAATAGCATCATTTAAAACCTGATAAATTTACAGCATGGACCAGACATGCACGTTTCGGGTACTAAACCCTCGTCAGTGATCCTCAGTCTAAAAATGAAATATGGCCAAAAAGTATGAAAATTATTATGTCCAAAAATGTACCAAAAGACGTAGCAGAATGGGTGGGATATGATGCCACAGGACCCACGTTTTAGAAATTTCAAGAAATTTTGTAACAGAAAATTTCAAATGCATTGAATAGACGGACGATCAACCGAAGTTGATCGAACTTGGCTACATGTGCCTTCGGGGACTCTTGGTCCACCAGCAGTGACACTCACCAAGAAGTTCAAATGTTAAACGTCTTTAAATTCAATAGCATCATTTAAAACCTGATAAATTTACAGCATGGACCAGACATGCACGTTTCGGGTACTAAACCCTCGTCAGTGATCCTCAGTCTAAAAAATGAAATATGGCCAAAAAGTATGAAAATTATTATGTCCAAAAATGTACCAAAAGACGTAGCAGAATGGGTGGGATATGATGCTACAGGACCTTTATATCAAAGGCGCTTTATATCAATGATATCATATCACAGTCAGAAGGCGCTTTTTGTCAGTGATATTATATCAGAGTCGGAAGGCGCTTTATATAAGTGATATCCTATCACAGTCAGAAGGCGCTTTATATCAGTGATATCATATTAAAGTCAGAAGGCGCTTTATATCAGTGATATCATAGTACAATCAGAAGGTGCTTTATATCAGTGATATCATACCAGAGTCGGAAGGTGCTTTATATCAGTGTATATGAATGATATAATTTTACAGACAGAAGGCGCTTTATATCAGTGATACCATAGCGCAGTCGGAAGGCGCTTTATATCAGTGATATCATATCACAGTCGGAGGGCGCTTTATATCAGGGATATCATATCACAGTCGGAAGGCGCTTTCTATCATTGATATCACTTCACAGTCAGAAAGCGCTTTATATAATTGATATCATATCACAGTCGGAAGGCTCTTTATATCAGTGATATCATATCACAGTCGGAAGGCGCTTTATATCAGTGATATTATATTACAGTCGGAAGGCGCTTTATGTCAGTGATATCATATCACAGTCGGAAGGCGCTTTATATCAGTGACATCATATCACAGTCGGACGGCGCTTTATATCAGTGATATCATAGCACAGTCGGAAGGCGCTTTATATCATAAACCATTTGTGTCCGAATAATTTGGAGTGTCTTTAACTTGTCATACTGATACCCTCAACATTGAATTTACAGATTTTTGTGCAGTCTGTCATCTTTGATGACAGAAAAATATATATATATATAAATACCTAGTCTAGAGGTGAAACACTCTGAAACTAGTGAACAATATCTGAAAGTCAGAATTATTGTCTTCCGCCAACAATGTCGGTCTAATAAGTTAATGAGAGTCAAACACAAAGCCGAAAGCAGATTCTATAAACTACATTCTAATATGACTTGATTCTTTTTCCCTATTAAGACAACAGACGCGAGCCGGGCTCTATTCTCCAATATAGGCCCTATAGTGATAAGCCATGCCTACCCATTTTCTGAAAGCAGATAAACCGGTAGGAACTGGTTTTTACAAAGAATCGATTTTTAATACTTTCATCAAAAGGTTTAAGTTTGGTCATCACTAGAATAGAAATAAAAAATGACAAGCCGGGCTCTATTGTCTCATAATGCCCTCGCGTCCTCAGCCAATCACATTTATCACCTCGCCCGCTGACGCGGCTCGGTAATAAATGTGATTGGCTGAGGACGCTGGGGCATTAAGAGACAATAGAGCCCGGCTTGTCATTTTTTATTTCTTAAATCAAAAGGTTTGTAAACGAATTTTGGTATAAAAAAATTCTCACGCGAAAAGAAAATATGGACAAACAGACAGAGACAATGTCACAGCTGCACACAATCACAATGACAACTTATCTAATGAACCATCTGGAAGGCATAATATGCATTATAGGGGGCGGTGTTAAAATGCGCCGTAATAATTATTTTCATATATCACATGAATCATGTTATGGCGTGTTCATATCTCAATTGATACTTTATGCCAGAGCAAGCACCAAATATACAGATTTTGATCTGAGAGCTAAGTGTTTTTCAGATTAGCTTCTCAGTCAGGGATATGTTTGTGACCGACTAACATCGCCACTGAGGAAGTTTTACGGTCGATACAGGGAATTCGTCATACACTATGAAGTCCCATTGCCCATAATGGTGAATGATATTCTGTCGTAGACCATTTGAACCATCCAACCACTGCCTATACTTGTATCTTCCGAAATGGAGGTAACCTCATGTGATAATTCTACTGAATTGAAGCGATGGGTGTTGTATGCAAGCAGGAGACGCTGACTCATCCTGAGCACCTAGTCTCACTCCCATATTACTTTCAAACCACACGAGGGGTTTCACAGTAGGTGTTTGAATATTTGTCCCTGACATGGTTGACACAGCACTTTCTATATAGACTAACCTCAGACACTGCATGTATTTTATATCATGTTTTCATTTTCGTGCGTGAACATCGACGGTGGGGGCGGCTAGCAGGGGATGCTTACTCTTCCCGGGTACCTGATCCCACCTCCAGCTTGCTAGGGGTCCGACGATGCTCTATATTGTGAGTGCTGTTGAGGTTATTGTCAGGATCATCTTTATCCGATATTGGGAGTTCGCTTCTTTTAATGTAGTAGAGGTCTTTGTTTGTTTGTGTTGGTTCCTGTTTTATCCTGATTTTGTTTGCTTTCGGTTTACGAAGGAGTTGTTAAGATATGGGCCGTATTTAGCCCTGAATCTCGTACCGTATTTCTTCCGCATGACGATTCATATGTTGAAAAAAAGCAATCATCATTGAAATATGATGTATTTGAGGACTTTTTATATGTTTTACATTTTGGTGAATTACTCTCTTAAGATTATAAAATTAAGGTCAGAAGAAGTAGGGGTACTCGGATAGGAAAACTGATAAAATCGACCAAAAAACGTATAAATATAATAATATTTTACATAAGATGGATAAATATTTACTAAAAGACATCAAATATGTCTACATTGTATATCAAAAATAGATTTCGAACGTTATATCTACTTTAATTGGCAAATAATGAAATCCGGAACTCAAAATACGGTCTCGCTTTGTATTCAGTGGCTACAATGTAAGCCTTTTTGCGCGAAATACACACTGACGAAGAAATAAACATCGCTCTTGCTCAATTCGTTCCCAATTCTTGAATATTCTTTACAAAAATGCACACCCTTCCTTTTTTGGTTTTTCGTCTCTGGGGTAGTGTTCCCCCGGAGATACAGAACCTCACTTTTCCAGAAAAATTTGTGTCATGGATATACACCTCCAGTAAAAGTGGCATTCTGTATATCCGGGGGGTAACAATGTTAAAAAAAAAACTTTTTCGTTTTCTATTGATTTCTACAGGAAAAATACAAGTTCTGACCAAAATATTAGCAAAATTATACAAAACAGATAAAAAATCACTTCAGATTCTGATGGGATGCCATATAGGTATACATTTTACGAAGAATTTTTTTTTTTAATTTTCATTTTCAAACTCCAACTTTTCAGGGCTGATTTTACGTCTTATGTTAACAGCTCCTTTCTGAATTATCGATTTTGTGCTGTATATTGGGATGTGGTCATTATCCATATTCGTCATTACATATCCAATGCAGTGCATGTATTTTATGTCTTGTTTTGGTTTAATCTTCGTGCATGAACATCCACGGCGGGTGCGGCTAGCCAACAGGGATGCTTACTCCTCCCGGGCACCTGATCCCACCTCTGTCTTGCTAGGAGTCCGTCGATGCTCAAGTTGGTGCTCTATTGTAAGTGCTGTTGAGATTATCGTCTGGATCTTCTTTAACTCATTATAGTATCCAAATAGGTAGATCAAAGCCCATCGCATTGTCTTTCTTAGTGTAACACAAAGTTTGTACAGAATCATAGTAAACAATAATCTAGGTAGATTTCAACCTTTTGCCTTGCCAGAAGAAATAAGGAGACAAATGATGACTATAAAGCAAACATAGGAGGATGTGCTCCTTAATATGATCTAAAGTCAGAGACCAAATAAAGACGCAATTAAATTTACAAAATTAAAAGAATAAACATCAAAGAAGCACCTATCAGTTATTCAGTCTCAAAGTCGAGAAGGCAAGCGAAAATCATTAGAAATTCCATTACAACGGTTGCGAACCTCGGAATGAATAACAATCAGAAGTGAGACCAGTTGCCCGGGAGAGTCAGCGTCTTCTGATTGCATGCAAAACCAGTCAGAACAGCTCCATGAAAACTTGTCACATTCGGTGATGGTCTCGATGTACATAGTGATGTATAAAAATATTCCCGCCAGGTGATTATGACAGTCATTCAATCTCGATCGAGAATGTAACTATATAGACATAACGTCAGACAGTGCATGAAGTTTTTATATTTTCATTTCCATACTTCATAAACATCATAAACATCGACGGCGGGTGCGGCTAGCCAATAGGGGATGCTTACTCCTCCCGGGCACCTGATCACACCTCTAGCTTGCTAGGGGTTCGTCGATGTTTAATTTTGCGGTCTATTGTGAGTGCTATTGAGATTATCGTCAGGATCTTCTTTAACTCATTATCATTCTGGAAAGGGGGATCATATATTATGACAAAATATGCATAATGACCATATCCCTGTATACAGCACAAAATCGATAATTCAGAAAATCAGAAACCGAAGGCATACAAAATCAGGGTAAAACGGAAACCAAAGCAAACAAACAAAAACCTCAACCATATGAAAAGAAGCGAACTCCCGATATGAGAGTGAAAACAGGTGCCCAGGAAGAGTAAGCATCTCCTGCTTGCATGCAACACCCGCCGCTTCCATTCGGTAGAACTGTCACATCCGGTTACATCCATTTCGGAAGACATAGAGTACAATCTTTGGTTGGATGGTTCAATTGGTCTATGTCGGAATATAATCCACCATTCTGGAGAGTGGGACATCATAGTGTATGACGAGTTCCCCATATCGACCGTAGAACTTCCTCAGTGACGATGTTAGTCGGTTACAAACATATCCCTGACTGAGAAGCTTATCTGAAAGACGCCTAGCTCTCAGAACAAAATTCTAATATTTGGTACTTGCTCTGGCATAGCGTATCAACTGAGATATAAACACACATGCCATTATTATATCCTCAAAGAGACCGAAGAATTTTCTCAATAATGATTTCAACCGTTGTGTTTTATACCGAATCAGATATCAAGGATAAAATCCCTCCTTATTTCAAATACCAGCAGGTGCCTTGCATTTCCTACACATATACATAATCTGTTGCTTCCAAAATATTATAAACGAAATTTGGCATGTTTAGATGCACATCACATCACCTTTCACAAAACCCCATACAATGCACATGTTCATCCTCTGCTTTCATCTACCAACCATGAGACCATGTCGTTACTGGTGACCTTACTGGTGACCTTACTGGTGACCTTACTGGTGACCTTACTGGTGACCTTACGTAACTGGTGTCGGTAACAAAAAGGAGGGGATCTCCAACAAGACCTAGTTACAGCACCAACAGCAAAATCCCAAAACACTAACTGCAAAAACAAAAAGAAGACATGCACAGAGAGAGGAACGCCAAATGACAGAGAAACATAAAACATAAATGACTTCACAAAAACCAACGAGGCCAATAGGGAATCGGTGCCGACTTAGGACGGCCGACTGCCACGTTAGTAACAGATGGCATGATTATCCTGGATTACAACCCTCTCACTTTTCTGAAACAAAAGAGGGAATCTCTAACAACACCAGGTTGCAGTACCCACAGCGAAACCCCAAAACACCCAAAGTCACATCAGACACAAAGGACTACACATAACCAACGAGACCAATGGGCAACCGGTGCCGACTTCAGGCGGCCATCTGCCACGGAAATAGAAAAAGGAGTGGTTATCCTGGATTACGTTCGCACAACCTTCCCACTTTTCCGATGACCTAGAGGTATCGAAGAACGTACAATTGTACAACCTCCTAACAGTCAGATGACCACACACAAACAAGACCGCAAAATGCAGGGACCCAAGCGTCACAGATGAATATGTAAATGGATATAAAAAGAGGGCGTACGTTATGCAATCCGTGCTCTGCCACCTCGAGCTCATGTATGTTATCACCCGAGGAGTCCGACTGACACTCAGAGAGGAAAGGTGGTCGGGGCCCTGTCTTCTCTAAAGAGGTTTGGACATGGCCTGTCAGGGAGTCCCGTCTTCACAGTCAGTCAGAGTGCATGTTCTAAGAATGCGCTGGTACAAGACTGTAGAGTAGTAAGTACCAAGCCTAGTTTCCGTCTGGTGACATTAGGATCACATCCACGGTATAAAAGGCGTTTAATGATTCTTACGCATTTTCGATAGTTATGTTATCTTTGATCCTTCCTATGTTGTGAATTATGTCACCATAAAATGCAGGTTGTGACTACGAAAATCCAAAACATCAGTACATACTCTAGGATTACGGATGAGCTGTGAAATGTAGATAACATAGGACAGTAATCTAGGAACATCACCTTCAAGCCAGGGGAAATTTACTGTATTATATCCAAAATAATCTCTTTTGTCATACACACTTGTATGAATCTTTCCATTAACAATTTTGATATTTAGGTCCAAAAATGATGTTACTGTGTTTGTAGCGTTTGCCTTGTTTAGAATCAATTCTTGTAGATTAACCAGAGGTCTCGAAGAACGTACAATTGTGGTGTAAAACAACCTCCTCACTGTATGATGACAACATACAAACAAGACCCCAAAACGCAGGGGCCCAAGCAACACAGATTAGAATGTAAATGGATATAAAAAGAGGGCTTACGTAAAACAGTCCGTGCTCTGCCGGCTGTTACGAGCTCATGTAGGTTATCACCCGAGGAGTCCTGCCGACATGCAGTGAGGACAGGAGGTCGAGGCCGCTGTCACAGTCAGTAAAAGTGCAATTCTTAAGAATGCGCTGGTACAAGTCTGTAGATTGATCCAGTGCCAAGCCAAGTGTCCGTCTGGTGACATAAGGATTATATCCAGGGTATAAAAGGCGTTTGATGATCCTAACAAAATTTCGATGGTAATTCTGTCTACCTTTGATCCTATAGGGATATGGTCATTATCCATATTTGTCAATTTGATCCTTCTTATTTTGCTGATCATGTCACCATTAAATGCAGGTTGCGAAATGCCCAAAGTAATATACTCTGTTGCTTGTATGGGTCCAAATTAGAAAAAAGAAGTTGACAATATTTTTTTGTAAAATTTCCAGAAAGTCGTTACTTATTTGTGATTTCAAGCGAAAACCGCGTCCTAAAATTTCTTGATACTTTGTACATTTCTACTATGAAAATCCAAAATAACAGTACATGCTCTAGCATACCGGATGAGCTGCGAAATGTATATACCATATGACGGTAATCTAGGAATATCACCGTCAAGCCAAAAAATTGTACTATGTTGAATCCAAAAATCATCTCTTTTGTCATACACACTTGTATGAATCTCTCCATTAACAATTGTGATATTAAGGTCCAAGAATGCTGTTTCTGTGTTTTTTACGTTTGCCTTGTTTAGAGTAAATTCTTGTGGATAAATTTTTTTCTTATACTTTTCAAAAACAGGATTGTCTATAGAAAGAATATCATCCAGGTACCTAGAAGTACCAATAAAACATTTCACATCATCGTGTTTTCTTTGCTTTTGAAGATTTTGGATAAATTCTTTTTCATACGTGTATAGAAATAAATCTGCAACAAGAGACGCTCAATTAGAACCCATAGGAATCCCTACAACCTGCTTGTAGAAATCCTTACCAAATCTGACTATAAATGTTGTTCAAGAGGAAGGACAAGGCAATACGAAGGTCACTACCTGTCCATGATTTGTATGATTTGTATTCTGTAGCGAAAAAACCCCTTTGATTCAGATGTACAAATATAAGTTTTCCCCTCTCTATTAAAGCACCATTTAATGAGTTTGAACAATTGAACAATACTTTTGTCGTGAGGAAGCGTGGTGTACATATATGAAAGTCGTATGAAGAAATCCTTTAGGCTTGAAATTTCTAGATTTCATTTTGTCAATCACATCCCCTGAATTTTTAATAGACCAATCTAGGTTAACATCATTCCTGTTTAGAACATTTTCACTATATTTTGATACGTGTTCCTTTCTCGCCGTGAGTCCTGACGTAAGAGTTCTGGACAAAATTGTTGTTGTGCAGTTGCTAGAATAAGCAATGTATCGAAACTTATAAGGAGACTTGTGTAGTTTTTGTATGTAGTATATTGTAGGAAGATCCAATTTAAAAATGGAGATGTTGAATGAAGAAATTTCACTGTTGTGTTTGCTCAAAATATTAGGGACACTTTCATTGCTTTTGATTTCTAGACGAAAGTTCCGAAACTAAAGTTGATATGTAGTATCGTTTTCACATGATTAAGGTGTTGTTGGCTGCTTTATTTGCAAGAGCGAAGACATATTTTTCATGTAAATTGCGTAATTTGGACTTGAAATATCTTTCAGATTTATAGTTTGGATTTTCAAAAAGATGAGGATTTTTTTGGAAGTTATCTATTTGAATATCATTTATATCCAAAAGGAGGTTTTCCAGTCATCTAGAGAATGTGATTCGACTCCTTCCGATTTACACAATCGTTTGGTATAGTTATATAGGGTTTACTGTACTACGTTGCGACGTTTAATCAAATCTATCTTGGAAATGATTCTATAATTAGGTCCTTTATTGAGAAGACTGCGGAGCTGTCTGTCCTGGATAATTAAGGTCGTTCGGTACAGGTGTCATATCGAAGTTACGTTTTACGTAAAACGAGTACATTTCGGTATGATTTATACATATTCTAAAAGCTAACTTTAAATACATTATGTTGTGCTTATTAAACCCATTTATGAAGTTGGTTTTCCTTAGTAATAACGTCACAAAGTTGGTATAGAACGCTACCTACATGGCATATATTTGCGCCGTTCGTATGCGCTAAATTGCATAATTACAACGTCAAATTAGACAAAATATACAACGGATGTTGACAAAATGCCCTAAAATGGATTTCTGAGTGATAAATCTTTTTAATCGTGAGTTTATAGTAACATTCTCTTGTAATGTGTAAAATAAACGGTGCAATTCATATTTTAACGGCTTTTCTCGACTTTTGATTTTTTATTTCCATATACTTTTAACAAATATTCAAAATCTAGTCGAAAAATCTCCTTATAAAAATTAACATCCTATGTACTAGATGTACTCTTTATGTTGATATAATAAAATCATCCAAAACATCCCCTAGTTTTTCCGCTATTCTCACTTCTATTTGCGTCGATTCTTCTATAAACGTTAACAAAAATGGGACATTTATCTTGCCGTTGTAATAATATAGATACACTATGCACTTGTACATTTTGCAAGATAATTTTCTTAAAATCATGTCATCCAAAGAAAATAATACATTGATTAGGTAAATATATAAATTTTGTGCATAAATCCACAAAATATTGCCAATAACATGGATATTATGCATGTTTTGGCATATTATTCTCCGTCATTTTGTCACATTTAGGTTAGAAAAAAATTACCTTTTTTATCCTTTATAGTTATTTTTAAAAAACGAGTCGAGAAAGATTCATTATATTCAAGTACATTTTTCTTGAAATCGTTTTGAAAACACTGATATAAAAAAATTAATCAAAACATGGACCCAATTTTTTGTTACAGGCGATAGAAATTTGGTTTTTGACACCTTTTTCGGTCATTTTGGCGAACGTCATGCGGCGACGTTGTACATACTGTAACGACGCCTGGACAGTTTTCACGCCGTCATCTTGGATTTCTTGATTTATTCAAATTACATTCCTCATGCAATTTTCATTTTGATGATTTCTAAATTTTGAAGCGATGTGCTTTATAAGTGTGCTAGAATATGACCCATTAAAAGGTGAACATGAAAAATTTTATAAGTAGGGAAGTTTTCAAAAAATCTGAATAAAATGAGACGATGTATTGAAGTCATCAGAGGTGCTGGCGATTGGGAGGGGGGTTCACTCCCATCCCTGCAACGGCCAGTTAAGTGAAGGGATGGTGCGCTTGCTTCTAACCTCTGCGGCCACGATTCTTAAAGGATTTAATGCGGTAATGTTTTTATCCGGGTACCTCGGATTCCTTCTGCTCTAAGGGACTTCCCAAGACAAAAAAAAAAAGGTTTTGTGTGTGTGTGTGTGTTGTTTTTTTTTTTTTTGTTTTTTTTTTTTTTTTTTTTTTGTTCTCCTTATTTTGATGTGAAATTTTTGGGAGGAAAGTGACATGTTTTATAGAAATATGTTAAAAATACAATGTAACTGTACAAAAATTTCACTTTTCTGTCAGAGCGTCAATTATATTTTTTACGTCACGGAAAAGGTCAATTGAAAAGTATCTCAAACTAGTGCGTTATCTGTATTGAATTTCACAAGTAAACAAAAAGAAGATCGAGGGGTTTAAAATATGCAAGAACGGCGAAGACATCTGACATTTCCTAAAGACTAGTAGACAGCAAAATAATCAGACGGATTGGGACTGACGAGCAGACAACGTGCATCCAGAATTGCAGATTTATAGCTCTATTGATAAAGGATGTTCGAAAATTTGTGTACTTTTCTTTTCTTTTCTTTCAGTCCTTCCCTACAAACAAATAAATATTTTTCCTGTTTTTACAGCATTCTGCGTACATATTTTTTGCAAGCTATATAGTACATGTACTTTACTATTGTTTGCTTTTATCAAAGGGACCCAAGTCAGAATCTAAGTTCATTTGTTGGGCCTCTCCAATGTGTTATTTTCTCACTCCGCTTTTAAACAAAGATGCCGCCGTCTGTCCGAGCAGCTTTTTTTATTTTCAATTTTTGTATTCTTTTAACCTGCAAGAAATAGTCTGTAGTCTGTCATTATCTTGTAATTCAACCTTTTTTTATCTTTTCGTAATGAGCCTTGAAACAAATGAGAATGACGTTGTCACAATGCATTCGTTTTCACAGCGAACGTAAAGCTGACGTTGCGAAAGGTTAGAGCTAATTTTTTTAACTCATTCGATTTAAGAAACAAATAAAGCTACTGTTGACATAGAAACATTTTTAGATTAAGGAGAGCTTACTCTCTAACTCATACGCTCATATATTTTCCTCCGAATAACTTTTCTCGATAACATTTACCGTGAAATTGAGATATATCATAAATTTTCGATATGATTTGCGCTTTTCTTGACATGAAACTACAGATAAAGTGTTGTAACTTGAAAATAATATCATTATAAACATAAAGAAATTTACTCTTTCATTGTAGCAGCAAAGTACTAGTGCTTATTGAACTTTTTGTGGGATGCCCAATGAAATGCATGTTAGTAACGCCGCTAAGTAGACAATTCATGCATCGCGCAAAAATAAGCCGTTTTACGAATCTGACGGTTTTTAAAAATTATTTTGCAAATAATCAAACGCAAATTTTGGTATAAAAATTCAGAAAAGATATTTCTGATTCCATAGATACCCATTTCATTTCAATCCGTTCAGAAATAAGAGAATTACGCGACGTTGAGTTTTGAAAACCTCCAAGGGATATATATGCTAGCTAGAGTTACGTTCCGTAGGTGTACAGAACTACTTTAAAAAGTCACCTGTTACAATATAGCCAGCTGGTTTATATACGTATTCAGACGTTACACATTCTCAAAAAGCAGAACTTGATTCAAGTATTTTAGGATCTGATGTTACTTTATTGTAGTTCAAAACAAAATTTCGAAAAGACTTCTTATACTTGTAACAAATAAGAGGAGGTTCTAAATTCTCAGAAAATTGAGGAATGGCACTTTGTACGCGATGATCCCGAAAAATAGTAGAGATGTTAAGAAGATCGAAACCTTTGTTAATAAATTGAATTTTTATGAATCGTCGTTTAGGAGGAATGTTTTTTGGTTACAGGATAAAGTTTATTCTGTGCGAATGCGTCAATGATATTGAGTCTGCATCAATCAGTATTTCTTAAGAATGCAACCTCTGCTTCATCCAAGATAGATTTCAATTGAACTGCTTGAACTGAGGAGAGAATGAAGCAGTTCACGTATGCCACCGTTGCGTGACATAATTAGTATTTCTTTGTGTGTACGATGTATTCTAGCTCTGTTTCTAAGTATTCTGTTTCGCCTTTTTCCATGCGACCTAAATTTTCGTTTAGCCTTAGGGCGGAATGAAAAAAACATTGATCTTTGTCGATGGCGAGGAAATGTTTTCTTGTCGATAAATTTCATCGTTTAAACCAAAGGGGTACGCAGTTAGTAATTCATTGATCCAGGCAAGTTCAGCTTGTAGTCTGCGTTTTTTAATTTCAGTTTTACTTAGATTTTTGAGTTTTGGAAACGACTGAACAGGAGAAATAATAATATCCGAAATTGAGTGGTTATATTAAATGAAGTGATTGTAAAGGAAATTTCTGTGCTTTTTGTCACGCGAGTTTCTAATCTGATATGAATGATTTCCAAAACGAGATTTTAAGGACTGGCCTTTTTCTCCTACAAATTTGGCCCCACATCCCCTGGCGTTTCATGAAATAACATAAATGACATCTTGATGTCGTTATCCCAGCAGGCATTTTAACGTTGATTCAACGTCGATTCATTGTTAATTCAACGTCGATTTTCAACGTTGAAACAACGTTGAAATTTGGTTGGAAATGAAAGTTGATATTGAATGTTGAAATTTTCGACGTTGAAGCTTCAACGTTGAAACAATGTTGAAATGACGTTGATCAACGTCGTTTAAACGTTTTTTCAACGTTGAAATAACGTCGAAAAACGTCTATTCAACGTTGAAGTATGGTTGAATTTTTGTTGAAATCTACAGGTGATGATGCGAAGCACTGATCGTTAAGTATGTTTTATTTATTGCAAATCAGATAATACAAAAGACAGCTGCATGTTGACCAGGTCAAGACAACGTCCCTTTTCCATCAACCTGGCATCTTTGTTGCTTTTTTTTTGCTGCTCAGCCTCAGACTTGCAATCAAATCTACAAATTGGACATAAAAGAAAGGAGGGGATCTCCAACAACACTAGGCTGCAGCACCCACAGCAAAATCCCCAAACACCCATGCAAAAAACACAGAACAGATACCCACAGAAAGAGACGCAAAAGGGACAAGGGACACCAACTCACAACATAGAAACATGAAACATAAAAGACTACACATAAACCAACGAGACCAATGGGCAACCGGTGCCGACTTAGGACGGCCATCTGCCAAGTAAATAGCAGACGGTGTGGTTATCCTGGATTACGTGCGCACAACCCTCCCACTATTCCGATTTCCCAGAGGTCTCGAAGAACGCACAATTATGGTGTAAAACAACCTCCTCACTGTTAGGTGACCACACACAAACAAGACCGTAAAACACAGGGGTCCAAGCATCACAGATGAATATGTAAATGGATATAAAAAGAGGACGTGCGTAATACAGTCCGTGCTCTGCCGGCTGTAGCGAGCTCATATATGTTATCACCCGAGGAGTCCGACTGACATTCAGAGAGGACAGGTGGTCGGGGCCCTGTCTTCTCTAAAGAGGTTTGGACAGGGCCCGTCATGGAGTCCCGTCGTCACAGTCAGTCAGAGTGCAAGTCTTAAGAATGCGCTCGTACAAGACTGTATATTGGTCAAGTACCAAGCTTAGTGTCCGTCTGGTGACATTAGGATCATATCCACGGTATAAAAGGCGTTTGATGACTCTGACGCATTTTCGATACATATGCTGTCTACCTTTGATCCTTCTTATTTTGTTAATTATGTCACCATAAAATGCAGGTTGTGAAATACCCAAAGTAATATACTCCGTTGCTTGTATGGGTCCGAATTTCAAAAGAAGTTGATCATAATTTTTGTAAAATTTCCAGAAAGTCTTTACTAGTTTGTGAAAGCGAAAACCTTGACCTAAAAGTTTCTTTGTAATTTGTAGATTTCTATTATGGAAATCCAAAACATCAGTACATGCTCTAGCATACCGGATGAGCTGTGAAATGTAGATACCGTATGACGGTAATCTAGGGACATCACCGTCAAGCCAGGGAAAATTTACTATGTTGAATCCAAAATCATCTCGTTTGTCATATACACTTGTATGAATTTCTCCATTGACAATTTTGATATTTAGGTCCAAAAATGGTGTTTCAGTGTCTGTAAAGTTTGCCTTGTTTAGAGTCAATTCTTGTGGATAAATAACATCTTTATACTTTTCAAAAACAGGATTATCGATAGTAAGAATATCATCCAGGTACCTAGAAGTACCAGTGAGGCATTTCACATCATCATGTTTTCTTTGCTTTTGAAGATTTTGAATAAATTCTTTTTCATATGTGTATAAAATAAATCTGCAACAAGAGGCGCACAATTTGTACCCATAGGAATCCCTACAACCTGCTTGTAGAGATTCTCACCAAATCTTACATAAATGTTGTCCAAGAGGAAGGACAAGGCACTACACAGGTCGCTACATGTATAAGAAACAATGGAAACAAAATTTTATTAAAAATTGTTTTCCTTCGGGCTTCGTTCTCTCCAATTTTCTTATCTGACTTTTGATGGAAAAAGGAAACTTGTATTTAAATAACTTTAATTTGCGAAATATAGTTATGAAACGTTAAAATCCATTTACAAACATCGCCCCCCCCCCCCCCCAATTTGTAGGCGTATAAGGAAGAGAAAGGGATGGGGAGGGGCATGTCTCACCTTAGAGTTAAAAAAAGTGCCTTGTTTACCCTCATATATATCAATAATATTTAAAATGCAATCAGAATGCCGAGTTCCTAAACCCCATACGACATTCCTTATTTTGATATTTAGACGGGGATTTTTTTTTTCGGGCGGGGAAGGGGGGCTGGTCGAGAACCTCCGGTAAATTGCTAAAAAGGATGCTTTTTCCTTTGTTTAATGAGTCAACCAATCCAGTCGTCCACATTTGTTTTACATGTAAGGTGTAAATTAAGTTCATCGACCAGTTATACATTTCTAAGTGAGAATTAAAAAAATTAATTAGATGCGTAACATGCAGACAATAAGTCTCTTACGAAATAAAGTTAGAAGTTTGAACAATGGAGATTCAATCGATCGAATACATGATCGTACATTCTTAAGACAAAACCTTTTTTTCGTCAATGACATAAATTGAAAAATACTACAGTGACCAAACTTAGATTGAATGAATTCAGCCTCGTACGAGTGAAGGAAAATGTCGGCAAGAAGTGGGGCATAATTAGTCCCCATTGGAATTCCGACAATTTGCTGGAAGACCTTTCCTCCAAACACCACAAAAATGTTGTCGATCAGAAAGTTTAACATCTGAATAATATCTGTTTCAGTGTACTTATATTCAGAATCGGACTTTTCTTTTACAAAGTAGGTTTTGTCATAGTTAAGAACAATAAATTGGTATTTGCGATGAAATTTCTACTATGAAAATCCAAAACATCTGTACATGCTCTAGCATACCGGAAGAGCTGTGAAATGTATATACCGTATGACGGTAATCTAGGAACATCGCCGTCAAGCCAGGGGAAATTTATACTATGTTGAATCCAAACTCATCTCGTTTGCCATACACACTTGTATGAATTTCTCCATTTACAATTTTGATATTTAGGTCTTAAAATGTTTAGGTCCTTATTTGGCACAAGAAGTGCATTAATTGGCCACGTAATCTTTGACTTTATGTTTATGTAAACGTCTTCATATTGAATAGCATCATTTAAGAACAGATAAATTGGCAACATGGACCAGACATGCACGTTTCGGGTACTTAACCCTCGTCAGTGATCCTTAAATCTAAACAATGTAACATGCCAAAAAATATGAAAGTTACTATGTCGAAAAAGCGTACCGAAAGACGTAGCAGTATGGGTGGGATATGATGCTACAGGATCTACGTTTTAGAAATTTCAAGAAATTTTGATAACAGAAATTTTAGAATGCGTTGAAGAAACGATCAACCGAAATTGTTCGAACTTGGCTACATGTGCCCTGTTTACTTGTCTCATCTGTGTTGCTTTTTGTTGTGTGTAGTGTAGTGTGTGAGGGTGTGTGTGTGTGTGTGTGTGTGTGTGAGGGTGTGTGTGTGTGTGTGTTGTGTGTGTGCTGTAACTGAGTCCTCTAGAATACATTTTGTAACTCCTCCTCGCTTATATCATCTGTATCATAGTACTTCAAAATCCCCTTTTTGTATCTCTCCTCTTATTTCGTGTTGTAGTGTGTAGATAGTTATACAACTCCCGTTTTTTAATGTGTTTAGTTCCATCTTGTTCTTCGTTTTTCTTATGCCCTCTAATTTCATATCTATTTACTTATCAATTTATTTTTGCTCGGGCTGCTGTGTCATGCTGTGTTGTTTTATGGTCATCTTACAGTGAGGAGATTATTTAACATCACCTTTGTGCGTTTTTCTATACCCCAGGTTAACCGTTAAAGTGGGAGCGTTGTGCCGCTTAATCCAGATAACCACACCATTTACTGCTTAAATCTTAAAGTACCACTATTGTCTGGTGCATTAAAATTGATTTGAAATGTTGTTCAAGAAGATAGTGAGTAGGAACACTTCAATTTCTCCATTATCTAACACTAACAGTGTGTGTTTTGTGGATATTGTTTTCAGCTTCGAGCGTGGACATCGACGGCGGGTGCGGCTAGCCAAACAGGACATGCTTACTCCTCCCGAGCACCTGGTTCCACTTTTAGCTTACTAGGGGTCCGTCGATGCTCAATTTAATGCTCAATAGTGAGCGATGTTGGGGTGTCGCCATAATCTTCTTTAATCAACTCATTACTTTCTTTTGCTGTGTTGAACAGTAAAACGCGTTACTGAATGTATCAAGTGTATTATCTCCTTTCTTGTCAACTCTGTTGCCTGAAAGAAGCTTTATTTTTACCCTATACATATTTTATTGTATAAGTGACTTTCCTTTATTTCATCCTATCATTAAATGAAATCCTCAGAATGAATGCTCCGTACGTTTTACACTCTGCTCAAACAATTAAAGGAGCGACGTTTTTCATTGTATTATGATGAAATATCATTTTGGATAAGTACGGTTATCTTATAGTGTTTTATCATGTTAAACGTCTTCAAATGGAATAGCATCATTAATTGGCAGCGTGGACCAGACATGATTAACTAAGAAATGAGCATAACAAAAATATGTCTCAATGTATTTTTGTTCATTTCATAGAAGAAACGGCTGCAAACATCTGCAATATGTAGATACAAACCTTGCTAGCTTAATGTTTTGAGTAGTGTATTTTATGAACTATGTTACTTATTCTACCCAACACGTTTGGGGTGCATTCTTGACAAAGCAGGTACACAATTAAGGAAAAGCATAAAAATCGAATTTCACAGTTTCACAATTTATGGATTGTTTAAAATAATTTTAAACAACAAACTATTAACCCCTTTCTATTTAGATGGAACCTCAAACGCTCATAGAATAAAATAAAATGTACCAAGCCTTCGTGAGCTTTTCTTCAACTAGCTACAAACAAGATGCCCAAGTGGGCCAAATCGCTCATCTGATTTGCAAACAAAATAATGATAGTGGACAATTTGGTAGAGGACATTCAGAACTTGCTTCCAGTAACGTTTCATAAAATTCTGTGTAGCAGTTTCAGAGGAAAATGTGTCATCTAATCCGAGCCCTGGGCGGCCATATTTTTTTATCGGTCGGAATGAAGAAACACAAACTTCGTAGAGGACATTGAGTACTTGCTTCCTGAAAGGTTTTATGAAATTCTGTGCAGCGGTTGCAGAGGAGATGTTGAAAATGTTTCAGCCAATCGGAGCCCTCAGCGGCCATATTTGTTCACCGATCGGCACGACAAACACAAACTTGGTAGAAGACCTTGAGTTCTTGCTTCCTGTAAGGTTTTGTGAAATTCCGTGCAGCAGTTGCAGAGGAGATGTCAAAAATGTTAAAAGTTTACGCCGGACGGACGACGGAAGGACGATGGACCGGCGGGCGGCGCGTTATGACAATAACTCACTTGAGCTTCGTTCAGGTGAGCTTAAAACCCCGGATTTAATAATTGTTTTCTTTAAAATGAGGTATGGATGGAGTTTTCTAAGCTATTTCAGACAAAAAAATCACAGGCAGATAATAATTTGACAAATTCTGTACTTGTCTGCTCTATTTTCACATACGGTTGTTCTGTTATTGTTAAATTGCTCCGTAATCCAAATTACCACACCATTTGCTAAAAGCAGATGGCCGCCCAAAGTCAGCGCCGGGTGCACATCGGTCTCCTTCCTTTTATGTGTTGTCATTAATATTTGATGTTTCTGTACGTCTGTTCCGATTGTTTTGTTTGATGTACTAGTGAATATTGTCATGTCTTTTTGCAATTTGTAGCTTCGTCTGATGTCAATCATATGTCACTTTCTTGTGGGTTAGTTTCGTTGGGTGAGTGCAGGGTGGTCAAGCTGGAGACCATTCCCTTTTCCTTATTTATACTTTGCTCACTATTGGCTTTTAAAAGCAAATGAATTAAAGAATATCCTGACGAAAATCTCAACAGCACTCACAATAGAGCACAAAATTGAGCTTCGACGGACCCCTAGCAAGCTCGAGGTGCGACCAGGTGCCCGGGAGGAGTAAGCATCCCCTGATGGCTAGCCACACCCGCCGTTCATACACGGAAATTAAAAACATATAAAATGTATGCTCTGTCTGAGGTTATGTCTATATAGAAAGTGTTATGGCGACCATGTCAGGAAAAATTATTCAAAACATTTACTGTCAAACCCCTCGCGGGGAACTTTTTTTTACGAGCTCCACACGGCAAAGGGCATAAGTGTGACATAAATGAGTTAAAGATAATCTCAACAGCTCTCACAATAGAGCACAAAAACACTCAGGCAGAAAAAAGAAGGTCAGATGCTGCATCTGATGATGCATGGGTCAGCCTAAGCATCAGGAGATGAATTACTTGTGCAAGTTTGGTCACTGTAGCATCAGTACTTTGTCAGATACTGAGTTACCCAAAAAACTTTAACCAGACACGGATGCGAGTCACTGAACTGGAAAGTGTAAGTTAGATGCGGCATTTGATGCATGGGTTCACATCAGCATCCCAAGATGAATCAATTTTGCAAGTTTTGTTACTGTAGCATCAGTACTTTATCAGATACTGAGCTACTCCAAAAACTTTTACAGGATGGAGGGGGGGGGGGCGCGGTCGCGAACGCTGGGGGTATAGCATAAGCTCATCTCAACTTCTTCCAGGTGAGCTAAACTTATATCGGAAAATGCCTATACATCCCATTCTCTCCGAGCATCAAGCTTGTAACCGATTCATGGCAGTATTTATTGTCAGATGAAATTAAATGAATATATGATATCAGCTTGCATTAGGGGGAATTGGGGATATCAGGGGAGGGAGCAAAATATCCTAATACTTGTATTACCTGGACACTAGAATACTTGTTTTATGTACTACTCTGTAATAGTACAGTACGGATTAAAATAAGCAAATATGACCATCACTCCTCTGCGATTTCAATGTATTCAATCTTATATCAGGATACTATGTAACCTTTTGTACACAACTCCCATATCCCTTCTTTTCATGTGGTGGAGGTTTTTGTTTGTTTGTTTTGGTTCCTGTTTTATCCTGATTTTGTATGTCTTCGGTTGCTGATTTTCTGAATTATCAATGTTGTGCTGTATACAGGGACATGGTCATTATCCATATTTGTCATTTATACTAAGTAAACCCTCGCTGTTTACAAAGACTTATGTTCATTTGTGAAGGTTAAAACGTATCAGAAAGACGAAACAGATTGTGGAAACGAAAAATGAATATAACAAATAGAATTGTGACGGTTACGAAAATAATGATCGGACAAGTTTGGACTTAAAAATACTTAAATTTTTATTTATTTTTGAGAAAATTTCCAAAGCCTACGCGCGAGGTGGACGTTATTACATACCTGAGCTCGCTACAGCCGGCAGAGCACGGACTGTATTACGCATTCCCTCTTTTTATATCCATTTACATATTCACCTGTGTTTCTGGGGCCTCTACGTTTCGCAGTCTTGTTTGTGTGATGTCATCTTACAGTGAGGAGGTTGTTTTACACCACAATTGTACGTTCTTCGAGACCTCTGGGTAATTGGAGAAGTAAGAGGGTTGTGCGCACGTAATCCAGGATAACCACACCATTTGCTACTTGCGTGACAAATGGCCGTCCAAAGTCGGCACCGCTTGCCCATTGGTATCATCGGTTTATGTGTAGTCTTTTGTGTTTGATGTTTACATGTCTTGTGTCTCTTTTCCGTCTCGTGCTGTACTCGTCTTATGAGTTTTTGAATCGGGTGTTTTGCTGTTTTGCTGTTGATACTGCAACGGGGTCTTGTTGGAGATCTCCTCCCTTCTCTTAGAAATATGATATTACAATAAAAATGGAAACTTCTAAGTTGCGCATGCGTATTACCATGATTTCAAATTAAAAAAAAAATAATTAGGATCTACATAACTCGATTTAATTTTTTAGTAGGCAGTGAACAAACAATTAAACCTTTCCCAACTGATGAGTAGAAAGTTAGATTGAAAGAGCTCTGCGAACAACTCATTTTTTACGAAATGAGTATATTTACAAATGTAAATTCGAATAAAAGATGTTAAACGTCTTCAAATTCGATAGCATCATTAAAGAACAGATAAATTTACAGTATGGACCAGACATGCACGTTTCGATTACTTAACCTTCGTCAGTGATCCTCCATCTAAACAATGTAAAAAAAATGTCAAAGGGTGTGAACACTATTATGTCCAAAAATGAACCGAAAAACGTAGCAGGATTGGTTGGATATGATGCTACAGGACCCACATTTTAGAAATTCTAAGAATTTTTGATAACAGAAATTTTCGAATGCTATGTTTTGTATAACCGGGATTTTTTTAACGTTTTTTATGTTTCTTTACCCAATGAGACCAAAACACATTGAATTAGATAATTCAATTAGGAATTCCAATGGGGACAATGTGCCCCATTCTTTGCCGACATTTTTCTTTACTCGTACGAAACTGAATTCATTCAATCTCTGGTCTCTGAAGGGAAAAGATACTTAGCTTCTGACTTCAACTTCAATTACAGATACATAGACGATGTGTTGTCCATCAATAACCCAAAATTTGCAGATTACCTTAGCAGTATCTATCCTTCAGAGCTTGAAGTCAAAGAAACAACAGAGACAAATAATTCAAGCATCCTAATTGGACATAATGTTGTCCTACGACACTGATGGTCACATGAACACCTCACTCTATGACAAACGTGACGACTTCAATTTCAGCATTTCAAACTTTCCTTTTCTGAGTAGCAACATCCCTTCGTCGCCTGCTTATGGCGTGTTAATATCTCAGTTGTATCTATGCCAGAGCAGGTACGAAATATACGGATTTTGTTCTGAGAGCTAGGCGTCTTTCATATAAGCTTCTCAGTCAGGGATATGTTTGTGACCGACTAACATCGTCACTGAGGAAGTTCTACGGTCGATACGGGGAATTCGTCATACACTATGATGTCCCACTCTCCAGAATGGTAATTGATATTCTGTCATAGACCATTTGAACTATCCAACCAAAGATTGTACTCTATGTCTTCCGAAATGGAAGTTACCGGATGTGACAGTTCTACCGAATTGAAGCGGCGGGTGTTGCATGCAAGCAAGAGATGCTTACTCTTCCTGGGCACCTGGTCTCACTTCCATATCGGGGGTTCGCTTCTTTTCATATGGTTGAGGTTTTTGTTTGTTTGCTTTGGTTCCTGTTTTATCCTGATTTTGTATGTCTTCGGTTTCTGATTTTCTGAATTATCAATTTTGTGCTGTATACAGGGATATGGTTATTATCCATATTTATGTTATAAAGTTTTAAATCAATAGAATTTCATTCTGTAAAACGATGCTTTTACTCTTGATATTTTATGTACTTTATATTTTATATACTTTATATTATATTTTATATACTTTATATTTTATATACTTTATATTTGTTGAGGATATCACCTGGCTAACAGATAGACCGTTTCTAATTTGTAAATGTTCCTGATGAATTGACTTTGCAGATAAAAAATGAAAACAAAATAGACAAACATGTTCCAATATCTGTTTGACGATTTATTTCACTGATTCCAATTTTACGCTCATTTGCATTAATGGCGATCATCAGGAAAGCAAATACGTTCACTGTACGTCTGCGCGTCGTTCTGATCCTCAAAGTAGAATACGCTATCATCCTTGCGTACTTGATTCAGGCTACAAGTATTGGTGGTTGTACCCTCTGTATATTGAACCGACAGACAAACGTAATCTGTCTGCTCACGGCAAAGGTCCTGACACTCAGACAAGGTTAAGGTTGGTGAGTTAATGCTCTCGGTCTGAACACTAAAGATAACGGATCCTTCAATAGTGAAAAAATCGTCTGATACGCCATTCGTGCAGCCTGAAAGGTAAATATCACGGTGTAGGAACGCCCCTGTTCAGGACCAGTAACCATACATATACGATAAGTACCTTTGAATTTGAATTTTATTGACTAGAATTACCGAAACCCTATATGTATATTGTCCAGTGTTATGATTATTTTGTTTTATATCCCCTATAATGAAGTTGAGTGATATTTACATGGTGTGTAAGGCGCCAATAAAATATGATAAGTACAGAACTCCTACAGTGGCTGCATAAAAGCGCACAGTTCGTGCTTACTATTTTTTCAATATTTTAGCTTTATTTCTATAAATATACAATCAAATTTGTGTTCACGGAGTACAAGGTTATGTAAGCTTACTTTAAATATGGAACTTGTCACAGTGGACATACATAGGGACTCAAAATTCACAATTAAACGATAAATTTCACTGTATTCAATTGATTATATTCTTTAAACTGCAATTTTATGATGATCTAATTCAATTAAATCACGAAGTACTACCTGTCTATGAAGTGTCAGTCTGAAGGAAATGTTCTATACTGAATTTATAGCAGTATACCTTCTAGTGCGTACGCCTTAGATGGATATTAAATTGACACATGTATATCTCTAACCTCGGAAATCGCCAAAAAAAATCTTATATAGTACGAAAGCGTTCCTACACTGTGAATATTGTATATTTAATAGCAGTTCTCTGTAAGGACCAAAATAATATCAATAGTACGTGGAAATAGCATGTCTCCAATTTTGGAGATTTTTGGTAAGGAAGGTGTATATGATGTACTGAGACAAAAATAAACTTCCTTTTTACAAAATAAGTTTTCGTTGCCATGGAAACCATGTTTGAAATTTTACACATCAGTAGAATACTTGTAATATGTCATTTTTACAAGGCTAGTTTCCATGGTAACAGCTATTATAGACAATTGATATTTTCTTAAATTTTCTCTTTATATCTTTCTATGTATAAATACTACACAAGAAGTATGCTTTCGCCCGCTATTCTTTTTGACAGATTGCTCAAAATGTATGCAAAAACCTGTTTTGAAGAGGCCCTTTTTCAGACCGAAAAAGCTCTTAATTTAACATGATTTTGCTCACTTTTAAGGGCAAATAAATTGAAATGTCAGGCTAACTTGATTTCTACTGCCAATTATCTTTTAAGTTTAATCCTTGATCTTTAAGAAAATGTTAAAATTTGAGTGGGACCTCTTCACATTTTTATTCAAAAGGGTATAAAAAATGGTTACCATGGTGACATTCTGTTCAGTTCTATAACACATAGAGTAATTTACTGGGAAATTTTTAGCTATCCGTTATATATTTTTAAGCATTTTCTATTAGTGCATATAAAAGAGCATTATTGATTAAAAAATCACCTGAAAAATTTTCAAGGTCACAGGACCCAATGTCAAGGTCATCTTGAATGCAATTCACAAAATTTGGCAAAATTCTGTGATTTTTCAAAAATATGAGAGGCATTTACTCAAATATCATGTGGTATTGAGTAAAACAAACACATACATAGTGATTTTGGATATACCGCCTATTAATTGACCTAAGTTGCAAAAATCTCAAAATCAATGACATCCTTGATTTGTAGCTAGTATTTCATACATACTTATAGAAAAATGTGAGATTATCATGATTTTTGTCTGGGGCATATTTTTTTAGGAGAAATGTTCTGAACTAAAAATTGTAATGTTTTTCCACCTATCGTTCCTAATTTTAGAAAAAAAGTATTTTGGATACAAATATATGACAGTCAAGCCTAAAATTAGTAACGATGAATAACAACAAAAATGCAAATCGTATTGAAATTGGAACCTATATTTTGAATTGACCTTGAACTAGGCGTCAATGACCTTGACAAATTTTGGAAGTGCTCAAATAAAGAATAATTTCATCCGTTGTCCCTACATAAACTTAAGCAATATAAGTTATTTAAACCCTGATAACAATCAATTTGAAAAGATAAAGTCATCATGTGTCTAATGAAAAGTTGCCATGGCAACCATTTTTGACCTCAAAATGTAGGAAAACAAAACAAGGTCCCACTTATTTTTTGAGTGATTATATTTGTCACATGAAATTTATTTTGTTCTGACAACAGTGATGGTGTTATCAGCCTGACATTTTGTGTTATTTTTGCTTAAAAATGGTAAAAATTGGACAAAAATAGGCCTTAATTTTGACCTTATTTTATGGCAATTTTTGACTGATTTTGATTTGATGGGATTTGGCTAATTGAAAGAAATTTTGAAAAATTGTTAATTTTTCTTAAAATAGAGGTTTTAAAGATTATAAGTTGTTAATACCAATAAACTCTAACAATTGTTTCCATGGCAACATAATAACCAAAGATGACTTATTTGACAATTTTTTTAGTGCTATAAATAGACAGACCTCGTTTCCATGGTAACCGGAATAGTTATTTTCAAAAAATTGGTATTTTTGTATTCAGGGCATTATACATACCATTTATAGAGAAAATCATAAAAATCCAAGACATGCTGTTTCCAAAATATTTTGGTCCTTTCAGAGAATTGATATTAAGACGCAAATGCTCGATATAGCAACTACCAGATGTTAAAGGAAAGAAATAGGGGAACAACATGATGTTGCAGCTCCAACGACAAAAGCGAAAACGCACAATAGACAAGAGATAAAGAAGATCATAACAACAATCTCAACAGCACTCACAATAGAGCACAAAATTGAGCATTGACGAACCCCTAGCAAGGTAGAGGTGCAACCAGGTACCCGGGAGGAGTTAGCATCCCCTGTTTGGCTAGCCGCACACACCGTTCATACATGTTCACGCACGAAAATGAAAACAATATCTACAAAACAAGCACTGTTTGATGTTTTGTCTCTGTAGAAAGTGCTACGGCGACCATGTTAAACACATAAATAACAAGGGTAGGACCAAACAACGACAACATGAAAAGACTCGTCACAAAAACATGCAACAAAAATAGTCAACTGGTGCCAACAAAGGACGGACGTCTGCCTTATTAGTTTTATTTTGCCTCGAACTAGTGGAAACCGAACGGAATGCGTAAAGTGTGTCACGTGCACATCATCTAAGTATCTATGGACAGTCAGTATATCCGCCATTAGTGCTGTTGCATTTATTTTACCCGTAACTTTACCACAACTGTACGCTTCAGTGCTCACTATGGTAAGGATTCACGAGATTTGCGCCTGTCGAACCAGAGTATAAAAGCCATGAATGCAAAAAATAAGACACTCATTCCTTAAATGACGAGCAGGTATGCAAACATGACAGCGGAGAATTTTGTTCTAGATAAAATAAAACAGTTATTAGGTTTGTTACTGACCGTCTACAGAGAGTTGTAGGGTCGTGAAAGAGTGAGTGGGTAAATAACAATACATATAGGACCGCTCACCCGTAATCGACGCACTGTAAAAATAATTATGGCATCGGAAAATCGATATATGATTCATGTGTTACATGTATATGAAAATAATTGGTACTGCGAATTTAACAGTGATACCTATAATGCATTCTACATTGCATTCCGCATTATATAAGTTGTACGGCGCATTTCTGAGGAGCTTGTATCATAGTCCCCTTCTGTTTGTCCTAATATCTTTTCCCGTGAGAAAGTTCTGCTTTATGTTTTTGTCCGAATTCGTAAGCCTTTTGATTGCGGTGTTGGAATCTTGTTTAGACTTTCGTGTTTTACTTTTATTCAAAGATATGAGTAATAATACATAAAGTGAGGGAGGCAAATGTCCACTCGCTCCGACTTTTGACAGTGAAGAGAATGGTGTGGAGATATATCAAATGGTCAGATTTGGATTCTATAGTACAGTATATCTATCCACTTTATACCAAGTTATACATTTTGACACAAGAATCTATCAAAGAAAGGAATAGATCTACACAAAGCTAGGATGTAGTACTCACAGCAAAACAATCCTTATTTGACTAAGATAAAGAAGACCCAGACAACAATCTCAACATTACTCGTACATTTTTTGACATAATATTTTCACACTTTTTGGTCATATTACATTGTTTAGTTTGAGGATCACTGACGAGGGTTAAGTATCCGAAACGTGCATGTCTGGTCCATGTTGTAAATTTATCTGTTCTTAAATGATGCTATGGAATTTGAAGACGTTGAACATTACAATAGAGCACCACCAATTGGAGCATCGACGGACCCATAGCAAGCTAGAGGTGGGACTAGGTGCCCGGGAGGAGTAAGCAAACCTTGTTTGGCTATCCGCACCCGCCGCCGATGTTCACGCACGAAAATGAAACAAAGATCTTGAAACATGCACTGTCTGAGGTTATGTTTATATATAGAAAGTGCTATGGCGACGAAAACACAGAGTAGACAAGCACAGCAACAGACTTAAAAAGACAAAGAAGGTCAATCAAGACACAGAAGACTATAGATCGACAAAAACAAGACAAATGGACAATCGGTGCGGACAAAGATCGAGCATCTGCAACATTATTTAAGAATTGAATGTTTATTTTTGCCATTTTATTGGATGATGAAATGTCAGTTGTCTTATCACAAATTGTGTAAAACCGCGTAGCGTAGCGAAGCGGTTTTACGCAAAATTTGTGATACGACAACTGACATTTCATCATCCAATAAAATGGCAAAAATAAACATTCAATACTTATAATTACCAAACATATGAATTTATTCCGAATTCGTACAAATTCTAAGGAAAATAAACGATTGAGTACGTGGCGTATGAGAATATTACACTGGTACGAACTAGTTCCCTGACAACAAAAATGTTCGAGAGGAAAAAAAAGTAAGCAGACTTTTAATCTGGAAAAAAAGCTTTTCCCCCTTCAGAACCTCAGCATGTTTTACCTATTTGCGCTTACTGCTGTACTGTTATGACGTAATTTGTGACGCGTTGTTTATCGAAGGCAGCAGACATGACAGTAGAAAGTTGAACATGAAGGAATTTGTGTTGGGATTTAAACGGACTCTCGGGCAGCATTTCTTGTACCTGTAGATCTTATGTGTGAAGAAAAAAACACGTTGTTAAGATCTACAGGTATCGGAATATCAGCTGTAAATTATTTCTTAGGAATCAGAACGAAATCGGCATGACAAGTTTGGTAAGTCGCGAAATCTTGCTTAGCTTTTGCGCAGTACTTTCAAATTTATTGATCCTACATGTTCTATATCCATGTGTATTAGATTAATTTTGATGATTTTAGAAAAATAAAGGACGAGTTTTTTCATGCATTTCAAATAGGTCAATCAGAATTTCCCTAGAAAAACAAGAAATCCGTCAACAAAGTGCCGTTCATGCTCACTTGTTGCAGTTTTCAAATCATGCGCGTAGCAACCGATATAATCTCTGCAAACATTCACATTACTGTACTACTGTGTTGTTTATGAGTCGACACATGGAACTGTCTCTAGTTTTAATGGATTATTTGAGACCATTTGTATTGTTTTTTCATGCGTTAGACAATTCTTGATTTCTGTTGCGTTAGTGCGAAAGTAGTTCTGGTCAATTTTGACATTTTATCATCTCATAACGGAAGTCACAGTAAATGCGATCGACCAGTCAAAATGCTTAGAATCAGATAAACAAACACATTTGGTAATTATACACAAATGATGAATCTATCTTAGAGTAATAGATACGTCGTTCATTTACCTTTCCTACATGCTGGACCTGCCGTTGGATTCAACTGAGGTATGAAGTCAAAGCCGCATCTACATACACATTGCCCATCAATACATACAGCATTAGCAAGTGTGCAGATGTTGATGCATTCCTCGCCCGTCAACTGTGTTGCTGAAAAAAAATGTAAGTTTGGAGGGATGTTGTAACTTATTTACTAGGTTAGATACAATCAATAGGCCACTTGCCAAAATTCATAATGGCTGTCAAAATGACGAAGAATGTCCGAGGAACGCTATTTTCACGCACTTTCTTATTGTTACGTCTCAATGGAATTGCGTCTTTTAACAATGACGTCATAATGTAAAACAACGCCAAACTATGTTGACTTGGGCATTTTGTGCTTTCTAAAAAGATCGGAAAATGGTCTGTTGTATTTTTATTATTGTCCATTTAAGCCAATGTGGATCAATTTCGTAACAAAGTATTTTTTCTTGTTTACTATTGGGGACGATTGCTTATGTAAGACACTAATTAGTCTAAATCTATTTGACATAAATCCATTTGCTTTAAATGTTTCCCTTTCAAGGTTAAAGACAAGAACTTAAATCATTCATCGAGGACTATAATTGTAATGCCTAACAAAATGGTGACATTCAAGGTTCCCGAGCAACGATTATTTTTCGTCTGGATGTCCCGATCTATGACCATTTTCACGAAAATTCTTACGAAAATTTTTTGAAAAGATTCGTTATCAAATACTTTTTCAATTTAGATGATATTGTGCTTTCTAAAATCATTGTTACATACATATATACGAATTCAGTAACAAAACATCGCGATGTTTAGTTAATAAGAAGTAATAATTGATCGAAAGTTAGAAAATTTCTAAACATTTTCGTTAGCATTTTTATGAAATAGGCTGCTGATTTGCTAGTTGTTTAATCTTAATTCTAATTATTTTTCCATGGAAATTCTAATGATTCTGTTTTAATGAACATTCCAATGATTTTGTTGAACTTTCAAAGAACTGTTTCCATGGAAATCCAACTACTTTTCCTTACCGTCTCGAGAATACCTTTTCCTTTACTAGAGGTTCAAACTCTACCTCGGCATCGGATCTCCTTTTGGCAATACCGTTTGCCCAATTGTTCACTATTCAGCCTTGGTTTTATTTTTGAATATATTGACTGCCTATTCTTACTGAATTTCTGATGTTAGGTATTGTGTTTGACTTTTACCCTCTGAATGATCGGGGGGGGACAGGGGGTGCCTCTCTATCCCCTCCCACCCCCTTAACTTCACCCTCCCGCCCCATCTCCCTCCCCCTCCATTTCACCCTTCCCTTACCTCCCCCTTCTCTCCCTCCTCCAGCTCCCTCCCGCTCCCTCCCTCCATCCCGCTCCCCCATTCCCCCTTCCCTTCCTCCCCCTCTCTCCCTCCTCCCGTCCCTTCCTCCCGCCTCCCTTTCACCCTGTCCACCCTCTGAATGATACTTACAAGGTTCACAGTGGTCGCCACAGTAGCCCTCTCGACATAAACATTTTGCTGTAGAGTCAATCCTCACACACTTCCCTGTTCCACATAATTTACTGGAGCAGGGGTCTTCTGTTTTGAGAGGGACATAAAACATGAAAGATAGGTAAGGAAGTGGTGGATGAATGTCCTCAAACAAATCTCCTACATAGTTTTGTATCAAAACTGACCCATTCTTCTAAGTCTAAATTGAAGATACGAGGGTGAAGTACCCGACACGTGCATGTCTTGTCCATCCATGCTGCAAATTTATCTGTTCGAAAATGATGTTATTGAATTTGAAGAAGTTTAACATTTGTACCACTTGGGGAGTGTCAATGCTGGTGGACCAGGAGTCCCCGAGGGCACATGCAGCCAAGTTCGATCAACTCCGGTTGAATGTTAAACGTCTTATGTTCGTTTCTTCAACGCATTCGAAAATTTCTGTTCTCAAAATTTCTTGAAATTTCTAAAACCTGGGTCCTGTAGAATCATATCTCACCGATCCTGCTACGTCTTTCGGAGCATTTTTGGACGTAATTACTTTCACACCCTTTGGCGGCCATATCACATTGTTTAGATTGAGGATCACTGACGAGGGTTAAGTATCCGAAACGTGCATGTCTGGTCCATGCCGCAAATTTATCTCATCGAAATTGATGCTATTGAATTTGAAGACGTTTAACATTAACTACATGTATACTTAATGATATGCAAATCTTAATAATAAAAACATGTAAAACCAGATAAAAATAAGGTGATGAAAACTTAATCCGTTATATTAATATGGTAGAAATTAACACCTTTAGATAAAAGAAATAATTTTCGTTGAAGTATATTCAATTCCGCAAATATATTTGACTGTAAATTATTGCATGTAATGATTGCAGATAATGTTTCAAAGAAGCAATCAATCAATTCGAATGATAGCATAATACTTTTTCTTTCATTGGTTTAATATCAAAATTACCTTCGACGGCTTCTTCGACTATTCTTGAGACTACAGCCCCTCCCAGAAACAAACCGAGCACATCTCCTAAAAGTAAAATAGAATATATTTTAAACTAAATGATAAAACAATGTTATATGGAAATATGTGTTCTTTTTATAAACTATAGTGCACCATATGCGCATATCAACAAGTTTTGTATCATCAGTGATGCTCCAGTTCAAAAAAGAGGAGATCCAAACAATACGAAATTATGAAGAACAAAAGTCTAAACTTGACCCAACATGTCTATCAAAGAACCCGCTTAGTATTTCGTGAATTTCATTTTATTATTTCACTTAGACAACCCCGGCCTCAATTGAGTTAAAGAAGATCCTGACGACAATCTCAGCAGCACTCACAAAAGAGCACAAAATTGAACATCGGCGGACCCCTAGCAAGCTAGAGGTTGGACCAGGTGCCCGGGAGGAGTAAGCACGAAGTATGAAACAATGAAAACGAGATGATAAGAACTGGTATGATTTAGCTGTAATAGTGAAAAATACAACGGAATTGAATGTTTCTATTGAAATTTTTAGCATATAATACGATGTGCATCTGTTGTCTTTCAAACAAAACAAGCAAACAAATTAATTCAAACAATTGTAGTTCATGCTTTTGTATGTCTGTCACAAAAGTTTTAGGTCATTCTAGATTCAAGATGCGGCTACCTATGGAATGTTCTTGTCATAAATTATGCAATAAGAAGTGCAAAGTGCCAATCATTATTCAAAGATCCAGGGGAATAAGGTATAATTGTGTAAGTCTCCATAAACAAGGCAATCGTGAACCTCTGAATTAAGGCAGGACAAGGTAACAGGGAGGACTAAGCGTCTTCTGGCCGTACGTAACTCCCGCCGCGAATACCGAATGTAAATGTCTCAAATACGAAATTGTTCAAATAGGTTGAAAGACGGTCAATTGGAAAAGTTGCACCCAAGAATGTCCCCAATCAGCATTGATATGTTACTGTAATTTTAAAATGAGTAATAGGTTTCCTGTAGCGACTGAATATCGTATGTATATTTACCTCTTGAATAGAATCCCAGTGCTTCAATGGTTACAGCAAAAACCACGAGGAACACAAATGATATGGTTAATATCTGCATCCTGAAATTTAGATAAAAGAACGCAAATATTTTATCAATTACAATCACAAACCAAAAAAGCAGTTCCTACAAACTTTGATGAAAATAGTTACAGCATTGATAAAAAATATGGAACCCTGGAATAAATCACTATTCTATTCTATTTATCTATTAACGAAAATGAAAAAAAAACCTTTTCATGTTTTCTTCTCTGTCTTTTCCCCCTAGATTTCTATTAATCTATCTATTAAGTGATTGTTAATTTATCCATACAGTCTATCGATTTTACGCTGATTGGGTTCAAAAAGTCAATTTGCTTGAATAAATGAATACAAAATATTAATTATGACTAACTATTACTGTAACAGAAAATTAAGATAAAAACTGCAATAGTCAATACCTTGAATGTTAAAAATGGGTATTTTATCACAAGCATGACAGAAGGGAGGGGATCTCCAACAGCACTAGGTTGCAGCACCAACAGCAGAACATCAAACACAGCGCATGCGCAAACACAGGGTAGATATTCTTAGTGCTTAGTTCGGACGCCTAACTGACAAGTCAGTAGCAAATGGTGTTGTTTCCGAATTATCTGCACAAGCCTCCAACTTTTCCGGTTACCAAGAGGTCTTCAAGAACACAAGTTTGGAGTGTAAAGTAATATCCTCATTGTAAGATGTCCATACAAACAATGCAGCAAAACGTAGGGGTCAAGAGGTCTTCAAGAACGCTAATTTGGAGTATATAGTAACATCCTCATTGTAAGATGTTCATACAAACAATGCAACAAAACGTAGGGACCAAGGATGAGTTGACTCTTCATTATATTTTTCTTAATTGTCACAATGGAATGTCTTCATATTACTACATTGATATTCAAAAACATACATAGCAAAAGAGACATAAATGAGTCAAAGAAGATCCTGACGACAATCTCAATAGCACTCACAATAGAGCACCAAACTGAGCATCGACGGACCCCTAACAAGCTAGAGGTGGGACCAGGTGCCTAGGAGGCGTAAGCATCCCCTTTTGGCTAGCCGCACCCGCCGCCGATGTCCATGCACGAAAATAAAAATCAAAGGACTGAAGGTCCTGAGAGATACTTCTTTTCAAAATTTATAGTCAGCAGATAAATGTTGAATCATTTTATTGTTTAGGTATTTAAATGATGATGATTGTTTTACATAGGATTCGAAGCTTAATAATGAAAATGAATTATTCATTTCTATATGCTCAATGTCTTCTAAAAACTGCACAAACTGTTTATATTTACTAGAAGTGGTATACTTCAAATTACAATTTTTTTTCATGACTTAAATCTGGAGCAGTGTCTTAAATTAATCAACCCGTTTGGTTCAATAGAAACTAAAAAGACCATGCATGCATGTCTAAATTACTGATCGACAGTCATGTACTATTAGCTCCAGCGTAACTTTAAGTTTATTATTGCTGGTACTTTCCAAAAATTCTCATTTCCAGAATTTCCTATTTCTTTCAACAAGATCGTGCTTTATTTCTACTTTCGTTTCTCATCGTCTCGTCTTAATATAAGGACGACAACTCTTATAAGTTACTCTTATCAAAAGCAATATATCATTACGCCACCAACGTGCAGTGAAAGCAAGAAATTTATCGTTGATTTTTGTGATGCATTTACTTTATATTAAATTAATTTTTTTCAAGAAGGACAATATCCTTGTTCTTGCATTTTGCATGTGTCAGACAGCAAATTCTAAACTTAGAAAAAGCACTATATTTTGAGGTAGGTTGCAAAACGGCGGTATCTCAATTGAAGCAGTTACCGTAACAGTAAGAGACTTCCTGTAAGGAGGTATCTTAACAATATATAAAATGCATGCATTGCATTGTCTGAGGTTATATCTATATATAAAGTGCTATGGCGACCATGTCAGTAACACCGCTTACCCATGTACCTAAAGTTTGCTAATAGCAAAGGGACATATTTGTAATTTGCAATCTGAGAGTTACTTTTGCCTTCAGACGGTTTAAGAAAAGAAAAAAATATTTTTAGAAATCAGGCGGCGGCGCCAACCACCGACAGCGTCGACGACAGAAGAATTATCATAGCTCACTTAGATTGAGATTATAGTCGACAATAGTCCATTCAGCTTTGATTTAATTACCTGTTATGACTTTTTCTGACTATAGAGGCGCGAGCTCCCAACAAGCAGGAGTTCCTTACTCCTCCCAGGCACCTGCTCTCATCTTTAATGGAATAATACTTTTCGTAGAATGATTCGGATGTTTCAATTTGTAACTAAATTTTCGTAAAATTCGTTCAATTTGAATGACAAATCTATCAACATTGAGCATACAAAAGAAGTCAGGGTCATATACATGTTAAACGTCTTCAAATGTATATTCCCCTAAGCCTTACATTCTACTGCGGTAGACGACGTACGAAATTATGAGATAAATTTATATAATACATCATTTTTCATATCTTTGCAGGTGTTCGTTTACACTTAATGACTTGAAGGTCACGTCTCGTCAATATCTTTTTTCATGTATTCGAAGAAATCTATAAATAAAACATATGTGACATCACTAAATTACATAAGCCGGAAAAGAGATAGATAGAGTCCCTGATACAACACAATATAAACTGGAAGGTCAATGATATCTAATGAACAATCTACAGAGTCCCTGATACAACACAATATAAACTGGAAGGTCAATGATATCTAATGAACAATCTGCCGAGTCCCTGATACAACACAATATCAACTGGAAGGTCAATGATATCTAATAAACAATCTGAAGAGTCCCTGATACAGTACAATATAAACTGGAAGGTCAATGCTATCTAATGAACAATCTGAAGAGTCCCTGATACAGCACAATATAAACTGAAAGGTCAATGATATCTAATGAACAATCTGCCGAGTACCTGATACAACACAATATAAACTGGAAGGTCAATGCTATCTAATGAACAATCTGAACAGTCCCTGATACAGTACAATATAAACTGGAAGGTCAATAATATCTAATGAACAATCTGCCGAGTCCCTGATACAACACAATATAAACTGGAAGGTCAATGATATCTAATGAACAATCTGCCGAGTCCCTGATACAACACAATATCAACTGGAAGGTCAATGATATCTAATAAACAATCTGAAGAGTCCCTGATACAGTACAATATAAACTGGAAGGTCAATGCTATCTAATGAACAATCTGAAGAGTCCCTGATACAGCACAATATAAACTGAAAGGTCAATTATATCTAATGAACAATCTGCCGAGTACCTGATACAACACAATATAAACTGGAAGGTCAATGCTATCTAATGAACAATCTGAAGAGTCCCTGATACAGCACAATATAAACTGGAAGGTCAATGATATCTAATGAACAATCTGAAGAGTCCCTGATACAGCACAATATAAACTGGAAGGTCAATGATATCTAATGAACAATCTGCCGAGTCCCTGATACAACACAATATAAACTGGAAGGTCAATGATATCTAATGAACAATCTGAAGAGTCCCTGATACAGCACAATATAAACTGGAAGGTCAATGATATCTAATGAACAATCTGCCGAGTCCCTGATACAACACAATATAAACTGGAAGGTCAATGCTATCTAATGAACAATCTGGAGAGTCCCTGATACAGCACAATATAAACTGGAAGGTCAATGATATCTAATGAACAATCTGAAGAGTCCCTGATACAGCACAATATAAACTGAAAGGTCAATGATATCTAATGAACAATCTGAAGAGTCAATGAAACAACACAATATAAACTGGAAGGTCAATGATATCTAATGAACAATCTGAAGAGTCCCTGATACAGTACAATATAAACTGGAAGGACAATGATATCTAATGAACAATCTGCCGAGTCCCTGATACAACACAATATAGACTGGAAGGTCAATGATATCTAATGAACAATCTGAAGAGTCCCTGATACAGTACAATATAAACTGGAAGGTCAATGATATCTAATGAACAATCTGAAGAGTCCCTGATACAGTACAATATAAACTGGAAGGTCAATGATATCTAATGAACAATCTGAAGAGTCCCTGATACAGCACAATATAAACTGGAAGGTCAATGATATCTAATGAACATTCTGAAGAGTCCCTGATACAACACAATATAAACTGGAAGGTCAATGATATCTAATGAACAATCTGAAGAGTCCCTGATACAGTACAATATAAACTGGAAGGTCAATGATATCTAATGAACAATCTGAAGAGTCCCTGATACAGCACAATATAAACTGGAAGGACAATGATATCTAATGAACAATCTGAAGAGTCCCTGATACAGTACAATATAAACTGGAAGGACAATGATATCTAATGAACAATCTGAAGAGTCCCTGATACAGCACAATATAAACTGGAAGGTCAATGATATCTAATGAACAATCTGAAGAGTCAATGAAACAACACAATATAAACTGGAAGGTCAATGATATCTAATGAACAATCTGAAGAGTCAATGAAACAACACAATTTAAACTGGAAGGTCAATGATATCTAATGAACAATCTGCCGAGTCCCTGATACATCACAATTTAAACTGGAAGGTCAATGATATCTAATGAACAATCTGAAGATTCCCTGATACAGTACCATATAAACTGGAAGGTCAATGATATCTAATGAACAATCTGAAGAGTCCCTGATACAACACAATATAAACTGGAAGGTCAATGATATCTAATGAACAATCTGAAGAGTCCCTGATACAACACAATATAAACTGGAAGGTCAATGATATCTAATGAACAATCTGAAGAGTCCCTGATACAACACAATATAAACTGGAAGGTCAATGATATCTAATGAACAATCTGAAGAGTCCCTGATACAACACAATATAAACTGGAAGGTCAATGATATCTAATGAACAATCTGAAGAGTCCCTGATACAACACAATATAAACTGGAAGGTCAATGATATCTAATGAACAATCTGAAGAGTCCCTGATACAACACAATATAAACTGGAAGGTCAATGATATCTAATGAACAATCTGAAGAGTCCCTGATACAACACAATATAAACTGGAAGGTCAATGATATCTAATGAACAATCTGAAGAGTCCCTGATACAACACAATATAAACTGGAAGGTCAATGATATCTAATGAACAATCTGAAGAGTCCCTGATACAACACAATATAAACTGGAAGGTCAATGATATCTAATGAACAATCTGAAGAGTCCCTGATACAGTACAATATAAACTGGAAGGTCAATGATATCTAATGAACAATCTGAAGAGTCCCTGATACAACACAATATAAACTGGAAGGTCAATGATATCTAATGAACAATCTGAAGAGTCCCTGATACAACACAATATAAACTGGAAGGTCAATGATATCTAATGAACAATCTGAAGAGTCCCTGATACAACACAATATAAACTGGAAGGTCAATGATATCTAATGAACAATCTGAAGAGTCCCTGATACAACACAATATAAACTGGAAGGTCAATGATATCTAATGAACAATCTGAAGAGTCCCTGATACAGTACAATATAAACTGGAAGGTCAATGATATCTAATGAACAATCTGAAGAGTCCCTGATACAACACAATATAAACTGGAAGGTCAATGATATCTAATGAACAATCTGAAGAGTCCCTGATACAACACAATATAAACTGGAAGGTCAATGATATCTAATGAACAATCTGAAGAGTCCCTGATACAACACAATATAAACTGGAAGGTCAATGATATCTAATGAACAATCTGAAGAGTCCCTGATACAGTACAATATAAACTGGAAGGTCAATGATATCTAATGAACAATCTGCAGAGTCCCTGATACAACACAATATAAACTGGAAGGTCAATGATATCTAATGAACAATCTGAAGAGTCCCTGATACAGCACAATATAAACTGGAAGGTCAATGATATCTAATGAACAATCTGAAGAGTCCCTGATACAGCACAATATAAACTGGAAGGTCAATGATATCTAATGAACAATCTGAAGAGTCCCTGATACAACACAATATAAACTGGAAGGTCAATGATATCTAATGAACAATCTGAAGAGTCCCTGATACAACACAATATAAACTGGAAGGTCAATGATATCTAATGAACAATCTGAAGAGTCCCTGATACAGCACAATATAAACTGGAAGGTCAATGATATCTAATGAACAATCTGAAGAGTCCCTGATACAGCACAATATAAACTGGAAGGTCAATGATATCTAATGAACAATCTGAAGAGTCCCTGATACAGCACAATATAAACTGGAAGGTCAATGATATCTAATGAACAATCTGAAGAGTCCCTGATACAGCACAATATAAACTGGAAGGTCAATGATATCTAATGAACAATCTGAAGAGTCCCTGATACAGCTACAATATAAACTGGAAGGTCAATGATATCTAATGAACAATCTGAAGAGTCCCTGATACAGCACAATATAAACTGGAAGGTCAATGATATCTAATGAACAATCTGAAGAGTCCCTGATACAGCACAATATAAACTGGAAGGTCAATGATATCTAATGAACAATCTGAAGAGTCCCTGATACAACACAATATAAACTGGAAGGTCAATGATATCTAATGAACAATCTGAAGAGTCCCTGATACAAGCACAATATAAACTGGAAGGTCAATGATATCTAATGAACAATCTGAAGAGTCCCTGATACAGCACAATATAAACTGGAAGGTCAATGATATCTAATGAACAATCTGAAGAGTCCCTGATACAGCACAATATAAACTGGAAGGTCAATGATATCTAATGAACAATCTGAAGAGTCCCTGATACAACACAATATAACTGGAAGGTCAATGATATCTAATGAACAATCTGAAGAGTCCCTGATACAGCACAATATAAACTGGAAGGTCAATGATATCTAATGAACAATCTGAAGAGTCCCTGATACAACACAATATAAACTGGAAGGTCAATGATATCTAATGAACAATCTGAAGAGTCCCTGATACAACACAATATAAACTGGAAGGTCAATGATATCTAATGAACAATCTGAAGAGTCCCTGATACAGCACAATATAAACTGGAAGGTCAATGATATCTAATGAACAATCTGAAGAGTCCCTGATACAGCACAATATAAACTGGAAGGTCAATGATATCTAATGAACAATCTGAAGAGTCCCTGATACAGCACAATATAAACTGGAAGGTCAATGATATCTAATGAACAATCTGAAGAGTCCCTGATACAAGCACAATATAAACTGGAAGGTCAATGATATCTAATGAACAATCTGAAGAGTCCCTGATACAACACAATATAAACTGGAAGGTCAATGATATCTAATGAACAATCTGAAGAGTCCCTGATACAACACAATATAAACTGGAAGGTCAATGATATCTAATGAACAATCTGAAGAGTCCCTGATACAACACAATATAAACTGGAAGGTCAATGATATCTAATGAACAATCTGAAGAGTCCCTGATACAGTACAATATAAACTGGAAGGTCAATGATATCTAATGAACAATCTGAAGAGTCCCTGATACAGCACAATATAAACTGGAAGGTCAATGATATCTAATGAACAATCTGAAGAGTCCCTGATACAGCACAATATAAACTGGAAGGTCAATGATATCTAATGAACAATCTGAAGAGTCCCTGATACAGAAACATATAAACTGGAAGGTCAATGATATCTAATGAACAATCTGAAGAGTCCCTGATACAGCACAATATAAACTGGAAGGTCAATGATATCTAATGAACAATCTGCAGAGTCCCTGATACAGCACAATATAAACTGGAAGGTCAATGATATCTAATGAACAATCTGAAGAGTCCCTGATACAGTACAATATAAACTGGAAGGTCAATGATATCTAATGAACAATCTGAAGAGTCCCTGATACAGCACAATATAAACTGAAAGGTCAATGATATCTAATGAACAATCTGAAGAGTCCCCTGAATACAGCACAATATAAACTGGAAGGTCAATGATATCTAATGAACAATCTGAAGAGTCCCTGATACAGCTACAATATAAACTGGAAGGTCAATGAATCTAATGAACAATCTGAAGAGTCCCTGATACAGCACAATATAAACTGGAAGGTCAATGATATCTAATGAACAATCTGAAGAGTCCCTGATACAGCACAATATAAACTGGAAGGTCAATGATATCTAATGAACAATCTGAAGAGTCCCTGATACAGCAACATATAAACTGGAAAGGTCAATGATATCTAATGAACAATCTGAAGAGTCCCTGATACAGCTACAATATAAACTGAAGGATCAATGATATCTAATGAACAATCTGAAGAGTCCCTGATACACACAATATAAACTGGAAGGTCAATGATATCTAATGAACAATCTGAAGAGTCCCTGATACAGCACAATATAAACTGGAAGGTCAATGATATCTAATGGAACAATCTGAAGAGTCCCTGATACAGCACAATATAAACTGGAAGGTCAATGATATCTAATGAACAATCTGAAGAGTCCCTGATACAACACAATATAACTGGAAGGTCAATGATATCTAATGAACAATCTGAAGAGTCCCTGATACAAGCACAATATAAACTGGGAAGGTCAATGATATCTAATGAACAATCTGAAGAGTCCCTGATTACAACACAATATAACTGGAAGGTCAATGATATCTAATGAACAATCTGAAGAGTCCCTGATACATTATTCCCCTGACATACATATAAACTGGAAGGTCAATGATATCTAATGAACAATCTGAAGAGTCCCTGATACAACACAATATAAACTGGAAGGTCAATGATATCTAATGAACAATCTGAAGAGTCCCTGATACAGACACAATATAAACTGGAAGGTCAATGATATCTAATGAACAATCTGAAGAGTCCCTGATACAGCACAATATAAACTGGAATGTCAATGATATCTAATGAACAATCTGAAGAGTCCCTGATACAGCACAATATAAACTGGAAGGTCAATGATATCTAATGAACAATCTGAAGAGTCCCTGATACAGCACAATATAAACTGGAAGGTCAATGATATCTAATGAACAATCTGAAGAGTCCCTGATACACACAATATAAACTGGAGGTCAATGATATCTAATGAACAATCTGAAGAGTCCCTGATACAGCACAATATAAACTGGAAGGTCAATGATATCTAATGAACAATCTGAAGAGTTCCCTGATACAAGCACAATATAAACTGGAAGGTCAATGATATCTAATGAAAAATCTGAAGAGTCCCTGATACAGCACAATATAAACTGGAAGGTCAATGATATCTAATGAACAATCTGAAGAGTCCCTGATACAGCACAATATAAACTGGAAGGTCAATGATATCTAATGAACAATCTGAAGAGGCCCTGATACAGCACAATATAAACTGGAAGGTCAATGATATCTAATGAACAATCTGAAGAGTCCCTGATACAGCACAATATAAACTGGAAGGTCAATGATATCTAATGAACAATCTGAAGAGTCCCTGATACAGTACAATATAACTGGAAGGTCAATGATATCTAATGAACAATCTGAAGAGTCCCTGATACAGCACAATATAAACTGGAAGGTCAATGATATCTAATGAAACAATCTGGAAGAGTCCTGATACAGCACAATATAAACTGGAAGGTCAATGATATCTAATGAACAATTCTGAAGAGTCCCTGATACAGCACAATATAAACTGGAAGGTCAATGATATCTAATGAACAATCTGGAAGAGTCCCTGATACAGCACAATATAACTGGAAGGTCAATGATATCTAATGAACAATCTGAAGAGTCCTGATACAACACAATATAAATGAACAATCTGCAGAGTCCCTGATACAACAACACTATAAATGGAAAGGTCAATGATATCTAATGAACAATCTGAAGAGTCCCTCATACAGACAATATAAACTGGAAGGTCAATGATATCTAATGAACAATCTGAAGAGTCCCTGATACAAACAATATAAACGGAAGGTCAATGATATCTAATGAACAATCTGAAGATCCCCCTGATACAGACACAATATAAACTGGAAGGTCAATGAATCTAATGAACAATCGAGAGTCCATCATACAGTACAATATAAACTGGAAGGTCAATGAATATCTAATGAACATCTGAAGAGTCCCCTGATACAAGCACAATATAAAACTGGAAGGTCAATGATATCTAATGAACAATCTGAAGAGTCCCTCATACAGTACAATATAAACTGGAATGTCAATGATCTAATGACAATCTGAAGAGTCCCTGATACAAGACAATATAAAACTGGAAGGTCAATGATATCTAATGAAACAATCTGAAGAGTCCCCTGATACAGTACCATATAAACTGGAAGGTCAATGATATCTAATGTACAATCTGAAGAGTCCCTGATACAGCACAATATAAACTGGAAGGGCAATGATATCCAATGAACAAATAAATATGCAGAGTCCAGTCATAGAACGGAATTTATTGTAGGTGTTGTATTAATTAGTATAATGTTACTGTAACAACATATCTAATATTACATGAATCATGTTACATTCATATGTTAATGCTGGAAGTAATACCTTCTTATTACGTAAAATTGAAAAGGATGCCTAAATCTTTGTAAATCCCTCTTACTGTATTATTTGAAAAAGGGGGGTCGCAAATTGACCCTGGTATCAGATTTTAAATAGAATAAGACAATTACCAAAATTCAGCACAAGTGGCGCTTCTTTTAATAAGATAAAGAAATAAGACGTACACTTTGAGAGGATTGTTGGCAGTTAACCCGGATAACTACACTATTTCTTCTAACGTGGCACACGCCAGACCTCATTCGGATCCCCTCGCCTTTATTTGTAACGGCATAAAAAGACTCGGATGCCAATGGTGGAAGGTTTTACATCAAATTGATGTAAAAGTAAAAAGGCACTTTTTCAACATTCAAAATTCTCCAACTTGAAAGAGTAATGTTGTGAGTAACATATTTGTCAGTTACGATCCAGTGTTTGAACTGTCTTGTATTTCATGATTGATAATCATAAAACTAATAAATCAACAGGAACTATTTTTAAAATGGCGCCGTCTGACGTCCGAGTCTTTTTTCGAAGAAAAAGGTCGAGGCTTATCCGAATGGGCAGACCTTAGTCGGCACTGCCTGTCCACTTGTTTTGTTGGTTAATGCGGTATCTTGTGTGTTTGGTGTGTTAATGTCGTCTTCCCCGGTACACACGGTAAGATTTGTCGTATAAGACTTGTATTATAATACAGAATCTTACCGTGTGTACACCCTTAATACACTGTATTATAAGATTTTCAAAAACATATAAGACTGTATTAGCGATAGAGCACTGCTCTATCATTAATACAAGTCTTATAAGATTTTTTTTATCTCTGACCAATGAAATCACTCTGTTCTCATTGTTTATCAACATCTGTAACTAAAAATATTTAGACATGGAAAACCCCAAAATACATGTGCTTCGATGGTGGTCAAATTCCCAAATTAGACATGGAAAAATTAATTATAATTGATTTAAACATTTTCGGAAGTGGAAGGGGAATTATGGAATCCTTCGCGGGAAGTGTTTCACCAAAAATATTCAAGTGGTAGGACGCTGGTTAGATTTTCTGTTACTTTTAGGGGTGATTTCACTAGGAGTCCATGATGGACACCAAATGTTCCTCTCCATTTCATGCATGGCTTTGTCCAGTATTTCCTTTTAATATATTTTCTTTTGAGTCAATTTATTTCACGCCTGTAATATACATTGTTGCAATTAAGTTGTCTTCAATTAACGAGATGTTTTAGCGGGAGAAACCAATGTGGAGTAGACTATTTGTTGACAGTCTTATAAGATTTGTATTAAGATTTGTATTACCGTGTGTACGGTAGAGTCTTATGAGACATAAAATCTTATAATACAAGTCTTATAAGACTAGTCTTACCGTGTGTACCGGGCTAAAATCCACCAAACATAATCTCTTGTGGAATATATCAAAATAGGACACCGTGAACACCGCAGACTGTCATACTGACAAAGAGTAAGAAAAACAGAAAATACTTCCTCGACGAATGATATAATTTATTATAACATTCCGCAATCAAGCGAAAGTGAATATAAGATTGAGAGAATACCATGGATGTGCCCGGGAGAAGTAAGCATCTCCTGTTTGCCAGCAATTAAAACCCGTCACAAGAGTCATATCCTAATTTTGTAAAATTCGATGTTTTGGATGGTTCTTACCTAAAATATATTTCAAGGACAACGAGATGTTATAATGTTTTATATATATTATCACCCTATCGTCTAATGAATTTTGTAGTGATAAAGTGAGTCGCTCACAAAAGTAGTTTGCTCTCAGAACGAAATCGATGTAGTTTGTGCTCGCTCGAGATGATTGATTTAAATTACAATAAACATATCCATTGATTAAATCTTATCCTGAAAATTGATATGTAAATTTTGCGCAGTCCTGACACCAATTGTAAAGGTGACAATATCAACAGGTACATCGCATATCCTTCTGTCTTTCTGAGAGGTTTATCAATGCCTATACATAAACTTATACGTGACAGACAATTTATACAGCATGATTGGAAGCTATATATATTGGCACATATGGTAAAAACCCATTTCCATGCAAGGTATTAGCTTGTATCAAAGAACTGTTATAATACGTGTCAAAAAAATGTTATATTTCATCATGGTTGCAAGAAAATGAGTATGCAGGACTAGACGGGACAATGAATGTATATCAACTGTTTACTATATAAACTTGTATGTAGATTCTGATAACAAATGTTTAAATGATTTTTTACTACATGTACTAAAGATTTATTGGTGATAAATTCATACCTAGATACTCTGTACACTACTTGAGAAAGTTACTATTGGATCAAAAATATAAATAATCAGTTACTCATTGAAAGACAGATTATAATTTATATCATTAGAGATAATTTTCAAATATCAAATGACCCCGTCCATGTTAGAGTAAACTTGAAAATGCAGCATTATTTTATAATTAGATTTTTTAAGTATGCAATTTTTATATGTTTGTATCGAACTTCGACACAGATGTACACTATATGCAACAATACGAAGTATATCAATTATGTGACAATGTTAAACGTATTCAAATACAATAGCATCATTTAGGGGACGACCATTTGATCCCGGGGGGGGGGGGGGGTAAATTTTTTCGGGTCCGACGCAGGGCCGGCCGGATTATTTCTTTTCCAGTAACTCAAGGTTAGAATATTTATTTTCAACCTGTAACAATTCTGACAAGCAAAATAAAAGAAAGGAAACAACAACAACAACAACAACAACAAAACAAAACAAAACAAACAAAAAACCCATATTAGAATATACATGTATGAACACGCACACCCTGGTTATGTCAACTAAATATGCCATCAATTATTTACAATGTGCAAGACTTTCTCGGCGCTACAATAAGTCTATATACATATGAATGTACAAGTATCACCTGCATATTCTGAATTGAGTTTTTGCAGCACATTGGGAGAGGGGTATGCCAAGAAAGTTTTTGCCATGCCGAGTACAAAAGTAGGTAGTTGATGTGTAATGTACTATAGGCATTCCTATAAGACTTGAAGCGTATCATATTTGTTAAAATAAATATGCATTTGTTTTATACTTGCAATTTTACATGTGTAAATACTGTGTAAATATTACTTAATAGCACTTGGTATAAAATTTTGTGGAAGGGTGAGCGGAGCGAGCCCTAAATTTTTCTTAATGTAAGGCGAGCGAAGTGAGCCTAGAAATTTTGGTCTTGTTGATAATGAAAATGTTTGGATTTTGAATACACATGTTGGCCAGAATATTTATTTCTGCAATAAAGAGGATTATTCACTTTCAACATGTTCAACATTCTCTGGGTCAGCCCCCCCCCCCCCCCTCTCAGGATTAAATGGTCGTCCCCTTAAGAACAGTTAAATTTGCAGCATGGACAAGACATGCACGTTTTGGGTACTTATCCTCAATATAAACAATGTTATATTACGAAAGTGTGAGATTTATTAGCCATTCACCGTCTTACATAACCACTTTGCAAAATAAAAGTCACCAATATTTGAATAGTTATCTCATCTAGTATTTTAAGATTTCTAACTTTTCATCATACATACAATTGTAAAGGGTTTCCTTTTTATTTACTTAGCGCTCGTGTGAGTATATATAAGATAAGTCCCCCCTTTATACCCCCTCAGGATGTTAGAGCTCCGTGAATGAATGCTGACCCACATTCTGGACACGTTGCCCCAAGTGTTTGTTTTGATTCTTTGATCCAGAGAACTAATTCAAAATGGATGGGTAAGTATTGTTTTACTTTACTGCACTGTACTGTATTATGCAATACTTTACTTGCATATTGATACAAAGTTTGCATATATCTCAAATTAAGATTTATTTGAATAAAAAAAAACATTAGGTCTTAAGCTATTTTTTTTTTTTTTTTTTTTTTTTTTTTTGATCGATTTTAAAGATCTAGAGGAAAAGAAACGATATATGATAGAATATCACCCAGATGAATCAAATTTTATTTTTCTGCAAGAAAAACCTTTTTTTAAATGCATAAGAAAGAATGTGCATGTTTGCAACGCGGCTTTCCGTTACATTTGCGCCTGTATTTTTACGTGTCAGCATCTTTCCTTTAAGTTTTTTGTTTCATTTGACATGCATGCAGTGCACGTATCTTGTTCTTATCAGTAGAAAGCAGCTAGGGGTTTTTTCTTGTAAATTTCCAGCTGGGATCACATTGTTGTTCATCTATGTGTTTTTGAAGCCTTTTTTGCGGGTGCACTTTTATCATGATCACTTGGGAATTCAAAGATTCAATATGATCAAGGTGATCGGATGTAATTTTCGATTTTATTATCAATATATAGACGATGATTCAATCCTTACATTGCTGTGTAACAACAAGTTTAAGTTTTATTTTCATTTTCTTCAGGAGATCAAAGTTATCTTTTATAATTGCCTTACAATGTAATACCGAGAAAATGGTAAAAGCCAAAATATCTTATACATGCATTTTCCTCGAGATGGATTTTTCTGTATTTCTAAGTAGCAACTTTAATTTTATAATATTAATGAAACAAAAATCTGAGTCTGAAATACATAGCTCTTAACACCCCCCCCCCCTCCCCTTTCCACTCCGCATGAAGGAATAAATTATGATGATTTAGAATGATGGTACATGGGCGGTTATAGAACATTATTGCAGGGGGAGGGAGGGAGGTGATGTGCAAGACAGGGCAGACGTCAAGGGGAGGGGCGTTCAGCCCATCGTTTTGCAAAATAAGTATTAAAAACGGGATAAACAGCACTGTTTGTACAAGTTCCAGGAACCGGGAGATTCCTGACCCCCTAAGCCGCCTCTAGATCCGCACTTCATGGATGAATTAGTTGGTGCTACATGCATCTCCGTGAGGTCCCCTCGTCGTGCAGGATGCCCCTCATTGTATACGTCCGGATTATCCGAACACATGTTATTGATCATGCATGATACCGATATACATTAACACAACATGCGCCAATACCGAATTGACTTTGCAGTGGGGATCCCGGTCAGTACTATGGTGTCTTGACCACTAGTCGAACCTCCGCAATGCGAGAGAGAAAGGGAGAGAAAGAGATGGCTTATGACTCAGTATCAGAACAATTTGAAACGATTTCCTTTGCATGTTAAACAAGGGCAGGTGTTTTTGTAATTAAACTTTTAAAATGTCATCGTTGGCCTCTTTGTATTTACCATTTTCTCACAAGAAGGTCCTGACAGCTCTTCGAAACTCAAAGTCATTACATTTAGGTTAAAATACAAGTACATGTATTGGTGCTAAAGTCAAGCCACAAAAAAAAAAAACCAAAAAAAAAAGAATAAAAAAAAAAAAAAAAAACCGGACATCTGAAACGGACAACTGTGGTGAATATATAAAGAATAAATGTCATAATTTGTGTTTTGTTACTGGTATGCAACACACAGCAAGTGCATTTATCGCATGAAATGCGCTAACGCACATTACATGTACGATAAATGCACTTGCTGTGTGTTGCATACCCGTAACAAAACACAAATTAAGACACTTATTCTCTATATATATGCACAACCAATGTCATTCCTGAGATGAAACTATGATAAGTGCCGCGTGAAACGCCCATGACGTCACATGCATAAACTCTACAGAAATCTGTTCTAACATGCAAACTGTTCAAAGCTGCGGTGACCTAAATATTATCGTTACACTTTTACCTGGAAAACGAGATTTCAGAAAACAAGAATGGAACTGCATATATATAGAATAAATGTCATAATTTATGTTTGTTACGAGTACGCAACACATAGCAAGTGGATTACATTAGCGCATTAAACTAGCGCATTACATATCGCATGTAATGCGCTAGTTTAACGCGCATTGCATGTACGATAAATGCACTTTACATATCCGTAACAAAACACAAATCGAGACACATTTTCCAGAGTCCAGGACATCAATATATGAAAGCATATTAAGCCATTTAAATGTTATGGCCAAGTTAAAAGTTTTTCTTTTCAAACGTAGGTCAAGCTCCAAGGTCAAGGTCACAGGGTCAAGCAGCTTGGTATCAATGTAATGATCTTGTAACAAGGAATTATACACATTTGAAATATGCTTTTATCACTCACCATTCAACAGTAATGACCTTGGTAAAGGTTTTGCGGTCGAACAGAACACAGACAAAACAAATGTATTGGAGGAGTGATCCAGCATATTGTTTTGAAAAAAGACATACGCGTATATATATACATGTACATTAAAAAAGGGGGAAAAAATCAGCATTATGGGTGCATTCTACGACACGGTCTGATCCCGTTCCCTTTCTAGATCCGCGTTTGCCATGCACAATTACATATATCGATTTGATCTTCTCGCACGTAAACAGTTAATATAAAGATTACAAAACAATACATAGATAAATATGTTTCATGTATAATTCCGGGGGGGGGGGGGCTGTTTCACAAAAGTACTTTCGAAAAATTTTCGTAGATTTCATCATTAAATAAAGGCTTAAAATGATTTTCAATTTAGTTTATATTGTTTGTTCTAATATCATCATGATCATTTCTACATACTAAATATAAATTCAGAAACAAATCATCACATTAGTTTATAAGAAGTACTAAGCGATCAAAAGTTACGAAAATTCCTAAAAATGTTCGTAAGTAATTTTGTGAAACAGGCTGCAGGGGTATGCCATTGCCCCCTAAGATTATCTCTCATTAACCTTTTGGAACCCCAAACAAAACTTAAGCTATCGTAGCGTAGTAAAAGATAGTAGCTTCTGTATACCATTTGTACAGCCTTGCCTCTTTTCTTGACCAATCAGAATGAAGGATATCAACAACGCCCTCTCAGGAAAAAAATATATGTATTTCAGGACAACTGAATTTGCTCCGTTTCTAGGCTGATAATCTTTGATTGAAAAACTAATGATTCAATGTTTGAAAAGATTAGATATCTATAGAACTATTTACATGTACTAAACGATTTCGTGTATGAAATAAAGAAGTTTTGTAAACTTTTCACCTTTAGTTTTCACCTGTATGTTTCTGAAACTTATTTCAATTCTGTACATGAGAGAGAGAGAGAGAGAGAGAGAGAGAGAGAGAGAGAGAGAGAACAAACTTCCAAACTTCTACCAGAGAGAGAGAGAGAGAGAGAGAGAGAGAGAGAGAGAGAGAGAGAGCAAACTTTTACCAGCATCGGTTACCAAAAAAAAACAGGAGGGAGTTCTACCGGGTGGAGACTACATATACCACCTATACATATAGTAGTCTATTTCTTTTGTAGATATGTTGTAGCACCTAATCACAAGAAGTTGGCCACCTTGTCCGTGGACCACCTGTATCATATAGCATTGGATACAGAACGCTGTAATCTCAAGGAAGTAAGTATATGAATAAAAAGAAGAAAAAGAACTAATACTGCAGTAAACATATAAGTTGAAATAGGACGAATGAGATTTCTACATAATTTCAGATAAGATATACTGAAAGAAAGGAAGATGACGAACAAAAAAAAATGCAAATGAAAAAGGCAAGAAGTACACATAATTCAAGCCTCTTTCGGTTACGAATAATTGATAATTTTAAAACATAGATTTCCTGATTCAGGTCACATCTATGGACTGGTTGTGCACCTGAAATTTGTCTGAATTCTTGACTACTACACGAATATATGTTTCAATCTTTTTTTATTTTTTGGTTGGATTTGATTTAAAGGTTAAGTGCAAAAAAAACCCCAAAATACAAAAACCCCAAAACAAAACATAAAACAAAACAAAAAATACCCCAAAAAAAAACCCAGACAAACGAAAGCACAAAATGTTGTTGGAACGAATGGGATTCGAACACTAATGGCTAAATTGGTTTTCACGAAAAAAGAAATTCTATGTTTTAACCAATGAGCCATTCAAATTATATAAACTATATAAACGTAAAATTTCCACAACTTTAGTTGATCAAAATCATAAGAAATTATATTCCTTAGAATTCAGATGAACATACAAAATAATTCTCATGCATTATTTTTATTAATCCGAATACCCCTGACCTATACCCAGCCTTTGACGGTTATTTGGACAGGGTGGGAGGGTGTGTGGGATGGGGGACTATATTTTTATCATAATACTGGTTCAATTTGAGTCGTCACCTTCGATTCAAAGTACATGTGTAAAAATTGATATCATTCGATCTATTTTGTTTTCCTTAATTTACACATAACAGTTACAAACCCTGCATGAATATGTATGCACACAAACTAGGACCCAAAGTTGCTGAGCTTAACCAAGATATGACATGAGATAAAATTGGGACATGTATATAATAAAGGATCGGATCCAATTTCTCAGCTCTAGGGCCTCCAAAGTATGGGACAATAGTTTTGAAAATAGTTAGCTTGATATAGGAAATGTAAAATAACATGTTATCTGGCCAATTTATTTAGTACAGGTATTTCTGCACACACGAGTGATTGAAAATGGGCATTCATGATCAAAACGCAAAATTGAAAAGGAAAAAGTGAATATACAATGCAGATAAATTCGGGTACCTAAGTAGGGCAGTAAGCATCTCCGACTTTCTAGTGAGAAACAAATGTCAGAACCTTTGTGATTGAATATCGATATTTGAGGATGGTTTTTGAAATTGTTACACACATTATCTTTCAATATTTTGCACAATAAGGTGTTCAAATGCTTTATATAAATTATTCAAAATGATTTTCGTAGTACCAATGTTATGGGTATTGGCTTGCAATGTCGAAAGAACTCTTTCAGCTTAATTTGGTTTTCCCTTTAATTTCAGATGTTTGGTGACGTCAAATTTGTCTGTTTTGGTGGTCAGCCGTCACGCATGGAGGCGTTCTGCGGTCTAGTAGCCAGAGAGCTTAACATCAACGACCATGAGATGGACGGTGACAAGCATAAGAACTACGCCTCGGGGACTGACCGTTACGCCCTGCATAAAGTGGGACCTGTTCTTTCCGTCAGTGTGAGTGTCTGTCCGTCGTATCAAAAATAATATATATCTATTTTAAAATATAGCACCACCATATATATGCACAGCCAATGTAAGTCCCTGGGATGTTACTATTGAAAGGAACGTGCTGCAATTCGTGTATTAACACTCGTGACGTCACAATGCATAAGATCTAAAGAAACATGCCGCGACGGCTGTTCTAACCTGCAAACTGAACCCGCGGCGAGATGAATTTTGACGTCACCCTTTTACCAAGAAAAAACAATTTCAGAAAACAAGAATGAAACAGACAACTATGGTGCATATATATAGAATAAATGTCATAATTTGTGTTTTGTTACGGGTATGCAACACACATCAAGTGCATTTATCGCATGAAATGCGCTAACGCGCATTACATGTACGATAAATGCACTTGCTGTGTGTTGCATACCCGTAACAAAACACAAATTAAGACACTTATTCTCTATATATGTTTGCTCCATCAGATGGATCTACTTCTAGTAACTTAACCAGAACCCCCCCCCCCCCCCCCAAAAAAAAAAAAAAAAAACTCAGAACAAACAAGCAAACAAACAGAAACAAACAGAAAAAGAAGAAAATTGGAGCCAAATTTCATTTAAGGAGATCGATATCAAATAAAAATCTAATGTTCAAGGGTTGAATGTTACCACCTGCATAAAGTTGGGACCTGTTCGGTCCGTTATTGTGATTTTTTTTTGTCACTAAATAAGAGAGGGAAAATCAAACACACAATATATTAATATAATCAATATATAGGCAAACACAATCATGAAAATTGGAACAAAGCGAAACAATTACATATAATATTACACTGGCACTATCTTGAAGAGGAGGAACATGAGAATCGTCATTTACCGGGATGAGTTAAATAAATATAATCTAGAACATAGCATATTTTCTTGGTCAACCAAATTTTGAAATCCTGAATAATTGAAATTTGCTCATCTGTCTTCTTCAATTTTACGCATCATACATGTATTAATAAAGGTCTTCAATGCAAACAGTACACAGTACAATTCCTCTTCCCCAACACCTAACATTAAATAACATGAAGTAAGGACGTATCTTATTACTATAAAAAATATCCGCGTTGATAAAGGTTTTCAATGCTCAATGTGACATCAGGCAGTGTCATTTTCCATCATTTAACTTAAAATAACGATTTTGCAGTAGTTTATATTGTATCGTTGTAGCATGACAAATATTGATAATTAACATATCCCCATACAAATGACAAAATCGATAATTCAAAAAATCATAAACCGAAGGCATACAAAATCATGAGTAGTGTAAGGATCCCCGCTGTCCGGGTAGTATTTTTAGGTATGGAGAATTCCCGGTGGAATTCCGTGTTTATTTATAGAATGGGGAAGTCCATGGTAAATTCCTAGGGGAATTCCGAATTCTATATTTAGGTGTTTTTACCAATTTTCTATATTTAGATGTGTTCTAGAAAATCATATATTCGTGGAAGGAATAGTTTACCCCTACAACTAGATGAAAGAATTAATAAAGACAAATTGAAAGTTTACAAATATTTTATTCAACATTATACATATTTCAGAAAAAAGTCTATGCACTGTACTGTGGTCTCACATTCTGTCTCGCCATAGGTGGGCGTCCTCTGTTTGCTCCGTAGATAGGTCTGGGGTTATTTGGTCTGTAGATGGGTTCATAGTTGTTTGGTCCCGGATACGTGTTGTATTCCTGTTGTACAGGACAGTCTCTGGCCCAGTGTCCCGTGCCTTGGCACTTGTAGCAAATGTCGTTCTGCTTCTTGGGCGGCTGAGGACATTCGGTAGCAAAATGTACCTCTTCATTGCAATTGTAACATACGTATCTGGCTTTCTTCTTGGGCAGTTCGTCTCCTTCTTCTGCATTTCTTGTGATCCATCAATGTATGGATGTCTGCTTGCATCTTGGAAATGGATGTCTGTACATCTTCCATCATGGTAGTCATGCGCTGACAATTGCTATGGATGTTGTCCATTTTGTTTTCCTGCTGTACATTGCCGTTCGGTCATTGAAATTCTAAGTTGGTTACATCAATATCAGCAACTTGTTGAGAAGTCATCTTAGTTGTGTCTCCTATGAAGCACATATTGGGTGCAGTGAGGTGCTGAAGAGGCACATATTGGGTGCACTTAGGTGTCGAAGATGCACATTAAGGGTGCACTAAGGTACTAAAAGAGCACATTTAGAGTACACTTAGGTACTCAAAGAGCACATTTAGAGCTCACTTAGGTGCTGAAAGTGCACATAAGGTACTGAAGGTGCACATTTAGGGTGTACTTAAGTGCTAGAATAACACATTTAGGATGTACTTATGTGCTGATGGTGCACATATGGGGTGAATTAGGTGCAAATGGTGCGCATTTAGGTGCGCATTTAGGGTGCACTTAGGTGCTAAAAGAGCACATTTAAGATGCACTTGGATACTGAATGTGTACATTAGGTTGAACTTCGGTGCTAAAAGAGCACATTTAGAGTGCACTTTGGTGCTAAAATAACACATTTAGAGTGCACTTAGGTGCTAAAAAGAGCACATTCAGGGTGCTCTAAGGAGCTGATGTCCATTTTTTGTGCACTTACTTGCTATAGGTACACATTTCTGATGCACTAATATTCTTAAAGTGTACATTCAGGGTGTCGATGTTCACATATACGCTGCACTCATGTGCTTGAACAGTACATTTAGGGCGAAGTTAGGTGCTCATGTACATATTTAGGGTGTATTTAGGTGCTGTACAAGTACATTTGGTGCACTTACGCGCAAACATGCACAACGTAGGTGCAAATATGTGTCCAAGTGCACATTTTTAGTGCACATATGCATACACAGAACACAACTTGGGTGCTGGAGGAACACATTTAGTGTACACATAGTAAAAAAGTGCATAAGCACATTCAAGTGCAGATGGCGAGCACAGTCCCAGCGTTCATATTTGCAGCTGGTGCACATTACCAATGCAAATCTCATCTGTGGAGCACATTTTAGTGTTTGATGAAATAAAACACAACACAGATTTTTAATTCAAATTTTATTGAACTATTCAATTTGAACAAGAAACACAAGAAAAAAAAACCAGTCATATGAATGTTACGTAACATTGATATAAGTATTTATGAACCAGAACTATGTACAATGGTTTGACTAACCAAATAAGTTAACGTAATGTCTCACAATGGCATCGTTTTCAAAAAGGTTTTCTGTGAACAAGGAAGTAATTTCAGTCATATCTAAACCCTTGTATCGATGAATCAAATAGAATATGCAGTGGTGTCCGCACACAACAGAGTATCTGTCTTGAACTTGTTTGGTGTTCCATGTTGTTTGGAGTCTACATTCTTATGCATAAAGTCTGAAAATTCCGTATGCAGTGGTGGTAGGCCATAACTGTCGTAGTATTCTCCATTGCCACACTGGTCCAAGTAGATTGCAATCCAGTGTTGACCCAACTGGCTGTCCAGATCGGTATTGCAGACAAGCGAGCACGCTAATGTATTCACTGAGGGGATCCTATTTCGAGCAAATACACCAAGGAAAGATGATCCTACATTCTGTCTCATAACCTTCTGTATTTGTTTAGTGTTCATTGTTCTAGGTTGCAAAATCAAATATTACATTCCTGTTGCGATCAATCTCTATGATGTTATCGAATTCAGCATACACAACAACACTGACGGTTTCTGCCAAGGCTTGAGAGAAGTGAATTTCCAGTCTCAGGTTACCATGTTTTATAAGGTGGAAATGACCTGCTTCAGATAAGTCTGGAGTCAGATCAAAACCAAATACTGTATAGCCATTTCCATATTCTTCCCTACTTTTATCGTTTCCTTCGTCGTGGAAGATCTTCCTAGATCCCGTAAAAAGGCCCGAATAACTGCGAATAAAACGACTGCGTCCAAAGTTAGATTGCAAAGGTTTGGCTGGAATCTGCTGTCCGTCAACATAGAGTGCCATAAACTCAATGTTGTTGTGCTTGAAATTGAAAGGATTCTTCGTAGCTACTCCATTGTAAGCATCATTGTCTACCAGACTAACGAAATTGCGCTTAGGCATTTGTCCAAGGAACAGGTTCTCTTTGTTGATACTCATGCCTCCACTGGCAACTGAAAATGCTTTAGTCTCAATATGCTTTATGGGATATTTGGCTGTCCCTCTCTCAAAAGTTTTGATGTGAGCCATTCTGACCGTGTTACTGATCCTAACTTTCCGCACAAATAAGGCAGCGTACATGATTTTGATTTTAAAGTCATCATTGGCTGCCATAAGTGCAAATGCATCTTTGCTCATGATCAAATTTATCTTTGCATCCACTCCATTGAGCAGATATCTTTCTTGGAAGAACATATCCAAATGAAGTTTTCCTGTCAGATCAAATATTTTGCTACGGGCGATTAATGCTTTTTGTTTAGTAAAGTCAGCATTATCATCTGTTCTGGCTTCCATATGACTACTGCTATCTTTGTACCACATCTCGGAAGTGATCGAGTTGCGATTCCTTGGTTGATTTGCCATAGCTTAGAAGGTTCTCCAGGAAAGCTCTGTAGGCATAAGTGTTTGCCGGCATGGATATCAGTTGGAAGTTACCGAATGTGACAATTCTACCGAATTAAAGCGGCGGGTGTTGCATGCAAGCAGGAGATGCTTACTCTTCCTGGGCACCTGGTCTCACTGTCATATCGGGAGTTCGCTTCTTTTCATATGGTGGAGGTTTTTGTTTGTTTGCTTTTGTTCCTGTTTTATCCTGATTTCGTATGCCTCGGTTTCTGATTTTCTGAATTATCGATTTTGTTCTGTAAACAGGGATATGGTCATTATCCATATTTGTCATTAATTTTAAGCTCACCTGAGCAAAGCTCAATTGAGCTATCTTCATAGCGCATCGTCCGGCGTCCGTCGTCCGTCGTCCGTCGTAAACTTTTCAACATTTTCGACTTCTTCTCCAGAACCACTGTACAGATTTTCATGATTTTCATGGTAGGAATGAAGTACTCATGGTCCCCTAGAAGTGTTCTTGTTTTTCATCCGGATCCATCAACAGGTGGCGCCACCACAGGCAAAAGTAGGTCACAGCGGGTACCCTCCTTTGATAAGCTTCTTCTTCAGAACGGAAGCACGTATCGAAAAACCGAAAGTATCAGGATGATCTAGAGAGATGTCTTAAGAAGTGTTGTTATTTTTGGTTCCACTCGGAAGTCAAATTTGTGACGCGTTTTTGACGTCTTTTCAGACTTTGTCAGAAATGCACATTTTTGCACTATTTCTTTAAATAACTCAATAAGTGTGTGATTTTACAACTTCATTTACTGCATATTTATCACATTTAAGTTACTAAATGCTTTGATAAGTATTTTATACTAACATTTTAATTTTTTGATTTTTTATGATTTTTTTCTTATGTGAAAAGGATGGGGGGTGATTTTCATACATATTCAACTTCTTCTCCAGAACCGCTGAACAGATTTTCATGAAACTTGGTAGGAATGAAGTACTTATGGTCCCCTACAAGTGTTGTTGTTTTTCGTCCGGATCCAGCAACAGGTGGCGCCACCAGAGGCAAAAGTAGTTTACAGGGGGTACCCTCCTTTGACAAACTTCTTCTTCAGAATTGAAGCACGTACCGACAAATCGAAAGTATCAGGATGATCAAGAGAGATGTCTTAAGAAGTGTTGTTATTTTTGGTTCCACTCGGAAGTCAAATTTTTGACGCGTTTTTGACGTCTTTTCGGAATTTGTCAGAAATGCACATTTTTGCACTATTTCTTTAAATAACTCAATATGTGTATGATTTTACACATTCATTTACTGCACATTTATCACATTGAAGTTACTAAATGCTTTGATAGGTAATTTATACTAAAATTTTAATTTCTTGATTTTTTATGAATTTTTTTCCTTATGTGAAAAGGAAGGGGGGGGGGGGTGATTTACATACATATTCAACTTCTTCTCCAGAACTGCTGAACATATTTTTATGAGTATTTTTTCAATCATGAATAGATATGTTTACTGTGCACATGGACCTAAGGCTTGTGGGTTCAAGTTCTGGTACTTCTTTTATCTATATCAGGAATTTTAACCCTGGTAACTTTAGTTTCGTATAAGAGGGGGGAGAACTCGTATAGTTGGTACATGTATAACAGCAGAACTCATGTATGCAAGAGTTGCTTTCTTTAATATTGAATTACGTTTTTGAGGTTTAAATTCTTGGATTATCGATTCATTTTAATGTTATATATTTTAAATTATTAAATAAGTATACAAAAGGAAACTAAATAATTTTAAAAAGATGAATAAGTATTTTCAAATTCATCTTGTGAAGACTTAGATATATAACTTTGAAATTAAAATATTGAGAGCAGCTAAAAATATTAATGTAAAAACAGAACTTTACATTTACATCAATGTTATCAATAACGTAGTGAAAGGAGGGGGTTTGGGGGTTGGGCTGTAATTTATTAGCAGGATTTTGCTTTAGCTTCTGTATAACTGTCTCTCTCGGGTTACTTAGATTACTCAAGAAGAAGGGGGGATGATTTTCATACATATCCATCTTCTTCTCCAGAACTGCTGAACAGATTTTCATGAAACTTGGTAGGAATGAAGTAATCATGGTCCCCTACAAGTATTGTTGTTTTTTGTCCGGATCTGTAAATAGGTGGCGCCACCACAGACAAAAACAGGTCATGGGAGGTACCCTCATTTGACAAACTTCTTCTTCAGAACGGAAGCATGTATCGACATAACGAAAGCATAAGGATTATCTAGAAATATATTTTTTTATTTTGAGTGTACTGTACAAGCGTTATGAGTTTTCATTCATTTAGGCATTATCTAGAGAGATGTCTTAAGAAGTGTTGTTAATTTTTGTTCCACTCTGAAGTCAGGTTATTTTCCATTTACAAACTTCTTTGGTTTGATATGCTTAGTTTACGTAGTTTTCAGGTGAGCGATTGTGGTCCTCTTGGACCTCTTGTTCGTTTAAAGAAATGTTGACTTGGCTGAAGAGTGAATGCAACCAATTGTTCACAGGCCCTACATCTGACAGAGCGTCGAGGTTTGTGTTACTGTTTGCCGCGACTATTTTGGCTTGCAAATACAAGAAGGTGTTATTCAGATCCAGATAATCATCCAGTGAACCGGAAATGTTAAATTCTATAGGTCCCTAGTCAGTGATAGAAGACATTGGCCGATGCTCTACCCAATGTCCATATTCAATGCTTGCTTGAGTTGGTTGAACAGCAAACAAGTCAAACTCTGACTTCATGCATTCACAGGAATGTTAATGGACCAAAGACATTTTGATGTTTAGGTGAAGATGTCTCTTCTCGGTTTAGATGTTCTCTGTACCTTTGCTCGCTTAGGAATGACAACTGAAGAATTCGCACGCCGCTTTATACCCTTTTCATATTCTGCCTCTTGCTTGATTCATGATATTTCTTCCCGCTTCTTTCAGTCGTCGTTCTGTGGATGTGCGTATGTTTTCTCCACTAAGTAAATCATTAGCAATGTCAAGTCCTGTTGATAAGACTTGTTTTCCCAATACTTTTGATCCTTTCTTAATAAGAGGCATTGCACTTTTCAAAAGACCGCTAAACATGTTGCCGATGTCATGTCCTCTTTGCATTCTTACTAGTTCTACTTCGGCAATGTCGGAACATATAATGACTGAAAACATGTGCGTGACATCGTTCAGAAAACTCCGAAAATTTAACAAGTTTAATAGCCAGCGGGCGGCTCAGATTGCAGAACAGGTACATGATTGAAAATTTGGTTATATTATAAGATTCGTGAAATCTTTCCAGTACATGTATATCTTTAGGACAGTTTTAAACTTTTCTCATATTTTGAGTGTATTTGTGAAATACAGAGCTATCAATGTAATTTAAAAGCAATTCCAGCGCACTTTGTTGATTACGAAAATTCTAATTATGTTTGAATATGATTTTGTATCATTTTGATATCAAGATTACTTTGTCACATTAAATGGATTATAACACAACACAATAGAGGAAAAAACCTAAGAAACTGGTAATAATACTAAGAAAATGTACTCTGCTTTAAACCGAATCGAAAACCGAAAAAACGAGGTTCATAATTCAAACCGAACCGAAATATTTCTAAACCGTTACAGCCCTATTTGTCATAGAGTGAGGTGTTCATGTGACCATCAGTGTCGTAGGACAGCATCATGCTCAAATAGGATGCTTTCTTCCGAACACAACAAAAATGTTGCCAATCAGGAACTTTAAAATTTGAATAATATCTGAATAATTTTACAGTACTTATTTTTTTGAATCGGACTTCTTTCAATTTAGAATGTGTAATTGTTGTGTAAAGTGTCGAAAAGTCAAAGGAATGAAATCTATTGAAATGAGTTGATTTCAGATGTTCTAAAAGTTCCTTTGAATTCTTTCAAATCCACATCTGGTTAATACCACTTCGAGGTTTCGAGGATATGCTATCGAACAATACTCTTTTAAGTCCAGATTTGATTTCAGATAAAACAATGGTGAACAATATCAAACGTCTTCAAATTCAATAGCATCCTTTATAAACATATATATTCGCAACATGGAGCAGACATGCACGTTTCGGGTACTCAACCCTCGTCAAATATCCTTAATCTAAACAATTTTATATGATTAAAGAGTGCGAAAATTATTATGTCCAAAAATAGATCGATACAGATTTGGTTCAACATTTTGAGGAACCAGCGATCAAACGTTGTTTGTACGGACTTTTGCATTTTAGGAATACAATTTAAGTGCGGTAAATCTAAATCTAAATTGTTTGTGTCAAAGGCAAAGGAAGCGAGGGCTGATTTGTGGTTATCTATTATTTCTGAGGCAGAAAGGTTTGTTGGGGTGTAAGAGGGTTTCCATTTGTCGAATTCAAACCCAACTCTTTTAAACAATGCTGTCGAAATAGTACTTTTTGCAAGTAAATGTGTAGTTATTTGAGGCTAATTTATAGAAATGCCGTCCTTGTCTGTTGTCTTCAATGAAATCGTGAAGTTAGTTACACCATACAATGTTCTTATCCATAATCTAATTTTGAATCATTTATTCTGTAATGTTTTAGAATGGTATATGAATAAGGATTCCGTCCCTGTCTGTTGTCTTCAATGAAATCATGAAATTGGTTGCACCATAAATTTTCCCTCGGGTCCCTGTAAAGTGCGAAACGAAACAAAAACGAAACATACGAAACAAATCGAAACGAAATGAAACAAATCGAAACGAAACGAAACAGATCGAAACGAAACGAAACAGATCGAAACGAAACGAAACGAAACGAAACAGATCGAAACGAAACGAAACAGATCGAAACGAAACAAAACATAAAATTTAAAGAAAATGAGAAAAAGAGGAAAAATCGCCGAAAACGAATATTTCAAGACAAGATCACCATGTAATATTGCCTTAATCCAAGAGTTCTACATTTGTAACTAGTGCTGAGAGGGTTTCTTGAAAGAGTCAAAATGACAATTAAAAAAAGTAAATGTAAAATGCCATTCATGTATTTAAGAGGAATAAAAGGGAGGGGATAGAAAACCACGCTATATATGACACCGTAATGAGATCATAAAACGGGATGGGGGCACATTTCAGGAAAAAAAATCTTATCCTTTTTCAAACGAAATGTGCCCCCCCCCCCCCCCCAGTTTTTAATTGTTCTCATTTTTCTGATAAAATTTTCAAATACTCAGAACAGAACAGTTCCGTTTCCTCTGCGCTAGACTCCTCCCTGCTAAATAATATTTTTCCGTCTATGACGAGGTTATTCATCTTTTGATTCTTTAAAAACACTCCAGCCAAAAGAACTAACGGTTGAAGGCAATAATGAGAGGGTGGACAGGGACAAAGAGAGGAGAGAAAGGGGGCGGGAGGAGGGAAGAAGGGGGCGAGAGGAGGGACAGATGATTGGGAGGGTAACAGTAACAAAAAAAAGGAAATTACTATATAAATAATCTTGCTCTTATGCGTTCATGTACATAATCTAAATTTTAAAAATTACCACGAAATTCATCTATATATACCTTAAAACTTTTTTTTCCGATCGCTTCGCTCGCCGCAATTTTCAATTCATTTTTCAAATACTTCAGGCTCGCTTCGCTCACCTTAGTTTTTCATCTAAACAGATCTATTTCTTTTTTCAAGGTTTGAAAAAGGAAATAACCCAAATAGCATCACTATTGCACCAATTTACACTTTAAAGTTTAAACATTTGTCTTGACCGCCCGGGAGGAGAGTGGTACTCCCTGACCATTCAAAAAGATCTTGTCTTGAAATATTCGTTTTCGGCGATTTTTCTTCTTTTTCTCATTTTCTTTAAGTTTTATGTTTTGTTTCGTTTCGTTTCGATCTGTTTCGTTTCGTTTCGATCTGTTTCGTTTCGTTTCGATCTTTTTCGTTTCGTTTCGATTTGTTTCGTTTCGTTTCGATTTGTTTCGTTTCGTTTCGTTTCGTTTCGTTTTTGTTTCGTTTCGCACTTTACATGTACCCTTTTCCCTCATCTAACTGGTTAGATACCCGAAACGTGCATGTCTGGTCCATGCTGTAGATTTATCTGCACTGAAATGATGCTAATGAATTTGAAGACCTTAAACATTTGAATCATATATTCTGTATCGTTTTAGCTTGGTATAGGATTTCGTCCCTGTCTGTTGTCTTCAATGAAATCATGACATTACTTACAAACTGTACTTACATCATATAATGCCATTTTTTTCTCGTCTAACTTTGAATCATTTATTCTGTATCGTTTTATCATGGTATAAGATTCCGTCCCTGTCTGTTGTCTTCAATGAAATCATGAAGTTAGTTACACCATACAATGTCATTCTGCATAATCTAATTCTGTATCGTTTCAGCATGGTATAGGAATACCGTCCCTGTCTGTTGTATTCAATGAAATCGTGAAGTTAGTATACTACGCCGGATGTAAGGATGTAGTCTTCTTCAGAATCGGGACCTGCGGAGGCATAGGTGAGAACTTGTAGTTGAGTATTTTCCCCACATGAAATTCATGTAATGTTTACATAACGTTCACGTGAAATTTATGTGAAGGGAGCACGGATATGAAATTTACATGAATTTTTTATACACGAAATTCATGTTTAAGTTCCTTACATTGAATTCGTGCAAATTTAATATCACATGAACAACACATAGGAAAATTCATGTGAAATTTATATGATTTCATGAAGTAAATTAAAATAGATAGAATTTTCCTTTTTGGAAAATTTCATGAACTTCACATGAACATTTAAGGTAACCGATGTACAATAGGGCATTTTCCATGCCTGGTAAGGTACTATATATATATATTTTCTGAAAGGTAAAAAGTCTACTGCTCAGAAATAATAATTTTGGGGCCAGAAAAACAAAGGGGAATAACTTAAGAAGCATTAAAATTGCCTATTTTCTCTATATAACATATGCAAAATAACAACGTTGTACAAGATTTTTCCCCCTTTGATTTTTAAGACCTGGGAGTCTTATATCTGAACTCAGAGCATTATTACCTTTCAGAAAATATATAGTTTATAGTACCTTACCAGGCATAAAATTTACCATACTTTACAATGGAAATGATTAAATCGCTATGTAAAATGACTCAATTGTACAACGGATACCTTAAGTGAAATTCGCATGACGCTCATTTCTAATGAATTTCATGTGAGGCACAATTGGTTGTGTACTATATGAATCTTTTTTTTTTTCTTGAGAAATTCGATTTTATTTTTTCGACTCGTTTAAATCGAACTACTTTTTAAATTTTTACGAAATGTTGTCCTTATAACAATTCTTAGTGTGGAACACAGAGTCGTTTCATAGCTACTTGAGGAACATTTGCAACTATTGTATCTCGGTCCGTATCTATAGCACAAAGGAATAGGTGCGGTAACCTTTCATTTCGGCTATTTTCAAAGATGTTTACATATCCATAATATTCTAGTTTATTTATGTCAAATGTATGGTGAGTCCAAATCGTGAAAGCTTTTTTTTATTTCACAGTCCTATACTGAATAATACGTCGCTCAAAATGTCAAAAATGCTGAAATCATAGAAAATATCAATAAATGAGCGATATTTCGATAGAAAATTATGAAATCATGTGGTAATCCAAGCCTTGCCCATAAATAATTTTTGTATCAATCGATGGATTTCTGATCGGCGTTTTAGTTTCCATAAAAAAATTCGTGGACGAGGTCTGGAGCATAGATGAATTTTGAAGATGATTTGTGTGTAAAATACGATGATTTTCCTGAGTTTTGCGTCATTCAGGGTAAATGACGTAGAACATGACGTCATACATCACGCGCGTGACGTTACGAGGGCTCAAAATTATGACGTGGTAAAAATTAATAATTCTTTTCTTAAAAATAATTTTCGTCGAAATTATAGGGCCAATATGAGGGGTTAGCGCATCTAGTCCTTTAAAACAAACAATTGCAAGGGGCACAGGAGAAAAACAACAATGAAAACCCAATAAGGGGGGGGACAGGGGGGTACAACTCTCCCCTACCTCCCCTCTCCCGCCCCCTTTCTCCCTCCTCCCATCCCCCTTCCTCCCTCCTCCCTTTTCAATTAAAAGTCCTCGTGCTTAAAGGAAATACATATGTACATGTATGACAATGCACTAAACTGACATACTTATCACATTGTATATACGAGTAAATAGAAAAAGGCCTTCGTGAACTTCTAAGTATGGTTTTTAGCTCACCTGAGCCATAGGCTCAGGTGAGCTATTGTCATAGTGTTGCGTCTGTCGTCCGTCGTCGTCGACGTCGTCGTCCGTCGTCGTAAACTTTTCACATTTTCAACTTCTTCTCCAGAGCGGCTGAAGGGATTTTGATGAAACTTGGTAGGTATGAAGTACTCATGGTCCCCTACAAGTGTTGTTGTTTTTCGTCCGGATCTGTCAACAGGTGGCGCCACCACAGCCAAAAGTAGGTCACGGGAGGTGACAAACTTCTTCTTCAGAACCGAAGCATGTATCGACAAACCGAAAGCATCAGGATGATCTAGAGAGATGTCTTAAGAAGTGTTGTTATTTTTGGTTCCACTTCGAAGTCAAATTTTTGACGCGTTTTTGACGTCTTTTGGGACTTAGTCAGAAATGCACATTTTTGCACTTTTTCTTTAAATAACTCAATAAGTGTATGTTTTTATACACTCATTTACTACATATTTATCATATTTAACTTACTTAATGCTTTGATATGTATTTTATGCTTAAATTTTTTATGAAATTTTTTCTTATGTAAAAAGGAAGGGGGGGGGGGGTGATTTTCATACATTTTCTGCTTCTTTTCTATAACCACTCTTCAGATTGTCATGACAATTTGTAGGTATGAGGTACTTATGCATGGTACCCTACAAGTGAAAGAATTCTGTCAAGATATCCACTTTTGGATTTTTAAGGAATATTTTTTAAGATTGTACATAGGTATAATGTATGTACGCACCAAAAATAGGAGAAAAATTCTCAAATCGCACCGGGTTATACACATTGATACTACTTTTGAATGAAGAAATTTTATTTGAATCACCAAAAAATGCCGTAAAGATTAAAAGTACACAACTTTTTTAATATTTTTTCAAAGCCATGCACCTGGTTCCGGACCGGAATTTTTCGAATTTTATGATCTGAGGACCCATTTTCACACGTATTCTTCCACACATGTAGATGTCTCACACACTTTAAAACTATATTCAAAATTTTATTTCATCTATCTAGTAAACAATCACGGGAAGACAATTCAAGATAAACATTGTGTGTATTTTCCACCAATTGTTGAAAATGATAAGAAAATAATCGGAACTATTTGACAGGACAATGACCTAGATATGCATTAATTCATCTTCGTCCCCAAAGCGCATCGTATTCCGCTAGGCGCTTCATTGCAATACAAACCGCAAAGCAGTACTGCGATATATTTCAGGAGATACAGTGCAAACGGAATAGATTTTTATACTTGGAACACTTTCATAATGGTTATCATTCATGTACTTGGAACACTTGCATATACTTGTTATCATGTATAAAGTTTGCTCGAATTTCCTCTGTCTTAGACTCTCTTAGATGAAGTAATTTACGGACTGATTTCTTGAAGAAACGTCTAATGAGTAATCTCTTCCTCTGGATTTTGAGAATGCATAGGACATTTAATATCTGAAATTCTTGAAAATAAATAATTCCGTTCAGAGTTCCTGAAATCTTCCAATGAAATGTTGGACCACAGAAGCTGTTGTTTTAATAGAGAAAATAAATTATTATTCACAACATTAAGCCACTGTGTTCGTCATCTTGTATGTATAATATTTCTAAGAGGAACACAGAGGCCTGAGGTTGTGAATAATAAAACATTTTCTCTCATAAAACGACAGGATCCTGTGTTAAGACATTTGGGAATTTTTATCTGTTCAAATAATAGATACATGATGAGTTTTTATCGGACAAATAACTTCTTGTCGGCAAATCCAATGCAACCGATACATTTCATGAACTCTCTCCGCTAACAACTTGTCCGTGTAACAGACCTATGATGAGGTAAAACAATTAGTTAACAGTGAATAACGATGTCGTAGGTCTGCTAGTTGGACAAGCTTAACAATTTCATGGGCCTTTTAATTTGTTTCAAACTGCGAAACCTTAGAGAAACCACTTGAGTTGTTGAACAGCGTATGCTGAAATGCGACGCTCCTTCTCGCCTGTTGAAATATGCATAGGCAAGAAGCGTCGCATTTCAGCATATTTACTGAAAATTATTTGTTCAAGTGGTTTCACTAGGTCATGAGGTTTGATACACTGCTTTTTTGGAAAACAAACTGGCATAATTTCTGCACAACTCACTTGAATTGGTGAATATTGGATCAAAACGATTTTAACTGTACGTTTCATGTATTTGAGATGAAATCAATACTATTCAAAAGCATAATTCATAGATTTCAGTGAATAAAGGCAAAACCGAAAAATCTTTGTTTTTTATGCCCCTGGAATAAAAGATTCGGGAGCATAAAGTTTTTGGCCTGTCCGTCTGTCTGTTTGTCTGTCTGTTTTCCGAAAAACTTTAACATTGGGCATAACTTTTGAATGGAAGCTGGTGATAGAGGTTTCATATTTCACATGTGTATTTACCAAAAATTTTTACCTCATGACCATAACCTTGACCTTTCACGTACTTCTCAAAAACTTTAACATTGGGCATAACTTTTGAATGGTTATAGTGATAGGGCTTTCATATTGTACATGTGTATTCCTTGTGACAAGATCTTTCCATTGATACCAATATTACGCTGACCCTGACCTCTCACATACTTAAGGTATCCGTTGTACAATAGAGTCATTTTACATAGCATTTTAATCATCTCCATTGTAAAGTATGGTAAATTTTATGCCTGGTAAGGTACTATAAATTATATATTTTCTGAAAGGTACAAATATAAAACTCCCGGGTCTTAAAAATTAAAGGGGAAAAACTCTCGTACAACTTTGTCATTTTGCATAGGTAATATAGAGAAAATAGAAAATTTAAATGCTTCGCCAGTTATCCCCCTTTATTTTTCTGACCCCAAAATTATTATTTCTGAGCAGTGGGCATTATAAGCTTTCAGAAAATATATAGTTCATAGTACCTTACCAGGCATCGAAATATGCCCTATTGTACATCGGATACCTTAACAGAAAATGGCGTTTATACTAACAAAGATGCCGCCGGGGGCATTCTCGTTTCACAAACACAGGCTTAATAATTTCTGGCATGCTAGCTATCAATAATGAAAGGTTTTGTGTTCAATTTTAAATAAACTTAATTTGTGAAATCATTTCATTGTTTTATTCTTTTTCTGCTGCACATTAATGTGGAATTTTACAATATGATTTTATTTTTGATGTTGCATAATTGAACTTTACTAGCTGGGCATATGACGTTGGACCACTTTATCCGTTTTTTTTCAAATCAGTAAAAAAGTTATTGTTTTGAAATGTGACTATTTTTTTCTTTTTGTACTTTTAAAGGTTGTCTGAAAAAAAAAACACTTCTCTGCATCCGGCAAAAATCTTTTTAGAAAGGTTGTGGGCTAAAATCCTGGTACTGGCACTATCAGTATTCAATGTCAGTATGTCAATTAGAGCGTGCATGGGTATCAGGTGAGCGTTGTGCCCCCTGGGGCTCTTGTTTAAAATTAGTGTACATTACTTAACTGCTGCTTATAGACACGGTCTATTTTGAATCGGGGTGGATGTGTTTTTACGTTGTCGGGGCAAGATTTTTTTTTTTCGATCCGGACTGGGGCAAAATTATTTTTTTGTTACAAAGTTAGAGAAAAGAATTTTTTCTATCTATAGAATTACATGTATATGATAATAGTAAATCTGTAATATACAGGCAAATTTATATGTGTAAGAGAAAGCTTTAATTTTGGGAGCGAAGCGAGCCGGAAATTTTTTTAGGATGCACTGCGGTATTTCGTGTAATATTACAATATAGAGGATTCTCCTTTCAATGAAATCTTAAATCACAGGGATGATATAGGAAAATTTGGGTTATATAAGGAAAATAGGGCACATCGTTAAATATAGGGATTGTAGGAAATATACAAATACCTGCAAAGTATATATAAGGTACATGTAAACTTTGTAAAGTGGGGGGAGGGGGTCTTGGAGGGGAGCAAGACAAATGTTTAAACTTAAAGTGTAAATTGGTGCAATAGTGAAGTTATTTGAGTTATTTTTTTTTTATTTCAAAAACCTTGAACAAAATAGACCTGTTTACATAAAAACGAATGTGAGCGAAGCGAGCCTGAAATATATGAAAAATGAATTGAAATTGCGGCGAGCGGAGCGAGCCGAAAATCTTTTAAGGTATACAAAGATGAATTTCGTGGTATTTTTTCAAATTGAGATTATGTACATGAAAGCATAAGAGCAAGATTATTTATATTCAAAGTAATTTCCTAATTTTTTGGGGGTTACTGTTACCCTCCCAATCATATCTCTTTATCCCCCCTCCAGCCCCCTCTCTCCCTCCTCCCGCCCCTTTCTCTCTCTCCCTTTTACCCTGTCCACCCCCTCCAATAAGAGAGAATAAGACAAAAGAAAACAAACAATTGTACCAAGCAAAGATTTAATTTTGAAATTCTGCAACATTTAGGACAACACATAAAAAAGTAATCATACAAGAAGTACCTATCAGTTATTCAGTCTCATAGTCTAGAAGGCAAGGCAAAATCATTAGAATTTCCATTTGAATTTGAACGGTTTCGAACCTCGGAATGAATAACATTCCGAAGTGAGACCTCGGAATGAATAACATTCCAAAGTGAGACCTCGGAATGAATAACATTCCAAAGTGAGACCTCGGAATGAATAACATTCCGAAGTGAGACCTCGGAATGAATAACATTCCGAAGTGAGACCTCGGAATGAATAACATTCCAAAGTGAGACCTCGGAATGAATAACATTCCGAAGTGAGACCTCGGAATGAATAACATTCCGAAGTGAGACCTCGGAATGAATAACATTCCAAAGTGAGACCTCGGAATGAATAACATTCCAAAGTGAGACCTCGGAATGAATAACATTCCGAAGTGAGACCTCGGAATGAATAACATTCCGAAGTGAGACCTCGGAATGAATAACATTCCAATGTGAGACCTCGGAATGAATAACATTCCGAAGGAATGACCAATGTGCTAAATGACTGACATAACTCTGATAATCATATTTATGCTCACATAGTGTTCTTGATAGGATAGGATCTTCAATAAATTTCCCTAGACAAAAGAAAGGATAAGATCTCCAACAAGACTCGGTAACAGCACCCACAGCAAAACACTAAAACAAATCTATGGCTATGTGAAAACACAGAGTAGACAAGCAAAGCAACTGTGGAAGTTTTTCAAACCAATTTTATGCATCAGACACGTGGTTCGGATAGTAAATCCTCATCAGTGGTAACAAACTAGTTGCCGAAGTATTTTTCAGAGACGGAAAAGGGACAATGAACACTAAATATAACACCAAAAACACTAAATACTACACATAAAGTAATGTGACCTATGGGCAATTGATGCCGCCGTAAATGCCCATCTACCACGCAAGCAGCAAATGATGAATTCATCTAGATTACATGCGCACAACCCTCCTACATCTCCGGTTACACAGTGGTATAAAAAAACGCACAATCTTCTCTTGTATACGAAATAACTATCTCAGTGGATAGTGTTTAGATCACTTTGTGTTTCAGGGCTCGAACCAGGAACCGATGAATTTCGTGGTATTTTTTTCAAATTGAGATTATGTACATGAACGCATAAGAGCAAGATTATTTATATTCAAAGTAATTTCCTAATTTTTTGGGGGTTACTGTTACCCTCCCAATCATATCTCTTTATCCCCCCTCCAGCCCCCTCTCTCCCTCATAACATTCCAAAGTGAGACCTCGGAATGAATAACATTCCAAAGTGAGACCTCGGAATGAATAACATTCCGAAGTGAGACCTCGGAATGAATAACATTCCGAAGTGAGACCTCGGAATGAATAACATTCCAAAGTGAGACCTCGGAATGAATAACATTCCGAAGTGAGACCTCGGAATGAATAACATTCCGAAGTGAGACCTCGGAATGAATAACATTCCAAAGTGAGACCTCGGAATGAATAACATTCCAAAGTGAGACCTCGGAATGAATAACATTCCGAAGTGAGACCTCGGAATGAATAACATTCCGAAGTGAGACCTCGGAATGAATAACATTCCAAAGTGAGACCTCGGAATGAATAACATTCCGAAGGAATGACCAATGTGCTAAATGACTGACATAACTCTGATAATCATATTTATGCTCACATAGTGTTCTTGATAGGATAGGATCTTCAATAAATTTCCCTAGACAAAAGAAAGGATAAGATCTCCAACAAGACTCGGTAACAGCACCCACAGCAAAACACTAAAACAAATCTATGGCTATGTGAAAACACAGAGTAGACAAGCAAAGCAACTGTGGAAGTTTTTCAAACCAATTTTATGCATCAGACACGTGGTTCGGATAGTAAATCCTCATCAGTGGTAACAAACTAGTTGCCGAAGTATTTTTCAGAGACGGAAAAGGGACAATGAACACTAAATATAACACCAAAAACACTAAATACTACACATAAAGTAATGTGACCTATGGGCAATTGATGCCGCCGTAAATGCCCATCTACCACGCAAGCAGCAAATGATGAATTCATCTAGATTACATGCGCACAACCCTCCTACATCTCCGGTTACACAGTGGTATAAAAAAACGCACAATCTTCTCTTGTATACGAAATAACTATCTCAGTGGATAGTGTTTAGATCACTTTGTGTTTCAGGGCTCGAACCAGGAACCGTCGTTTTGACTCAGAAAGCTGTGGATGGCGAAATGAACCCAGAGTACACAATGGTATGTATTATATAATATTATTTTGATTCATTTTGAAACAGGCTATTAAGTCCATGTTCATTTCAGATACTTGTTCTTCGACAGGTAAGGGATAGTTCAATGATTAAACTTTCAAGCGATATCAACCAAAAATCGAATTCAGATTGAAAATATTATCTATGAAAAAGATTTTAGTACAAAAATTATTCATGATAAGCGAACGAATACTCGATCTGAACTGATATCATTTATTAAGAGAGAAAGGCTTGATTTTCGGGAAATTCTAATAATTTTGTCTTGCCATCTCGACTTTGAGACTGAATAAGTGATAGGTACTTCTTTGATTGTTTATCTAAGTGTAAACAATTGTTTATTCAAAGAATGAATAAAATACATTTTTTCTTTTCTTCTGATTTCAACAAACCATAACAGTCAATTCTTGGGAAAAAAGTGAGGAGGCCAGCAGTGATTGACAATTCAATTGTGTCAGAACTCAACGCATGCGCAAATGAAGACGATGATTTTCAGACTGTGAGAGGGACCACATTGTGCGCAGACGACTTTTATGAAGGTTAGGGTTGTCTATGTATTGATGTATTCTCACATGGACCAGGAGTCCCCGATGGCACATGTAGCCAAGTTCGATCAATTTCGGTTGGTCGTTTCTTCAAACGCATTTGAAAATTTCTGTTTACAAATTTTTCTCACATTTCTAAAACCTGGGTCCTATAGCATCATATCCCAGACATTATGCTACGTATTTCGTTATATTTAGAACATAATTTTCACAGATTTTGGTCATATTACATTGTTTAGATTGAGGATCACTGACGAGGATTTATTACCCGAAACGGGCATGTCTGGTCCATGCTGTAAGTTTATCTGCTCTGCAATGATGCTAATGAATTTGATGACGTTAAACCTTTGTACCACTTGGTGAGTGTCACTGCTGGTTGACCAAGAGTCCCCGAGGGAACATGTAGCCAAGTTCGATCAATTTCGGTTGGTCGTTTCCTCAAACGCATTTGAAAATTTCTGTTTACAAATTTTTCTCAAATTTCTAAAACCTGGGTCCTGTAGCATCATATCCCAGTCATTATGCTACGTCTTTCGGTATAAGTAGGACATAATTTTCACAGATTTGGTCATATTACATTGTTTAGATTGAGGATCACTGACGAGGGTTATTACCCGAAACGTGCATGTCTGGTCCATGCTGTAAATTTATCTTCTCTAAAATGATGCTAATGAATTTGAAGACGTTAAACATTCTATTGTGAGATTCAAAGATGTTTAAAATAGCATTTGTGGAAAATTTCAATGGAGTGTGGTGATTACCTGACCGTTGGTACCCGTTCTGGACCTGTTCACGCATTTTATTTTGGATATTTTATCTCGATTTATGAATACAATATTTTGAAAGGGGTGATACAAAGAAAAACTCAAAAACTCAAATACACAATTTTCGGTTCCTTGGCCTTTATCAAGTGTAATAACGACAATGTATAATAAGGACTAGGTAAAATCCATATTTTGCAATGAACACCCGAGAAGCAAAGATGGATTTTACCTAGTCTTACTATACATTGTCATTTGTGAACTTAATAAAGGCCAAGGGGCCGAAAATTTTTGTATTGGAGTGTTTGTGTTTTTATTCATAACTTTATAGACTGGATGTTTTGAACTCAAGAGAAATTGAACTTGAAATATAATCATTATCATAAGAGATGTAATATGAAAGGAGAATGGCTGTACACTTTATGCTGAGATTGTCATCAGGATCTTCTTTATCTCATTAATTGAATCGAAGTATCAAAAATTTAATACATAAGCTGAGTAAATTTTCCTTTTCCGTTACATTTAGGTCAGGCTCGCTTGGATGGAGCGTTCTGTGATTATGAAGAGGAGGACAAAATGAAGTATTTATCAGATCTGAGAGAACATGGAGTCTGTAATATAGAAATGGAGTCATTGGGATTCCTGGCAATGTGTCATCACGCTGGGGTCAAAGGTCTGACTTACAAATACAAGAATAGCTTTGAATTTATACATTATGAATATTGTTCCCAGACATTGTCGCCATAGCACTTTCTATATAGACATGACCTCTGACCTCAGACAGTGCATGCATTTTATATATTGTTTCAATTTCGTGCGTGAACATCGACGGCGGATGCGACTAGCCAACAGGGGATGCTAAGTCCTAGCCTATGCACCTGGTTCCACCTCTAGCTTGCTCGGGGTCCGTCGATGCTCATTGTTATGCTCTATTGTGAGTGCTTTTTGAGATTGTCGTCAGGATCTTCTTATCTTATCTTTTACAAGAATAGCTTTTAAAGAATTTAATATTTAAAGGATTTTAAAGAATTCGAAGGAACTTTTAGAACATCTGAAATCCACTCATTTTAGTAGAGTCCATTCGATCAAAGCCTTTGATTTTCGACACTTTACACTACAATTCCACATTCTAAATTGAAAGAAAGACTCGCAAAAATTATAAGTATGCGTCTACAAGTAAGAACGGTAATCGAAAAATACAAATTTATTGTTGTTTACTATGACAAAACCTACTTTGTAAAAGAAAAGTCCGATTCTGAAAATAAGTACACTGAAACTGATATTATTCAGATGTTAAACTTTCTGATCGACAACATTTTTGTGGTGTTTGGAGGAAAGGTCTTCCAATAAATTGTCGGAATTCCAATGGGGACCAATTGTGCCCCCACTCCTTGCCGACATTTTCCTTTACTCGAACGAAGCTGAATTCATTCAATCTCTGGTCTCTGAAGGGAAAAGATACTTAGCTTCTGACTTCAATTTCACTTACAGATATATAGACTATGTGTTGTCCATCAATAATTCAAAATTCGCGGATTACCTGAGCAGTATCTATCCTTCAGAGCTTGAAGTCAAAGAAACTACAGAGACAAATAATTCAGCATCCTATTTGGACATAATGTTGTCCTACGACACTGATAGTCACATGAACACCTCACTCTATGACAAACGTGACGACTTCAATTTCAGCATTACAAACTTTCCTTTTCTGAATAGCAACATCCCTTCATTGCCTGCTTATGGCGTGTTCATATCTCAGTTGATACGCTATGCCAGAGCAAGTACCAAATATACGGATATTGTTCTGAGAGCTAGGCGTCTTTCAGATAAGCTTCTCAGTCAGGGATATGTTTGTGACCGACTAACATCGTCACTGAGGAAATTCTACGGTCGATATGGGGAAGTAGTCATATACTATGATGTCCCTCTCTCCAGAATGGTGGATGATATTCTGTCATAGACCATTTGAACCATCCAACCAAAGATTGTACTCTATATCTTCCAAAATGGAAGTTACCGGATGTGACAGTTCTACCGAATTGAAGCGGCGGGTGTTGCATACAAGCAGGAGAAGCTTACTCTTCCTTGGCACCTGGTCTCACTCCCATATCGGGAGTTCGCTTCTTTTCATATGGTGGAGGTTTTTGTTTGTTTGCTTTGGTTCCTGTCCTCTAGCTTGCTAAGGATCCGTCGATGCTCAACATCGTGCTCTATTATCAGTGCTGTTGAGATTATCGTCAGGATCTTCTTTAACTCATTTGTGGCACACTTATGCTCTTTGCAGTGTGGAGCTCGAAAAAAGGTTCCGTTCCCCGCGAGGGGTTTGAAAGTGTTTTGAATATATTTCCCCGACATGAACGCCATAGCACTTTCTATATAGACATAAAACAAAGGAGGGGATCTCTAACAACACCAGGTTGTAGCACCCACAGCAAAACCCCAAAACACTCAATGCAAAAACACCTCAGACAGTGCATGCATTTTATATACTGTGTTCATTTGCGTGCATTAACATCGACGGCGGGTGCGGCTAGCCAACAGGGGATGCTTACTCCTCCAGGGCACCTGATCCCACCTCTAGCTTGCTAGGGGACCATCGATGCTTAACATTGTGCTCTAATGTGAGTGCTGTTGAGATTATCGTCAGGATCTGTTTAACTCATAATATGTACTTCTACGCTGTTCCGGAATATAGTCTTTATAATTTTTTGAAGTTGAAGTTCACTTAGCTAACAAGTTTAGTTTTATTTTTTTTTGTGTGTGTTTAGCTTGCTGCTTTTTATTCGGCTTTTGTTTTATAGTGCATCTTTGGTTAAGGTAGATTCTTAATTAGTTCTATGCATATTTTGCAACTAAAATCATCTTTAACCTTCACATAATATTTAAAATTTATGCATGTGTACCTAAGAATCTAGGTCTCTCTTTCAAAACGTACTGGTTATTGCATACTACTTTGTTTTCGTCAGGTGCTGTTGCGTGTGTTACCCTTTTAGACCGCCTGAAAGGAGATTTTGTATCTTGTGATATTAAAATGCTGAAGAGGTGGCAGGAGCGACCCCAGAACATTGTCATCAGGTACATCAAAAAGAAGCTAGGAATTATAAATGGAGTTCACTGATCACTGTAAAGTAGTGCCAAAAAATCATGTAATGTTAACAAGAATCCTTTCTGGTAATTTTCATGCAGCTGCCAGCAGTTGATGATTAGCACACAAGGCTATTTGTACATTTTAAGGTGTTATATGAGATTTGCCGTGATAACATAATGATTGTTTTTTCACAAGTTTTTAGTATTATCAAGTGAAAATATCAAATTGATGTGCATTGTTTCATATCATCTTACCACATGAAAAACGTAAACTTGCAAAACAATATCAGAGGTTGTAAAGGCACTTGTCACTGAACAAAGTCTACTGAAATCTAGTCAATTTGAATCATTATCAGATATTGTCATGTTTTTTTTCATGATTTACAACCAATTCCTGCTGTTAATTCCACGACCAATGAAAAAGACCAATTATCCTATGGACGTAAATACATCATATGCCTCAAAACAATATAATGTTCTTTTCGCGTGTGATTTGTATAGTACATCAACATGTACATTTGTGTATTCATGCACTTTGTTTTACTTGTTTTGTTGCAGTCTGTTTGCAATTCGTTTACAGTGTGACCAATACATACCTAAGAATACATATTTGTTCACATATACTCACATAATATTATTTTGCATGACATTTTTGCATTTATACCGGTATAAATCTTCTACATGTGCTTCATTGAGACCCCGTCCAATTGTGCCAATTTTCTGTATAAATTCATGGTATCATATATTATGATACAGAGATTTGGTAACATGTATAAGCGTCTAATATATATTCAATCGTTTCATATGCTCAAAAATTCGGCCAAGGGTCGGTTTTGACATTGAAAATATTTTAGTTGTTAAAGGCCAAGGGTATTTTATTGTTAGTGATGGTCTAATTGTCGTCTACAATCGATTGTCGATCGATTAAAAGTATTTTGATTCCGATTTTCAATTTCTTTCTTACGATTGTCGCTGAAAAGGAATTTTCTAGATTCTATGCAGAAAAAAAAAAATTCAAACTTTCTATCTTTTGTGTTGAATTTTCATGAAATATTGTTCTCCGATTTAAATCGATAATCGATCGGTTTACCTTTTCCGATTATCGATTCCTAAAAGTCTTCCGATTTATTACCATTTATATTTCTATGTGTGAACGTAGGGGAAGGTTGAGACAAACTGCTGCCAAATAGAATGTGTTTAATCGATACTATGAGCTCAGATTATTGCGTGTAATAAATTCATAAAAGGATTCATTTAGTTTGGGGGATAATTATCATGATTTCATGAAATCGAAAGTAAAAAATATAGATAAAAATGAAAAAAATGTTGACCAATGACTTTTTAATTTATGCATCTTTCGTGAGCTAGGCCGCTCAATATACAAAAATATGAATACTTGTACTTGAATGCGTTTTTCATGCTAGCTTATGAGATGAACTTGTCAATAAACAAAGAAATATAAAAAAAAATTGTATATTTATTTTTGTCTCGTTGGAAGGGATCTCCAACAAGACTCTGTTATAGTACCCTCTGAAAAACATCGACACACCCCATGTAAAAGAGAGGAGGGGATCTCCAACAACACTCGGTTGCAGCACCAACAGCAAAACTCCAAACACCCATTGCAAAAACACAAAGCAGACACTCACAGAATGAGACAAAAAAGGCACAATGCACGCCAAATCACAGAGAAACATCAAACATAAATGACTACACATAAACCAACGAGACCAATGGGCAATCGGTGCCGACTTAGGACGGCCGTCTGCCACGTCAGTAGCAGACGGTGTGTTATCCTGGATTACGTGTGCACAATCCTCCCACTGTTCCGATTACCCAGAGGTCTCGACGAACGTACAATTGTTGTGAAAAACAACCTCCAAAGCAGAGTTGCACATTAAAGAAGGGAGGAGATCTCCAACAAGACCCCGTTGGAGCATCTACAGCAAAACACCAAAACACCCGATGCAAAAACACGAAAGACGGGTACAGCAAGAGACGGAAAAGAGACACACGACATGTAAACATCAAACACAAAAGACTTCACATAAACCGACGATACCAATGGGCAACCGGTGCCGACTTTGGACGGCCATTTGTCACGCAAGTAGCAAATGGTGTGGTTATCCTGGATTATGTGCGCACAACCCTCTCACTTCTCCAATTACCCAGAGGTCTCGAAGAACGTACAATTGTAGTGTTGAACAACCATTAAGACACGCAAAAGGGATAAGGAACTCTAAACACGACATCCAAATAATAAACACAAAAGACCACACAAAACCAACGATACCCATGGGCAATCGCTGTCGATTTAGTACAGCCATTTGTAATGATAGTAGGAAGTGGTGTGGTTATACTGGCGCAAAACCCTCCCACTTGTCTGGAGGAACTCAAATTTTTAAAGTGTATAAAAGCCTCCAATTAAAATGTCCATACAAATATGAAAATTTTAAAGGAATTCTTTCCCTTTTTACCAAATTACTTCCTTTTGTTGTTTTGGCATGGGATGTCGAAAATACAATTATTGTATAGTCTAACAAGTTTATTGACAACAATATTTGCATCATTGAAAAACTGATACATTCCAAGTAAAAAAAATGCAATGATCGCTGTGCGATATAAGTCCCCTACCGGCGGCATAAATTTATGTCTTGCATCTCTAGATCTGTTCATTAGTTCATCATCTGCAACAACAGCAAAGGAAAAGTTTGGGAAACTGAATTCACGAAATTTGTAAAGTCCAAGGCCCATAACTCTTGTGAAAATTAGTCAATTTAAATTAAGCTCACATGTGATCTGCATCACACTATAATGTATTAACATACAAAAAATCAAAAATTATCTGCAATAACAGGCATGAAAAAGTCCGGAAAATTGAAAATTTCATGAAATTTGCTAACTCCAGGGGCCATAACTCTTGTAAAAATAGGCCAATGGAAACCAAAGTTACAATTGGTCTGTATCACACTGAGATGTATTCATTTACCAAAAGTCCGGAAAACTGAAATTTTCATAAAATTTGCTAAGTCCAAGGGCCATAACTCTTGTAAAAATAAGTTTATCTAAAGCAAACTCAAACTTGATCTGTATCACATTGAGATATATTTATATACCAAAAATGAGTTCAATATCTGCAACAACAGCGGAAAAAAGTCCGGAAAACTGAAATTTTCCTAAAATTTGCCAAGTCCAAGGGCCAAAACTCTTGTAAAATTAAGTCAATCAAAAGCAAACTCAAACTTGATCTGTATCACATTGTGATATATCCACATACCAAAAATGAGTTCAATATATGCAACAACAGCGAAGAAAAGTCCGGAAAACTGAAATTTTCATAAAATTTGCCAAGTCTAAGGGCCATAACTCTTGTAAAATAAGGTCAATCAAAAGTAAACTCAAACTTGACCTGTATCACATTGAGATATATCCACATACCAAAAATGAGTTCAATATCTGCAACAAAAGCGGGAAAAACTCCGGAAAACTGAAATTTTCATAAAATTTGCCAAGTCTAAGGGCCATAACTCTTGTAAAATTAGGTCAATCAAAAGCAAACTCAAAGCTGATCTGTATCACATTAAGATATATCCACATACCAAAAATGAGTTCAATATCTGCAACGACAGCGACAAAAAGTCCGGAAAACTGAAAATGGGACAGACGGACGGACGAACGGACGGACGGACAGACAGACAGACAGACCGAGAGGAAACTAAGAGTCCCTTTCGGTGTTGCCGGTAGGGGACTAATAAATACAAATTAACCAAGAATTTGGAACAATTTTTGTAGTCTATGGATACTGCCTTAGGCAACTTTCTTCTTGCTCTGACAACACTAGTAATTAACAAAGGAATCTAGATGTTTCCAATCATATATTTCTTCCTGGAAAGAAACAAGATTGATTGCATCATATTAATCATGGTATAGAACAAATAAATGAAAAGCAGTGATAAGAACAATGCTACAAAAAGTAAAACATTTATCTGCTCTAAAATGATGCTAATGAATTTGAAGACGTTAAACAGTGATTCCTTATCATGTTTTTTCATAAATGTAGATTAGGCATATATAGTATCTGTCTATTTTACATGCAGATATTTCTCCAGTTTAATACATACAAATGTAAAATAAACATTATTAAATAAGTACCTATCAGTTATTCAGTCTCAAAGTCGAGAAGGCAAGACAAAATCATTAGAATTCCCATTGGAACGGTTGCAAACCGCGGAATGAATTTGGCAGACTTGAATATACATGTAAATTATCAGTCTCTTTTTAAGAAAGAGATGTTATTCTGATATTTAGGAATAGACGCTTTACCGGGATTCAATGAGTTGATCTCCTCTGGCTCACTATAAATGTGTGGGTCGCTGTCTGCTCTTACTCTGTATTCCTCATAGTTGTCAATAGCTGAGGCACTAAAAATCACACAATATGTATGCTTTTGAACAAATTCTATATCAACACTTGCTTCAAGTTGCAATGTTGAATTAATAATACCATTCCCCGCGAACCAATGTTTAAAGTGTTTTATTTCAATTAGGTTAGATTTTTGCTATCTTACTGTGTATGTGTACTCTCTGTTTTCGAATGTGGATTTTTGTGTTTTACTGTGTGAACCAGGTTTTATCAGATATTCCCTCTTTTCTCATACTTGAATATGACTTTTGTAATAGATTCATGTTTTTGTATAAATGTACTTTCCGAGAGTCCATAAATAGAAAACAGCCAAACAGCATGTCCAACCTAGCGAATCCTTTAAAATTAATATTTGATCTCGGGTTGGAAGCATCACTGGTGAGAATTTAATATTCGAAACACGTGTCTGGTGCAAGAAAATTGGTATGAAATTTTCTTCAAGAAGGTTTAGAGTCGGAACACCTTATTTCTTGTTGCAGCGTGGAGCAGTTAAAATCGTTCCCCGTTGATGTTTATTAAGTGTATTAATTACTTCTTTCCGTCTCTGTCGCCTGAAAGAAGCTTTGTTTTCGCCCTTTATCAATTTGACATCATATATATTTTTTTGCTGTTACGGAAACTTGCAATTTATCGAAATATCATCGAAATTAAAGGAGGCTAACATCTTAGCACCATCCCTCCAATGCTATTTTGCACATAGATTTTATTTGGATATGTTACTGAATCGACCCTTCAGGAAATTCTAAAAATAAAACCAGAGGGCGCAAGTGAAATGAATTTTGGCGGCTTATGATAATTACTTTGGCTGGAAGCATCACTGATGAAAATTTAATATCCCATACACGTGCCTGGTGTATGAAATTCTTCGATAAGGTATAGAGTTGGAACACTTCCATATTATTGATAGAGGTTCTGAGAGTAGGGCGACTTTGAATTGGAATTCCAACTTGATGCACCGGCAATAAAATGTACAATAAATAGACTGTGTTTCTGCTCGATTGATAGTTATGGCACTGGAACTGAAGCGTATGTGTGAGAGAAAATAAAAATGCTAAATAATCATAATGTTTGGGGGTTTTTTTTCAAGGTGGTCTGATGTAGGAAAGATAATTATTTCTTACATTGAACATATGCATCTGTGCCAATGTCAATATGATGAATACAAAGATCTGTATTGGAGAATATCGGGTATTATTATTAGTCCCTTACCAGCTCGCCGTCTGTCCGTCACACTTTAGTTATCTAGACTTTTTTCGCTGAATTTCATGAAATTCTCAGTTTTCTGGACAATTCTCGGCTGTTGTTGTAGCTATTGAGATAATTGTTTATATGTGATTACATCTTAGTGCTATACAGATGAAGATCGAGTTTGGTTCCGATTGACCTATTTTTACAAGAGTTATGGCCCTGGACTTAATTTAATGAAATTCTCAGTTTTCCAGACTTTTCTTCCATGGTATTGCAGATGTTGAAATCATTTTTGGTATGTGAATATATCTCAGTGTGATACAAATCAAGTTCGTGTTTCAATTTTATTGACCCATTCCTACAGGCGTTATGGCCCCTGCACTTAGCAAATTTCATGAACTTCTCAGTTTCCAGTCTTTTCATGCCTGTTCTTGTAGATATTGAGCTGATTTTGGTATGCAAATACATTATAGTCTGATAAAGAATAAGTTGCAGTTGGGTTTGATTTATTTGTTCTTACAAAAGGTATGGCCTCATGGCTAATTTCATTAATTTTTCCTGTTTTCCAGACCTTTTTCTAAAACACATATATTGAACTTATTTTGATGTTGAATTCATCTTTTGGTGTAATTACAGGTCAAGGCAGAGTTGAAGGATTTGGATTAATGCCGGTAGGGGACTTGCGATTCATAAAAGTTTTAATTTAAAGCAGAATTAAATCAAATGTGCTCTTACCGAGGTGGTAGTACAATCTCTTTTCTTCCTCCACTTTTCATTCCTGCAATTACAAAATATGATGAAAATATATGGCAGTAACACCATAATATATATTTAATGTGTTTATGTCAGAAGTCATTTTCACAAAATACATGAAAAATAGAGGATCCCCTACAAGACGCGGATGCAGAACCCACAAAACACAGAGTAGGCATAGCTAATACAATGTACAACATCATAACACAATAGACAATGACAACCAAAAGAACACCCTCAAACCAAGAGGAACGAAAAGCAAGTGATACAAAAAATCTGAAGCATTTCAGGCACAATACTTAAAAAAGAGAAAGATAGAAGAAACCGGGGTACCAATGACATCAGTCACCTGCTCAGGGCAACCACTCTCTCCATTGATATGCAAATGAAATACATGTTCAGTTTTAAATTATTAAACCTGTTTCCCCTATTCTTTTTATTTCCATATTCTAAATCGTAACCCATTCTCTTGTTAGGGCAAACAGTATGCCAAGATAATGATTTTCTGAACTTTTATGACAAAACTTGTTGGCTTTTATCACAAAATGATAAATTCATATGTTTGTTTTGTTTTATTGTCTGTTCGATAATTCGATATTTTTCGAGAACAAGAGTTGCTTCACCTTTTCAGACGGTATTTGACGTACACTAATTGCCACGTCATAAAATTCTATGTAAACAGTCCTTAAACTCAGGGAAATGACGGTTTAAAATCGACGTTACTATACCTTTTTCATGACGTCATAATGACTTTACGTCAGATACCGTCTCAAATGGGAAATAACTCTGTTTTCCGCAAAGACTCAATAAGCAAGCCTAATATTATTCATTATTGGACCGTTGTTTAGTGACGTAGTAACGTCCTACTTTTGACAACCCTTTCACACTGGTCCACGTTGCAAATTTATCTGTTCTTGAATTATGCTATGAATCATATCCCATTAATCCTGTTACGTATTTCGGTTCATTTTTGGACATAATAATTTTCACACTCTTTGGCCATATTACATTGTTTGATTGAGGATCACTGACGAGAACGTGCATGTCTGGACCATGCTGCAAATTTATCTTTTCTTAAATGATGCTATTGAATTTGAAGATGTTTAAAATTTGAAGACGTGTAACATGTATATCTTGATAAAAAGAACATTATTTATCGTAAGATGCAAACCTTTTTTTCGTCTGACACAGACGACGGCGCCAGTTATAACTAAGACTATCACGAATCCGCCGCTTCCGACACCAATGAACAAAAACATGTTGTTACTCCCGATTGTCTCCTCCTTCGTGGTAAGGCCTTGATTGTGTGTATGTCGATTCGGTTCACCTCTTAGTACATTTAACAACTTTTCGGTTGGAACAGAACTTTGTGTTTCGTATAACTTAAGCACCTCATGAGTTGTTTTTGTGTCTGGAACAAAAAGTTTCTAAATTTGAAACTACATGGTTTCGAAATTCAAGTTTATAAAACACTGTGAAATGTAGTAATAATAAATGAGTAGAAAGTAGCTTTTGCAGATTTATCGTAAAATAGAAATGTCATTCATTGATGTATGAATAAAACCAAGGGCTTATGCTTATAAAACACGACAAAACATGAAACAATGAACAAGAAACAACTCAATTTTATTCAAATATCGGGCAAAAGTGAATCCTCTCAATGACAGTAAGATCAGGTGATCAGTGGGAGTAAGCATATGCTGTTTGCTAGAAACATCCAAAACTGTTCAATGGATGATGCCAATTGCGGCATTCCTAAACAATGAATTCTATATAACGATACGTTAATTTTTGTAAAACTTAAAAATATATTTTTCGAGATAAAAGACGTATATATTTCTGATCTCTGTCAAGATTTTATCTATGTATGTTTGTATATACGCTTGTGATTGTATACATGTATTTGCCTTGTTGACATGCCTTAATTTATGTTGTCCCATTTTTGTACAATTTATGTTGTGACAGTCACCTTTTTTGTACTTAAGTCTTCTCTTTGATGTCTTATTTTGAATTGCAAGGATACCATTTATTTCGATTTCAGTACAGTGGTCCTAGAAAATCAAAAGATTAAACTTACCATTTATTCTGTTTCTTATCGTCAAGCTTGTTGTAGAATTGACATAAGTTATCTCCCCCTGTCCACACTTCCGGATCGCCATTACGCATGTGTAGTTCCCTGTGTCTGCCAATTTTGTGTTGAAAATTTCGAGAAAAGTCTTTATGCTTGTTTTTGGAACTGTTACTGGGATTTTATTTTGAAGTTTAGTGAACATCCAAGTTGTGTTTATGATTTCACCTGGACCCTCACTCTTTCCTTGCAGTATAACAGTATCGCCTACCCTCGCCTCCATACGGGTACTCGACGATTTTTTTATATCTTTAAAATGACATTAGGCTACAACTTTGATATATTGTGAAGTACATGCCTAACAATTCGTACATGGTTTCTTCTTTTTTCTTATTTTATATCATGCTACAACGCAAAAATTTATATGTTTCAACACATATGTATTTGTATACTCATTTTGTCGTTTTAAGAGACAATTTTTAAATCATTTACGATAAAATTTAACAAATTGTAATTCATTTTTTATTTTTCGATAAAAATAAAAGAATTCAAATTTACCTGGTACAACAAAGACAACTTTTGACGTACTATCTTTACAACCGTTGTCATGGAAACGTGTTGCTACGGATACATGTAATACTTTGTGTGTTCCTATGTTACCATAGCGATAATAGGCGTTGTCTAGAGGAACCCATGACGTCATCTGAGGACGGATGGAGATAAAGTATGATTTCATATGACAGCGTGTCAAGGTCGTATCTGGTTGCCAGGTTACTTCAAGGTCACATCCCTTTATAGACACAGACAAATTTCTAGCAGCAACTGTCACTTGTACTGAAAGAAAGATCCGCTCTTACATCATTCAATTTATTCGCTCGTGTTTTTTTTTTCTTTCCGTATCGAAGATCGAGGAAATAATCTCCTTTCGTCTCTTTGATATTTAATTTGATACTTAATATGTCGAATTTTACAATTTCCTCTGCATAATCCCATATTACTTCATATTATCTAATTTTAAATTGAAACCGTGACCACGGAGGCTCAGTGTGTATTTTTCTCAAAACTTATCATTAGAAAAATTGCATTATTTGAAGTTCTTTTTCGCTGGAGAAATTCTCTATTCATAGAGACCTTACTTTTGGCTTAAACTTGAAACGCAACATGTAACTCTTAACTTTTTTGAAACATTTTTGAACAAAAGCATGACATACATGAAATAAAGCGTAATTATTCTCATACTTACCAAATATGCATTTAAACAGGCTTATAACCAGAAAATAATTAATAAAGTGTTGCATGTTTGTTTAATAACACATGTCACACAAATAAATTGTTACGGGAAAGATTAGTGAATGATTGAATATATCCACTTTGTTTCACTTCACATACGGACACTTACTATATAGTTTCTTTTCAAACATCCACTTATCATGCTTAAAGTAAGTATTGATTCATCAAGTGGATGGGGAGTCACACGAGTCAATATGACCTTCATCGATGTACAAGTTCTGCTCATGCGTAGTTCTAGGTTTATACATCCGGGAAAAGGGAGGGAGGGTTTAAAGCCTTATAAATGCTTATTTTCATTTTCTGATTATTTGTTTTCCAAAAAGCTTATTCAGAGTTTATTTTTACATAATTTATTTATTTATCTAGTTATTTATCTATTTATTTTTTTTGGGGGGGGGGGGGGGGGGTTAACATATCTAATAGTATACTTTTACATGCATCATATACGTACATTTGTAGTTTCTAGTGTATTTGTTTTTAACAGTATATATATAGTGTCTCATATGTCTATTTGAGCAAGATATGTACTGCTTTGTATTTGAGATAGATGTAGATACAAATGACTTTTGACTCTTTTTAAATCATTCTTATGATAAAAGATTATATTGACTAACAATGGGAAAAATAATTATGTTTGGCGTATTAAATTGGGCTTGAGGTTTATCACCCTCTCCTCCCCCTCTAAGCTCAGACCCGCTATAACTGCGCTTCGAAATCCCCTGTTTTGCTACAGGAAGCTTCAGATGAGCTCAAATTGTTTGGTTTTTTTTTCTCAAAAGAAGACCCCGGTGTATCGTTCATAGTAAAATGAGGAAGTGATATGACTACACGTCAGTTATCATCGTCAAACCACACTCCGTATATTTCCGAAAGAGGCCTGTTCGTTTACACGTACCAGTCTGTCCCCCTCACGGACGCCAGATGGTGAAGGGGGATAATCGCATTTAATGTCTCAATTTTTTCTCCCATAAGATGATGACGTCATAGATTTAATTGTTTCTAAGTAATTATCATAGGACATGCAAATCATCTGAATCTTTGACGTACTTTTTTAGTCAACTACCGGCAACGAGGAGTATTCTTAGTTTCCTCTCGGTCTGTCTGTACGTCAGTCTGTCTGTATGTCCGTCCGTCCGTCCGTCTGTCTGTCTGTCTGTCTATCTGTCTGTCCGTTATTTCAATGTTTTGCTTGTACTGTGATCCTCTATGATATACAATGCAGACGGATATACAATCATGTATATTGTTATATAATAATCTAATTTATATTTTTACCACATACTAGTATATTATATTGCCTCTGACTACCCTTGGACAAAAATTTTGAGCCGTCCTCTGAATCTTGATAAGAGAGATACCTGGATTTGGAAATTTGACGAGAGAGCGCTAGGACATTCCATATCATTTGGACTTCACCGAATCATGTTGGCTGGTAAAACCTCTAGGGCACAGTATTTGTTGATTGGTATTTTTTTTTTCTTGCTCTATTTTTGCTGTTAAATTATTTCATTTTATTTGTTATTTTTTGGAAGGGGGGTTAGGGGAGGGGGTTCCAGAGAGTTTCTCTCTGACTGTAGCATTGATGCACTTCTTCTTTCACTCTGAAATAGTCGACAATACTTCTACTCCTAAAATCGATTCATAACTTCTGTAAAGACCGATAGCTTACCCGAAAAGCAAGCGCGGATCCAGAGGGGGGGGGGGGTTCCAGACCCCCCCCCCCCTCTGGAATTTTCGAAGCATAGATAATTTTTTGTTATTAATTTACGTATTTCATACGATTAAGTCCAAATTGCCTTTTGTTGTCATAATATTTGAAAAATATATTATGAATTGTATTAGAAAATTTATATAATATTTTGCCGTCAGCTTTTCAAAAATTTTCTCAGGCTCGCTTCCGCTCGCCAGAATTTATTACGTACATATACGTTATTTTCAAATGATGCTGCACTTTACTATACACAACACATAAACATTACACCTAGGTCAATAAACAAGGGCACTAAGCAAACGAAAAGAAACTGAACATGACACGAATAGTGGATTTTATTCCAGTCCTCGGAAAAAAATTTCGCTGGCTCGCTATCGCTCGCCATGTTAAATTTACATATTAAAACTGACAATCAATATTAATCAAGTACTATGATGTGCAAAAATTCAAGATTTGAAGCTTTATGATCGCCATTGCTCTCCAGTTACCTGTTTTATTAATAATAAGAAACAGAACTTAGTCTAACAAAAGCTTTATTTTCTTGCGTCTGCGTTTTTTTTTTTTTTTTTTTTTTTTTTTTTTGCTCTTCAAAAAATTCGGACTTTAGGACCCCCCTTGAAAAAAAATCGTGGATCCGCCCATGGAAAAGTGATATAGGGTTGTACGAATGTGATGCGGATAACCACATCATTCGCCACTAACATTGCAGATTGCCGTCCTAAGTCGGCACCGATTGACCACTGGTCTTATTGGTTTACGTGTAGACAGTTGTGGTTCGTGTTTTGATGTCATATCTGGTGTTAAGTCTTCCTTGTCCATTTTGTGAATTTTCTTGTGTTTGTCTACTCTGTGTTTCGGTGTTGTGTTGTGGTGGCTGCCGAGTCCTGTTGGAGATCACCTTCTTTCTTTTAGGAAAAACTGTCACTATTGTAACTCTGTATAGCGATGTCTGGAGACATGAAATACGTTAGCCAATCGAGGTACGATCACAACGAACGAAAGCTGTATAGGATGTTGCAGTTATTTCCCTTTATCCAGTATTTATTCTGGCTGAATTCCGAATAGGATGTGAAATTTCGAAAAGTTTAATAACGAACGACGGAAGCCGAGACATGGCACGAGCATAGTTCAGTTCCAGCCTTGCATCACGAACTTGGTGGCTCCACCAACTGTCGGTTGCATCACCAACAACAAAACACCAAAAATAATATGAGAAAATACAGAGATGATACGCATAGGGCACGGTCCATTTGATATTCTGGGGGGGGGGGGGGGGGGGGGGCTTGGGTTTTTTGTCGGAGCAAGATTATTTATTTCGCCCCGGACCGGGGCAATATTATTTTTTTCTTGCAAAGTTGGAGCAAGGAATTTTTTTTTCTAACAATTGATGTGAATACTTAAAGAATGTTTGTGTTTTTTCAACGGAAATTCTTTATTTTTGCTTAAATTGCTCAAAACATCACTAATTTTTTATGTAAAACTTGTATTCATCTGTAAACTGAGAGAGATAAAAGATTTGTACAATATAATATAATTTTCAGTAAACAAAATGTATATAAGGTCCTGTAACATGTAAGAGGGTCTGAGGGGAGGCTCTTCTAGACAAATTTTCAAATTTAGAGATGTAAACTAGTGAAAAACTTAATCAAATTCTCCTTCCAAGAATGTATATAAATTTTAGACTCTATGTGATGCATGTTTCTATTAATAGTAATAAATGATATTGATGATGTATTTTATTAAAGGAAGCCCCTTTTTTCCAGTTACATGTATACTTTTGATATTTATAAATATGAACTTGCCATTAAAGAAGGAAAGTATGGCGAGCGAAGCGAGCCCAACATTTTTTATACAAAGTGAAAACTGAGGCGAGCGAAGCGATCCGAAAAATTTTCAGGAATTCTAAGCGAGTTTCATGGTTATTTTTTCAAATTCAGACTACTTGTAAGAGCAAGATTATTTTTTTCTGTCACACCATAAGCAAATTAATTTTTTTCATCAAAATTCAGAGCAAAATTATTTTTTTCGAAAAAAAAACCCAAGCCCCCCCCCCCCCCCCCCCCCCCCCCCCCAGAATATCAAATGGACCGTGCCTAGCAAGAGACACATAACGGACAAGGAACACCAAAAACACTACAGACAACACAAAAGACAACACATAAACCAACGAGACCAATTGGCAACCAGTACCGACATAGGACGGCCATCTGCTAGGCCAGGTTGTGGTTATCCGAATTACGTGGAGAGTACGTCATTGAGTTCTTATTGTTTTGCCTCGGACTAGTTTGACCCAATGGGAATGCTTGAATTTGGTCATGTGACTGCCCGACAAATTCTTGTGGAAAGTCAGTTTCAAAAATTTGTAAGGCAATGGCCGACAATTAGCAAAACTGGGTAAAACTTTACAGCACTATTGCTTGGTAAAGCAGGAGGACAGTAGGAATCACCATGTCTGTCTGTCTGTCATACCTAAAATGGTCCTCGACAAAACAAATCAGTTATTAGGTTTGTTACTGACCTTACACGGAAATCTGTCGGGTTGATAAAGCCCATAGAAGGCTCGGCGCAAGCGCCTCGCCTTCTATGGGCTTTATCAACCCGACAGATTTCCGTGTAAGGTCAGTAACAAACCTAATAACTAATAATGTAGGGAATATTTGGATTTCGGAAATTCTTGAGCCGAAACAAGTGTTTGATGGTCATAAGATCTTAGACCTCGGAAAAGTCAAGACTTTCAAATATAGCGCATAGATAAGGAATGGACAGAACAGATGTTGTGGGTTTTTTTGCGTTTATGGCCAGAAAATTGATCATATATTGTACTCAAATTCAATGTATTCAATTTGTTTTTGTTTTATAATAATATGAAAGAAATTATTCAAAATATGTCTATCATCTCTATTTCTGCACACACACAAGCTGATTTTATTTTGCTCACATAATCTAAATATTATCCAAAATCTAAACATTCCCCCTAACTTATCCTCATACATCAGGGATGTGATGGGAGCGGTCCTCTGTGGATTTCTTAATAAAAGGCAAACGATATGTTAATCATGTGTAATAGTTTATTGCTTTACATGTTACTTTGCAAAATTATTGAATCTAAATAACAATTATTCACATAAAATTGAATAATGATTCATATTAACTATAGTATCTAAGTTTTGTCTTGATAACAAACTCGACCAGAAGATAAGAAATTGAATCTAAGCTGCTGTGTGATCTAGCAAGGGTTTATTCTGATTTCTGGAATGACGAATGGTCGTTGCTTTGGAAAACCTTCTTGACCCTTATCTTGCCTGAAAATGAACGAATAAAAATAGAAGTTTGTGACGATAAAAACACTGCAAACAACACAGAGTACGAAAATTGAAATAAATGAATATTTAGATTGGATTACATGGCTTTCGTGTACTTTTTCTCCGTTGTTTTAAACTTCTATCGACCTTCTTGAACAAAAAAAAAAATCAAATCAGAATATAACAAAAATAATTAAAACTAAAAAACCCCCTTTTGTTAACTGTCTATAGATTTGCCATTTTATGAAAATAAATAATACAGAAATGCTAATATACTTTTCTGTCGCCGCGTCTACAGCCTTTGTCGATTCTCTTTCTTGTCCAATCGCGTCTTGTATTTCTTCGTCCTCGTGTATCACGTGATCAACAAGAGGCATGACGTCATCTTCATCAGGAAGAATTTGCGTCATACTGGTGATCGTACCACCCTCCTCAATTGCGGATAGGACAGGTGCGCGTGACACATTTTTCCCGCTCATTGCCTCCTTCAGTTTCTGGGCGTTCCTTATGTGTAAGGGAGTAGCTTCCTCTACGTCATCGGGTACTTGCTCCACCGTAAACCTAGCAATCAAAACAGATTTCCTTTTACAGAGTCTTAAAATTTTTTTAACTTAATTTTACAACGCTTTATAAGTTATTCAATTTATGCAAATCTTAATGTCTCATATTGACTCAGATGTTGGCGTGAGAGGGTCCCTGGTGCAGGTGAAAATCGGAGTACCTGGTGAAAAATATAACTCCTTAACTCCGATCACCGTATGTATCCTTCCACAAAAGACCCCTGTGCCGAATCTAGGATCGCTACAAGTTACATGTCCGAAAAATTATTACTCTTTTTTTCCGAACCCCTCTAAATTTCATTCTTTTATACTTTACGAAACAACAAAACAATACACCTTTTTTTCATAAACGTACTTGTTATTCATTGTCAGATTCAAAAAAAGTACCACCACCATAAAATACGCCCACCTCCAATGACGTCACAAACACAAAGCAACAGGATTGGTTAGTTGCTGATGACTTACAAGTTACTGCCAATGGTATGTCGGCGCCTCAATCGCATAAGTCTGGGTTAGTAAAGCAAGAATATGAACAAATTAATATTGATTAATTGAATACATGAATTCAAGGAAATATATTATATGTTTCTAAGATATTTAAAAAATCCAATATAATTATTACAAAGTTTGCTTTTATTAACCAATGATGTACTAAGTATTGACTTTATTGTACGTTGCCGTTAAAGTCATGTATCTCAAGTATACAAGGGGAAGTCAAAATGTTCTTCCAACTGGAAATAATTTGCATCAGTAAATGTATAGCTTTATTATAACTTGTCAACGTAAATAAAATCTCGAAGCATCTTGACCAATATGCTTCCGGTACACTTGGGGTTTTTTTGTGTGTAAGTGACCTCTGATGTGGCACCTATACCGTACACAGTTTGACATGGTTCTAGTTTGAACTGTTCTTTAAAATAATAGATCATTGGGCATGCAAGATTTAATATAGTTTATAACATATGGCATAAAATAAGCTCGTAACATTTTGGTTTTCATTCTAAGTGATGGTATGGATAAACTGTAGAAACTGGCAACATACATTTGCTTGTCGAAGGCACTGGTATACATTGTTTTTGTATTTGATAAGTCAAACTTGCTAGAAATATCTGTCGCATATTTATTCCTCGTTACTGATGACCAATTTACATAAAGGACAATTAGTATATTTAAGATATAAACATTCTAAAGAAAGGATCACCAGTACTAGAGTGTAATAAAGAATCATCGAACCTAACCTTGATTGTCTGATAGCTTGTAGCGAAGATTCTGGTTTCTGTACAGGTCTGTTTGGTTCTTGGTCTGAATTTTCCCCTCCACTATAAGAAAAGGTTAAGGGAAAGCTTGACTTCCGCTTCCTTTCATGCTGCCCGCTCTTTTTCCTGAGAATTCCTGTATTACTTGCGCGTTTTAATGGCACATATTCTGGCGTATTATCTGAATAATCGTCAGTATTCTCAGTACGATACACACTTTTACTCGATCCTGTCCCTCCGGATCTTTGTGACCGCATTGAACCTGTGGAATATTTTCTTCCTTCCCTCAAGAAGCGGATGAGATTTGGCGGGAAACTTATTTTCCGCTTCCGGTTTTTCTTTTTGATTGTACTCTCTGTATCATCAATAGTGCTTGACCTTTCTCGTCCGACAAATCCTTGATCCAGTTTAGCTACATCCGAATCTGACGCCCACGCAGAGCCACGTCGATTCCCGGACATTTCAACCGAAATCTTCCTTTGTGGGAGGTTGGTTTCGACTACTGAATGATTCTTTCTTTGGTGGGGATGAGTGTCACCATTTGGCACATGAAGATGGTCCATGTAGTAGTTACCAGAGAAATTTGACACACGATCAAACGGAATACCATAGTGATCGTTGTGTTTCCTATGTAGAAGAACGCAGAAAAGTATTATGTTTATACCATGAGTGCACCATCGCCACTCTCACACCCTAATACCATTATGGAAAAGATTTTCCTGTATTGCTACAAAATTGTCTAAGTATTCATGTTTTTTTTTTTGTTTTTTTTGTTTTTTTGGTTTGATTACTCTAAATTTTTAGAAGACTTTTCACCAACGACTTTTAAAATGTTTTCAATATTCTGTTTTCAAAAGTGAAATAAACGTATTTTCAATGACAAATTTTAAAAAGAAATTGTATTGATGTAGAATACCTACGACATAGAGACCCGTCCTGTCAGTAAGCTTAACATCGATCCAGCAAAATGACTTCCGAATGGAGTATGATGGCTACGATGGTCTGCGATCTCCTCTGGATCCAACATTCGTTGATCATTCAAAGACGGTACCCTAAATTGTATGAATCATTTATTTACATCATTGTAAAATGAATACTTAAAATAGTCATAAAAAACCGTTTCTGTATTCATATATATATAATTTATCTACATTTGCACTGATATGTCATTTCATTGTTTTTTCTTTGAAATCTTGATTAAGTAGCCTTTCTCGAAACATATCTCGAGTAATATAGAAACAAGATTAAATCAGAAAGCAAACTCTGGCAATTACCTTAGTCCTATAGTAAGAATACAAATCTTCATATTTCCCGAACGAGAGGACGACCACCGTTAATTTTTTTTTACTTAACTCTGAGTAATATATTTTGAAATGTACCCAGCGTGTAATGTTATGAGATCCCTCTTTCCAGAATGATCAGTGACATTCTGGATTGCGATTGAATGCCCACTGGCTGTCAACATCACCAAAACAAGACATATTTACCTGTTATGTTCATCAATATGTACGTCAAGACAATCATCGATTTTGACAAGTTTTCATAGAACTGTTGCGACGGGCGTTGCATGCAAACAGAAGACGCTGACTCTTCCCGGGCACCTGGTCTCACTTCGGAATGTTTATTCCAGGTTTCACAATTGTTCTGATGGAAATTCTAATGATTTTGCCTTACCTTCCCCACTTTGAGACTTAATAATTGATGGGTACTTTCTTTGATGTTTATTTATTGACATATTCACATTACGCTAAGTTATATGATGAACCCAGGAACATCGGCCTCTTTGATGTTCTAGATGCCTCAGTGTACGGTAGCTCTGTCACGTGCTCCGGACACTGTCCATCTGTGTCCAGGGGAGGATAGGTACCGTACATCTGGTCAACCAAGGTCATGGCCACCTATAAGGAAAGGATATTAAAGTGTCAATATTTCTATCATATGATTCAATTAGAAGACCCCTTCTGTCATGCATAACGAGTTAGGAATGAACATTGGTCGTATGGCACCATGAGAATAGTTTTGAAAATAAGTGATACAAATAATACTGAAGTGTTCCAACTCTATACCTTCTTGAAGAAAATGTGATCCCCCCCCCCCCATCGAAAAAATCTAAACCGGCGCATGCGTATACAGAGAACATCCTACCGCCATGTGTCTGTCTAACAACCAGTTGATGTCAAAATCGTCGTCATCTTCTCCAAATGGATTTATCAACTGTTCGGCCACCTGTCACATGATATATAAATATGATAAAATATGAAGGTATCGTTTATATTCTTAATAAGAAATTAAATCTTCAAGGGATAAACATGATAAATGGATCAAATACAAACGTTAAATTATGAGTAATTTTAAAACTTACTCGAAAAGTGGGGGTTCTGTTTGTGGGGGGGGGGGTCCCCTTATTTTTGTTACACTTACCTTCAACCAGCCCATGTAAAAGAAGAATTGCAGCAGAGTAAAGACCGGTACATAAAGGTCATATTCATGACCCGGATACTTTTTGATGGGGTCAAGAAACTGGCGGCCAATCAAACACGTGGCAAAGAAAGAATAGACTGCTAGTGTGACAACCTGTACATTAAGAAATAAATAATGCATGAAATTTATAATACAGAACGTTAAGGCTCGGTCCATTTGATATTCTGGGGGGGGCTTGGGTTTTTTTCGAAAAAAATAATTTTGCTCTGAATTTTGATGAAAAAAATAAATTTGCTTATGGTGTGACAGAAAAAAAATAATCTTGCTCTTGCAAGTAATCTGAATTTTAAGAATTACCATAAAATTTCGCTAAAATTCATGAAAATTTTCCGGCTCGCTTCGCTCGCCGCAGTTTTCAAATTGTATCACAAATTTTTGGCTCACTTCGCTCGCCATAGTATTATATCAAAACATTGTTTACTTATGGCAATGTTCATATATTTGAAGATACCAAAATTTATACATGTATGTGAATGAAAAAGGGCTTCCATAATAGCTTAAACATATCATCAATATTAATGTATTGCTATTAATACATGTTGCATGTATCCCATAAAGTCTAATTTTATGTTCTTGTAAGCTTGGAAGAAGAACTTCAGTTATTCACCAATTTACAAATATTAGTAACATTTAAAAAAAATTCTAGGAGACCTTCCCCTCAGACCCTCTTATAGTTATACATGTTATATACATGTACCTTATATAAAATATTGAGAATTGTATTAAAGTCTTTTATCTCTCTGTTTAAAAGTGAATTGAATACAATGTACTGCATAAAAATAAACTAATACATTAATATTTAAAGTTGAGTAAAAATATAAATAATTTCTATTGATAAAACACAAAAATTCTTTAAATATGTGCATCACTTAATTAAAAAAAATTTCCTTGCTCCAACTTTGCAAGAAAAAAATAATTTTGCCCCGGTCCGGGGCGAAAAAAAAAATCTTGCTCCGACAAAAAACCCAAGCCCCCCCCTGAATATCAAATGGACCGTGCCTAAAGACGGATTTTTTTAAATCATGACTGAAACACGTACGATTCTTATGTTTAGTATTTCATACTGAAAATTTATTATGAAGTTTATATCAACTAGACGTAATCATAAAATGGGATAGGGTCTAGTAGTAAAACAGAGTGGGACCTTATTACAAAAACAAAAACAAAAGAAATTACACAATGTAACAGAAGTTTTCTTGCCTCATGAGAAAAATCAGAGGGGAAAGATATAGGATAGATCGAAATGTTGGATACCTGGGTATAAACTAGAGGAATAGTGATCCAGTCATACACAAAACAAGTAGAACAGCGGTCTCTGAAATCTGCTAAAGCCTGAAAAATTTAATGAAAGGGAAAAAAAACATGCATCATTATGTTTCGTTTTGTAAATCAAAATTATTAAATAGTTTATATAATTATTTTACTGTTTCTTAATCCTGTTTGATCTTCTTTTGTACTAGCCATGTAAACGTGATATCTAAACAAATACCAAATGAATACCAGTTTAAACTTAATAAGTTCTTTTGATCATTTCCATCAACAATTTTTGCTAGCTTCATGTTTATCATACAATGCTTATAATATTTTGCGATTCTCTCTCTCAGTTGCTGAAAAATACCCATGCTTGGATCTAGAATATTTTTCAAGGAAGGTAAAAGTGCATGTTCCTTACTCCAAACCTACAGGGACCCTATCTTTTCCACTCATACCTTTTCATAGCTATTGTAGATATATAAATCAGTCAGTGAATTTTCCAATATTATAATCTGACCTCTATAATCATACGCAGGCCAAAGTCTGTTTTGATACAATTATCTTTCCTTGCTTGAGCCAGTAATCCGTTCGCCCACACTAGGGGAACCCAGAACTTGTTGTATTTACAGTCCACTTGTTCGTACATTGTCGCTTCTTCTTTCGTTATAAAACCTATAACATGTAAAACATTTTAGATTAATAAAGATTTTCTGATTGCTTGACAATGATATGCTTCTAAGAGGTAGCAATTTTCTGCAAAGATACACATACGATACATAAATGGACTTTAATATTGCATAGATGTGCCTGTTACAAAAATACTTTCAGTGGCGCCACCTGGATGAATTTTATGTTTCTGCAAAATAATTCTGTTGACTATCCTTTCTTTATGTTTCAATGCTGTTATGCGATTGGTTGGTCTGTCTGTTTCTTCCTCTTTTTCATTTCATGCGCGCGTGTTCCGTAATGATCACTGTAACTTCTTCATGCTTGAGATCTGCCCATGATCTTCATCATGTCAGGTCAGATACAGTAAGTTGATTACAAGAGCTCTGTGCCAATTCAATATTTCGGTCCGTCTTGCATTACAACGTTATAGGTTCACTCTTTTCTCAATTATTTTTTATTATATCATTGTAAAGAAGCGCCCGGTGGAGTGGGATACAATTTGGAGACCAAGATGCATTTTTGTCATAGAAAGACGCGTTGCCATACAATTTAATCGATCATTGAGAAGTTCAGTAACAAATGCACCCCCTCCCCCCAAATGATATATTAATTACGTAGACGTGCATTGGCTGGAATATGCATAGCGTAACATAGGGGGAGCTGGAACCCAGTTTTCTTGACTCCTGACATTTAGTATTGAGTTATCATGTATAGATTACCTGCCTCGACAAGATGGTCTAATGATGGGAATCTTTTCATCACAGCTACACTTATAGACCTGCAGATAAGTATTAGCCCAAACAGCATGTAACGAGCGATGGTACAACGCATCTTATGTCCCCTGTCATTGGAACCCTCTAGGTAACAGCATGTCAAGTATAGTGTTCTGGAAGAAATGAAAATGATGTTGAAATCGTTACATAATATGATTCGCACTTAATAGACCTGTAGATAGGTTACTTATTAGCCCAAATAAAATATAATGGGCGATTTATACCCTGCGTCATTGTCGTTATTCAGGTAACAGTGTAGTGAAAGGAATGACATTGCTGGTATAGTAAAAGTTAGTCGGTATACTTGTTTGGACAGTGTATTTTTATACCTGTCAGGCCATAGTGCATCCATGAATTGTTCTGCATTTTACATTCGTGTTTTTTCTTCTGCCTGCACGGTTAAATCGCCGGAAACCCACAGCATCTTCTCTGTTATATACTACTTTTTTTTTTGTACGTAAGATAATCGTAGGGCAATAGGCTGTGGGTTTCTGACGATGGCTATTGGGGAATTATGATTTTTACTTGTAGATGTCAGATGATGCATGGATTATTCCTAAAAATCTATCAGGTCATTTTAAATTCATGTAATTATTTTGTATACCTGCCCGGTCAGGGTACACTTATGAATTTCTTTCATTCATTATTTTGTTCTGTATACCTGTCGGGCCAGGGTACATTCATGATTTGTTCTGTATACCTGTCGGGCCATGGTACATTCATAAACTGCGTCCACCATCGTTGTACGACCATTGTGACGTAGAAACCGAGAACAAAGGAAACCGGGATCAAGCTGAGGTAGTTTTCACAGTACATCACAACCGTCTCAAACGTCCTGTAATGACAATTACTGACTTTTATTTATTGCTGTAAAGTCGAATTGAAAATTTCGGAACGTGGAAATATCTTTTTCCTATGAACATTTTGGGATACTTCTGAGAAACTCTAGCTTGGCTGCCATAATAAAGAAAGAATTAAATTTCACCTAATGGAGGAAGCCATTTATTGGCCATTTTGAATATCATTTCTTCCCCCAAAAGGACTGGCCAAGATTGCCCGAGTGGCAACGCAACCAAGCTAAAGTTGTTTAGTGCTATCCAATATATGAGGATCATGAAAAAAAAAATGAAAATACATTTCTAGGTCGACGATATATATATATATACATTTTCCAGACGACGAATGCCAGGGCAGTTAGTATCACGTACTACTACCCATCAATAGCGTACAAAACTATTTTTCGAGGTGCAATATAGTCACTTATCCAGTCTATATAGAGCAGTCCTGATAAGGACTTCTGAGGTATTTGGCTTTTAACAGAAACTAGCCTTTCCTCGTGAAAGAGAAACTTTCATGACAAGTCAGACTTTTACAATGGCGTAGCTACCATGTTTGCTTGTATGTTAATACTTCCATTTTTACCCCCCCCCCCCCCCCCGAAAAAAAAAATTCAATATAGTTTTAATTTCATTTTCTCGAGACTATATTTTGCGAGGTTCTAAAGGCAAATAATTCGGCCTGTTAACTTGAAATGCCCTCAGCCTGGAGACTACATGGCCCTCATATAATCCTTGTATCGGGGAAAGCGTCCATTTATTTTGTCTAAGCTGCTACGCCACTGATTTTGCAAAATATGTATGATAGCTACGCAATTGAAAGTTAAGGATTCCTATGCTCACCTTATCATATACATTATACATTTTAATACAGTAATGTCTTTTATATTGCAAAATAGGACATATTCGCATAAACATTAATGAAAGGAATTTTTTATCTTACTATCTGTTAGCCTACATGTACATGTCATTTAGTTGCACAAAAACACCTGGTACTTAAAGGAATAAGCCGTCAAAATGTTTTACGTATGTTTTGAAGAAAATAAAATATTCCATCAAAAAGTTGATTTTAGGAAATGTTTAATATATTAAGCAAAAAATTATTCATTTTGAGTCTCTAAGACTTAAGAGAAGATTAGATATTTAATTACATGTATTCTCCAGTGTAAAAAGTTCATGGTAGATAATGTGTACCTAATTAAATCAAGCCATCAAGACATTTATATACCAAGTAAAATTTTGGAACAGAGCTATGAAAAATTATTTTTTCATGATATTTAAATGCAGATGTATATCAAATGAAAAGTATTTATTGTAAAGCGCGGATCTAGAGAGATTCGAGAAGGGGGGGGGGGTTCTGATGAAGTCTAAAAAACTCCTCATAAAATTCACAACAAAAGTTTATCTTTTCTTTAAAATATCATGTTCTCCAATTTCGGTATTGGATAACAACTCATGATCCAATGAGAGGTACAATGTATGAGAAAGAGAGGGAGGGAGGGGGGGGGGTGGTCACTTCCAAACTTTATATCAGATCCGGCCTGATTGACTATATTACTTACGTCCTCTGATGTTGGTTCAGAGCCAGTCTGTAGGTAAGGCTAAAACCAGTGATTGACTATATTACTTACGTCCTCTGATGTTGGTTCAGAGCCATTCTGTAGGTAAGGCTAATGGCCAGTGATTGACTATATTACTTACGTCCTCTGATGTTGGTTCAGAGCCAGTCTGTAGGTAAGGCTAAAACCAGTGATTGACTATATTACTTACGTCCTCTGATGTTGGTTCAGAGCCAGTCTGTAGGTAAGGCTAAAACCAGTGATTGACTATATTACTTACGTCCTCTGATGTTGGTTCAGAGCCAGTCTGTAGGTAAGGCTTATGGCCAGTGATTGACTATATTACTTACGTCCTCTGATGTTGGTTCAGAGCCATTCTGTAGGTAAGGCTAATGGCCAGTGATTGACTATATTACTTACGTCCTCTGATGTTGGTTCAGAGCCAGTCTGTAGGTAAGGCTAAAACCAGTGATTGACTATATTACTTACGTCCTCTGATGTTGGTTCAGAGCCAGTCTGTAGGTAAGGCTAATGGCCAGTGATTGACTATATTACTTACGTCCTCTGATGTTGGTTCAGAGCCAGTCTGTAGGTAAGGCTAATGGCCAGTGATTGACTATATTACTTACGTCCTCTGATGTTGGTTCAGAGCCATTCTGTAGGTAAAACTAATGGCCAGTGATTGACTATGTTACTTACGTCCTCTGATGTTGGTTCAGAGCCATTCTGTAGGTAAGGCTAATGGCCAGTGATTGACTATATTACTTACGTCCTCTGATGTTGGTTCAGAGCCATTCTGTAGGTAAAACTAATGGCCAGTGATTGACTATGTTACTTACGTCCTCTGATGTTGGTTCAGAGCCATTCTGTAGGTAAGGCTAATGGCCAGTGATTGACTATATTACTTACGTCCTCTGATGTTGGTTCAGAGCCAGTCTGTAGGTAAGGCTAAAACCAGTGATTGACTATATTACTTACGTCCTCTGATGTTGGTTCAGAGCCAGTCTGTAGGTAAGGCTAAAACCAGTGATTGACTATATTACTTACGTCCTCTGATGTTGGTTCAGAGCCAGTCTGTAGGTAAGGCTAATGGCCAGTGATTGACTATATTACTTACGTCCTCTGATGTTGGTTCAGGGCCAGTCTGTAGGTAAGACTAAAACCAGTGATTGACTATATTACTTACGTCCTCTGATGTTGGTTCAGAGCCAGTCTGTAGGTAAGGCTAATGGCCAGTGATTGACTATATTTCTTACGTCCTCTGATGTTGGTTCAGAGCCAATCTGTAGGTAAGGCTAAAACCAGTGATTGACTATATTACTTACGTCCTCTGATGTTGGTTCAGGGCCAGTCTGTAGGTAAGACTAAAACCAGTGATTGACTATATTACTTACGTCCTCTGATGTTGGTTCAGAGCCAGTCTGTAGGTAAGGCTAATGGCCAGTGATTGACTATATTACTTACCTCCTCTGATGTTGGTTCAGAGCCAGTCTGTAGGTAAGGCTTATGGCCAGTGATTGACTATATTACTTACGTCCTCTGATGTTGGTTCAGAGCCAGTCTGTAGGTAAGACTAATGGCCAGTGATTGACTATATTACTTACGTCCTCTGATGTTGGTTCAGAGCCAGTCTGTAGGTAAGGCTTATGGCCAGTGATTGACTATATTACTTACGTCCTCTGATGTTTGTTCAGAGCCAGTCTGTAGGTAAGACTAAAACCAGTGATTGACTATATTACTTACGTCCTCTGATGTTGGTTCAGAGCCAGTCTGTAGGTAAGGCTAATGGCCAGTGATTGACTATATTACTTACGTCCTCTGATGTTGGTCTAGAGCCAGTCTGTAGGTAAGGCTAATGGCCAGTGATTGACTATATTACTTACGTCCTCTGATGTTGGTTCAGGGCCAGTCTGTAGGTAAGGCTAATGGCCAGTGATTGACTATATTACTTACGTCCTCTGATGTTAGTTCAGAGCTAATCTGTAGGTAAGGGTAATGGCCAGTGATTGACTATATTACTTACGTCCTCTGATGTTAGTTCAGAGCCAGTCTGTAGGTAAGGCTAATGGCCAGTGGTTGACTATATTACTTACGTCCTCTGATGTTGGTTCAGAGCCAGTCTGTAGGTAAGGCTAATGGCCAGTGATTGACTATATTACTTACGTCCTCTGATGTTGGTTCAGGGCCAGTCTGTAGGTAAGGCTAACGGCCAGTGATTGACTATATTACTTACGTCCTCTGATGTTGGTTCAGGGCCAGTCTGTAGGTAAGGCTAATGGCCAGTGATTGACTATATTACTTACGTCCTGTGATGTTGGTTCAGAGCCAGTCTGTAGGTAAGGCTAATGGCCAGTGATTGACTATATTACTTACGTCCTCTGATGTTGGTTCAGGGCCAGTCTGTAGGTAAGGGTAATGGCCAGTGATTGACTATATTACTTACGTCCTCTGATGTTGGTTCAGAGCCAGTCTGTAGGTAAGGCTAATGGCCAGTGATTGACTATATTACTTACGTCCTCTGATGTTGGTTCAGAGCCAGTCTGTATGTAAGACTAATGGCAAGTGATTGACTATATTACTTACGTCCTCTGATGTTGGTTTAGAGCCAGTCTGTAGGTAAGGCTAATGGCCAGTGATTGACTATATTACTTACGTCCTCTGATGTTGGTTCAGAGCCAGTCTGTAGGTATACAAGGCTAATGGCCAGTGATTGACTATATTACTTACGTCCTCTGATGTTGGTTCAGAGCCAGTCTGTAGGTAAGGCTAATGGCCAGTGATTAACTCTAATATTACTTACGTCCTCTGATGTTGGTTCAGGGCCAGTCTGTAGTTAAGGCTAAAACCAGTGATTGACTATATTACTTACGTCCTCTGATGTTGGTTCAGAGCCAGTCTGTAGGTAAGGCTAAAACCAGTGATTGACTATATTACTTACGTCCTCTGATGTTGGTTCAGAGCCAGTCTGTAGGTAAGGCTTATGGCCAGTGATTGACTATTTTACTTACGTCCTCTGATGTTGGTTCAGAGCCAGTCTGTAGGTAAGGCTAATGGCCAGTGATTGACTATATTACTTACGTCCTCTGATGTTGGTTCAGGGCCAGTCTGTAGGTAAGACTAAAACCAGTGATTGACTATATTACTTACGTCCTCTGATGTTGGTTCAGAGCCAGTCTGTAGGTAAGGCTAATGGCCAGTGATTGACTATATTTCTTACGTCCTCTGATGTTGGTTCAGAGCCAATCTGTAGGTAAGGCTAAAACCAGTGATTGACTATATTACTTACGTCCTCTGATGTTGGTTCAGGGCCAGTCTGTAGGTAAGACTAAAACCAGTGATTGACTATATTACTTACGTCCTCTGATGTTGGTTCAGAGCCAGTCTGTAGGTAAGGCTAATGGCCAGTGATTGACTATATTACTTACCTCCTCTGATGTTGGTTCAGAGCCAGTCTGTAGGTAAGGCTTATGGCCAGTGATTGACTATATTACTTACGTCCTCTGATGTTGGTTCAGAGCCAGTCTGTAGGTAAGACTAATGGCCAGTGATTGACTATATTACTTACGTCCTCTGATGTTGGTTCAGAGCCAGTCTGTAGGTAAGGCTTATGGCCAGTGATTGACTATATTACTTACGTCCTCTGATGTTTGTTCAGAGCCAGTCTGTAGGTAAGACTAAAACCAGTGATTGACTATATTACTTACGTCCTCTGATGTTGGTTCAGAGCCAGTCTGTAGGTAAGGCTAATGGCCAGTGATTGACTATATTACTTACGTCCTCTGATGTTGGTCTAGAGCCAGTCTGTAGGTAAGGCTAATGGCCAGTGATTGACTATATTACTTACGTCCTCTGATGTTGGTTCAGGGCCAGTCTGTAGGTAAGGCTAATGGCCAGTGATTGACTATATTACTTACGTCCTCTGATGTTAGTTCAGAGCTAATCTGTAGGTAAGGGTAATGGCCAGTGATTGACTATATTACTTACGTCCTCTGATGTTGGTTCAGAGCCAGTCTGTAGGTAAGGCTAATGGCCAGTGATTGACTATATTACTTACGTCCTCTGATGTTGGTTCAGAGCCAGTCTGTAGGTAAGGCTAATGGCCAGTGGTTGACTATATTACTTACGTCCTCTGATGTTGGTTCAGAGCCAGTCTGTAGGTAAGGCTAAAACCAGTGATTGACTATATTACTTACGTCCTCTGATGTTAGTTCAGAGCCAGTCTGTAGGTAAGGCTAATGGCCAGTGGTTGACTATATTACTTACGTCCTCTGATGTTGGTTCAGAGCCAGTCTGTAGGTAAGGCTAATGGCCAGTGATTGACTATATTACTTACGTCCTCTGATGTTGGTTCAGGGCCAGTCTGTAGGTAAGGCTAATGGCCAGTGATTGACTATATTACTTACGTCCTCTGATGTTGGTTCAGGGCCAGTCTGTAGGTAAGGCTAATGGCCAGTGATTGACTATATTACTTACGTCCTGTGATGTTGGTTCAGAGCCAGTCTGTAGGTAAGGCTAATGGCCAGTGATTGACTATATTACTTACGTCCTCTGATGTTGGTTCAGGGCCAGTCTGTAGGTAAGGGTAATGGCCAGTGATTGACTATATTACTTACGTCCTCTGATGTTGGTTCAGAGCCAGTCTGTAGGTAAGGCTAATGGCCAGTGATTGACTATATTACTTACGTCCTCTGATGTTGGTTCAGAGCCAGTCTGTATGTAAGACTAATGGCAAGTGATTGACTATATTACTTACGTCCTCTGATGTTGGTTTAGAGCCAGTCTGTAGGTAAGGCTAATGGCCAGTGATTGACTATATTACTTACGTCCTCTGATGTTGGTTCAGAGCCAGTCTGTAGGTATACAAGGCTAATGGCCAGTGATTGACTATATTACTTACGTCCTCTGATGTTGGTTCAGAGCCAGTCTGTAGGTAAGGCTAATGGCCAGTGATTAACTCTAATATTACTTACGTCCTCTGATGTTGGTTCAGGGCCAGTCTGTAGTTAAGGCTATTGGCCGGTGATTGACTATATTACTTACGTCCTCTGATGTTGGTTCAGAGCCAGTCTGTAGTTAAGGCTATTGGCCGGTGATTGACTATGTTACTTACGTCCTCTGATGTTGGTTCAGAGCCAGTCTGTAGGTAAGGCTTATGGCCAGTGATTGACTATATTACTTACGTCCTCTGATGTTGGTTCAGAGCCAGTCTGTAGGTAAGGCTAATGGCCAGTGATTGACTATATTACTTACGTCCTCTGATGTTGGTTCAGAGCCAGTCTGTAGTTAAGGCTATTGGCCGGTGATTGACTATATTACTTACGTCCTCTGATGTTGGTTCAGGGCCAGTCTGTAGGTAAGGCTAATGGCCAGTGATTGACTATATTACTTACGTCCTCTGATGTTGGTTCAGAGCCAGTCTGTAGGTAAAACTAATGGCCAATGATTGACTATATTACTTACGTCCTGTGATGTTGGTTCAGGGCCAGTCTGTAGGTAAAACTAATGGCCAATGATTGACTATATTACTTACGTCCTCTGATGTTGGTTCAGAGCCAGTCTGTAGGTAAAACTAATGGCCAATGATTGACTATATTACCTACGTCCTCTGATGTTGGTTCAGAGCCAGTCTGTAGGTAAGGCTAATGGCCAGTGATTGACTATATTACTTACGTCCTCTGATGTTGGTTCAGGGCCAGTCTTTAGTTAAGACTAATGGCCAGTGATTGACAATATTACTTACCTTCTCTGATGTTGGTTCAGAGCCAGTCTGTAGGTAAGGGTAATGGCCAGTGATTGACTATATTACTTACGTCCTCTGATGTTGGTTCAGAGCCAGTCTGTATGTAAGGGTAATGGCCAGTGATTGACTATATTACTTACGTCCTCTGATGTTGGTTCAGAGCCAGTCTGTAGGTAAAACTAATGACCAGTGATTGACTATAATACTTACGTCCTCTGATGTTGGTTCAGAGCCAGTCTGTAGGTAAAACTAATGACCAGTGATTGACTATATTACTTACGTCCTCTGATGTTGGTTCAGAGCCAGTCTGTACGTAAGGCTAATGGCCAGGTACATCCCAGTGAAAATCAGCATCTCTTTATACACAAGTTTGTAGACACTCCCCCTCCACATCCCTAACAGCTTCACAAACGTCCCTAGGGTGACGTTAGCCACCCGGTATTGATACGTTATCGTCATGGTAACTGTTCTTTTTTTAATTGAAATTTTCAGGATTGTGTTGGGTTTTTTTCTGACGGCGACGTTGACGGTATTCAGCTGGCAACAGTATTCCAAGAATAACTAAGAATAAGGTGCTGAGTAATAAGTTCCATTGTGCTATACTTCAGGAAAATTCACTTTTCACAGAAATACTACAACACAGTTTATCCACATTTTATAAAATCAAAGCGATCACTGCATTTTTAAAATTCAACATTTTCCTTTCAAATTGGTAAAATTCCATGAAAAACGTATGTCCACAAACATCAAGCAGCATTCAAGAAATTGTGTTCCAAAATGTACATTTGTTCCACTTTGTATGAAAATCCTGGAAGATGAACAAATAAAAGTGATACAATTTTAAAACACGTTGAACAAAACAAATATGTAAATTAAGTGCATATTTCAAATACTGCACTGCTTACTACATGCATCCATTATTTATTCTTTTTAACCTACTTTCCATCTAAAACATTTTCATTTTTAAACTGACATACTTTATTTCATAATGAAAATACGGTTTACAGAAACACACTATATAATTAATTTCAAGGTAGAGTCATAACGTGCATGTCAGTGTTGGATAAAGGCGGTCACAGGTGACAATATATTATTTTGAAAAATTTAAATTCAAAAGTCTTGATAAAATAACATTCCTCATCAGCGGACCGAGTTTTTTTAATACAGGAGCGGTTCAGGCTTGTAGAAAAGAGGGATCTCACTCATTCGATTTTTGAAAAAAAACATAAATTATTATACAAATTTTATGTAGATGAACATCTTTCCACTGGGTCATGCCCAACGCCCCCCCCCCCTCCTCGGGATCCACTCATGGTCTCCATTATTAGAATGATATTATGCATGTGCATAGTCGTTTGATTGACATTTATACTGTAGGCTGATGAAACGTTAAAAAATGCATCATAACCAAGACAGATAAACAGAAAGTAAAATAATAAAAAAAGTCTTAGAATGAAAAAATCCATTACACATGTTACATGTATATAAGCATGCAACGAAATATATATTCACCAAACAAACATAATTTATTAAAAAGTATATATTCTATACAAAGAGAAAAAATATACTTACATGTGTGGCGAAAGAAAGCAACATAAATTACAAATTTCACATGTGCATATTAATATAATACAGCAATAACCATAAGACACATTTACCTTATTAAAACAGAATCATAATTAATATATACATGTTCACTTAATGCCCTAGATAAGGCTTGTCCCTTGTATTAGTACATGTAAGGTACAGATTGACATAGATAACAGACCCATGAGAATGGTCAAACGTAAATACGATACTTCCACGAAACTGTCGTAAAATGGACGACACCATGATTGACAGGTGCTCTTATCTTGTTTATTCTTATTTTTGTAAACAAGCATTTGAATAATTTGCGTACTGAAAAGTCCTGCAAGAGAACTCAATACCTTCCATTATCCTTATATACCAACGAATACAAAGAACGTAGCATATACAAATGATTGTGTAATCGCGAAACTTTGTATGTCTGTTAAGTTGAGCATGGACTGTATTTCGTATGTCTTTTGTTTTTTTGGTTTTTTTATATATATCCACTTACATGTCCATCTGTATGTTTCTTGGCCCCGTGCGTCATGCTGTCAAGTGGGAAGGTTGTGCGCACGTAATCCGGATAACCACACCGTCTGCTACTTGTGTGGCAGATGGCCGTCCTAAGTCGGCACCGGTTGACCATTTGTCTCGTTGGTTTATGTGTGGTCTTTTGTGTTTCATGTTTCTATGGTGTGAGTTGGTTCCATTGTCCCTTTTGCGTCTCTTTCTGTGGGTGTCTGATCTGTGTTTTTGCATGGGTTGTTTTGGAGTTTTGCTGTGGGTGCTGCAAACGAGTGTTGTTGGTTATCCCCTCATTTCTTTTTAAGAGCAGGGTCATCGTCTATGAAGTGACAAATATGGATAATGACCATATCCCTGTATACAGCACAAAATCGATAATTCAGAAAATCAGAAACCGAAGGCATACAAAATCAGGACAAAACAGGAACCAAAGCAAACAAACAAAAACCTCCGCCACATGAAAAGAAGCGAACTCCCGATATGGGAGTGAGATCAGGTGCCCAGGAAGAGTAAGCATCTCCTGCTTGCATGCAACACCCGCCGCTTCAATTCGGTAGAACTGTCACATCCGGTAACTTCCATTTCGGAAGACATAGAGTACAATCTTGGCTTGGATGGTTTAAATGGTCTATGACAGAATATCACCCACCACTCTGGAGAGTGGGACATCATAGTGTATGACGAGTTAAAGGCTAGGAATTGTAATTTATTTATCAAGATTCTTTATAATGTGAGTGAAAATCTCGATCTATCCACAATAGTTTATGTATAAAATACGCATGCGTTGGTTTTATGCTAATCAGATTAGGTCTGTATTTATCCAATTCGCATGTACTCTAATTCAAATTTCACCAATGCGCATTGGATTCTCTTATGATCTCACGTTAGAACAGGTAGTTACTTATCAGTAGATGGAATAGGGGCAAATAAAGACATGATTGAACTCACGGGTAAAGTGACTCTTACTCCCTCCCTTTCCCCCTCCTCCCCCACATAATAAACCATGGCCACCAATTCGCATAGTAGGTCAAATAGCGACAATGAACATTTTTCGCAATGAACATCACTTTTTTGGTCTTAAAATAACGAGTCCAATGTCACTGAATGTCCGAAAAGGTAATAAACACGTCTACTAATGACATAAATCTGTTACTATGAAATGAATAATCATTGGTAATTATGTACTCTGTCTTTTGCATTACATGCATCGGATATTTTAGGGACATTTTCATACTCTGTAAGCGCAGACCTAGAGGGAGATTAGAAGTACCGAATCCCCTTCCCCCTGGGTTATAATTAAATCTTGATTTTCCAATTTTTGATTTTTTTTTCAAACTACATACGCTGGTCACTTCTCCCTTAAAGTTGAAATGAACCTCCCACCATCTGCTGCTTTTATTGGTCCGAACTTTAAAAGAAGTTAACAATATTTTTTTTTTTTTTGGTAAAATTTCGAGAAAGTCTTTACTAGTTTGTGAAAGCGAAAACCTAGAACTAAAAGTTTCTTCGTTATTTGTGAATTTCTATAGTGAAAATATAAAACATTAGCACTGGCTCTAAGACAAGCATAACAGACGAGATTTGAAATGTAAATACCGTATGACAGTAATTTAAGAACGTCACCGTCAAGACAGGGAACATTTTACAATTTTGAATCTAAAATCATCTCTTTTGTCAAACACTTGTATGAATGTCTCCATTAACAATTTTGATATTTAGTTCCAAAAAAATGGTGTTTCTGTTTGTAAATATGGGTCTCTTTGTCCTTGTGAATATTCATAATAATTATACGGAAGTGTTCCAACTCTATACTTTCTTGAAGAAAATTTCATACCAATTTATTATGCACCAGACACGTGTTTCGGATATCAAATCCTCATCAGTAATGCCTCATTGATTTATATTAAGATACACCTTTCTTTTCTTTTCCCGTGAATGATTATAAATATGAATTTATGGTAAGGTGTACTCTTTTTGTCCTTGTGAATGTCTATAAACACAAATGTATGTTATTCGTCTATGTCTGAAAAATGAACATCGACGGCGGGTGCGGCTAGCCAACAGGGGATGCTTACTCCTCCCGGGCACCTGGTCCCACCTTTAGCTTGCTAGGGGTCCGTCGATGCTCAAATTGGCGCTCATTTGTGAGTGTTGTTGTTGTTGTCGTCAGGATCTTCTTTAACTCATTTGGTTGGAAGTACCATTGATGAGGATAATGCCTAAACACGTGTTTGAAAATAACGTAGCGCGTCTGTCTGTCTAACTATCTACTCTTATTTTCTTTAGAAGTCTGGAGCAATTAAATGTTTCAAGTGCAATACATATAATGATCACTTTCTTTCCAGTTCTGTCGCCTGAAAGAAGCTTTGATTTGGCCCTTTTTCATTTTTCATTTTAATTTTACATTATATATTACTTAGTTATTTAAGCCGGGCTTCCACTGTCGCGAATGTAGAGGAGAATGAGCTACGATCAGAGGCGAATAAACAATCGTGTCACATTCTTGTCGGTTCACATTAAGTATTTCTTTGCCCGATAGCGCCGCAAATACAACAAGAATATGCTACGTGTCCACTTAGACAGTAAGGCGAGTGTGAAATGCCACACGAATGTGCCACGATATAAAGACACTGAGGGGAAGAAGAGGCGGATGCAGGAGATTGAGACACGACTTTAACCCGATAGCTCTGCGATGATGTCAAGAATTGACAAGAACATAACCAAAATCTTTTGACATATCCAGGAGTATCAATACTTTTTGTTGACTTTGAGCTCTTTCCAGGTTGTTTTCTCTTGTATGGCATTGTCAAAGTTTTCAAAATATTTTATAACAACTGTGAGATAGTTCTTGTCACTGTCATGTGTGTATGAAGTACTATCGTGACAATATCGTGTCACTGTCGTGTCAAGATCGTGGATGAATCACGTTGGTTTTTTCATTCGCGTCACATTCTTGGCGCATTCACATCACATTTGCGTCAGATTCGTTCTTGTCGGGACTCTATCGTGGCTCATTCTCCTCCATCTTTGGAAAAAGAATTCACGCGAATGTGATGAGAAAGCGCTGGGAATGGATGAGAATGCAACGCAAATGCGCTTCGCATATGCCACGAGTGTGAGGCGAATAAGAATTCAGACGCGAATGTTTTAAAAACTTTGAAACATTCGCGTCGGTGCCGTGAACAGAGGAGAATGCAGAAGAATATGACACGATTGTGACACGATGAGACAAGAATGCCTGCGATTGAGAGGAAAATGCGCCACGATTAAGCAAAATCACCTAATCGTAGCTCTATCGTCTCTGCATTCGCGACAGTGGCAGCCCGACTTTAGAATACATGTAATTGTAAATTCGACCTTATATATCATCGACATTAAAGGAAGTAATCATCTTAGTACTACTGACGAGGATAAAAATATCCGAAACACGTGTCTAGTACAACAAAATTTGTAATATAGAACATATATTTCAATGTTGACACCTTCACTGCAATGCTCTTTTGGTCATAGATTTTTTCTGCCCCCTAGATGCGAGATATTTTTCGTCAGATGAAGTCACATGCAACTTATTAATGTCAACATGCAACTAATTTTTGTTAACATGCAATTTATTTATGTCGACTTGCTTCTTATTTATATTAACTTGCATCTTAATTATCATGTATGCCAACAAAAATAATTTGCATGTCGACATAATAATCTTGCATGTTGACATAATTATCTTGCTTGTCGACAAAAGCATCTTGCACGTCCATATAATAAACTTGCATGTTAACGTCTTCAAAATCAATAGCATCATCTAAGCACGTATCAATTTGCCGCATGGACCAGACATGTACGTTTCGGGGTACTTAACCCTCGTCAGTGATCCTCAATCTAAACAATGTAATATGGCCAAAGAGTGTGAAAATGTCCGAAATGTACCGAAAAATGTAGCAGGATGGGTGTGATATGATGCTAAAGGACCCAAATTTCAAGATGTTTTGATAACAGAATTTTTCGAATGCGTTGAAGAGACCGAAGTTGATCGAACTTGGCTACATGTGCCCTCGGGGACTCGTAGTCCACCAGCAGAGTCACTCACCGAGTGTTTCAAATGTTAAACGTCTTCAAAATCAATAGCAATCTGTACTAAAATGTCTCGCATGTAGGGGAACTATACATGTATTACAAACTCCTCACTTCAACAAAGATGTAATCTGTAGGGATTCACAATACTAGGTGTGCATTACATTCGTTTAGTCTGATTGTGTTTTATTCAGTTGAGTAACCTACAATAAGTTATGGTTCACAATGTGACTTTGTGGACATTATTCAAATAATTAAGGATGCCCTTCATATTTCATTTATGTGACGTTGTCTTCGTCTGTCTGTTTTTCTTTGTTCCCCATATGAGGGTGTGTTCCGCTGTTTTAAATGGGGATCTCCTCCATTAGTTTGCTATTCGCTAAAATGATCCTAATCTTAAATATTTTGCTCTTCGTCTTAAATTTCTATAAATATTGACAATGCATATGCATCTAATGGTTTGACACATGTGAGATGGGATCTGTGTATTAATTCAAAATAATGTTAGGCAAAAACAGCAAACATTTCAGGAAAGGTAAAATGGTACATAACCTTGAAATGTACAATTTACATTAAAACCAAGTTAAATGCAATTAAATGACTTACCTTCGAAATGATGCACGTATTTCATTATAATTACGAGGAATGTTCATTTCACACGAAGAAGATACGGGCTATTAGGGAAAAAAAAACTCATCCCCTCTGGGCTATTTGAACGTACGTTGTACGTCATCACAATTTAACAGAGCAGTAAGAAAATACCATAAAAAGTCTACACAATTTTCATCCATTTAAACAAGATAAAAGGGGAAAAATATAGATAGGAAATAAAGTCAAAAGCTAAACATTATCAGAATAATTGCAAATTTATGATTTGTTGGACAGTTCAGTAATATATTATACATAGAAGAAAGAAAATTTTAAATGTATATAGTGGTAGATATTTTTGAATGTTAGATCAATGATTATTGTATTAGAAAGATAGGAACCTCCATCAAAATTCGCTTGCAGCATCCACAGCAAAATACAAAAACACCCTTTGCGAAAACTCAGATTAGAAAAGCACAGAAAGAGACGTAGTTAAGTGACAAAGAACACGGAATACAACATAGAACCATGAAACGCAAAAGACTACATATAAATCAACGAGACCTGAATGAGTAGTCGGAGCCGACTGAGGGCGACCAGCTGCAACGTCAGTAGAAATGGTTGTCGAGGTAAAGTGCGCACAACCCTCCCACTTTCTCGGTAAACCATAGGTATAAAACACAATTGTAATGTAAAATAGCCTCCTCACCGTAAGATGACCACATAAAAAGACAGCAAACTGCAGATGCAAAAGCAACACACAAGATGAAGATGTTAATGGATATGAATAAAGAATGCGTACGAAATACAGTCCGTGCTTTGTCAGCTATAGCAGACACATTTTCGACATCTTCACTGCATCCGCTACACAGATTTTACAATACCGTATTGGATGCAAATGCTCACGGTCTTCTACCAAGATTGTGTTATTTGTGCCGATCAGTCAACAAATATGGAACTGATTGGCTGACACGTTTTCGACATCTTTTCTGCACAGAATGTCACGATACCTTACAGGAAGCAAGTATTCAAGGTTCTCCATCAAGATTGTGTATTTCGTGCTGATCAATGAAAACATGGCCAAAAGTAGCTCAGGTGAGCGATGTGTCCCTTTGTTTTAATTTCGATTAAGGTGTTTACAATAGTTTTAATGGGTAAACTAATGGTAACTATTATTATCAAACAGATGTACTGTATCATGTTTTAGCATCGTGACATCTCTGCTACATCTTTTTCATGTCACGAAAGTTATAAAAGCCAATTCTTAATCATTACCAGGGCAGAAATTGTTGTAAACGACGGGCGAAATAAGAGGCGTTGTATGTTTAATCTTCTCATTTGAGAGATGCATTTTGTCCCCAGCTTTTCTTCAAAGTGTTCATCTGTCGGATATGTTGTCTTCTGTCATAGGTACGAGGGCTGATTGATATGTTGTGAGCCTCAGTTTTCATCTCAGTTATCAGTATTGGTACCGGTATTACTGGATTATTGGTATTGAGACCCTTAAACACCGGTGAAAAATGTGTATAGATACTGAAGGGGATTGTGAAGAAAAATAATGCAAAATGTCTGATAAAATTCAAATTCTTCAATAGGAGGCTCACAAGATATCAATCAGCCCTGGTATTTTCTCTTGCATGTGAAATACAATACGTAGAGGTATACAGGCTACTTACCAAGAAACAACTTCAAGAAGAGTATATTTGTAAGCAACTGACCCTTTTTGACTGTTATATTTAATTTGTATATGTAAAAGAACACTTAAACATTAGAACAATAACCAAGCCATCCCGATGAATCGATGAATTATACGACTTAGACCATTAATTCCTCATGTCAAAATTGATGGTATTATTTTTTGCCTGGATACTCTTTTTTTCAGAATAGTGTTCAAATTATCAAATATGATTTTGGGAACAGAAAATTTTACAGTTACATTTTATCACCATTAAAAAATGATTTTTCTTACTTTTCCCACGGGGTCCAATGTTAAAGTTCAAACGGCTAAGTTCACGGTATAATCAGGAAACCACGAATTATATTTTGTTTCTATATCAGGTTTAACATAAGCTTTGAATATTTAAGAAATGACTGTAATAATTTTTCTGTCTATCGATGTATAGACAAAAACCGATGCACAAACTGTATAATCCGCGAAGCGGATTATATTTTGTTTGTGCATCGGTTTTTGTCTATACATCGATAGACAGAAAAATTGTTACAGTCATTTCTTATAATTTAATTAAATCACTATTTAATCATCTAGTTTATTTTGCAATTGGTGTCATTTTAGCGTGGTTGATTTTCAAGTTCAAAACTGGCGACGTGATATTTGAACAGGCCTAACGTAGCGGCGCTCGCCGTTAGTGACGTCATAATAGGCGACATTGTCTATACAGCTATAGATAAAATTTCGCGCCGTACGTTTGTATAGGCGTTATACAGACATTACGGGAATAGTTAAATTATATAGAAATGGCCTCAGAAAGTGCAGTTCATTTTTTATATGTTGTCATTTTCATGATCATCGACGGCGGGTGCGGCTAGCCAACAGGGGATGCTTACTCCTCACGGGCACCTGGTCCCACCTCTAGCTTGCTAGGGGTCCGTCGATGCTCAATTAGGTGCTTTATTGTGGGTGCTGTTGAGATTATCGTTAGGATCTTCTTTAACTCATTTGTTTATTTATATATTTTCGAAGGTTTTAATACAAAAGTAATTCTGATTTTCTCTTTGTTTGATATTGACTTACCGGTTCCTCATTCTCCGTTCAACGAAAACCAAGCTAAGTAGGGAAATAATCAAAAACAACACTTAAAAACAAAACGTAAACCTTTTGAAGAACGTATGTTATGGTGCCCTGTCTATCAGATTCCGTTCTTATAAAAGGCTCTGTGGAGATTGTATATTACGAATACGGAAGGTTTCCAACTCTATACCTTCTTGAAGAAATTTTCAAACCAATCTATTATGCGTGTTGCGAATACTAAATTCTCATCATTGATGCTTCCAGCGGAGCCGCCAAAATTCATTTCAGTAACGCCCTCTTGTTTGATTTTTTAAATCTAAATTTCTACATCACTTTACATAGAATGCGCGGCTCCGAATTTACGATAACGTTGTCCTTCGTGATAGCCGTCCTAAGTCGGCACCGGTTGCCCATTGGTCTCGTTGGTTTATGTGTAGTCCTATGTGTTTGATGTTTCTGTGTTATGCGTTGACGTTCCCTGTCCCTTACGCGTCTCTTTGTGCTTGTCTGCTTTGTGTTTTTGCATTGGGTGTTTTGGGGTTTTGCTGTGGGTGCAACAACTTGGTGTTTTGTCTCCGTCTGTTTGCCTGCTGTTTCTCTTTCTGTGAGAATGCGTTCTGTTATTTTCACTATTATGGATTTTCAGCCAAAACCTTATTTCGTTTTATATATTTCAAGAAAGGTATGGCAGGTTATTGTGATGTTTCATTTCGTATATAGATATATAAGAATCATTCATTTCTATATAGATATAACGTCAGACAGTGCATGAATTTTATATATTTTCATTTCCATGCTTCATAAACATCGACGGCAGGAGCGGCTAGCCAACAGGGGATGCTTACTCCTCCCGGGCACCTGATCCCACCTGTAGCTTACCAGGGGTCTGTCGATGTTTAATTTTGTGCTCTATTGTAAGTGCTGTTGAGATTATCGTCAGGATCTTCTTTAACTGCATTATATTTGGTTTCAGCCACGTGACGACAAAACAGATAAAATGAAACGATGAAGATATCTATAATTTACATACTTTATTACAATACAGAAAAGTACATTTAGAACGGTAAAAATCCTTCCCGAAGCCCATACTTATCCCGTAATTTAGACTAAATCGAAAAGAACAGAAACGGGTTGAGAAATAACCCATAGTAAGAAGGACGAACTCTGCCTTTTATTAAAAATAACACCATGTGATATATATCTGAATGTAGTACCGCGAATCTATCAAGAGATTTACACGATAAGATATGTTAAATATCAATCCAGGTGAAGACTACAGGTAAAGGATAACAAGGGGAATATTTCCATTTAAAATCACAGTCAATCATAATGTGTTCCTGTTTCATAAGGAATTGTGTTGATATTCGGATGACACGGTGAAATCATCAAAAAGTGCAACATGAAATTATGAAATATAAACACCTAAGAAGAACGGAGAGGATATTAAAACAGACTCGGTGACAGTATCATCAGCATATCATCCCATGCAAAAACGTAGAGTTCCGTTACATGGATGTTAAACATCTTCAAATTCAAAAGCATTATTTTAAAACAGATAAATTCGCAGCATGGACCAGGTTTCGGGTTCTTCACCCTTGTCAGTGATCATCAATTTAAACAATGTATTTATTACCAAAGAGTGTGAAAGTTGTTATGACCAAATGTACCGAAAGACGAAGCTGGATGGATGGGATATGATGCTAAAGGACCCACGTTTTAGAAATGTAAAGAAATTCTGACAACAGAAATTTCCGAATAAGCTGTAAAAAACGTAGTTGATCAATTTTCACTACATGTGCCCTCGTAGACTCCTTGTCCATCAGTAGTGACACTCACCAAGTGGTACAAATGTTAAAAGTCTTCAAGAAATTTTGACAACAGAAAATTAATGCGTTGAAGAAACAATCAACCTCGTAGCAAGACAAAATGAAGTAATACGAGTCTGCCAACGGAGAGCGGCCTTCTGGGCAGCAATTCCACATTACTTGGCACATGGCGGCTTTGATGTGAGATAAAATATTTTAAGCTCCCTTATTTGAAAAATGTAGGGACTCATTAGAGACTACTAACATAGGAATTAGAGACTACTAACATAGTAATTACAGATAACTAAAAAAGAAATTAGAGACTACTAGCATAGTAATACGAGACTACTAACATAGTAATAAGAGACTACTAACATAGTAATAAGAGTCTACTAACATAGTAATTAAAGGATACTAACATAGTAATTAGAGACTACTAACAGTAATAAGAGACTACTTACATAGTAGTTAAAGGCTACTTACATAGTAATTAGAGACTACTAACATAGTAATTTAAGACTATTAAAATAGTAATTTGAGACTACTAACATAATAATTCGAGACTACTAACATAGTAATTCAAGACTACTAACATAGCAATAAGAGACGAATAAAATAATAATGACAGACGACTAACATAGTAATGAGAGTTGACTAACATAGTTATCAGAGACTACTAACATAGTACTGAGAGACTACTAACAAAGTTATTTGAGACGACTATAAAAGTAATTAGAGGTTACTTACATAGTAATAAGAGACGACTAAAATAGTAATAAGAGACTTATAACATAGTTATTAGAAACTACTAACATAGTAATTAGAGACGACTCAAATAGTTATAAGAGACTACTAACATAAAAATTAGAGACTACTAAAATAGTAATTGGAGACTAATTACATGGTAATTAGAGACTACTAACATAGTATTTAAGACTACTAACATAGTAATTAAAGACTACTTACATAGTAATGAAAAACTACTAACATAGTAATTAGAGACTACTAACATAGTAATTAGAGACTACTAACATAGTAATTAGACACTTCTAACATAGTAATCGGAGACTACTAACATTATAATCAGAGACTACTAACATAGTAATTAGAGACTACTAACAAAGTAATTCCAACTGTTGAAGGAACAATAACAGTGTATTAAATATATTTTTCTGTGATAGATAATACGGAAGTGTTCTAAGTCTATGCCTTCTTGAAGAAAATGTCAAGCCAATTTTAATGCACTAGACACTTTCTTCTAATATTTAATTTTCACCAGTGATGCTTTCAGCTAAAGTGATTTTCATACGCCAACCAAATTTATTTTACTAGCGCCCTACTTATTTTATTAGAATTTCAATTTGTACATTTACTTTACAGAGAGTGCGTGGCTTAAAATGTCCTACAGGTTCGAATCAGTAGCATATCAAATAAAACCTATGTTCAAAATAGCTGAAGAGTGATGGTGCTAAGATATTAACTTCCTTTAATTTCGATTATATTTTTCGATGAAATAGTAAGTTTTCGAAATAGCAAAAAAAAATATACATGATTTCGTAATTGATAAAGGACCAAAAACAAAACAGGGGACACAGCTGGAAAGAAGTAATAAAATCACTGCTCCGAACCGCACTAAATTTTATTTTGTACGAACAGTGAGTAGTCATCAATCCTCCTTTGTTTCGGCAGGTACTTGTACCACTCATGATCGTGGGTCCCTGTAAAGAGCGAAACGAAACAAAAGCGAAACGAAACAGATGGAAACGAAACGAAATAAAATATAGAATTTAATGAAAAATTAAGAACACAAAGAGCAAAAATGTCGAGAACGAACATTTAAAGACAATATAAGCATGTAATATTGCCTTTATCCGTCAGGTTAAGTGCCGAGAGGGTTTGAAAGAATGAAAGTTGACAGTTAAAAACAAATTATGTCAAATGCCATTAATAATGTATTTTTGAGGATTAAAACCGATGGGGTAAATAACCTCGCTATGAGCCCAAAATGAGAACATAAAACTGGGAGGGTCACATTCTGTCTCATTTTTTTAGTGATAAAGTTTCCAAACATACAAAATTGAACAGTCCAGTCTCCTCAGTACAAGACTCCTCCCTGTTAGATAATATTTCAGCCGCCTATTACGAAGTTTTAATTCCTTCCTCTCTCCGTTTATCCTCTAAAATGAAGTTATTGCTCTTACCGCCGTGCATCTATGTTTTAATCGTCAACTTTTACTCTGTCAAGAAACCATCAAGCCATATTAGCTGATGGACGAAGGCATGATACATGCATATCATGACATCACATGTTCTTTTTCGGCATTAACATGCTTTTCACTCAAGTTTTTTAAGATTTATTTCTTGTTTCGTTTCGTTTCATCTCGTTTCGATTTGTTTCGTGTCGTGTCGTTTCGATTTGATTCTTTTTGTTTCGATTTCTTCCTTTTCGTTTTGGTTTGTTTCGTTTCTTACTTTACATGGATCCAACTCGTCATCGGACTCTAAAAAAGCCAGTGTGTCACAGGACTTAAAAAAACAATATTTGTCACGGGATTCCGAACAAGCGCAGTTTGTCAACGGACTTATAGAAGAAAACTATACCACAGTAGTCAAACCTAGCACACTTTGTCATGGGACTTAAAGAAGAAAACTATGTAACAGTAGTCAAACCTAGCACACTTTGTCATAGGACTTAAAGAAGAAAACTAAACCACAGTAATCAAACCTAGCACACTTTGTCATGGGACTTAAAGTAGAAAACTATGTAACAGTAGTCAAACCTAGCACACTTTGTCATGGGACTTAAAGAAGAAAATTATACCACAGTAATCAAACCTAGCACACTTTGTCATGGGACTTAAAGAAGAAAATTATACCACAGTAGTCAAACCTAGCACACTTTGTCATGGGACTTAAAGTAGAAAACTAAACCACAGTAGTCAAACCTAGCACACTTTGTCATAGGACTTAAAGAAGAAAATTATACCACAGTAATCAAACCTAGCACACTTTGTCATGGGACTTAAAGAAGAAAATTATACCACAGTAGTCAAACCTAGCACACTTTGTCATGGGACTTAAAGAAGAAAACTAAACCACAGTAGTCAAACCTAGCACACTTTGTCATGGGACTTAAAGAAGAAAACTATGTAACAGTAGTCAAACCTAGCACACTTTGTCATGGGACTTAAAGTAGAAAACTATGCCACAGTAGTCAAACCTAGCACACTTTGTCATGGGACTTAAAGAAGAAAATTATACCACAGTAGTCAAACCTAGCACACTTTGTCATGGGACTTAAAGTAGAAAACTATGTAACAGTAGTCAAACCTAGCACACTTTGTCATGGGACTTAAAGTAGAAAACTATGTAACAGTAGTCAAACCTAGCACACTTTGTCATGGGACTTAAAGAAGAAAACTATACCACAGCAATCAAACCTAGCACACTTTGTCATGGGACTTAAAGTAGAAAACTAAACCACAGTAGTCAAACCTAGCACACTTTGTCATGGGACTTAAAGAAGAAAACTATGCCACAGTAGTCAAACCTAGCACACTTTGTCATGGGACTTAAAGTAGAAAACTAAACCACAGTAGTCAAACCTAGCACACTTTGTCATGGGACTTAAAGTAGAAAACTATGTAACAGTAGTCAAACCTAGCACACTTTGTCATGGGACTTAAAGAAGAAAACTATGCCACAGTAGTCAAACCTAGCACACTTTGTCATGGGACTTAAAGAAGAAAACTAAACCACAGTAGTCAAACCTAGCACACTTTGTCATGGGACTTAAAGAAGAAAACTATACCACAGCAATCAAACCTAGCACACTTTGTCATGGGACTTAAAGAAGAAAACTATGCCACAGTAGTCAAACCTAGCACACTTTGTCATGGGACTTAAAGTAGAAAACTATGTAACAGTAGTCAAACCTAGCACACTTTGTCATGGGACTTAAAGAAGAAAACTATGCCACAGCAATCAAACCTAGCACACTTTGTCATGGGACTTAAAGTAGAAAACTATGCCACAGTAGTCAAACCTAGCACACTTTGTCATGGGACTTAAAGTAGAAAGCTATGTAACAGTAGTCAAACCTAGCACACTTTGTCATGGGACTTAAAGTAGAAAACTATGCCACAGTAGTCAAACCTAGCACACTTTGTCATAGGACTTAAAGAAGAAAATTATACCACAGTAGTCAAACCTAGCACACTTTGTCATGGGACTTAAAGAAGAAAATTATACCACAGTAGTCAAACCTAGCACACTTTGTCATGGGACTTAAAGTAGAAAACTATGTAACAGTAGTCAAACCTAGCACACTTTGTCATGGGACTTAAAGTAGAAAACTATGTAACAGTAGTCAAACCTAGCACACTTTGTCATGGGACTTAAAGAAGAAAACTATACCACAGCAATCAAACCTAGCACACTTTGTCATGGGACTTAAAGTAGAAAACTAAACCACAGTAGTCAAACCTAGCACACTTTGTCATGGGACTTAAAGAAGAAAACTATGCCACAGTAGTCAAACCTAGCACACTTTGTCATGGGACTTAAAGTAGAAAACTAAACCACAGTAGTCAAACCTAGCACACTTTGTCATGGGACTTAAAGTAGAAAACTATGTAACAGTAGTCAAACCTAGCACACTTTGTCATGGGACTTAAAGAAGAAAACTAAACCACAGTAGTCAAACCTAGCACACTTTGTCATGGGACTTAAAGAAGAAAACTATACCACAGCAATCAAACCTAGCACACTTTGTCATGGGACTTAAAGAAGAAAACTATGCCACAGTAGTCAAACCTAGCACACTTTGTCATGGGACTTAAAGTAGAAAACTATGTAACAGTAGTCAAACCTAGCACACTTTGTCATGGGACTTAAAGAAGAAAACTAAACCACAGTAGTCAAACCTAGCACACTTTGTCATGGGACTTAAAGAAGAAAACTAAACCACAGTAGTCAAACCTAGCACACTTTGTCATGGGACTTAAAGTAGAAAACTAAACCACAGTAGTCAAACCTAGCACACTTTGTCATAGGACTTAAAGTAGAAAACTATACCACAGCAATCAAACCTAGCACACTTTGTCATGGGACTTAAAGAAGAAAACTATACCACAGTAGTCAAACCTAGCACACTTTGTCATGGGACTTAAAGAAGAAAACTAAACCACAGTAGTCAAACCTAGCACACTTTGTCATGGGACTTAAAGTAGAAAACTATGTAACAGTAGTCAAACCTAGCACACTTTGTCATGGGACTTAAAGAAGAAAACTATGTAACAGTAGTCAAACCTAGCACACTTTGTCATGGGACTTAAAGAAGAAAACTATGCAACAGTAATCAAACCTAGCACACTTTGTCATAGGACTTAAAGAAGAAAACTAAACCACAGTAGTCAAACCTAGCACACTTTGTCATAGGACTTAAAGAAGAAAACTATACCACAGTAATCAAACCTAGCACACTTTGTCATGGGACTTAAAGTAGAAAACTATGCAACAATAGTCACACCTAGCACACTTTGTCATGGGACTTAAAGTAGAAAACTATGTAACAGTAGTCAAACCTAGCACACTTTGTCATGGGACTTAAAGAAGAAAACTATGCAACAGTAATCAAACCTAGCACACTTTGTCATAGGACTTAAAGAAGAAAACTAAACCACAGTAGTCAAACCTAGCACACTTTGTCATAGGACTTAAAGAAGAAAACTATACCACAGTAATCAAACCTAGCACACTTTGTCATGGGACTTAAAGTAGAAAACTATGCAACAATAGTCACACCTAGCACACTTTGTCATGGGACTTAAAGAAGAAAACTATACCACAGTAGTCAAACCTAGCACACTTTGTCATGGGACTTAAAGAAGAAAACTATACCACAGTAGTCAAACCTAGCACACTTTGTCATGGGACTTAAAGTAGAAAACTATGTAACAGTAGTCAAACCTAGCACCATTTGTCATGGGACTTAAAGAAGAAAACTATACCACAGTAATCAAACCTAGCACACTTTGTCATGGGACTTAAAGAAGAAAACTATACCACAGTAGTCAAACCTAGCACCATTTGTCATGGGACTTAAAGAAGAAAATTATACCACAGTAGTCAAACCTAGCACCATTTGTCATGGGACTTAAAGAAGAAAACTAAACCACAGTAGTCAAACCTAGCACCATTTGTCATGGGACTTAAAGAAGAAAACTATACCACAGTAATCAAACCTAGCACACTTTGTCATGGGACTTAAAGAAGAAAACTATACCACAGTAGTCAAACCTAGCACCATTTGTCATGGGACTTAAAGAAGAAAACTAAACCACAGTAGTCAAACCTAGCACCATTTGTCATGGGACTTAAAGAAGAAAACTATACCACAGTAATCAAACCTAGCACACTTTGTCATGGGACTTAAAGAAGAAAACTATACCACAGTAGTCAAACCTAGCACCATTTGTCATGGGACTTAAAGAAGAAAATTATACCACAGTAGTCAAACCTAGCACCATTTGTCATGGGACTTAAAGAAGAAAACTAAACCACAGTAGTCAAACCTAGCACCATTTGTCATGGGACTTAAAGAAGAAAACTATACCACAGTAATCAAACCTAGCACACTTTGTCATGGGACTTAAAGAAGAAAACTATGCAACAGTAGTCAAACCTAGCACACTTTGTCATGGGACTTAAAGAAGAAAATTATACCACAGTAATCAAACCTAGCACACTTTGTCATGGGACTTAAAGAAGAAAGCTATGCAACAGTAGTCAAACCTAGCACACTTTGTCATGGGACTTATAGAAGAAAATTATACCACAGTAGTCAAACCTAGCACACTTTGTCATAGGACTTAAAGAAGAAAACTATGCCACAGTAGTCAAACCTAGCACACTTTGTCATAGGACTTAAAGAAGAAAACTAAACCACAGTAGTCAAACCTAGCACACTTTGTCATAGGACTTAAAGAAGAAAACTATACCACAGTAATCAAACCTAGCACACTTTGTCATGGGACTTAAAGTAGAAAACTATGCCACAGTAGTCAAACCTAGCACACTTTGTCATGGGACTTAAAGAAGAAAACTAAACCACAGCAATCAAACCTAGCACACTTTGTCATGGGACTTAAAGAAGAAAACTATGTAACAGTAGTCAAACCTAGCACACTTTGTCATAGGACTTAAAGAAGAAAACTATGCCACAGTAGTCAAACCTAGCACACTTTGTCATGGGACTTAAAGTAGAAAACTATGCAACAGTAGTCAAACCTAGCACACTTTGTCATGGGACTTAAAGAAGAAAACTAAACCACAGTAGTCAAACCTAGCACACTTTGTCATGGGACTTAAAGAAGAAAACTATGCCACAGTAGTCAAACCTAGCACACTTTGTCATGGGACTTAAAGAAGAAAACTAAACCACAGTAGTCAAACCTAGCACACTTTGTCATAGGACTTAAAGTAGAAAACTATACCACAGCAATCAAACCTAGCACACTTTGTCATGGGACTTAAAGAAGAAAACTATACCACAGTAATCAAACCTAGCACACTTTGTCATGGGACTTAAAGTAGAAAACTATACCACAGTAGTCAAACCTAGCACACTTTGTCATGGGACTTAAAGTAGAAAACTATACCACAGCAATCAAACCTAGCACACTTTGTCATGGGACTTAAAGAAGAAAACTATACCACAGTAGTCAAACCTAGCACACTTTGTCATGGGACTTAAAGTAGAAAACTATACCACAGCAATCAAACCTAGCACACTTTGTCATGGGACTTAAAGAAGAAAACTATACCACAGTAATCAAACCTAGCACACTTTGTCATGGGACTTAAAGTAGAAAACTATGCCACAGTAGTCAAACCTAGCACACTTTGTCATGGGACTTAAAGTAGAAAACTATGCAACAGTAATCAAACCTAGCACACTTTGTCATGGGACTTAAAGAAGAAAACTAAACCACAGTAGTCAAACCTAGCACACTTTGTCATGGGACTTAAAGTAGAAAACTATGTAACAGTAGTCAAACCTAGCACACTTTGTCATAGGACTTAAAGAAGAAAACTATGTAACAGTAGTCAAACCTAGCACACTTTGTCATGGGACTTAAAGAAGAAAACTATGCCACAGTAGTCAAACCTAGCACACTTTGTCATGGGACTTAAAGAAGAAAACTAAACCACAGTAGTCAAACCTAGCACACTTTGTCATGGGACTTAAAGTAGAAAACTAAACCACAGTAGTCAAACCTAGCACACTTTGTCATGGGACTTAAAGTAGAAAACTAAACCACAGTAATCAAACCTAGCACACTTTGTCATGGGACTTAAAGTAGAAAACTATACCACAGTAGTCAAACCTAGCACACTTTGTCATGGGACTTAAAGAAGAAAACTATGCAACAGTAGTCAAACCTAGCACACTTTGTCATAGGACTTAAAGAAGAAAACTATGTAACAGTAGTCAAACCTAGCACACTTTGTCATGGGACTTAAAGAAGAAAACTATGCAACAGTAGTCAAACCTAGCACACTTTGTCATGGGACTTAAAGAAGAAAACTATGCAACAGTAGTCAAACCTAGCACACTTTGTCATAGGACTTAAAGAAGAAAACTATACCACAGTAGTCAAACCTAGCACACTTTGTCATGGGACTTAAAGAAGAAAACTATACCACAGTAGTCAAACCTAGCACACTTTGTCATGGGACTTAAAGAAGAAAACTATGCAACAGTAGTCAAACCTAGCACACTTTGTCATAGGACTTAAAGAAGAAAACTATGCCACAGTAGTCAAACCTAGCACACTTTGTCATGGGACTTAAAGAAGAAAACTAAACCACAGTAGTCAAACCTAGCACACTTTGTCATGGGACTTAAAGTAGAAAACTAAACCACAGTAGTCAAACCTAGCACACTTTGTCATGGGACTTAAAGTAGAAAACTAAACCACAGTAATCAAACCTAGCACACTTTGTCATGGGACTTAAAGAAGAAAACTATGCCACAGTAGTCAAACCTAGCACACTTTGTCATTGATCTTCAAAAAGTAGAATTGGTAATGAGACTCCAAACAAGCAAAGTTTGTTATAGGAACAGTCACGGTACTCTTATCAAGCACAGTTTTTCATACGAACTTCAAAAAGTAGGTACAGGACTCTTATCAAATAGTTTGTCATAGAAACATCAATAAGCAGAAAAGCAGTCACGGGACTCTAAACAATCAGTTGTTATAGGAAAGAGTCACGGGACTTTACAAATGCAATATTTGTCACGGAATTATATATAATAAGACTTCAACAAAGCAATATTTGTCACAAAATTAATTGCCATAGGACTTCAAAAAAGCAAAATTTGTCACAGGACTACAAAAAGCAACATTTGCAATATTACTCCCAGCAAGCACAGTTTGTCACATGACTACAAAAACAACATTATTTGTCATAGTATTCAAAGCAAACACACTTTGTCACATGACTACAAAAAGCAACATTTGTCATGGTACTCCAAGCAAGCACACTTTGTCACAGAATTAAAAAAAGCAACATTTATCATGGTACTCCTAACAAGCACACTTTGTCACTGGACTACAAAAAGCAATATCTATCATGATACTCCCAACAAGCACAGATTGTCACAGGACTACAAAAGCAACATTTATCATGGTACTCCCAACAAGCACAGTTTGTCACAGGACTACAAAAACCAATATTCGTCATAGTACTCCCAGCAAGCACACTTTGTCACAGGACTACAAAAGCAACATTTATCATGGTACTCCAAGCAAGCACAGTTTGTCACAGGACTACAAAAAGTAACATTTGTCGTGATACTCCAATCAAGCACAGATTGTCACAGGATTACAAAAGCAACATTTATCATGGTACTCCCAACAAGCACAGATTGTCACAGGACTACAAAAGCAACATTTATCATGGTACTCCCAACAAGCACAGATTGTCACAGGACTACAAAAGCAACATTTATCATGGTACTCCCAACAAGCACAGTTTGTCACAGGACTACAAAAAGCAATATTTATCATCGTACTCCCAACAAACACAGATTGTCACAGGACTACAAAAGCAACATTTATCATGGTACTCCCAACAAGCACAGTTTGTCACAGGACTACAAAAAGCAATATTTATCATCGTACTCCCAACAAACACAGATTGTCACAGGACTACAAAAGCAACATTTATCATGGTACTCCCAACAAGCACAGATTGTCACAGGACTACAAAAAGCAATATTTATCATCGTACTCCCAACAAACACAGATTGTCACAGGACTACAAAAGCGACATTTGTCATGGTACTCCCAGCAAGCACAGTTTGTCACAGGACTACAAAAAGCAATATTTATCATCGTACTCCCAACAAACACAGATTGTCACAGGATTACAAAAGCGACATTTATCAGGATACTCCCAACAAGCACAGTTTGTCACAGGTCTACAAAAAGCAATATTTATCATCGTACTCCCAACAAACACAGATTGTCACAGGATTACAAAAGCGACATTTGTCATGGTACTCACATCAAGCACAGTTTGTCACAGGACTACAGAAACAACATTTGTCATGGTACTCCAAGCAAGCACACTTTGTCACAGAATTAAAAAAAGCAACATTTGTCATGATACTCCCAACAAGCACAGTTTGTCACAGGACTACAAAAAGCAATATTTATCATCGTACTCCCAACAAACACAGATTGTCACAGGATTACAAAAGCGACATTTGTCATGGTACTCCCAACAAGCACAGTTTGTCACAGGTCTACAAAAAGCAATATTTATCATCGTACTCCCAACAAACACAGATTGTCACAGGATTACAAAAAGCAACATTTGTCATGGTACTCCCAACAAACACAGATTGTCACAGGACTACAAAAAGCAATATTTATCATCGTACTCCCAACAAACACAGATTGTCACAGGACTACAAAAGCAACATTTATCATGGTACTCCCAACAAGCACAGATTGTCACAGGACTACAAAAAGCAATATTTATCATCGTACTCCCAACAAACACAGATTGTCACAGGACTACAAAAGCGACATTTGTCATGGTACTCCCAGCAAGCACAGTTTGTCACAGGACTACAAAAAGCAATATTTATCATCGTACTCCCAACAAACACAGATTGTCACAGGATTACAAAAGCGACATTTATCAGGATACTCCCAACAAGCACAGTTTGTCACAGGTCTACAAAAAGCAATATTTATCATCGTACTCCCAACAAACACAGATTGTCACAGGATTACAAAAGCGACATTTGTCATGGTACTCACATCAAGCACAGTTTGTCACAGGACTACAGAAACAACATTTGTCATGGTACTCCAAGCAAGCACACTTTGTCACAGAATTAAAAAAAGCAACATTTGTCATGATACTCCCAACAAGCACAGTTTGTCACAGGACTACAAAAAGCAATATTTATCATCGTACTCCCAACAAACACAGATTGTCACAGGATTACAAAAGCGACATTTGTCATGGTACTCCCAACAAGCACAGTTTGTCACAGGTCTACAAAAAGCAATATTTATCATCGTACTCCCAACAAACACAGATTGTCACAGGATTACAAAAAGCAACATTTGTCATGGTACTCCCAACAAACACAGATTGTCACAGGACTACAAAAAGCGACATTTGTCATGGTACTCCCAACAAACACAGATTGTCACAGGATTACAAAAAGCAACATTTGTCATGGTACTCCCACCAAGCACAGTTTTTCACAGGTCAACAAACACAATGCGGAAGGGGTGCAACTCTATACTTTCTTGAAGAAAATGTCCAACCAATTTTCATACACCAGACACGTGTTTCGAATATTAAGTTCTCATCAGTGTTGCTTCCAGACAAAGTGACTTTAATACGCCAACCAAATTAATTCACTAGTGCCCTCTGGTGTTATGTTTAGAATTTAAATTTCTGCATTTACTTTACAGAGAGTGCGTGGCTCAAAATTTCCTGTAGGGTCGATTCAGTAGCATATCCAAATAAAATCTATGTTCAAAATAGCATTGGCGGGGTGGTGCTAAGATGTTAACCTCCTTTCATTTCGATAATATTTTTCGGTGAAATGGTAAGTTCCCGAAATAGCAAAAAAAATATACATTATGTCAAATTGATAAAGGGCTAAAACAAGCATAGTTTGTTATATGACTTTTAAAGGGAAAAGCACTTCCAAAACTTTTAAAAAGGGGAACTCACAACAAGTAAAGTTTGTCATAGGGACTTCAAAAACAGTCACTGGACTCTAAGCACGCAGTTTGTCATTGGAACTTCCGAGAGCAGTCACTAGACTCCAAGTCAGCACAGTTTGTCATAAGAACTTCAAAACGCAGCCAAGGAACTCAAAACTTGCAGTTTGTCATGGGAACTTCAAAATGCAATCACGGGACTCCAAAAAAAAGCACAGTTTGTCAAAGGACTTAAAAAAAAGCAAAATTTGTCACAGGACTATAAAAGGAAACATTTGATATGGGACTAGAAACAAGCACAGTTTGTCATAGGACTACATAAAGCAACATTTATCAAGTGACTACAAACAAGCACAGATTGCAACGAATCTTCAATACTCCAGATCTACCCAAGGACTCAAAATATGGAAATATGTTAGTGGAATACAGAGCGCATAATTTCTTCGACTACGAACAGCAAAATTTTTGTCATGTGACTTCTAAAAACAAATTTACTCACCATACTTAAAACATGACTTTTCATTCAAAATGAGGCTTCATTAAATCAAAAGCAGTCGCAGGACTCCAAAGAGCACAATATACCATAAGGTGTCAAAAAGCTCAGTTTGTCAGTAGACGTCAGTACGCAATATTTGTCACTGGACCTCAAAAGGCAAAATATGTCACTGGACTTCAATACTCAAAATTCGTCAAAGGATTTTGTCACAGGTAAAATGTATTACAGCATTTGAATTGTTCCTTCCATAGAGACGGACAATTCTCTTCAAATATTCCATGTAATGATACTGAACATTTTATAAGGGTCCTGGACTTCGTATTTCGGACTTTGAACTTTAAAGGGACTGTGTAATTGAAAAAAGTAGACGGAGTGGCAATGAATGCATTATGTTTTCCGAGAACAATTGTTCTACTTTTAACCAGCCTGAAGTCAATCAGTTGCAGGACCAACAACAAAACCCCAAAAGCACCTATTACAAAATCACAAAGCAGACACACACAGAAAGAGATGTATATAATACAAGGAACGTCATATCACATAGAAACATCAAACACAAATGACTACACATAAACAAACCAGACCAATGGGCAATCGGTGCCGACTTGGGACGGCCATCTGCCAAGTCAGTGGCAGACGATGTGGTTATCTTGGATTAAGTGCGCACAACCCTCCCACTATTCCGATTACCCAGAAGTATCAAAGAACTCTAAGTTGAACATACAAACAGACAGCATGACGCAGGGGCCAAAGAAACACAGATTGATTTGTAAATGGATATAAAAACAGAAAGCGTACGAATTACAGTCCGTGCACTGCCGTTTGTAGCGAACTCATGCATGTGATCACCCAAGGAGTTCGACTAAGATTCAGAAAGGACAAAATACGAAGTCCGAAGTTCGTCAACTTGAAAAATGTCCATTAAGTCGTATTATGACATAACAATTCTAAGAATAAAATGACGTGATATGTTGCAGGTTTTGTCAGAATCTTTCGAAGGTTAAACGGAGAATATGTTCTAAGATATTTCAGAGTAAAGAAAACTTAGAAGCAAGAGGAAGATAAAAATGACCAAATCACAGTTGAGGCGACTGACGCCTGACATTGTTCCCTCCCCTTTGTTGTCCTTGCTGCAAGTTCCATGTACCTTTTCGGCTCCTTTTTTGCCTGTTACGGTCAGACTGTACGCACTACATTGGTCAGTCATCCCAGATTCCGTTGCCATGGTTCCAAAAATATTAGCATATTTAAGTTTATATTCACGACTGTTTTTACAGTTGCATCTGTAATTTGAGCCTTGTTTCAAAGATCCATTTACAAGTATAGAAGAGCGACTTACATGAATCACGAAACTGATATTACTGAACCACGATTCGACTTGAAATATATCGTGATACATCATTTCGGTTGCTGCATGCGGTTGGATCCTAACTGTCAGTTCGGTACATTGTCCTGGAGGGTCGGTGCAATTTGAACCATCAATTATAGTTCTTTCACTTATTAATCGGAAGCCGATTTTCCACTTCGACTTCATAAGAAATGATACAAATGCTCGAATAACTATCTCGTCCCATTCGTAGTCATACCGTTCGGATGTTACAAGAGTCAAATTTCGAGGCTCCATGTGATATTTCCAGATTCTAATACTCGGTAAACATTGTCCATCTATATTCTGAAAATATTGAAGATAAACACTGTCAGTCAAATGTTTAAAGCTCAAGTAAATTATTCTTTTTGCATTTCGTCCTTCCGTTTGTCTGTCGTAATCATTTTAGCAATCGCTGCACATACTTCTAACAGCATTTTAAAGGAAGTAAGTACTCAAGGGTATCTAGCAGGTTTCTGGGGGTTTTTTTCTTCTTTTTTTTCTTTTTTTTTTTTTGGTATCGTGCCGATCAGTAGGCAAATATGGCCGTCGAGGGGTCTGATTGGCTAACACAATTTCGACTTCTTTGCAACCGTCACACAGAAATTTTACGAAACCTTACGTAAAGCAAGTACTCAAGGTCCTCTCCCAAGTTGTCTTTTTCGTGAAGATCGGTCAACAAATATGGCCGCCGAGGGGTCTGGTTTGCTTAAACATTGTCGACATCTGCACAGAATTTAACAAAATTTTACAGGAAGTAAGTACTCAAGGTCCTCTTCAAAGTTTTTTTTTTCGTACAGATCTGTTCACAAATATTGCCACTAGGGGCTCTGATTTATAGCACGCCAAAGTAACAAAAATTCAAACATCTACGAGGACTGATTGATATATTGTATGCCTCGTGTTGAAGAATTTAAATTTCATCAGAAATTTTGCATTATTTTTCTACATAAATCCCTTCAGTATATACACTTTTACCACGTGTGTTTAAGAAGGCAAACACTGCAAGTATGATGTCATCATCAGACTGTAAGTGGGTGCCAGAAATAGCTGTTTTCAGTTTTGGAAATAGGTGAAAGATACAGCCAGATCAGGTGAATAAGGCGGATGCTCCATCAAACTTATATCATAATCATGAAAGACAGCCATGGCAGTAACATACTCGTGAACAGGAGCATTGTCCTGATGGAACATTAGTGAGCTTTCCACGGCGCTTAAGTTTAGTATTTTCCAGTAACTGTGCCAAACGTGAAGCATATATATAGTATGATTATTTGTCCTTTTTTGAGATAATCTATCGGCAGAATAAATTCTGCATTCCAGAAAACCGAGGCTCACAACATATCAATCAGCCCTCATAATTTGTGGAATACTGAAATAATATAAAATCTATATACATGTACAATGTATAAACCTCTGGACCCTAAGAAAAGTATTCAGTTATGGCATTATATATATTGTCTATAATTTCTGAAGAAATAAAATCTAGATTTCAAGATGTTGCTATATGAAAAAATATTATGTAAGATAAGACAACTCACCGATTCTCTATTTGAATGGCACTGTGTTTCAGCATTATCGGTTCGATCATTTTCATTAAATTGAAGGAGGATCGCCATTCGGAATCCATTATTATGCGGTATGCCCCCTGTGGCTGTGTTGTCAAACTTTATGATGTTTTTATAGGAAAACGTGATGCACGTCGATTCAAAAAATGATACCAAAGGACATGTATCACTGCCAGCGTTCTTACAACAGTCTGGATCTTTGAATAGATCTAAAATTGAAAAAAATTGAATGTATATAAGAAAATGAATTTTTTTCCTAGAATAATCATACGCCAGTGACAATTCGAATATTTTAGCTCACCTAGACGAAGCTGAGTGACCTTATGGTATATACAATGTACCCGTGCGTCGGCGTCCCTGTCAATGTCTGGTTAAGACGTTTGGGGTTTTAAAAAGAAAAAGCTGATGTTATAGTAACAATTTGCACAAGTGATTAATCTTGAGATACTCAAATGTACTTTTACATCGAATATTGCATCTGAACTACATTTTCCACTTGGGTAACTCAATTAAGAAATTTAAGGTAGCTTAGTATCTGACAAAATACTGATGTTACATTTACCAAATTGTTATTCATCTTGGGATGTAGAGATAAAATTGAGTTGAGAAAAGTGTAAGCGCTACATGTACCAAAAGTTCATGAATACGAATGTGTATGACAAAAGAGATAATTTTAGATTCAACATACTAAATTTCCCCTGGTTTGAATATGATGTTCGGATATAAGCGCTATTCGGTATTTTCATTCCATAACTCATCCGGTACACTAGAGCATGTACTAATGTTTTGGATTTTCATTAGAAATTTATTAATTACTAAGAAACTTTTAAGTCCAGGTTTTCGCTTTAACAGACTAGTTAAAACTTTCTGGATACTTTACAAAAAAATATTATCAGCTTCGATTAAGATTTTGGCCCGAACAAGCAACAGAGTCCATTACTTTGGGTCTTTTATAATAAACTGAATAAGAAAGTTAAAAGGTAGTGTAACCATATGGCCTCTCCCCGCAATATGTATGGTGAATTATTACTCTATCTTGGGGAATTTGCACATTGTAGAAGGAGGTATAACTCTAAACTAAATCGATGCACTTAGTAAATTATTTCCCTCGCATGAAAGAGGGATGATGTTAATACTAAGAAAAGGGATTATCTCCAGTATGACCACCCTGCACCCACCCAGCGAAACAAATCCACAAGAAAGTGATACGTAAATGACATCAGACAAAACTACAAACCACAAAAAATACACGACAATAATCACTAGAACATCATACAAAATAATCGAAACAGACGTACAGAAACATCAAACATCAATGACAACACATAAAAGGAAGGAGACCAATGTGCACCCGACGCCGACTTTGGACGGTCATCTGCTACAAGCAAATGATGTGGTTATCCGGATTACGTGCGCACAACCCTCCCACTTATCCGGATACACAGGGGTTACAATAGTTGTATAAACGTAAAACTTCTCACATAAAGATAATTTTGAAACAAGATTAGAAACGGATTCAAGAAATTCTTGGCTAATAAGTTCATCTTTAGATTCTAGGGGAAATATTTTCTCAACTTTAACATGTTTAATTGTAGTATTGATTATTCAGAATTTAGAAAGAAGGGAGGAGATCTTCAACAAGACCCTGTTGCAGCATCAACAGCAAAACACCAAAACACCCGATGCAAAAACACAAAAGACGAGTACAGCACGAGACGGAAAAGAGACACACGAAATGTAAACATCAAACACAAAAGACTACACATAAACCGACGAGACCAATGGGCAACCGGTGCCGACTTTGGACGGCCATTTGTCACGCAAGTAGCAAATGGTGTGGTTATCCTGGATTACGTGCGCACAGCCCTCTCACTTCTCAAATTACCCAGAGGTCTCGAAGAACGTACACTTGTGGTGTAAAACAACCTCCTCACTGTAAGATGACCTCACACACACAAGACCGCGAAACGTAGAGGCCCCAGAAACACAGATGAATATGTAAATGGATATAAAAAAAAGGGCATGCGTAATACAGTCCGTGCTCTGCCGGCTGTAGCGAGCTCATGTATGTAATCACCCGAGGAGTCCGACTGACATTCAGAGAGGACAGGTGGAAAGTCCACAGATCGATAAGAACTTTATTATAAATTGGCTTTATCTATGAGTTGGAAAAATGATTGCCAATCTACACGTGAAATACCAGCATATTGACCTTATCTACGTACAATCCCTCATAATTCCAAATGTTTGTGAAGAGTTTCAGACAGCTTTATCTTTGAGGGATGAAAACGAAACTATATAGAAATATGTCCATCGTATTATGCAATTCCCCTCTTTTTCAATGTAAGTTTTCAGCTCCCGATCAAAACACCATTTACTGAGTTTAGATAATCGATCATTATTTTTTTCATGAGGAAGTGAGGAGTACATATAAGAGAAATCGTATGAAGAAATCATATTGGCTTGAAAATTTCTAGATTTCATTTTGTCAATCACATCTCCTGAATTCTTAATTGACCAAAAGAAATTTGCATCGTTCCTGTTTAGAACAATTTCACAATATTTAGTCACGTGTTCTTTAAAAGACGAAATTGCTAACGTCAGATTCTTAGACAAAATTGTAGTTGAACAGTTACTAGAATAAGCGATAAATCGATATTTGTTAGGAGACTTGTGCAGTTTTGGTATGCAATATAGTGTTGGGAGATCGAATTTAGAAAAAAAAAGACGTTGAATAAAGACAATTCACTGGTACACTTCAAAATGATCAAAATGTTAGAGACATTTCCATTACTTTTCAAATAAATATTAGTAGACGAAAGTTCCGAAACTTAAGTTGATACGTAGTAACGTTTTCAAATGATTATGTTGTTGTTGGCCGCTTTATCAGCTGGTGCAAAGACTTGATTTGAAATATCTTTCAGATTTGGCATTTGAATTTTCATCTTCAACGCATTCTAAATTTCTGTTATCAAAATTTCTTGAAATTTCTAAAAAGTGGGTCCTGTAGCATCATATCCCACCCATCCTGCTACGTCTTTCGGTAAGCGTTTTCGATATAGTAACTTTCATATTTTTTTGGCATATTACATTGTTTAGATTTTAGGATCACTGATGAGGGTTAAGTAACCGAAACGTGCATGTCTGGTCCACGTTGCCAATTTATCTCTTCTTAAATGATGCTATTCAATTTGAAGACGTTTTCATGTACATTAAACGATCAAATTTATGGACAAGGAAACATTTCATCAGCTTGTACCAATATCAACATCTTTTCAATTCGTCCAAGCACTAAAAGGAAATACAGGTCGCACGGGAAAAGACGAAACAGACAAAAAAGAAAACGATCCAGAATATACCGCTCTCTCAACGATTTACTTACTATAGCACGCAATGGCGGAAGACATGAGCTGTTACATGCTCTGTCGTCAATACCAGTTATGCACTTGAAATCTATCTTGGATGAAGCAGAGGTTGCATTCTAAAGAAACACTGACTGATTCAGACTTAATATCATTGTGTCATTCGCACAGTATAAAATTTATCCTATTGTGAAAAACACCTCACCTAAAAGACGATTCATAAAAATCACGTTTATTAACAAAAGGTTTTGATCTTCTAAACATCTCTAATATTTTTCGGGATCATCGCGTACAAAGTACCATTCCTCAATATTTTGAAAATTTAGAGCCACCTCTTATTTGTTATAAGTACAAGACACCTATTCGAAACTTTGTTTTTAACTATAATAAAGTTACAACGGATCCTGACATACTTGAATCGTGTCCTGCTTCTTGAGAATGTGCAACTTCTAAATATCTCTACAAACCAGCTGGCCATGTTGTTACAGGTGACTTTTCAATTATCCAAGACAGACAGCTCCGTGGTCTTCTTAAAAAAGGACCTAAGTATAGAATCCCATCCAAGATAGATTTTGTCAAATGCCGTGAAGTGCTTACGGAAGCCTTAGATAATTATACGAAAAGATGGTGTAAATCAGAAGGAGTCGAACCGCATGCTCTGAATGACTGGAAAAACCACATTTTAGATATAACGGATATTCGAATAGATAACTTCCATAAAAACCCTCATCTTTTTCAAAATCCACGTTCAAAATCAGAAAGATATTTCAAATCCAAACTAAGTAAATTACATGAAAAATATGTCTTTGCACCAGCTAATAAAGCAGCCAACAACACCATTATCATTTGAAAACGTTACTACATATCAACTTTGATTTCGGAACTTTCGTTTACTAATACATATATCAAAAGCAATGAAAGTGCATCTAACATTTTAAGCAAGCATAACAGTGAACTGTCTTCATCCAATATCTCTATTTCTAAATTGGATCTCCCAACACTATATTGCATACCGAAACTGCACAAGTCTCCTTACAAATTTCGATTTATTGCTAATTCTAGTAACTGCTCCACTACAATTTTGTCTAGAAATCTGACGTCAGCACTTACTGCTATTAAAGAACACATAACTAGATATTGTGAAACGGTTCTAAACAGGAACGATGTAAATTTATTTTGGTCTATTAAGAATTCAGGGGATGTGATTGAAAAAATGAAATCTGGAAATTTCCAAGCCAATACGATTTCTTCATACGACTTCTCTAATATGTACACCACACTTCCTCATGACAAAATTAATGATCGATTATCTAATCTCATTAAATGGTGTTTTGATCGAGAGCGAAAAACTTACATTTGTACATCTGAATCGAAGGGTTTCTTTTCCTCGACAGACTACAAATCATACAAATCATGGACATGTAGTGACCTGTGTAATGCCTTGTCCTCCTCTTGGACAATATTTATGTTAGATTTGGTGAGGATCTATACAAGCAGGTTGTAGGAATTCCTATGGGTACTAACTGTGCGCCTCTTGTCGCAGATTTATTTTTATACACTTATGAAAAAGAATTTATCCAAAATCTTCAAAAGCAAAGAAAATTTGATGAGCTGAAATGTTTCAATAATTCTTCTAGGTATCTGGATGATATTCTAACCATTGACAATCCTGCTTTTGAATTATATAAGAATGAAATTTATCCACAAGAATTAAACCTTAACAAGGCACACCTTTCAAATACAGAAACACCCTTTTTGGACCTAAATATCAAAATTGTAAACGGAAAGATTCATACAAGTGTATATGACAAAAGGGATGATTTTGGATTCAACATAGTAAATTTCCCCTGGCTTGACGGTGATGTTCCAAGATTACCGTCATACGGCATTTACACATCACAGCTCATCCGGTACGCTAGAGCATGTACTGATATTTTGGATTTTCACAGTAGAAATTTACAAATTACCAAAAAACTTTTAGGTCAAGGTTTCCGCTTTCATAAACTTATTAAGACTTTCGTGAAATTTTACAAAAAATACAGTCAACTTCTTTTAAAATTCGGATCTATACATGCAACTGAGTACATTACTATGGGCATTACACAACCTGTCTTTTATGGTGATATGATAAACAAAATAAAAAGGATCAAAGGTAGGCAGCATAACCATCGAAAATGCGTCAGAATCATCAAACGCCTTTTATACCGTGGATATGATCCTAATGTCACCAGACGGACACTGGGCTTGGTACTTGACCAATCTACAGTCTTGTACAAGCGCATCCTTGAAACTTGCACTCTGACTGACTGTGACGACGGGACTCCATGACGGGCCCTGTCCAAACCTGTTTAGAGAAGACAGGGCCCCGACCACCTGCCCTCTCTGAATGTCAGTCGGACTCCTCGGGTGATTACATACATGAGCTCGCTACAGCCGGCAGAGCACGGACTGTATTACGCATGCCCTCTTTTTATATCCATTTACATATTCATCTGTGTCTCTGGGGCCTCTGCGTTTCGCGGTCTTGTTTGTGTGATGTCATCTTACAGTGAGGAGGTTGTTTTACACCACAATTGTACGTTCTTCGAGACCTCTGGGTAATTGGAGAAGTGAGAGGGTTGTGCGCACGTAATCCAGGATGGCCACACCATTTGCTACTTGCGTGACAAATGGCCGTCCAAAGTCGGCACCGGTTACCCATTGGTCTCGTCGGTTTATGTGTAGTCTTTTGTGTTTGATGTTTACATGTCGTGTGTCTCTTTTCCTTCTCGTGCTGTACTCGTCTTTTGTGTTTTTGCATCGGGTGTTTTGGTGTTTTACTGTTGATGCTGCAACGGGGTCTTGTTGGAGATCTCCTCCCTTCTATTAATACGTGCATCGAGACAACCACAGAATTTTACAAGTGTTCATGGAGCTGATGCGACGGGTTTTTCATGCAAACATGAGACGCTTATACTCCCCGGGCACCTGCGTCCATTTTCACAAAAATACTTACGATGAATTTGAGAATTTGTCGTAAAATGAAGGCAAGTTATAAGGTATCATTATCTGTAAGATTTTTGTAAGATTTTCATTTTTAAATATGCATATAAAAATCAAACTGGAAGGAGTCACAACGTAGAGGTGATTTCCGGAAAGGGGCTCAGAATGGGGACTTGTGAAATTCGCGTATCCGTGGTGTTTTGTGGATTTCTCATTGGCGAATCCCTATATAACTTTCATATATTACTAAAACAGATATGGGCTTCAAATCAGCATAATTTTGATATTAAGAATTTTTATGGAACAATGGTCAAAATGGGACCAAAGGCCATCTGAATGACTTTCGTTTTCAGAGTGAAAATGATAACGGAAAGGTATATATCATTTAGTACCAATGAAAGCTACAGGAATGATCTTTCTTTTGATATATCATTTTCTATATAAGCCAATCATTTTTAGTCAGTAAATGACGTCAGCTTTTGAGTGTAGAACACAAGTTTTTAAGGTCAGACATTTATACTATTGTAACCATAATATGAACTAAGGTTGATAGTCTGACAAGTACAAACAAAGATAACTTCTAACTGAGCACTGCAACTATCTATTGAGTTCTTTGAAACTAGATCGTAATTCTCCCTAAATCTGACTGGACCTCCCCCCCATCTAATAACTGCCGGTCTAGGCCAAAAGAACAAATATTTCTGTTTCCACTTGCCGGCTACCCCCTCCCCCCTATTTTTTTGGCAGTCATCTAACACAAAGTATATAGACGTGGCCTCAGACAGTGCATGTATTTTATATATTCTTTTCATTTTCGTGCGTGAACATCGACGGCAGTTGCGGCTAACCACCAGGGGATGCTTACTCCTCCCGGGCATCTGGTCCCACCTCTAGCTTGCCAGGGGCCCGTCGATGCTCACTTTGGTGCTCTATTGTGAGGGCTGTTGAGATTATCGTCAGCATCTTCTTTAACTCATCTATAAAATATCATAGACTAAAAGAACAAATACTTTCGTGTTTTCACTCATCCTTCCTACCTTTTTTTGGCAGTCATCAAATAGATTGTTTTACAAAGATTGTAGGATAAGAAATATCGACCGCCATTTTTTAAAATTCAAGAAAATAAAAATGAAAGATTTTTTTTATTTTATCATATTTATTTTCTCTCCACTCGCACAAAAAGCTTTACCTTGATTTATATCAGAATTTACACTATGGTTATAGGAGTATAACCGCATTGGCGTGATTTGAACTATGACGTCATAGTAACTTGTATTGATTTGAACTATGACGGTGCGTAGTAACAGAGCCTTAGCAACGATAACGGGGTTTAAAACGTATTTAAACGTCATTTATGGTATTCGATGGGTAATGAGAAGTAATTGGGTCACCCATTTATGCAATTTTGAGACCTAAGGGCACAGCATAGTTATAATGTAAAACTCAATGTAGAATTTTTGACCATTTTGGATATTGCAATAAATTGTTCCTGTATGAGTTATTTACGGCAATCATTTAAAGTATTTTCAATAATTCAAAATCGACAATATGAAAATATCTTACCACCATCTTCATCATAAACAGGGTACTGGAATTTAGAGCAGTTCGCAGATATATCACTTTTGCCATAGCACACCCGAAGAGAAATATCTGATGGCGGGATTACATTGATTCCTGGTCCTCCTCTTTCGGACATTCGAAACCGATGAATCATAAATATGATTTCATTAAATGATGTGTTGTGGCGATAGAGATCGAATAAATCATCCGATTCTGTAATAACTATTCCCCATGTCTTGTATGTTGTAACATTATTACATTTAGCGCAATCTGCAGTAATATAGGTCACATTGTTGCCATCTGTTACTGGTGGCTTCATTATAAACCCCGAGGAATCTGCTCTTGCTGAGCATAGTTGCCCGTCGCCACCACACCTGTTTACTGCCCTGAACCCAGCTCTGTCGTAATCGACCGTGATGCAAACGCTTGTTTGATAGAGATATTCGTTATAATTTGTTGTCCCGGAAACGCTGGTTATAGTTCTATTTTCATAAAATGTACAGCAATCTCTATATCCGTCACACAATTTGTCACAATAACAGTATGGCAACCTCTTATCAAATCCTTCAATACTTTTACAAGAACTTTCTCTTTCACAGTATTCTCTCGTTGCATTTAGGGCACTAATAAGAAGGTATTGATGTACAAGTATTGATAAAATAAGAAAATTCATATATGGAAACCTCATACTGTGCACAATTTGGTTTCAAATCCTAATGCGTTTCCTGTATAAGACAATCAGTTCCTTGCAAGATCAGGAGCGATCCCTAATTGGCATTCACAGTTTAAATAGAAACCTGTCATCCGTAACTTTCAAGATTGGAAATCTGTTGTCCGTACCTTGATTGGAAACCTGTAGCCAGTAACTTGATTGGGAACCTGTTGTCCGTTAATCTTTTAGAATCCTGTAGCCCGTAACTTGATTGGGAACCTGTTGTCCGTTTATCTTTTAGAATCCTGTAGCCCGTAACTTGATTGGGAACCTGTTGTCCGTTTATCTTTTAGAATCCTGTAGCCCGTAACTTGATTGGGAACCTGTTGTCCGTTAATCTTTAGAATCCTGTAGCCCGTAACTTGATTGGGAAACTGTTGTCCGTTAATCTTTTAGAATCCTGTAGCCCGTAACTTGATTGGGAATCTGTTGTCCGTTAATCTTTTAGAATCCTGTAGCCCGTAACTTGATTGGGAACCTGTTGTCCGTTTATCTTTTAGAATCCTGTAGCATGTAACTTGATTGGGAAATATGTAGTCCGTTACTCTTTTAGATTCCTGTACTCGGTAGGTTAATTAGAAACCGGTAGTTCTTTAAACTTTTAGAATCCTGTACCCGTTTCATGCATAAAATCCTGTGGTCCGATTGATTGGACGTAGCTTATGAAGCACCAACACAAAGTGTTTTACTCCTTCTAAGCTATTTAGCCTCGGATATATTTGAACAGCAAACAAAATCTTCCACAACATAGCAAAATAAAAACGGCAATCTGATGTGAATATTGCCAGCAACAGCAAGTAGATAAAGATTGACTTCAATTTTTATACTCAGATTTTTAGCTCACTTGGTATGAAAACGCCTTAAGGTATCTGCTTTTAATTTCTTTTTTTCTAATGAAAAATGATTTAATAAGTGATTATTTTTTTTATATCCTGGTACAAAAAGGTGTAAATTTATGGTACTTTTCATTATCATTTCTTTCATTATAAAATATCCGTTTCTCCTTACGTACCAATAGAAATACAAATTAAAAAAATAAATCAGAATGATTGTTAATGTGTTTGAATCTTAAGATTTTAATGAAGGACGAGTTTATTCGAACACAATCGCTTACAATGAAAACAGCAAAATTACAATCAATTAAAAGATCTCCAAAACACTATCCTGCATCGACAACAACAAAAGACAATGCTTAATGCAGCAAACAACACACAAACTAACTTTGACGAACAGTAGGGGACAGAAAAAAATACACATCAAGAGGAGCACAGAACGGCTCAACGTACAACAGACTTCAACGAACTTCAGGGGGAAAAGATATACAACAGGAGGAGCACGAAACAGCCTAACAAACAAAAGACGAAACAACTTCAACGAATTGTAGGGGACAAAGATATACAACAGGAGGAGCAAGGAACGGCCTAACAAACAACAGACTTTAATGAAATGAGGGAACAAAGATATACACAAGGAGGACAGAATAACTACAACGAACTGTGGGGGACAAAGATATATAACAGGAGGAGCACAGAACAGCCTAACAAACAACATATTTTAATGAAATGAGGGAATAAAGATATACACAAAGAGGACAAGATCACTTCAACGAACTGTAGGGGACAAAGATATATAAAAGGGGGAGCACAGAACAGCCTAACAAACAACAGACTTTATTGAAATGAGGGGACAAAGATATGCACAAAAAGGACAAAATAACTTCAACGAACTGTAGGGGACAAAGATATAGAACAGGAGGAGCACAGAACAGCCTAACAAACAAAAGACGAAACATCTTCAACGAACTGTAGGGGACAACGATATATAACAAGAGGGGCACAGAAACAGCCTAACAAACAAAAGACGAAACAACTTCAACGAACTGTAGGGGACAAAGATATATAACAGGAGGAACACAGAACAGCCTAACAAACAAATGACGAAACAACTTCAACGAACTGTAGGGGACAATCATATATAACAGGAGGAGGACTGAACAGCCTAACAAACAACAGGCTTTAATGAAATGAGGGAACAAAGAAATACACAAAGAGGACAAAATAACTTCAACGAAATGTGGGGGACAAAGATATGTAACAGGAGGAACACAGAACAGCCTAACAAACAAAAGACGAAGCAACTTCAACGAACTGTGGGGGACAAAGATATATAACAGGAGGAACACAGAACAGCCTAACAAACCAAAGACGAAACAACTACAAGGAACTGTAGGGGACAAAGATAAATAACAAGGGAGAATGGAAAAGCCTAACAAACAAAAGACGAAACGACGTCAACGAACTGTAGGGGACAAAGATATATAACAAGTGAGAACGGAAAAGCCTAACAAACAAAAGACGAAACAACTTCAACGAACTGTAGGGGACAAAGATATATACCAGGGGGAGCACTGAACAGCCTAACAAACAACAGACAAAATAACTTCAACAAACTGTGAGGGACAAAGATATATAACAGGAGGAGCACTGAACAGCCTAACAAACAACAGACAAAATAACCTCGACGAACTGTAGGGAACAAAGATATATAACAGGAGGAGCACAAAACAGCCTAACAAACAACAGACTTTAATGAAATGAGGGAACAAAGATATACACAAAGAGGACAAATTAACTTCAACGAACTGTAGATAACAAAGATATATATCAGGGGGAGCACTGAACAGCCTAACAAACAACAGACAAAATAACTTCAACAAACTGTGAGGGACAAAGATATATAACAGGAGGAGCACTGAACAGCCGAACAAACAACAGACAAAATAATCTCGACGAACTGTAGGGGACAAAGATATATAACAGGAGGAACATAGAACAGCCTAACAAACAAAAGACGAAACAACTTCAACGAACTGTAGGGGACAAAGATATATAACAGGAGGAACACAGAACAGCCTAACAAACAAAGGACGAAACAACTTCAACGAACTGTAGGGAACAAAGATATATAACAGGAGGAGCACAAAACAGCCTAACAAACAACAGACTTTAATGAAATGAGGGAACAAAGATATACACAAAGAAGACAAATTAACTTCAAGGAACTGTGGGGGACAAAGAAATATAACAGGAGGAGCAGAACGGAACGGCATAACAAACAACAGACAAAACAACTTAACGAACTGTAGAGGGACAAAGATATATAACAAGTGAGAACGGAAAGGCCTAACAAACAAAAGACGAAACAACTTCAACGAACTGTAGGGGACAAAGATATATAACAACAGGAGCAGAGAACAGCCTAACATACAACAGACGAAACAACGATATATAACAAGTGAGAATGGAACGGTCTAACAAACAACAGGCAAAACAACTTCAACGAACTGTAGGGGACAAAGATATATAACAAGTGAGAACGGAACGGCATAACAAACAACAATCAACTTCAACGAACTGCAGGGGATAAAGATATATAACAAGTGAGAACGGAACGGCATAACAAACAATAATCAACTTCAACGAACTGTGGGGGACAAAGATATATAACAAGTGAGAACGGAACGGCATAACAAACAACAATCAACTTCAACGAACTACAGGGGACAAAGATATATAACAAGTGAGAACGAAACGGCATAACAAACAACAATCAACTTCAACGAACTACAGGAGACAAAGATATATAACAATTTAGAACGGAACGGCATAACAAACAACGATCAACTTAAAACGAACTACAGGGGACAAAGATATATAACAAGGGAGAATGGAACGGCATAGCAAACAACAGACAAAACAACTTGAACGAACTGCAGGGGACAAAAATATAAAACAAGTGAGAACGGAACGGCAAAACAAACAACAATCAACTTCAACGAACTACAGGGGACACAGATATATAACAAGAGAGAACGGAACGGCATAACAAACTACAATCAACTTCAACGAACTACAGGGGACAAAGATATATAACAAGTGAGAACGGAACGGCATAACAAACAACAATCAACTTCAACGAACTGCAGGGGACAAAAATATATAACAAGTGAGAACGGAACGGCATAACAAACAACAATCAACTTCAACGAACTGCAGGGGACACAGATATATAACAAGTGAGGAGAACGGAACGATCTAAGAAAAATAGACAAGCAACTTCAACGAACTGCAGGGGACAAAGATATATAACAAGTGAGAACGGAACGGCATAACAAACATCAATCAACTTCATCGAACTGCAGGGGACAAAGATATATAACAAGTGAGAACGGAACGGCATAGCAAACAACAGACAAAACAACTTGAACGAACTGCAGGGGACAAAAATATATAACAAGTGAGAACGGAACGGCAAAACAAACAACAATCAACTTCAACGAACTACAGGGGACACAGATATATAACAAGAGAGAACGGAACGGCATAACAAACAACAATCAACTTCAACGAACTACAGGGGACAAAGATATATAACAAGTGAGAACGGAACGGCATAACAAACAACAATCAACTTCAACGAACTGCAGGGGACAAAAATATATAACAAATGAGAACGGAACGGCATAACAAACAACAATCAACTTCAACGAACTGCAGGGGACACAGATATATAACAAGTGAGGAGAACGGAACGGTCTAAGAAAAATAGACAAGCAACTTCAACGAACTACAGGGGACAAAGATATATAACAAGTGAGAACGGAACGGCATAACAAACAACAATCAACTTCAACGAACTGCAGGGGACAAAAATATATAACAAATGAGAACGGAACGGCATAACAAACAACAATCAACTTCAACGAACTGCAGGGGACACAGATATATAACAAGTGAGGAGAACGGAACGGTCTAAGAAAAATAGACAAGCAACTTCAACGAACTGCAGGGGACAAAGATATATAAGACAGGGAAAATGGAACGGCCTAAGAAACAACAGACATAACACCTCTCAGATTACCCTCTTTATCCAGCATCACATTCCCATCTTCAGAATTCAACGGTATAAAACTATTTTGACGCCAAAAGTTATTCTTTCACCACTGAATACAAAATTTCGATCTCCTGTCACTTCATGTTTTTCATCTTCTGGTTGTACTTTCAATAACAGCTACAAAGGGTTTTCACAAATTTGCAAGTGTAATGGGAAAAGGTGTTCTATGTGTCAACTACTTCAAACCAAATCTTACATTACCTCCAGTGTTAACGGGCAAAAGTTGATTGTCCAGTTAGAAAATGGCATCGATTGATCAAGTCAGGAGGTATTTTATGTGTTAACCTGAAATGCCAGGGGATGTGGGGCGCAATACGTTGGTGAGATGGGACAACCCCTGAAATCGCCTATAAAATTAGAAAATCATGTAACAAAAATATAGAAATTTTCTGTATAATCATTTTGTGAAATATAACCATTCTCATTCTCAATATTACAATCACCCCAGTGCAATCTTTTCTCAAACATAATCAGCAAAGTAAAACTTGCATTACAAAACTTCCGACTGTAAGCAGAATATACCTGGATCACGAAACTTCAAACTGTCTATCCCCTGGGACTTCATGATCATATTTATGGACAGAGAAATATTTCTTCAGCCTCAACGAACATTAATAAACACGTGTCCGATGCATGAAAATTGGTTTGGAATTTTTTTTTCAATAAGGTATCGAGTTGTAACCCTTCGTCATTATCAATGTATTTAATATCTGGGTGTAAAAAGAAGGGAGGAGATCTCCAACAAGACCCCGTTGCAGCATCAACAGTAAAACACCAAAACACCCGATGCAAAAACACAAAAGACGAGTACAGCATGAGACGGAAAAGAGACACACGACATGTAAACATCAAACACAAAAGACCACACATAAACCGACGAGACCAATGGATAACCGGTGCCGACTTTGGACGGCCATCTTTCACGCAAGTAGCAAATGGTGTGGTTATCCTGGATTACGTGCGCACAACCCTCTCACTTCTCCAATTAAAGACGAATAATGACCCCCATCGAATAATGACCGGGGGTCATAATTCGACGTAGAAAAATGACCCCCCGGTCATTATTCGAGAACTTAGGGGGTCATTATGCGACCGTAGAATAAATGGCACCAGCCCCAAAAGTTGCAAACCCCGCGTGAAAAATATTGACCCCCATAGAATAATGGCCCCCTTATAAACCGACTTGATTTCTCGATAAATGTTATTAATATGTACTCTCTTTATATATGTACGATGTTGTTCTGAAAGTCCGTAGATATGGCGCATGTTGACGCTTATACTTCAGATAGTACTAGGATGCATTTTTTGCGATTTTTTTCAACCAACTCATTTGTTAATTCTGATTCATAAATTAAAAAAAAACTAATGACCTTCGAAACCCGGATACCACTTCATTTTTGTGACTTATCGGATGTTATAACATGTCAGGAACAGGAATGGCGTAAACTTCTTTTGGTCTATTAAAAGTTCAGGGGATGTGATTGACAAAATGAAATCAAGAAATTTTGAAGCAAATACGATATCTTCATACGACTTTTCTAATATGTACACCACGCTTCCTCACGACAAAATAAATGCTCGACTGTCCAAACTCATCAAATGGTGTTTTGATCGAGAGGAGAAAAATATATTTGTACTTCGGAATCGAAGGGTTTCCTTTCCGCCACAGATTACAAATCATACAAATCATGGACATATGGTGACCTGTGTATTGCATTGTCCTTCCATTTGGACAATTTTATGTAAGATTTGGTGATAAACTCTACAAGCAGGTTGTAGGGATTCCAATGGGTACTAATTGTGCGCCTCTTGTTGCAGATTTATTTTTATACACGTATGAAAAGGAAATTATCCAAAATCTTCAAAAGCTAAGACAAAATGATGATATGAATTGTTTCATTGGTACTTCTAGGTACCTGGATGATATTCTTACTATCGACAATCCTGTTTTTGAAAAGTATAAAAATGTTATTTATCCACAAGAATTGATTCTAAACAAGACAAAGGTTTCAAACACAGAAACACCATTTTTGGACCTAAATATCAAAATTGTTAATGGAGACATCCATACAAATGTTTATGACAAAAGAGATGATTTTGGATTTAACATATTAAATTTCCCCTGGCTTGACGGTGCTGTTCCTAGTTTACCGTCCTATGGTATCTATATTTCACAGCGCATCCGGTATGCTAGAGCATGTACTGATGTTTTGGATTTTCATAGTAGTAATTTACAAATTACAAAGAAACTTTTAGGACAAGGTTTTCGCTTTTGCAAACTAGTAAACACTTTCTGGAAGTTTTACAAAAATTACTGTTAACTTCTTCTGAAATTCGGACCAATACAGGCAACAGAGTATATTACTTTGGATATTTCACAACCTGCATTTTATGGTGATATTATTAACAAGATAAGAAGGATCAAAGATAGACAACATCACAATCGAAAATGCGTCAGAATCATCAAACGCCTTTTGTACCGTGGATATGATCCTAATGTCACCAGTCTTGTACAAGCGCATTCTAAAAACTTGCTCTCTGACTGACTGTGACGACGGGACTCCATGACGGGTCCTGTCCAAACCTCTTTAGAGAAGAAAGGACCCCGGCCACCTGTCCTCTCTGAATGTCAGTCGGACTCCTCGGGTGATAACATACATGAGCTCGCGGCGGCAGAGCACGGACTGTATTACGTACGCCCTCTTTTTATATCCATTTACATATTCATCTGTATTGCTTGGGTCCCTGCGTTTTGCGGTCTTGTTTGTGTGTGGTTATCTGACAGTGAGGAGGTTGTTTTACACCACAATTGCACGTTCTTCGAGACCTCTGGGTAATCGAAAATATGGGAGGGTTGTGCGCTCGTAATCCAGGATAACCACACCTTCTGCTATTTCCGTGGCAGATGGCCATCCTCAGTCGGCACCGTTCGCCCATTGGTCTCGTTGGTTTATGTGTAGTCCTTTGTGTTTGATGCTTCTGTGTTGTGCGTTGACGTTCCTTGTCCTTTATGGGTCCTCTTCCTGTGCTTGTCTGCGTTGTGTTTTTGCATTGAGTGTTTTGGGGTTTTGCTGTGGGTGCTGCAACCTGGTGTTGTGGGAGACCCCTTTCTTTGTTTTATAAGTCTATTGTGAATTTTAGACCCATACACGTCCATGGACAAGCCGTTTCGAGTCTTTACATCTACAGGAGCACTTGGGTCATACCGCGATTCTGATTTACGCCCAGGAGCGCCAAGTCAAACAAATTTTCCCTAAAGTATGCAGAATATCCTCCGGAGATGTTCATAAAAAGACAATTGAGTTTGCACGCGTGGTGTGGAAAAAGAGAACTCTTTCGTCGGTCTAGAGATAAATGGGCTTTCCATTCAGACAGGAGTAAAAAAAAGCCCTTTTTCACACTCCAGGACATTTTAGAACTCCAAGAGGATAATATGCTTAATTAAGGGATAATTTGCATAACTAATTAAGCTCCCATTATTATCGTCACTAAGGAAGTTTTACGGTCGATACGGGGATCTTACAACACAATATGAAGTCCCTCTCCCGAATGTTAGATTACATTTTGGGGGATGACAATACACAGTAAAAACCTTGAATCAATCAGACATTACACCTAATCATGACCATACCGAAAATTACATTTTTACCAATTCAGAGAGGTTTCCATAGAACATTTGCGACGGACTGCCTAGCCGACAGGGGACGCTCACTCCTTCCGGACACCTGGTCCTATATCTTTGGGATTAGCAGTTCCTCAGTTGGAAACCACAATCACCGAACTTGACATCATCAAATTTGTCAATATCACCGAACTTGACATCACCGAATTTGACGGGTTTCAACTGAATATGTGCGACGGGTGTGACAAGCCAGCAGGGGGCGCTGATTCCCCTCCCATCTACATCCTCGCTAATTTTCCTCCCTCCAAATTTTTCGCTTCTCCCTTCCCCCCCCTTCATCTCCCTTCTCCAACCCCTTCACCTCCCCTCCCATCCCCTCACCTCCCTCCTCCCACCCCTCACCTCACTCTTAACCCCCACCCTCATACATAGTAACATTTTTATCATAGTTTGTCTAATGTATTTAATTTTTAATTAATATAATTCTTATTCAATATCCCCACTCTTCTTTTCCCTTTTCGAATTCATCTTAAAAATTAAAATTCAGTCTTGAGTTTCCAAACCATGACTTTAAGGATAAATAATTCTTATTTTTGCCTCGTCAAGAGTTGCACGATTTTGTACCATTAAACCCATTAAAACATAAAAGGACCCTTAAGCCTCTCGATTTATTATCATGATGAATAAATTTAATATAATCTATTTCTCTTGAGAAACTCCTTCTTGGTGACCCGACCTTGACAGATAACGATAACATCAAAATAATTACTGAAGCACAGACATATATTAAGGATACGAGAAGATTCGATTAAACTCTCTCTCTCTCTCTCTCTCTCTCTCTCTCTCTCTCTCTCTCTCTCTCTCTCTCTCTCATTATTATTGAATTAATTTAATTTATTTTAGTAAAATAAGATTATATATATTGCCATGCATGACGTAACTTTGTATTGATATCTAGAAATGTAGGGAAAGGGCTTAAATAATGTTTTTATAACTTGTGCCCAATTCCCATTCCATTTTTAATGGAAATAAACTATGTTTAAACTAAATATAATATGAGGATTCAGTGGTTGCAGGGAGGCCATCCAATGCTTGTCTGGTATGCAAGGCGAAGCTATGGAATATGGGGAAGTTAATACATTATTAATTTATAATGCAGGATACACACCCCTCTCTCTTTTCTTGTAAACTTTTATAGGACTTCGGAGGTTTGACCCCCAACCCTACCCCGAAACCTTAAAAAAATCTCGATCCGGCTGGTACATTTCTTGGTTTTGTATAATGAAAAGCTGTGTTTCATTAAAATGCGCGCACATAAGTCGCAGTGGCGGTTCCAGAAATCACTGAAAGGGGTATTGCAGCTTTGTCTCCCTTTTTGGGGTTCAGAAGAGGCGTTCAGCACCCAAAATGGCAGAAAATGACCTTCTGGTATTTTTTTCTGACCAAAAGGGGGGGGGGGTTGGGAGTTGCAACCCCCTGCAATTCACCCCACCCCACTCTGATCCGCCAATGAGTTATAAGCTCTTGATTATGTTCGAAGTTGTTGTGATTGTCTAAAATAATGCTCATCAGTTACATTTTGGAGTTGTCTGGAACTGCTGCAATGGTTTATTGAAACAGAACAATAAGCCTGTACTTATGCCAGGTTTCCTCATTTACGATCGCCCAAAGAGTGAATCTGGTATCCACTGCATAGATTGAAAAACAAGATCTACATGAAATCTGTTCTTCTCTTCCTTACTGTGATGCGTTGAACTCATAGGCTTCAAGCTGTACTGCAGTCCTTTCAAAAACCACTATCTTTGTTTTTATTGCACCTCGGACTAGTTTCTTCCAATGGGACTGTCTTAACCGCGTCACGTGATTGCCTCCTATCAGTTCATAGTATACTCCTCAAGCTTATAGGAGGCAAAGCTTAGGAGAGTAGAAACAAACCTTGGTGGTCGTTATTATCATCTACTTGCAAGGAATATCATCTGGATGATTCTGTTCAAGTTCATGATAATTATAACGTTAGTTAAAGCGATTTGCCTATTATTTTGTCCAAGATCTCAACTACAATATGCAACGGGCATCGAAATCGGAATCCTTTGGAGGTTTCGCTATGACGCACAACAACACAGTTGTTCCGATTGCAAGTCAGCGTGGCATCACTGTGACGTCTTTTTGTTATGATGTCACATAAATGCATTGTTTCCCGTGCAAAATGTTCAAATATCTCTTCAGAAGCTTTCTCTTTGTACTTGTCAATTCATTCTACTGTTTGGTTTATTCTTTTAGAATAAACCATAAATTTAACGCCCTATCTAATGGTATGAATCATTTTCGAATCAGTGAAGAAATAAATAAATAGAAAATCGATGATTGGCCGCCATTTTGAAACGATGGTTGGGTGTAAATGAACGTTATAAAATGACCCTCGATCCAATAAATCTGTTATTAGGTTTCTGACGGACCTACCTCAAAAATATAGGGGGTCGGTTGTGAACATAGTGGCGTTTTACCGTGTATTCCAACTATAAACATTCTGATTAAATCTGCATTTCATTTTGCCGTTATTATCTGACTCGACTGTTAATAGTTGCGATACACGACAAAATAGTACGGTGACCAAGGGTATGAAAAATTCATTTTAATTGACATTCAAGGTTCATGGCTAATAAATACATGAAATAAAAATTTAAAGCCTTGCCTTCATATACAAGTGTCATAAGAATTGAGTCAGGTGCGAAAGTGGTCTTTTTGGGGAAAACATGATTTTTCTGAAGGAAAATCACTGGAAACGGGAAAATATCTACCATATTTTTATGTCTTCAAATTTGGAAGATTAGAAAATATGAAAATGTATTGTTTGAAATGCTTTTTCGAATTTTGTATAAATCAATATTAATCTCTAAATAGATGTGTGTGTTTGGGCCAATACATTTGATTTTTGACGAACATGTAATTAAATTAAAGTAAGTTTCAGATGTAGTTGTCTGTAGTTGTAGTAATCACAAAATTATGATTTAAGGACTGCATAATGTTACGAGGAGACAACTACATCTGAAACTTACTTTAAATTCAATTACATACAAAAATGGTGTAAGTTAGAAGGAGTCGAACCACACTCTCTCCATGACTGGAAAAACCTATTGTGGACATTGTAGATATCCGAATTGGCAATTGAAAAAAAAAACCTCATGTTTATTCGGAGGCACCGTCAAATCGGCTAAATGATATAAATCTAAAATGCAGAATTTGCACAGTAAGTATGACTTTGCTCCGGCAGAGAAGGCAGCAAACAACACTATAATTATTTAAACGCGATATTACATATCAGTTTTACTTTCGGAACTTTCTAATACCAACACTCATATAAAAAGCAATGAAACTACCCCGTCCATTTTTCAAAAGCATCTGGATGAACTGTCTTCATTTCAACTCTCTATTTCGAAATCAGACGAACCAACTATCTAATTATCATGGGAAGATAAAAGAACATCAAAACTTATGAAATGGTATATTGATCGAGAGGGTAAAATATTTATATGTCCCCCTGAAACAAAAGGATTCAATTCCTCTGTAGAATACAAATCGTACAAATCATGGACTCGATCTGAGTTGTGCAAGGCCTTGTCCTTTCCTTTAGACAACATCTTTGTAAGATTTGGTGATACTCTATACAGGTAAGTTATTGGAATTTCTATGGGTACTAATTGTGCGCCTCTGGTTGCAGATTTGTTTTTATACACATACGAAAAAGAATTCATGCAAAATCTGCAAAAACTCAAAAAATTTAACGACTTGAAATGTTTTAACGGTACCTCTAGGTATCTTCATGATATTTTGAATATTGATATCCCACATTTTGACCATTACAAAAATTAATCTATCCTCCAGAGTTAACATTTCAGATAAGCTTCTCAGTCAGGGATATGTTTGTGACCGACTAACATCGTCACTGAGGAAGTTCTACGGTCGATATGGGGAACTCGTCATACACTATGATGTCCCACTCTCCAGAATGGTGGGTGATATTCTGTCATAGACCATTTGAACCATCCAAGCCAAGATTGTACTCTATGTCTTCCGAAATGGAAGTTACCGGATGTGACAGTTCTACCGAATTGAAGCGGCGGGTGTTGCATGCAAGCAGGAGATGCTTACTCTTCCTGGGCACCTGATCTCACTCCCTTATCGGGAGTTCGCTTCTTTTCATGTGGTGGAGGTTTTTGTTTGTTTGCTTTGGTTCCTGTTTTGTCCTGATTTTGTATGCCTTCGGTTTCTGATTTTCTGAATTATCGATTTTGTGCTGTATACAGGGATATGGTCATTATCCATATTTGTCATTGAACAAAGCAAACACAAATGATAAAGGTAAACCATGTTTGGATCTTGATATCAAGATTAATAGCGGAGAAAATCAAAGAAAGATATACGACAAAAGAGAATACTTTGGCTTCAACAAAGTTAATTTTCCTTGGCTTGATGGCGATGTTCCAAAATTGCCATCGTACGTTATCTATATCTCTCAGCTCATCAGATACGCTCGAGCGTGCTCCCATGTTTCGGACTTCCATGACAAAAATATACAAATTACACAAAACTAATCAGTCAAGGATTTAGATATCACAAACTTGAATCTTTTTTGAAATTCTACAATAACTATTCTGAACTTCTTTCAAAATTTAGGACGAATCCGACATCAGAGTATGTCATTGGAAATTCCATTACCTTCATTTTACGTTGACCTTATAAACAAAATCAGAAGCATCAAAGGGAAATCAAACTTCAACCAAAAATGTAAGAAAATTGTCGGTCCTCTGCTTTACCGCGGAAATGATCCTAAAGTAATCACAAAAACACTGGGCATGGTACTGGACCAATCTACAGTTTTGTACCGGTGTCTTTCCCAACGTTGCACACTGGTCAACCTAGACGACGGGATTCCATGATGGGCCTTGTTGACATCGTGTTATAGAAGATTTGGTCTTGATTTTCTGTCCTATCTGTAAGTTGGTCAGACTTCTTGGGGGAATTGATCTTGAGCTCGCATCCGCCAGCAGAGCACAGACCGTAATATGCATGCCATAGTATTTTTAGATTCATTTACATAGAATCTGTGTTACAAAAGGCCTCTGCGTTTATCAATCTTGTTTGTGATGTCACCTTACAGTGAGAAGTTTTAAGTTTAAACAACAATTGTGTGTATATGGAGACCTCTGTGTTATGAATAAGTGGGAGGGATGTGCGCACGTAATCCGGATAAATACATCATTTGCTAAAAGCAGATGTCCGTCCATGGTCGGCGCCTGGTGCACACTGGTCTCCTTCCTTTTCTGTGTTGTCATCAATGTTTATATAATAGTGTTATGTTTAGTTTTCACTATGCCGAAATAGTAGTCAGGGTTCTGGCACATAGTGCACGACCCGAAGGGTTCTTTGTTAAAGAAAAATCGGATTCTAAAAATAAATACAAGTAAAAACACAAAAATCAAATACACAAATTTCCGGCCCCTTGGCCTTTATCAAGTGTAAAAAATGACGATCTATACCAATTCTAAGTATAATCCATCCTTGCTTTCCTGGATTTCATTGCAAATGGGAGGGTTGTGCGCACGTAATCCAGGATAACCATACCTTCTGCTATTTCCGTGGCAGATGGCCGTCCTAAGTCGGCACCGGTTGCCCATTGGTCTCGTTGGTTTATGTGTAGTCCTTTGTGTTTGATGTTTCTGTGTTGTACGTTGACGTTCCTTGTCCCTTACGCGTCTCTTTCTATGCTTGTCTGCTTTGTGTTTTTGCATTGGGTGTTTTGGGGTCTTGCTGTGGGTGCTACAACCTGGTGTTGTTGGAGATCCCCTCCTTTGTTGCAAATGTTTATGGAAGTCTATGACGTCATAATATTCGCGGCACATGCATGCATTTCGCGTTACCCGCGAAAAGTTACAAAGTCTTTGTAATAATGAACGATCTAGGAGAAGATGGTTTTGACTAAATCATGATTTATAAATATATATAACATTGAATTTAAAACATTACACATATATACATAACCTAAATATATCCAATAATTGTGTGATACAAGTGCAAATGTATGTATTTCTGCTAGCATCTCGGCCTACTTTACTTTCAACTAAACGTTTGTCTGTTTGTCTGTGACATGGTCTGTCTGGATACTCTTGCAGGCATCACATTTGCGCTTGTTTCTCTTTCTGTGCTTGTGTGCTCTGTGTTTTTGCATAGGTGTTTTGGGGTTTTCCTGTGGGTGCTACAATCTGATGTTGTTGGAGATCCCCAAATTTGTTTGACAAATTTACAGCCTCGTACTAGTGAATTCTTATTACTTGCAATCTGAATGACTGTGACGAAAGAACTCCATGACATGCGTGTCCAACCTCTTTAAATAAGACAGGCCCCAGCTGGACTCCTCGGTAATATAAGAAGCTCTCGTCCCATAAGAAATTTATTTAAACCCCATATATCAGGTAAACTACACACTATGTAACGAATATATCTTACCAACTGTATGTTTTTTAAAATAATTTTCATGTCTAAAACAAAATGGCGTCTGAAGCAAAATTTTTCACTTTTTTATTTGTGGCTGGATTTAAAAATTGTCTTCTCCATAAAAATGATCGTACGTGAAAATACTTTATTCAAAATGAATTAAACTGAATTCATTTCTGAGATTTAGAATCAGATAAAATAAAATACTATTGACATTTGAACTTTTACGGAAAATTCTCGCCATGACGTCAGGAATCAATGGGCATTCGTGACGGCATAGTAGCGTGACCGATATAAATTTGAACCGCAGGATATAAGATATACACGGAGTTCATGTGGTATGGATTATCCAATGGTCCTCGGGGATTTTAGAAAGAAGGGAGGAGATCTCCAACAAGGCCCCGTTGCATCAGCAGTAAAACATCAAAACATCCGATGCAAAAACACAAAAGACGAGTACAGCACGAGACGGAAAAGAGACACACGGTGTTGGTAAGATATTTACTTATATGAGGTCGTTACAGCCGACAGAGCACGGGCTGTATTTTCTTCACCCCCTTTTTATATCCATTTACATATACATCTCACGGGGAGGTATACGTTAAGACGGTTTAAAGTTAGGCGAGTTTACCGTCCGTGGATAGAGAAACATAGGTGATGCGACGCCATGAGCGTCCGTTGATTGTGCGGACGTAGACTTTCGTAAGCAACCTTTGCAATTTATGAATAATATATGGCATTATGAACTTTGAGATTTCAATAGGAAACCTATCTAATATGAAAGATTCTTCTGCAGAAATCCTTATTCGTAGGATGTCGTTGCTTAAGAGGAGTTTACATTCTCCGTGAACGTTATGACATAATGTTGTCCTACGACATTGATAGTCACATGATCACCTCACACTATGACAAACGTGACGACTTCAATGACAAATATGGATAATGACCATATCCCTGTTTACAGCACAAAATCAATAACCCAGAAAATCAGAAAATCAGAAACCGAAGGCAGGATAAAACAGGAACCAAAGCAAACAAACAAAAACCTCCACCATGTAAAAAGAAATTTCAGCATTACAAACTTTCCTTTTCTGAGTAGCAACATCCCTTCATCGCCTGCGTATGGCGTGTTTTTATCCCAGTTGATACGCTATGCCAGAGCAAGTACCAAATATACGGATTTGTTCTGAGAGCTAGGCGTCTTTCAGATAAGCTTCTCAGTCAAGGATATGTTTGTGACCGACTAACATCGTCACTGAGGAAGTTCTACGGTCGATATTGGGGCCTCGGCATACAATATGATGTCCAACTCTCCAGAATGGTGGGTGATATTCTATCATAGACCATTTGAACCATCCAACCAAAGATTGTACTCTATGTCTTCCGAATTGGAAGTAACTGGATGTGACAGTTCATCCGAATTGAAGCGACGGGTGTTACATGCAAGCAGGAGATGCTTACTCTTCCTGGGCACCTGGTCTCACTCCCATATCGGGAGTTCGCTTCTTTTCATGTAGTGGAGATTTTTGTTTGTTTGCTTTGGTTCCTGTTTTATCCTGATTTTGTATGCCTTCGGTTTCTGATTTTCTGCTTTATCGATTTTGTATGCAGGGATATGGTCATTATCCATATTTGTCATTGTAATATACGTACTTTTGCCATATTTTTCATCATGCTGCTCCTATGAGTATGAAATAACGCTAATAAATAATCATTCAATACACTTTATTGTAAAAGAAGGAAGTGAATCAATAGAAAAATTGAACATACCAATAAAGCTGTCCGTTGCTAGACAGAATAGGAAATTTGTTCCGTAGTTAGATGTCCGTTGCTAGTCATAATAAAATGTAATAGAGCATTTTTCCAAAAAAAAATTCTAGGTTGAGTACCTGGAACAGTCCTGTTTTTATGAGCTTCTACAAATTTAAGAACTTTTTTTATTATATAGGGATAACTACTACAGAAAGTTGGTGAAAACACAACTTTACATTCATTACGTGTTTTGTGGAAATTATAAAGAGAAAGTCGAAGAAATATAACTTTTATGGATTACTTATTGATTTGTTTATCTTTATGATTAGAGTTCACTAATAATGTCTATATGAAATCGTGATGGACATATTAAATCTTTTTAACGAGGAGAACGGTGAAAGAAAAACCAATAACTAACAAGGATCTTAGTGCATACCTGGTCCATGTTGTAAATTATCTGCTCTAAAATGATGCTAATGAATTTGTAGACGTTAAACATTTGTACCACTTAGTGAGTGTCACTGCTGGTGGACCAAGAGTTCCCGAGAGCACATGTAGCCATGTTCGATCAATTTCGGTTGGTCGTTTCTGCAAACGCATTTGAAAATTTCTGTTTTCAAAATATTCTCAAATTTCTAAAACCCATGGTCCTGTAACATCATATCCCAGCAATTTTGCTACGTCTTTCGGTATATTTAGGACATAATTTTCACAGATTTTGGTTATATTACATTGTTTAGATTGAGGATCACTGACGAGGGTAAAATACCCGAAACGTGCATGTCTGGTCCATGCATTAAATTTATCTGATCTTAAATTATGCGAATGAATTTGAAGACGTTAAACATGTATAGCATGCTAGAAAATTTTGACTGTAAACTGAATAAAATTTCAAATGAAGAGAAGCAATTGGTGAAGATACATGTAGAAGGAAAAGTTTCGAGGATGGATAGTTTGGAAATGAAAGTTAAAAAGTCAGACAGAAATAGTAGAGATAAAAGGGAAATTTACGCAAAGCGCAAAAGAAAAATGATACTTAGAATGATATTATATACAGTGATTGGTTTGATGGTCTATGTTGTGAATTTGAATAAGGAAGTGTAGATCTGTATAGAGAAGTCACGAGAGGAAATCTTGAATTATAAGTGTAGATCGATGCGAGAGAACTTGCTCTTTTTTTGGAATTGAGGAGGAAGATGTTGATGATTGTGAAGAGGTTATCAGTGACTTTGTAAATAGGAGGATGACGAGAGAGATATATTTTCTATGAATTCGGCGTGGGAAAATAGGGGCTTAATGGGGTCTTATCCTCCTGGGAAAATGAAAAGTATATTGCTAAATTTTGCTCAGTGAATCATTTGTAGTCTTCCTTTATTTTTACTTTTCTCTTAGGTGAGTTATATCACTCAGTTTCGTTACTCATTTCAAAAGATAAATTAGTATCTCGTTGATACCCATTTTTGGTTTGACATTGTGATTGTCTTTGACAGTTCCTCTAAGGGTTCGCCCAAACCGAGATACTGATGAATTCCATATTGAATTTTGCCATCTATTTTATGACATCTTATCCTTCTTTTTTAAACCAAAAATGACTGAATAGTTTTTTTCCTGGAGTCCTCAGCCTTTTAACTGACATGGGAAACACGCCAGTAATTTCACAGATAAATCACATATTTGATCTGCATTATCAATACATTTAGGACGATTCCAGCATGAGAGTATGTATCATTTGGAATTTCATTGCCTTCATATTACGGTGACCTCATAAACAATATCAGAAGGATAAAAGGCAGATCAAACTTCAACCACAAATGTAAGAAAATAGTCGGTCGCATGTTTTACCTAGGATATGATTCTAAAGTCATTAAAAGAACTCTGGACATGGTACTTGACCAATCTACAGTTTTTTACCAGTATCATTCTAAGCTTTGCACATTCGCCAATCATGACTCCATGACGGTCCTTGTGCTGTTGGGTTGTTTTTTTTTTTCATTTTTATGCGTGAACATCGACGGCGGGTGCGGCTTGTCAAGCATGAGATGCTCACTCATCCCGGGCACCTGGTCCCACCTTCCGTCGATGTTCAGTTTGGTGCTCTATTGTGAGTGCTGTTGAGATTATTGTCAGGTTTTTCTTTAACTCATACAAAACACGTGGTAAACCACGTGTATTCCTTTGTTTATTCACTTTTTTTAATTTTCACATAAAGAAGAAATAATAATTTACTTCAGGTCGAACTAATACGTGTATTTCATTAATTGCAAATACAAGTTTGATCTCATCTATACAGGTAGATACGTTGCGTTCAAATAATCATGTCAATGACAATCGAACACTTTCAAATGATTTACAGCGTATTTGATTGCTTGGATGGAAGTCAGGTGTAGTCTGCTATGCACATGTGCGTTTGTTTACAAAAACCTGAATGAAGATTAGCCTTTATTTAGTTATGATTTTAAGTTTTTTTTAATATTTGATATGGACTGTGATATATATAAACATATAAAAAAAGTATATCAATACATCTCATAAATACAAAAGGCGAGAACTATACATGTACATGTACACTGTAGCTCCCTTTGGCTAATTTCTCGTTCGACTTCAGTTTCAAAGTCACATTCGTCCTCGAAGGTCTCTATCTGTTCAATGCCAAGCCAAATACTATTTCTTTTCTTTATCATAATAAATAACAATGAACACTCTATGTCCACAAATTTTCGGCCACTCGGCCTTTATCAAGTGGAAAAGCATTATTACAAAGGAATTCTACGTAATATCCATAACTGCTAGTAAACAAAGCCCAGCGTAAAATGAACAAGGTATGACGCCACATATAACAACCAACAAGCGCCAAAACGACGTTACATAAACATATTATTTTATTATATTAAACTTCCCTACGGAGGACACTACTTCATTCTTTTCTTTATCGTTTATTACATTTCTTTTCTCAGATTTTGATAACACCGACTGTCGATTCCATTTTTTCCCACGTGTTATCCTTCCACCATGTTGACTTTGAATCGCTATATTACTGGCCTTATGCAAATAAGTGTTACACGTGTTCTGTCTTCTACGGAGAAAATTAAGCTATATAAGGATATCCATTTTATAAGCAATAACTGATTATAGCTCGGTAGCGAGGGCATATGTTACTGTTATTACCAGCTAGTTTCTAATTTATAAGCATGATAGACTCGCTTCGTTAATAATTTAACAAAACTAGTTGATTCATGGTTTGATATTGACGAGACCAAATGTTATTTTAACTACTGAATGTTTTACTAACCGACTATTTTCGGTTTGTAAAATACGGATAAACACATTCACTTCGTAAAATATTAATATTCACAATTAATTTATATCTCAACAATGTATTTAAGATTCTAGAACGTATATGTATACATTTATTATGTTCATCATTTGGGGTACCTGGACCCGAAGTAAATTATATTAAATTCAGGTGTTATTTGTGAATTAAAAAAAAACCAACTGAATGTTAATTTCCTTAACTTCAATAGGATCTTCTTTAACTCACTATGAACAGATAAATTTACAGCACGAACCAGACATGCATATTTTTGGTACTTATCCCTCGTCAGTGATCCTAAATCTAAACAATGTGATATGGCCAAAGAGCGTGACAGTTATTATGTGAAAAGATGTACCAAAAGACGTAGCAGGAGTTTGGGATATGATGCCAAAGGACCCAAGATTCACAAGAAAGTTTGATAACAAAAATTTTTGAATGCGTTGAACCGAAGTTGATCCAACTTGGCTACATGCACCCTCTTTTGAACATTTCATCTTTTTTGCAATAAACATCAAAGACGTACCTGACAGTATGACAAATATGGATAATGACCATATCCCTGTTTACAGCACAAAATCGATAACCCAGAAAGTCAGAAACCGAAGGCATACAAAATCAGGATAAAACAGGAACCAAAGCAAACAAACAAAAACCTTCACCATATGAACTCCCGATATGAGAATGAGACCAGGTGCCCAGGAAGAGTAAGCATCTCCAATATTTCAGCCTCAAAGCCGAGAAGGCAAGGCCAAAGTATACCTTTTTCACGGACATTCAAGAAAGCTGAATTAGTCAAAGGCAATCAGAATGCAATTTGTTTTGAAAAGGACAATCACAAACATAAAAACAATAGCAGTTTGTCATAGGAGATCTAAATGCAAAACCTGTCACAGGACTCCAAAATATAGGAAATGTGTCACAGGGTTCCAAAAAGCAAACTTTCTAACAGGACTTCAATAGCGAAATATGTCAATCTTCAAAACACGCAAAATTTGTCACACGACTTTACAAATGCAGAATATGCCCTTATACTCCAAAAAGCAAACATTTCAACAGGAAAATTCAAAGTTTTTTAACATGTATTTTTATCTTAATTTTAGCTTAGGTATCGTCGGGGTGTATCGATACTTGGATCGCGAAATAAAATATCGATGAATCGGAGTATCGTCCTAGCCCTACAAAAGATATAGCCAATGTTAGGTTTCGTTTTGAAAAGTAGGTCAAATATCTAGGTCAAAGTCACTAGGTCAAAAATTATGGCATGTATAGTAAGGTTTTATCACAAGGAATAGACATGTGTAATATCAAAGCCCTATCACTTACCAATCAAAAGATATTAGTCAATCTTAATTTGTTTGAAAAGTAGGTCAAATATCTAGGTCAAGGTCACCAGGTCAAAAATTATGCTATGTATAAAAAGGTCTCATTACAAAAAATACACATGTGAAATATCAAAGTCCTATCACTTACCAATGAAAAGTTATGGGGTGTGACACCCAAAGTGAAACAGACAGACAGACGGACTGACGGACAACGGACAAAGTGATCCCTAAGTGTCGCTATGCTTCGCAGGCGACACAAAAAAACTACTGAATGTTAATCTCCTCAAATTCAATGGCATCTTCTTTAACTCATTAAGAACAGATAGATTTGCAGCATGGACCAGACATGCATGTTTTTGGTACTTCATCCTCGTCTGTGATCCTCAATCTAAACATTGAAATATGGCCAAAGAGCGTGAAAGTTTTTCTGTGCAATATTGTACCGAAAGATGTAGCAGGATGTGTAGGATATGATGTCATTTCATCTCTTTTGCAATAAACATCAAAGAAGTACCTAGCAGTATTTCAGTCTCAAAGCCGAGAAGGCAAGGCCAAAGTAAACCTTTTCACGGACATTCAAGAAAGCTGAATTAGTCACAGGCAATCAGAATGCAATTTGATTTGAAAAGGACAATCACAAACATAGAAACAAGGGCAGTTTGTCATAGGAGATCCAAAGGCAAAACATGTCACAAAACCCCATAAAATAGGAAATGTGTCACAGGATTCCAAAAGCAAACTTTCTAACAGGACTTCAATAGAGAAATATGTCACAATCTTTAATAATGTCGAAGGGTTCCAACTCTCTACCTTCTTGAAGAAAATTCCAAACTAATTTACATGCACCAGACACGTGTTTCGAATATTAAATTCTCATCAGTGATACTTTCAGCGGAGCCACCAAAAATAATGTCAGCAGCGCCCTCTTTAATTTTTTGAAGTTAGATTATTGCATTTACATTACAGAGAGCGCGTGGCTCCAAATTTCCTGTAGGGTCAAAACACGCAAAATATGTCACGGGACCTCACAAATGCAGAATAGGGTCCCTGTAAAGTGCGAAACGAAACAACAACGAAACGAAACGAAACGAAACAAATCGAAACGAAACGAAACAAATCGAAACGAAACGAAACAAATCGAAACGAAACGAAACAGATCGAAACGAAACGAAACGAAACAGATCGAAACGAAACGAAACAGATCGAAACGAAACGAAACAAAACAAAACTTAAAACTTAAAGAAAATGAGAAAAAGAGGAAAAATCGCCGAAAACGAATATTTCAAGACAAGATCAGTATGTAACATTGCCTTAATCCAAGAGTTCTACATTTGTAACTAGTGCCGAGAGGGTTCCTTGAAAGAGTAAAAGTTGACAATTAAAAAAAGTAAATGTCAAATGCCATTCATGTATTTAAGAGGAATAAAAGGGAGGGGATAGAAAACCACGTTATGACACCGTAATGAGATCATAAAACGGGGAAGGGGCACATTTCAGGAAAAAAAATCTTATCCTTTTTCAAACGAAATGTGCCCCCCAGTTTTTAATTGTTCTCATTTTTCTGATAAAATTTTCAAATACACCTAACGGAACAGTTCCGTTTCCTCTGCGCTAGACTCCTCCCTGTTAAATAATATTTTCCCGTCTATGACGAGGTTATTCATCCCATTCACTCTCCTTTAAAATGCAATTGTGCTATATACCGTAAAATATATATCATGTTTTAATCGTCAACTTTGATTCTTTAAAAAAAACCCTCCAGGCACAAGAACTAACCCCCTGTTTACACTATGTTCCCGGTGGCCACGGAGGCCACGTTTCAAGCCACCGTGGACGAAACGTGGTGACCATGAGACAACGTAGGGGAACGGGATCGACAATCGTAACTAGCCGTGGTTGCCGGGGCAAATGTTTAAACTGTCAAAACATTTGTCACGGCAGCCCACGGTGCAGATTGCCTACTTTAGAAACCATAGCAAAACGGGTCGAACGCAACGCAACGTGACAGAACGTTACAGACCGTGACAAAACTTGGGACAGTGTCCGTAGCGAAACGGGAAGCAAAAGTATGACTCAACAAATTACGATCCTAGTGAAGTTGAGTTACGGTCTGCCACGTTTATGTCCCGTTTTAGCTGCGGCTGCTTTAGGGCAGATGCACGTTTTATCAAGGTGTACTACGGTTTCTCACGGCGAGGTAAGGAATGTGTTAGCCGTTTCGTCACGTTCAGTCTCGGTACGTCTCGGCTTGTTACGGTTAATTTCAAGTTCTACTACGGCCTGACACGGCACGCACGGTCACACAAGAAGTATAACAAACCAAACCCTTTTATGCAGCTTTTTGTTTCCCCTTTTCCCGGTGGTCACGGTTAATCGTAGTGGGCCTTGACAGAACTTGGTCCAACTTGATTGGATCGTAACAAACCGTGACAGACCTTATCAGAACGTGACAGGTCGTGAGGAAACGTACAAAAGTCCGTAACAAGCCGTAGGTTGAAACGTAGTGCGCCGTCAGGTCTCCGGGATTCAGGAGCCTCGGCTCGTCACGGATACCTTGATAGACCGTGCGAAAACGTAACGAGACCTAACAAAACTTGAATACCAAGATAAAAACTGCCAAAAATCATACGGTGTGCTACGTTTTTGACCGCCGTGACTGCCGTGGTCGCCGGGAACATAGTGTAAACCTAGGGTAACGGTTGATGGCAATAATGAGGGGGTGGACAGGGACAAAGGGAGGGGAGAGAAAGGGGGCGGAAGGAGGGAAGAAGGGGGTGAGAGGAGGGACAGATGATTGGATGGGTAACAATAATCTTGCTCTTATGCGTTCATGTCATAATCTCAATTTTAAAAATTACCACGAAATTCATCTATATATACCTTAAAAATATTTCCCGATCGCTTCGCTCTCCGCAATTTTCAATTCATTTTTCAAATACTTCAGGCTCGCTTCGCTCATCTTAGTTTTTCATCTAAACAGGTCTTTTTTTTTCAAGGTTTAAAAAAGGAAATAACCCAAAATAACTTCACTATTGCACCAATTTACACTTTAAAGTTTAAACATTTGTCTTGACCGCCCAAGACCCCCTCCCCCCACGAGGAGGCGGTAGGCGGCAGGAGGAGAGTGGTACCCCTTGACCCTTCAATAAGATCTTGTCTTGAAATATTCGTTTTCGGCGATTTTTCCTCTTTTTCTCATTTTCTTTAAGTTTTATGTTTTGTTTCGTTTCGATTCGATCTGTTTCGTTTCGTTTCGATCTGTTTCGTTTTGTTTCTTTCCGATCTGTTTCGTTTCGTTTCGATTTGTTTCGTTTCGTTTCGATTTGTTTCGTTTCGCTTCGATTTGTTTCGTTTCGTTTCGTTTTTGTTTCGTTTCGCACTTTACAGGTACCCATGCAGAATATGCCCTTATACTCAATAAAGCAAACATTTCAACGGGAAATGAAGCATGAGTTCCAACTGCACCTGGAAAAGCAAAACCTGTTACCTAAGTTCCAAAAGCAACATTTCTCACCTGACTTCGAAAAGCTAAATTTGTAACACGACTTAAAAAGGTATGATTTCCAGAAGGCTTCATTAAAACAAAAGCAATCACGGAACTACAAATGTACGTAAAGCCTAATATGACACAGGGCGTCAAAAAGCTCAATCTATCACTGAACTTCAATAAGCTAAAATTTGTCCTATAATATTTCAGAATAAAGTAAAACATAGAACGAAGATAAAGATAAAAATGACGAAATCTAACTTCAGGTCACTGACACGTGACACTGTTCCCTCCCCTTTGCTGTCCTTCCTGCATGTTCCATATACCTTTTCGGCTCCTTTTCTGCCTGTAATGGTCATATTGAAATCACTACATTGGTCGGCCATGTCATATTCCACGTCCAGGGGTATTTCATACTTAAACAGTGGGCAAAATAATTATGAACTTACACGCTAGTTCATTTTTGCACCCACCTGCCCTCTGAGATACTATAAAACCAATACTACCATCAGGTAGGGAGTACCAAACTTAGTCAGAATCCAAATTGTTTTACCTGGTGTACACCTGGTACCTGAGATATTCACCTTTAATTAATAAAATTCCTGCAGGAATTTTCAATTTCCTGCAGGAATTTTCAATTTCCTGCAGGAATTTTTGATTTCCTGCAGGAATTTCTAATTTCCTGCAGGATTATTTTAAATTCCCTCAGGAAAAATAATTTCCTGCAGGAATTTTTATTTTCCTGCAGGAATATTCTGCAAAAAAATAATTCCTGTGGGAAAATAAAAATTCCTACAGGAAATTATTTTTCCTGCAGGAATTACAAAAATTCCTGCAGGAAATTAAAAATTCCTGCAGGAAATTGAAAATTCCTGCAGGATTTTTATTAATTAAAGGTGAATATCTCAGGTACCAGGTGTGCAACAGGTAAAACGGTTTGGATTATGACTAAGTTTGGTACCCCTTACCTGATGGTAGTATTGGTTTTATTGTATCTCCAAGGGCAGGTGGGTGCAAAAATGAACTAGCGTGTAAGTTCATAATTATTTTGCCCACTGTTCTTAGCATGTTTAAGTTCACTTTCACGACTGCTTTTACAGTTGCATCTGTGATTTGAGCCTGGTTTCAGGGATCCATTAACAAATATAGAAGAGCGACTTACATGAACCACGAAACTGATATTACTGAACCAAGATTCGACATTGAAATGTTTCATGATACATCATTAATTTTACTGATACTGGTATGATCCCTATCTGCAATGTAGTACATCTATCTGGAGGGTCAGTGCAATTGGAACCATGAATTATAGTACGAGTTCTCATTTAGAAAAAGCGAATTTTCCACTTTGTCTTCATCAAAAAGGAATGAAATGCTCGTAGAACCAATTCAACCAATTCAGGGTCATACCGTTCGGAAGTGACAAGAGTCAAACTTCGTTCCTCCATTGAATATCTCCAGATTCCTACGCTCCGTAAACAATGTCCATCTCTTATCTAAAAATATTGAAAAAAAAATGTTTTAATGCCCATATTTACACAAGCCGTTAATTGCAAATTCAAACAAGCATAGAATGATTGGTATCAAAGTCACTTTATTTAAACTTTTTACTACAAAATTGTCAATATTGAAAAATATGTTCTATAGTACCAACTTTGTTGTACTAGACACGTGTTTCGGATAATTTAATCCTCGTCAGTAGTACTTCATGCCAAACAGTTTAAATAAAGCCAAAGTGAATTTTCCTGGCGCTATTTGCAATACAGAGCTTCCTCTTGCCAAAATAAGCGGCTCCAAATTTTGTGTAGGGTTTATTCAGAAGAGTATGCAAGTGAAAAATATGGCCAAAAATTGTTGGAGGGTATGCGCAATGAGCTTAATTCTAAACATGACCGAAAACAATTATGACAAATAAGTCCACATACTTTAATAAACACTTTTCTCACTGGCCTCTCCTCTTTTGTGTCATTTATCCTCCATTTTTTATGTTGAGACAACTTGACCAAATGTCTAAGTCACTCCATCCTTGTTTCCGGTGGAATCTCAGTAACCCAGCTGTTTTGGTGGAAGAAACCGAAGCACTCGGAGTAAAACAACCACTGATCCTAGGGAATGACCAAAAACACCTGGACAGTCCGTTTGGACCACACAGTTGCACTGTCACCTGACCGAATGTCTGTCGATGCAACACATATGGTACACTAGTTCCCGATTTCCTCTGACCAGATACTGTAGTCCGACAAAGCCTAAAGATATGGCTATGAAATGTCGAAATAATGTTCCAAACGAATAGATGGCGATGTCTGAAGGAAATATATACCATTTTATCCAAAGGATGGATTGAAAATTGGCCAGTATCACACAGATTGCACAATGAAAATCTGACGAACTGTCTACAATGGTTGGGCAACCGGAAACAAGGATGGATTGACTTACTAATTTGGTCGAGTTGTCCCAACATAAAAAATAGAGAAAATTTGGAGAGGCGAGTGAGAAAAGTGTGTATTAAAGTATGTGGACTTAGTTGGGATAAATTATCCATGCAAAGTAAGAGCTGGTAGCCTCTTGAATAGATATGGACCGAAGAATTTTCCATGAAAGCTCTCAAATTATTTTAATTACTATCGTCTTCAATTTTTTGCGAAGATATACTTTGAGACAAGGGACCCAGTCAGGAATCTACATATTCATATGTTAAGAGTCCTGATAATCCGGTCTATGAGGGAGATACCCCTTAGTTTTAGAAATTTAGGCCTAATTGTATAACAGAAAATCTAGAATATATTTCAATGCAGTGCGTAAACACTAAAACTAGGTGAGTGATATCCTCGGGGACTGACAGTCCACCAGCAGCGATACCAGCCTAGTGGTTGAAAATGTCAATATTGAAATATATGTTCTATAGTACCAATTTCGTTGTACTAGACACGTGTTTCGGATATTTGAATCCTCGTCAGTAGTACTTCATGCCAAACAGTTGAAATAAAGATAAAGTGAATTTTCCTGGCGCCATCAACAATACAGAACTTTAATTTCCTCTTGCCAAAATGAGCGGCTCCAAATTTTGTGTAGGATTATTCAGAAGCGTATTTAAGTGAAACAAATTGCCAGAATCGTTGGAGGGTAGTTGCAAGGAGCTTAATTCGAAACAAGACTGAAAAAAAATATGCCGAAACCCAGCTACGGACAGAGCTATGCAATGAGTTTTAGTAAATTAGGTCTAACTTGATGATAGGAAATTTAGAATATATTTCTATGCATTGCGTAAACATTAAAACTAGGTGAGCAATATCTTCGGTACTAGACACGTGTTTCGGATATTTTAATCCTCGTCAGTAGTACTTCATGCCAAACAATTTAAATAAAGCCAAAGTGATTTTTCCACTACAGCTTTATTCAGAAGGGTATGTAAGCGAAAAATATGGCCAAAAATCGTTGGAGGGTAGGCGCAAGGAGCTTAATTCTAATCATGACCGAAAAAAGGTATGCCGAAACCCAGCTAGGGACAGAGCTATGCAATGAGGGAGATACCCCTTAGTTTTAGAAATTTAGGTCTGAAGCTTCGCCTTTTTCCGCTTTCCTTTGAGAATGTTTGAGGTTTTTTGTTTGACTTCGGACCATAGTTGTGCGTTCTTTGAGACTTCTGGGTAATCTGAAAAGTGGGATGGTAGTGCGCACGTAATCCTGATAACCACACCGTCTGCTACTTGTATGCAGATGGCCATCCTTAGTCTTCAACAGATGCCCATTGGTCTCGATGGTTTATGATTGGTCATTGTGTTTCATGTTTCTATGGTGTGGGTTGGTGTTCTCTGACCTTTTTTTTTTTGTTTTGTGTGTCATTTTGGGTTTTGCTGTTGGTGCTGCAGATGAGTGTTGTTGGAGATCTTTCTTTTGAAATTTTGGTTTGTATAGTTATTTTCTTAATTATTTTTCGCAACCACATTTCAAATTTGGAGAAACTATCCCTAAAATCCCATATTCGCTTTCAATAGTAAATGAAGATTATTTTAAATTTGATTTTTTCCAACTTTTTACACTCTTGAAGAATTGTAAACATATTTCAAAAGCACAAGACATCAGTTATACTAATAAATAGCATCTACATATAATTCTCGTACGATCATTTCTAGACTCTAGAAAAAAGCAAAGACATATTTTATATGATATGACAACTTAATGGCGCCAGTCAGGTTTTCGTCCGAAAAGGCACTCCATAGCGTTGAAGATGGTAAACTTACTGGAAAACTTGCTATCGTTATTAGTCAGGCTTTTGAAACTGAAATTGTTTAATTCTATTGCATAGACTTTTGTCTTTTGGTATTAGTCAAAGCACTTACATGTTTCAACTCATATCTTAGTGGTGAAGAAAAATGTGTAAGATGGATGGTGTTTTATCTGAAGAAGGCTGTAAACAAAAAGAGTGTCCCATGAGTCTATCCTGGGTCCTTTGTTTTTCATTTTCTATGTGAATATCTATCCAACGTGCAATGAAACATACAAGTTGAGAGAATTGTTAAAAAAGGGTCCCAAATACAGAGAAAGTATGTCCTTTACATGGAACCAAAATGTCAAAATTATCATGGACTCTTGTGAGGAATATGCAAGACGTTGGGCAAAGAAAGAGGATGTACAGCTCGACACCCTTTCCGAGTGGATAAAATCCATCAGAGGGTTACTTTTATCTAGAATTAACCGATTAAAATCAACTAACTGTGAACACCAGATTCAAGTCTATATTTAAAGATCCTGATGTTATCACAGAGCTTACCTATCTCCAAGAACAGTATGTCATCACACCAGCGGACAAAGCCACAATTAATTACACATTTTCTTGCAAAAAGTACTATTTCGACAGTCTAGGTAAAGAGTTGGGTTTAAATTCGACACCTGGAAATCCCACTTACACCCCAACAAACCTTTCTGCCCCTGAAATAATTGATAACCACAAATCAGCTCTTGCTTCATATGGCTTCAACATGAACAATTTAGATTTAGATTTGCCATACTTATACTCCATACCTAAAATGCATAAGAATCCGTACAAACAACGTTTCATCGCTGGTTCCTCAAAATGTTCTACCAAATCTGTATCGATCTTACTCACCAAAGTTTTATCTGAAATCAAATCTGGGCTTCAAAAATATTGTTCGACAGTATATTCTCGCAGTGGTATCAACCAGATGTGGATTTTAAAGAATTCGAAGGAACTTTTAGAACATCTGAAATCCACTCATTTTAGAAGAGTCCATTCGATCAAAGCCTTTGATTTTTCGACACTTTACACTACAATTCCACATTCTAAATTGAAAGAAAGACTCGCAAAAATTATAAGTAATGCGTTTACAAGTAAGAACGGTAATCGCAAATACAAATTTATTGTTGTTAACTATGACAAAGCCTACTTTGTAAAAGAAAAGTCCGATTCTGAAAATAAGTACACTGAAACAGATATCATTCAGATGTTAAACTTTCTGATCGACAACATTTTTGTGGTGTTTGGAGGAAAGGTCTTCCAGCAAATTGTCGGAATTCCAATGGGGACCAATTGTGCCCCACTCCTTGCCGACATTTTTCTTTACTCGTACGAAGCTGAATTCATTCAATCTCTGGTCTATGAAGGGAAAAGATACTTAGCTTCTGAATTCAACTTCACTTACAGATACATAGACGATGTGTTGTCCATCAATAATCCAAAATTCGCGGATTACCTGAGCAGTATCTATCCTTCAGAGCTTGAAGTCAAAGAAACTACAGAGACAAATAATTCAGCATCCTATTTGGACATAATGTTGTCCTACGACACTGATGGTCTCATGAACACCTCACTCTATGTCAAACGTGACGACTTCAATTTCAGCATTACAAACTTTCCTTTTCTGAGTAGCAACATCCCTTCATCGCCTGCTTATGGCGTGTTCATATCTCAGTTGATTCGCTATGCCAGAGCAAGTACCAAATATACGGATTTTGTTCTGAGAGCTAGGCGTCTTTCAGATAAATTTCTCAGTCAGGGATATGTTTATGACCGACTAACATCGTCACTGAGGAAGTTCTACGGTCGATACGGGGAACTCGTCATTCTCTATGATGTCCAGAATGGTGGGTGATATTCTTTCATAGACCATTTGAACCATCAAACCAAAGATTGTACATATGTCTTCCGAAATGGAAGTTACCGGATGTGGCAGTTCTACCGAATTGAAGCGGCGGGTGTTGCATGCAAGCAGGAGATGCTTACTCTTCCTGGGCACCTGGTCTCACTCCCATATCGGGAGTTCGCTTCTTTTCATATGGTGGAAGTTTGTGTTTGTTTGCTTTGGTTCCTGTTCTGTCCTGATTTTGTATGTCTTCGGTTTCTGATTTTTGAATTATCGATTTTGTGCTGTATACAGGGATATGGTCATTATCCATATTTGTCATTCTAATGATACAACTTATAATGCTGACACACGGCAAGAAACCATTTATGTTATTGAAGAAAAACTACATGATCTTCTTTTGAATTTTATTCAGTAGATTCAAAGTAACAATCCACGAATTTAAATAAAACCCAATGCATGTTGATTGGTATTATTCAAAAATTTCAAATTGTAGTAAAATGCAGGGAGGGATCGGATCTCCAACAGCAAAACGCCAAAACACCCGATGCAAACACACAAAGACGAGCATACTAAGATACGAAAAAGAGACATGCTGCATATAAACATAACACATAAAAAAGACTACACATAAACCGACAAGATCAATGGGCAACCGGTGCCCACTTTGGACGGCCATTTGGCACACAAGTAACAAATGGTGTGGCTATTCTGGATTACTTGCGAACATGCCTCTCACCTCTCCATTCACCCAATTGTAAGTTTCAAGCAAGACAATGTCCATAAAAATCTATAATGTTAAATAGTAGGTTTCTTTTGTCTCCCCCCTCTTTCATCCTTTTTGGAAGTAGATAAAAATTGTATTTTTCAATTATGATTTATTTTTGTATTGTCTCTTTTTACAGCTGCAACAGTTGGGTGATTTTTGCTGTCTCCTTAGAACTTTAGATTTCTGCCTAGATATTTTGATAAAAAAGGGAGAAGACCTATTTCGGTCTGTATGTTATTTTGTATTTATTTTATCATATCATTTCTTTAATATCTCATTAATTTATCTGTTTGTTAATAAGTTTATTTACAGGACCATGAAGTAAACAAGTCATGATGACAAATATGGACAAGGACAATATCCCAATACACAGTACAAAATCGATAATTCAGGAAATCACAAACCAAAGGCATACGAAATAAGGATAAAACATGAACCAAAGCAAACAAACAAAAACCTCAACAACATGAAAAGTAATGAACTCCCAATTAGGATGAGACCAGGTGCCCAGGAAGAGTTAGCATACTATGTACTAATTGTGCTATCTTGTCTTAATAAATTATCTTAAGGCCGGGTTAGCGCAGTGGTAGCGCGCTCGATTCGCACCTCTAAGGTCCCGGGTTCGAATATCAGATTCGGCGGAGGGTCTTATGTAGGAGGGTAGGTGGTCCCCTTCCCAGGCCTCGGTAGGAGGTTTTTCTCCAGGTGCTCTGGTTTCTTCCTGATCTTTGGACCCCTCACGCCAACATCTGAGCCAACGTGAGACATAAATAAAAGTTGTGTAACTTGTTTGTTAAACGTTGTAAAATAAATAAAGTTTGAATTTTAAATAAGTGATCTTATTATTATTAAGGGTTGTATTGTTTATAGGATGCCTTTAGAAAAAAAACCCTTGACTTCAAGAGGCTGCTTTGCAGAAAAAAAGAATAGTTAAGGCAACTCACGTCGGAATGGCACACTGTTTCAGCCTCATATGCTTGTCCGATTTTATCAAATTGAAGGAGAATCGCCGAGTTGAATAATTCACCAACCCACGTGTTAAATCCAGCTATTGGGTTAATCTTCTTGATGCTGGCAAAGACGTTTTGCCTACAATTCACTTCTCCTCTTAAGTATTCATGGTATAATATACACTTTCCACTGCCGGCATTCTTACAAGCAATCAAGATCCTTGAAAATTTCTAAAATTAAAAGAAATACTGGAAATGGCACGATGACGATTTTCTTAGAATAATAATGAATAATAAGACAAAACATATTTACCTGATATGTACGTCAATACGTACGTCGACACAATCACCGAATTTGATTAGTTTTCATAGAGATGTTGCGACGGGTGTTGCATTCAATCAGGAGACGCTGACTCTCCCCGTGCACCGGTTCTCACTTCGGAATGTTCTTCATTCCGAGGTTCGCAGCCGTTCCAGTGGAAATTCTGGTATAGCTTTGCCATTTGACTTTGAGACTGAATAACGGATGGGTACTTCTTTAATGTTAATACATAAAAAGACGAAACTATATATATTTCAACATGCAAAATCTATAAAACAAAAATGATTTCTCCTAACAGCGCTGGTAAACTCCTTTTGTTCTCTTAATGCCTTTTAAACAGATCTTATTGTTGTCTTTTCGATTACACGGTCGCATATCACATGATATACAAAAATGTATTATATGAAATTTTGCTGTGTACCAAAACATGACGTGTGGTGAGCATAAAAATGTTCTGCACAAGTGTATATGCAACTTGGGTATTCCGAATACATGTCACTTGCGAATCACTTCCTAATGTGAAGGTCTATAATTCGTATGTTTCGTCCTTCTGAATAAATCAGATATCACCGACAAACAGGTTTGTTGTTGCTCATCTGCCGTACTGAGTATCCATTAAAACGAATGTGCGGTTGACATCATATTGGTGACCATGCACGGCGTCGATCAAAACGAAACATTACAGTTTTTGAATTTTTAAAAAAATTCCCAGTTAGAGGAAAGTATTAGAAAAATATATGCATAATTTCACGAATGAGTTTTTATCAATTGGGAAATGAGTTTGGACTGCTTATGAAAAGCACTTTGGCTGGAAGTATCACTGATGAGAATGACAAATATGGATAATTACCATATCCCTATATACAGTACAAAATCGATAATTCAGAAAATCATAAACCGAAGGCATACACAATCAGCCTGAGGATAAAACAGGAACCAAAGCAAACAAACAAAAACCTCCACCACATGAAAAGAAGCGAACTCCCGAAATGGGAGTGAAACCAGTAATAATCGAAACACGTGTCTAGTGGAGATGAAAATTTGTTTGAAATTCTCTTCAAGAGGGTATATAGTTGAAACCCTTCCGCATAATTTATGAATCATTTTTTGCATTAAGGAATCACCCTACGGGTTTTCGTATGATTCCACGGCTGAATTTCCCGAGCGATATCCACTCGTCACTTTCGAATCAGTGCCTTTTATATGGCAAGCCAATGTGGACAAAAATAGGTATTTCTATAACTTCTAATATTTGAAATTCATTTTTAAAGATGTGGTTTTAATTGTCTTATATAGGAACCTGGTGCCTGTGCCGCAAACCACGATCTATATTCGTCAAGTGCTAGTTCCATAATTCTATTTATAGGTAGATAATCTATAAAAAAAATATTGGTTTAATCAGTTGTCAGCAAATGTAATCATATAATTTTAAATCAGAATATATATATAAAACTTCGTCTTGAATCACTATCCATGAGCATGACGCGCCCTTTATTGTAAATTATTGGTCATTAGATTAAAAAGAACTATGTTTCAGATATTGATCATTTTATTCTTGAAAACGAAAACAATATGCGTATACACATGTGCGCCTGCGTACAATCATTTTGTCGTGTACACATTCTGACGTCAATTACTACGACCCATGAAGAATACAGTCGAGCCCGACATTTTATAAGACAAAAATGTCGATTTCCTTTGAAACAATATTTTTTTCTGTGGTTACAGCATGAACATTTGAATTTTTGAAGAGCTAATGCTAATATACATTTTTCACCGTGACGAACTTCGCACTTCGCACTTCGTACTTCGAACTTCGCACTTTAATTATGATAGAAAGTTTCAGAAGAACAGGGAGTCCAATATACCAATTCTATAGAGTATACTAATCAAAATGTAGATGACTCCACTGATGAATTTAAACGTGAACGGCAGCTACGCCACTTATCCTTCAATGTTCGAAGTGCGAAGTACGAAGTTCGAAGTGCCAAGTCCGTCACGATGAAAAAAGTCTATTAATTATTTTCACATATGTTCTTACAGCACTTTAATACATTCACCGGTTTTACGTAAATACAAGGTATATGTACAAGATGTTGATTCCCTGCAGCAAATGATTACCATCCGTGGTAACGCATCCAATTTCCATTTTATAATATTTTTTCATCAATTGCAGGACGGATTTGTAATGCTTCGTTAGATATTTCTCTTAGTGTTTTGAATGAGAATGTGTTATGGCTTGATTTTTATATTGTGTTTTAAATGTTTATTTACTAATAATTATATAAAAATACTACAACCATTTATAATGTAAGCAATAATTTAAAAACGACAGATTGAAAACATCTTACCCTTATTGTCTCCATACACAGGATATTGATATTTAGAACAGTTCTCGTTACGTTCACTTTTGCCATAACATACCCGTATAGAAACATCTGCTGGAGGAATCGCCTTGATTGGAAAACCGGGTCCTAAGCTTTTCTATTTCATTCAACATATCTGAGAATGATAGCGATGTGTTTTGACGGAAGAAATTTGTTATACTGTACGTTCTGCCAACAAGAATTCCCCAAATTTTGTATTTCGTAACATTGTTACACTTAGCACAGTCTGCATTAATATAGGTCACATTGTTAGCATCTGTTACAGGTGGCTTCATTACAAACTCATGATAAATGTAATCTGGTTTTGTTGAGCATAGCTGACCTTCACCTCCACATCTATTTACTGTTCTGAACCCAGCTCTGTCCGTACCAAGTCTGAGACAAATGCTAGTTTCGTAGAGAATTTTGTTATCATTCGTTGTTTGAGAAATGTAGGTTCTATTGTCAAATTTACAACAGTCTCTGTACCATTCACACAAATGGTCACAATAACAGTATGGTAGACCTTGATCAAATCCTTCAATATTTTTACAAGATGTTTTTCTTTCACAATATTCTCTCGTTACATTTTGGTCACCAGGAATTGATACAGCCAAAATATGTTTATGCATACATATTGATAAAAGCAGAAAGAGCTTATGTTGAAATTTCATGTTTTGTTCATATTTGATCTGGAACCCCATTGGCTGTCAAGTATTGGAAAATCAAATTCCTTACAAGTTAATGACCGACCCCCTTATTGACATGAACAGTCAATTAAGATCAGTGTAATTGATAACCTGTAGTCCGTAAATCTATATGTATCAACTTAGTACGCAGCTTTTCAAACATTATAATCCAGTATTATATTCTTTAAAATTTAATCCTTTAACATATTCATGAAATGAATAACATATCTTCTACAACATGAACATTTAAGAACGGCCATCTGATGTTTATATCACAACGGGAGCAGCAAGCGGATACATATCAGAAAATGAAATTGACTTCACTTTTTATACTTTGATTTATTTAGCTCATTTTGAGATTAGAGCACCCTTAAGGTTTAATAAAAGGAATTTAGAGTGTGAATATACCTATACATATCATGTTCAAATAAAGAGAACATTGTTTTATAATGTAGTTTGTCTTCCATTTTCTGTCCTAATAAAATACCTACCTTTTCTAACACTGGGAAAACAACATATGAAAAACACAGAATGTTCACTTTGTTACGGTATTGTTACCGTAGGATTGCAATGAAGAAAGAATTTTTTTTAAAATCGCTGCTACCGAAGCAGCAAGATTGTAATGAACAAATATATCTACAATAATACTAATCTGCATTGACCATGACAGACAAAGGAGGGGATTTCCATACAGACTTGGTGGTGGCACCCACAGCACAACAGAAAAAGGAGGGGATTTCCATCCATACTTGGTGGTGGCACCCATGACCACAACAGAAAAAGGAGGGGATTTCCAACCAGACTTGGTGGTGGCACACATGACCACAACAGAAAAAGGAGGGGATTTCCAACCATACTTGGTGGTGGCACCCATGACCACAACAGAACAAAAGGAGGGGATTTCCATACAGACCTTGTGGTGGCACCCACAGCACAACAGAAAAAGGAGGGGATTTCCATACAGACTTGGTGGTGGCACCCACAGCACAACAGAAAAAGGAGGGGATGTCCAACAAGACTTGGTGGTGGTACCCACAGCACAACAGAAAAAGGAGTGGATTACCATACAGACTTGGTGGTGGCACCCACAGCACAACAGAAAAAGGAGGGGATTTCCATACAGACTTGGTGGTGGCACCCATGACCACAACATACTAAGGAGGGGATTTCCAACAAGACTTGGTAATGGCACCCACAGCACAACAAAAAAAGGAGGGGATATCCATACAGACTTGGTGGTGACACACACAGCACAACAGAAAAAGGAGGGGATTTCCATACAGACTTGGTGGTGGCACCCATGACCACATCAGACAAAGGAGGGGATTTCCATACAGACTTGGTGGTGGCACCCACAGCACAAAAGAAAAAGGAGGGGATTTCCATACAGACTTGGTGGTGGCACCCAGAGCACAACAGAAAAAGGAGGGGATTTCCATACAGACTTGGTGGTGGCACCCATGACCACAACATACAAAGGAGGGGATTTCCAACAAGACTTGGTAATGGCACCCACAGCACAACAAAAAAGGAGGGGGTATCCATACAGACTTGGTGGTGGCACCCACAGCACAACAGAAAAAGGAGGGGATTTCCATACAGACTTGGTGGTGGCACCCATGACCACATCAGACAAAGAAGGGGATTTCCATACAGACTTGGTGGTGGCACCCACAGCACAACAGAGAAAGGAGGGGATTTCCATACAGACTTGGTGGTGGCACCCATGACCACAACATACAAAGGAGGGGATTTCCAACAAGACTTGGTGGTGGCACCCACAGCACAACAGAAAAAGGAGGGGATTTCCATACAGACTTGGTGGTAGCACCCACAGAACAACAGAAAAAGGAGGGGATTTCCATCCAAATTTGGAGCTGGCACCCATAACCACAACAGACAAAGGAGGGGATTTCCATACAGACTTGGTGGTGGCACCCACAGCACAACAGAAAAAGGAGGGGATTTCCAACCAGACTGGTGGTGGCATCTATAACCACAACAGTCTTACTGCGAGGAGGTTATACAAAAATTGTGCGCTCTCCGAGTCTTCTTGGGGTTCGAGGGTTATGCATACTTTATCTGGATAACCATATCTATTCCTTTTAACGCGACAGATTGCCTTCTTATGTCGACACAGACGGTTGCGTAGGTAAATATGTGGTCTCTATGTTAGACTTGTTATTATTTGTATAGTGTTTTTTCCCTTTTGCGTTTTGCCCTGGATGATGTAACTGAGTCTCACTGGAGATGCCATTCCTTCTTGAATGATGCAAAATTGTCACGTATCAGTGAATGGAAGGCAAACGCAAAAGCCGAAACAATCCAAAGACTTACAAATTCTCGACATCATTTTATAGCAAAATTTTCTTCCGCAAAAAGAACCCTGACAAATGACAAAACTCTATAGAAACACAAATGAGAACTTATCTACTGCACATACTCCATATCCCATTGCAAGTAGGGAATAGACTGTGGATGGCGCTGTTAATACGTGCATCGTGTTAATTTACAAGGTTTAAACATATACAGATACAACATAAAATATCTTACATATCTAATGCAAGTAGAGTATCTAAGAAAGTAGGACCAAAAAGGAAGTTTAATGCTTATTTTTATTTTTCTCCTTGTATTAATGTGGTTCGCTCGCCAAACCTCTTTAGAAAAGACAAGGCCCCGACCACCTGTCCTCTCTCAATCTCAGTCGTATGAGGCGTCGTTTTACTATTTAGTCCCTATTTATCGATATCACAAAGTCGAATTTGTCATATCACAAATTCCATTTTTTGATATCACGAATTTCGTCATATTTTGTGATATCAGAATATCGATTTTTATTATATCACAAATTCGCATTTGTAATATCACATGATATGACGGACTTTGTGATATAAAAAAATCGAATTCTTTTTCTTTCTATAAAAAGGGAATAAATAGAAAAAACGGCTTATACATGTTTTCATAATCGGGAGTCTTCGGGGTGACAGAGTAGATCATTGTTGAGAAGTGTAATCCATAATTTTAGCTAGAAAAGTATGTATAACATTGTTTTTGATGAGAATGAAAATTATGATCGCTGGTATTTACTATTGAAAATGCATTAGGGGTTGAATACATTAAAAGAAAAAAAAAACAATTATAATATTACTGTTTGGTATTCAAATAGCAATTTTCTCAATGGGCTTTTAGAATTAAGAGTATATCCCCCTACCCCCTAACCGCATATCATGGTTCTACCTTGCGACCGCTGGGGGTCTAAGCAGTCCCTAGAGCCATCACTTCTTTTTCTTGTTTTTCTTTTGCAGGTACGCCCCTTCCCATACGAAAAATCCGAAAAAAAATATGTCTGGTGAGAGAGAAAGAAGACTAGTCTAGTTTGTGCACTCAAACTGTCGGGGATTTACTTACATATCGAGCAATCCGATGACACATTTATTAAACTTGAACAAACTTCAAGCTCTTTAATTTTCATTTCATTTTTACACACAGATACAAAAGCGTATACTTGTTTTGATGCCATACATCTTAACGGCTAAACATCTAATAAAATACCAAATCGAGCATCGACGGACCCCTAGCAAACCAAAGGTGGGGTCAGGTGCCCGAGAGGAGTAAGCAATCCCTGTTTGGCTAGCCGCATACGCCGTCGATGTTTGAGCACGAAAAATGAAAACAATATCTATTTTTTAAAAAGCATGCACTGTTTTAGGGTATGTCTATATAGTAAGCTATGGCGACCATGTCAGAGAAAAAATTTAATACACTTTAAGAACCACTGATGAGAATTCACTATCCTAAACACGTGTCTGGTGTATTACATTTTTTTCGGAAATTTTCGAAGGAACAGAGTTTAAACGATTTCCGTATTATTCGTATTTTGAATTGAATACGTTTCTAGAATGAGCAAAAAGTGTATTGCTTTTTCTAGAAATACCAATAGATAAACAACAAGTATTCAAGTATTCGTCTTTCATATTTAAATAAAGGAGGGGCTACCCTTAAAGTTATTATCTGTTCGAATAATTGGTGAACGTCTGATTTATACTCAATGTTATTATCATTTCTTAAATGAATCAATTTAGTCAGATTCGTGAATTTATCGCTTAATATAATTTCCAAAATGCGCCGTAATGTAAGAATCGGATATTCAATTTCTCTCAGAATTTATTACAAAATTCTATGAATCAATTAAGTCAGATTTGTGAATTTATCGCTTAATATAATTCCCAAATGCGCCGTTATGTTAGAATTAGATATTAAATTTCTATCGGAATTTCTTACAAAACTCTATGAATCAATTTAGTCAGATTCGTGAATTTATCGCTTATTATAATTTCAATGTTCCATCTTTATGTTTGGGGATTTTGATGTGGGTGCTGTAACCAATTGTTGTTGGAGATCCCCTCCTTTCTTCCAAATGCGTCGTAATGTTAGAATCGGATATTAAATTTCTATCAGAATTTATTACAAAATTCTATGAATCAATTTAGTCAGAGTCGTGAATTTATCGCTTAATATAATTTCCAAATACGCCGTAATTTTAGAATCAGATATTAGATTCCTGTCAGAAGTTATTACAAAATTATATTTTATACTCAGTACTTACCATAAACACTTTACAGGGTACTATTAATGTTTAATTTATATCAATAATTCAAGAATTTAAGACTTTCAAGTCACATAAGGAGGCCTCTAGACAGATGCGACGCTGTCAGTTTACTTTTTGGAAAATCTTATTTCCGAGTTTCAATGCGAGGAACAAAATCGGACCGTAATTACATATGAAAAAATGTTCTCCAAATATGCTTCTATTCTTGACCAGAATAGATTGCCATCATATAATTGATAATAATGACCATATGATAGGCCTGAAATAAATTCATATAAAGTAGATTTAGACAATATTTACTTGATTTAATCAAAGACGATTCCTGTGGAACATATCATTTGCATGTGATACGCCACAGGTAGGGTTGATTTTTAACTTAAAACTCAATATAAAGATAGAAACAATGCAGAATAGTCGCAATTATGTTATCAATATATACAACTTTATTTTCTCAAAATTGCGAACACGAACACTTTTATGGTTTTGATTTGCTAATAGTTATTATGGTGTATCAATGGAAAGAAAAAGTGGAGGACCTTATGTACTTCTTTTTGGAAGAAAGTAAATGACCATTATTTTCATTTTTTCAGACAAAGACTTTTTCCTTCCATTTGAGTTTTAGTTAGGTCATTTTTTCTGCGCTTTCCTTTATTGAAAAGAAAGGAGGGGATCTCCAACACCAACACCAAAACTTCAAAACACCAAATGCAAAAACATAGAGCAGACATTCACAGAAGGAGGCACAAAAGGGACAAGGAACCCAATTGAGTTGAAGAAGATCCTGATGATAATCTCAACAGCACTCACAAAAGAGCACCAAACTGAGCATCGACGGACCCCTAGCAAGCTAGAGGTTGGACCAGGTGCCCGGGAGGAGTAAGCATCCCCTGTTGGCTAGCCGCACCCGCCGTCGATGTTCACGCACGAAAATGAAAAGAATATATAACATACATGCACTGTCTGAGGCCACATCTATATAGAAAGTGCTATGGCGACAACTCACACCATAGGAACATGAAAAACAAAAGACCACACATAAACCGTGGAGACAAATGGGAATTCTGTGTCGACTTAGGTCGGCCATCATCCACGTTAGCAACAGACGGCGTGGTTATCCGGATTAAGTGCATAAAACCCTTCCAATTTTCCGATTACCCAGAAGAACGCACAATTGTGGTTTAGAATAACTTCCTCAAGTAGCAAATCCAAAGTTATACAATACAACCCAACCAATCTGCAAGAACAAAAAACGTTAAAGTAAGGTGCCTTTCAAACCAAGCATTATATGCTTGTAATAAAAAACAATTATTGGTTTCTGGGTATTAGAACAATTATTTTCAATATCTTTAAATAGGAGATGGACAGGTCTCAAAGAATGCACAATCGTGTCGTGAATGAGTTAAAGTAGATCCTGACAATAATCTCAACAACACTCACAATAGAGTACCAAATTGAGTATCGACTGACCCCTAGCATGTTGTATAAACATAACTCTTCTGACTGTAAGGAGGCAACACAAACGGCGACCTCTTGTAAAACATATTCTATGTTAATTGATCTGAAAATCCTTTTGCATGCGTATAACATTCTGTGCTCAGCAGGTTTAAAGGAGCTCAAGATCAATCACCCGAGAAGCCTGACAAACTTTCATATAGTACAAAGAATCAGGACCCAGTCTTCTCTGACGAGATTTAAACAAGGCCCATTATGGAGTCTCTTCGTCACGGTTGACTAGTGTGCAACGTTGGGAAAGACATTGGTACACAAGTGTAGATTAGTCAAGTACCATGCCCAGTGTTCTTTTGATGACTTTAGGATCATACCCTTGGTAAAGCAGGCGACCGACAATTTTCTTACATTTTTGGTTGAAGTTTTTATCTGCCTTTGATCATTCTGAATTTGTTTATTAGAATACTGTGAAATGAAGGCAATGAAATTCACAATGATACATACTTTGATGCTGGAGTTATCCCAAATTTGGAATGAAGTTCAGAACAGTTATTGTAGAATTTCCAAAAATACTTTTACAAGTTTACGATTTCTAAATCCTTGACTGATAAGTTTTTTTTGTAATTTGTTTATTTTTATCATAAAGTCTGAAGCAAGTCCTATCGTATCTAATGTGCTGAGAGACGTAAATGCCGTACGATGACAATCTTAGAACATCGCCATCAAGACCAGGAAAATTAACTATGTCTCTTTTGTCGTATATCTTTGTCTGAATTTCTCCGATATTGATCTGGATATCAAGATCTAGAAATCGTGCAGCTATGTCATCTGTGTTTGCTTTATTTAATTTGATTTTCGTTAAGGTCAAAATATTGGTTATCAATATTCAAAGTAACATCACGTTACAGTGATAGACAACATATCTATCGAAAATGCGACAGAATCATCAAACGCGTTTTATACAATGGATACCCACACCTTCTGCTATTTCCGTGGCAGATGGCCGTCCTAAGTCGGCATCTGTTGCCCATTGGTCTCGTAGGCTTATGTGTAGTCCTTTCTCTTTTATGTTTCTGTGTTGTGCGTTGACGTTCTTGTCTCTTTTGTGTCTCTTTCTGTGCTTGTCTGCTCTGTGTTTTTGCATTGGGTGTTTTGGGGTTTTGCTGTGGGCGCTGCAACCTGGTGTTGTTGGAGATCACCTCCTTTGTTATGTAGATACCATAGGACGGTAATATAGGAACATCACCGTCAAGACAGGGAAAATTTACTATGTTAAATCAAAAATCATCTCTTGTATGAATCTCTCCATAAACAATTTTGATATTTAGGTCCAAAATGGTGTTTCTTAGTTTGTAGCGTTTGTCTTGTTTAAAATCAATTCTTGTGGATAAATAACATTTTTATACTTTTCAAAAACAGGATTGTCGATAGTAAGAATATCACCCAAGTACCTAGAAGTTGGTATCATCCACGTACCTAGAACAAAAGAGGGGATCCCCAACAACATCAGGTTGCAGCACCCACAGCATTACCCCAAAACATCCAATGCAAAGACACAAAGCAGACAAGCACAGAAAGAGAGGCGAAGGGAAAAGGAACACCAACGCACATTACAGAAACATCAAACACCAATGATTACACATAAACCACGAGACCAAGGGGCAACAGGTGCCGACTTAGGAAGTCCATCTGCCACGTTAATAAACCGCAAAACCATTTATTGAGAGTTAAAAAATGACTAAGTAAAATACACAACAGGGAGTTCAAGAATTTGAAGACCCAAGAGGGCTACACTAGAAACACCAATGAAACATTTTCCATCATCAGTTTTTTGTTTTTTTTTTTTTTTTTTGAATAATTACTTTTTCATATGTGTATAAAAATAAATCTGCAACAAGAGGCGCGCACATTTGTAACCATAGGAATCCCTACAACCTGCTTGTAGAGATTCTCACCAATAAAAACCGGGAAAACAGGGTGCTCTGGAATTAGTGAACAGGACAGTAAATATTGTAATATGGCCAAAATTGTGTTTATATAAGAAAATGATGAAAGTTAGAAACATTCTCTCAATGACATTTTAGATATCCGAATTTGCAATTCAAAAATCCTCATCTTTATTCGGAAGCAAGAAGGACTAAATTGTATACATCAAAACTTCAGGATTTGCAAAGTAAGTATGTCAAGACAGCAAAAAGCACTATTATCATTTGACAAATCATACAATCATGTACCTGTGTAGTGCCTCTTGGACAACATTCATGTAAGATTTGGTGAGAATCTCTACAAGCAGGTGGTGATGACACATAAAATACCACACATAAACCGAGACCAATGGGCAACCGTTGCCGACTAAGGACGGCCATCTGTCACGTAAATAGCAGACGGTTTGGTTATCCTGGATTACCTGCGCACAACCCTTCTACTTTTCCAATTGCACAGAGGCTCGAGGAACGTACAATTATATATACATCTGTGTGGTGTTTTGTTGTCTTGTTGTCTTCGTTGTTTTTGTTGTCTTTGTCACTGTTGCATAACAGTGAACTGTCTTCATTCAATATCTCTATTTCTAAATTGAATCTCCCAACACTATATTGCATACCGAAACTGCACAAGTCTTCTTACAAATTTCGATTTATTGCTTATTCTAGTAACTGATCCGCTACAATTTTGTCTAGAAATCTGACGTCAACACTTACTGCTATCAAAGAACACCTAACTAGATATTGTGAAACGGTTCTAAATAGGAACGATGTAAATTTATTTTGGTCTATTAAGAATTCAGGGGATGTGATTGACAAAATGAAATCTGGAAATTTCCAAGCCAATACGATTTTTTCATACGACTTCTCTAATATGTACACCACACTTCCTCGTGACAAAATTAATGATCGATTATCTAATCTCATTAAATGGTGTTTTCATCGAGAGCGAAAAACTTACATTTGTACATCTGAATCGAAGGGTTTCTTTTCCTCGACAGAGTACCAATCATACAAATCATGGACATGTAGTGACCTGTGTAATGCCTTGTACTTCCTCTTGGACAATATTTACGTTAGATTTGGTGAGGATCTATACAAGCAGGTTGTAGGAATTCCTATGGGTACTAACTGTGCGTCTCTTGTTGCGGATTTATTTTTATACACTTATGAAAAAGAATTTATCCAAAATCTTCAAAAGCAAAGAAAATTTGATGATCTGAAATGTTTCAATAATACTTCTAGGTATCTGGATGATATTCTAACCATTGACAATCCTGCTTTTGAATTATATAAGAATGAAATTTATCCACAAGAATTAACACTTAACAATTCAAACGTAACAGATACAGAAACACCATTTTTGGACCTAAATATCAAAATTGTAAACGGAAAGATTCATACCAGTGTGTATGACAAAAGGGATGATTTTGGATTCAACATAGTAAGTTTCCCCTGGCTTGACGGTAATGTTCCAAGATTACCGTCATACGACATTTACATATCACAGCTCATCCGGTATGCTAGAGCATGTACTGATAATTTGGATTTTCACAGTAGAAATTTACAAATTACCAAAAAACTTTTAGGTCAGGTTTCCGCTTTCATAAACTAGTTAAGACTTTCTGGAAATTTTACAAAAATTACAGTCAACTTCTTTTAAAATTCGGATCTATACACGCAACAGAGTACATCACTTTGGGTATTACACAACCTGTCTTTTATGATGATATGATAAACAAAATTAGACGGATCAAAGATAGGCAGCATAACCATCGAAAATGCGTCAGAATCATCAAACGCCTTTTCTAACGTGGATATGATCCTAATGTCACCAGACGGACACTAGGCTTGGTACTTGACCAATCTACAGTCTTGCACAAGCGCATCCTTGAGACTTGCACTCTGACTGTGACGACGGGACTCCATGACGGGCCCTGTCCAAACCTCTTTAGAGAAGACAGGGCCCCGACCACCTGTCCTCTCTGAATGTCAGTCGGACTCCTCGGGTGATTACATACATGAGCTCGCTACATCCGGCATAGCACGGACTGTATTACGCATGCCCTCTTTTTATATCCATTTACATATTCATCTGTGTCTCTGGGGCCTCTACGTTTCGCGGTCTTGTTTGTGTGAAGTCATCTTACAGTGAGAAGGTTGATTTACACCACAATTGTACGTTCTTCGAGACCTCTGGGTAACTGGAGAAGTGAAAGGGTTGTGCCCACGTAATCTAGGATAACCACACCATTTGCTACATGCGTGACAAATGGCCGTCCAATGTCGGCACCGGTTGCCCATTGGTCTCGTCGGTTTATGTGTAGTCTTTTGTGTTTGATGTTTACATGTCGTGTGTCTCTTTTCCGTCTCGTGCTGTACAAACATCCGATGTTTTTGCATCGGATGTTTTGGAGTTTTGCTGTTGATGCTGCTGCGGGGTCTTGTTGAAGATCTCCTCCCTTCTTTTGTTTCTGTTGTCATCTGACAGTGAGGAGGTTTTTACACTATAATTCTGTTTTCTTCGAGACATTTAGGTAACCGGAAAAGTTAGACGGTTGTGATCATGTGATCCGTATGACAATCCAATTTGTTTCTTGCAGATGGCCGCTGTTTGTCGGCACCGATTGCCCATTAGTCTCGTAGGCTTATTGCAGTTTTTTGTTTCATGGTTCTATGTCGTGTATATCTTTTACATTTCTAGCTGTGCTTGTCTTCTCTAAGTTTTTGCATAAGATGTTTAGTTGCTTTACTGTGGGTACTGCAGCCATTTTGGTTGACTATTTTCTCCATTCCTTCATACCTATCAAGTTTTATCAAAGTCCGTACAGCCGTTCTAGTGAAAATATGAAATGTTTTAGGAAGGACACCACGGTAGGTCTATATCTCTATTTGATCATTTGAGTTCGAATTTGTTTTGCATGACTTGTTTGCATGCATGACGGGCCCTGTCCAAACCTCCTTAGAGAAGACAGGGCCCCGACCACCTGTCCTCTCTGAATGTCAGTCTGACTCCTTGGATGATAATATATATGAGCTCGCTACAGCCGGCAGAGCACGGACTGTATTAAGCATGTCCTATTTTTATATCCATTTACATATTCATCTGTGTTGCTTGGACCACTGTGTTTTACGGTCTTGTTTGTGTGTGGTCATCTAACAGTGAGGAGGTTGTTTTACACCATAATTGTGCATTCTTCGAGACCTCTGGGAAATCGGAATAGTGGGAGGGTTGTGCGCACGTAATCCAGGATAACCACACCGTCTGCTATTTACTTGGTAGATGGCCGTCCTTAGTCGGCACCGGTTGCCCATTGGTCTCGTTGGTTTATGTGTAGTCTTTTATGTTTCATGTTTCTATGGTGTGAGTTGGTATATCTTGTCCTTTTTGCGTCTCTTTCTGTGGGTGTCTGTTCTGTGTTTTTGTATGGGTGTTTTGGGTGCTGCAGCCTAGTGTTGTCGGAGATCCCCTCCTTTCTTGTTTTGCTATATACATTTTGTATAATTCAAATTGGTTGTTCCATAGTAAGGACTCCTAATTATAATTTGGGGATTTCTGCTAAAGGAAAACGGAGCATCATAATCTTTCATATATCAGCCAACTGAACAGAAACAATTTTATTGTTCCTCTTAAAACATCCATTAGCAGAAAGGAAATAAGAGAAAGTTTTCATTTACAACGTCTTTAATGAAAAAAATAACACACATTAATTATTTCAAATTTCTTGATGTTTATACGAAAAAAAAAGAAAATACCAACATTTAATATCACTCGATTATATACAATCTACCCTCATTCTCTTGTAGTGTGGTCTATTTAGACACGTTCCCGCGAATCAACGTTTCAAGAGCGTATATTTCTTTCTAGCACTGTTCCATGGAATTTTATGTTATACATCACTTTGCTAATTTAGAAACTGAAAGGAGATTAACAATTGCAAATATGGACAATGATCATACCCCAATACACAGTACAAGATCGATATTTTATCATACAAATTAGGATAAAACAGGAACAAAAGCAAACGAGCAAAACCTTCCACCACAAGAAGTGAAGCGAACTCCCAATATATAAGTGAAACCAGGAACACAGGAAGAACCAGAATTTCCTGCTTGCATGCAATGCCCGTCAATGAAACATCATAATGTATGACGAGTTCCCCATATCGATAAGCTTCTTCCCTATATATAAATCCCGCTACCTGGATACAGGAACAATATTCTCAAAATAGGAAAAAATTATAATGAAAAGAGGAAAAAGCGAAGTTTATGTAGTTCTTTGTACACATATTATAATCATTGCAATGATATGAACCCATGCAACTTTAGGATAAAAGAAAGGAGGGGATCTCCAACAACATCCGGTTGCAGATGGAAATGTATAAAAATATTATAATATGAATTATACATTTCCTTAAAAAGCAAAAGGAAAACTCAGTCCCAGTTTGAAAAGAACAAACGCCTCTTCCTTTAAAGTCACATATGGTTTCGCAGGGTTAAAACTATCAATTACGAAGTTTTACCGTCAACGGGTTTTAAAAACAGCAATTTGAACATCTATATATTACCAAATGTGCAGATTTTGTTCTGAGTGCTAGAACAAAATTCGTATATTTGGCACTTGCTCTGGCATAGCGTATCAACTGAGATATGAACACGCCATAAGCTGGCGATGAAGGGATGTTGCTACTAAGAAAAGGAAAGTTTGTAATGCTGAAATTGAAGTCGTCACGTTTGTCATAGAGTGAGGTGTTCATGTGACCATCAGTGTCGTAGGACAACATTATGTCCAAATAGGATGCTGAATTATGTGTCTCTGTAGTTTCTTTGACTTCAAGCTCCGAAGGATAGATACTGCTCAGGTAATCCGCGAATTTTAGATTATTGACGGACAACACATCGTCTATGTACCTGTAAGTGAAGTTGAAGTCAGAAGCTAAGTATTTTTTCCCTTCAGAGACCAACGATTGAATGAATTCAGCTTCGTACGAGTAAAGGAAAATGTCGGCAAGGAGTGGGGCACAATTGGTCCCCATTGGAATTCCGACAATTTGCTAGAAGAATTTCTTTTCTCAGATTTTGATAACACCGATTGTTGATTCCGTTTTGTCCCACGTGTTATCCGTCCGCCATGTTGATATTGAATCGCTATATTACTAGCCTTATTCACATAAGTGCTTACACATGTTCGGTCTTTATTGTATCATTATAGCAAAGAATCTTTCAGATGAGCGGAGAATTTTGTGCTTCTGACTGGCAATGTACAGTAAGCTGTGATTCACAGAAACTGCTACTGGTATAGATCTACGTTACAACGTAAAATTAATACGAATACAGAACTTTTAGATAAATTTGAAAACCAAACATGGGCAACGTAGAATAATGCGCACCAGGGCGCAGCAAGTTGCCGATTTAATGGGCCATTTTCGATCGGAATGGGACTGTGTCGCAAGGTGCATTGCCTTCCCAATCACTGTATAGTTTATATCTATATGTAAACTAAAGAAAGTTGGATTTAAACTTGAGTACTTGAAAATCCAGAAAATTCAAAGTTTTTTAACATGTATTTTTATCTTAATTTTAACTTAGGTATCGTCGGGGTGTATCGATACTTGGATCGCGAAATAAAATATCGATGAATCGGAGTATCGTCCTAGCCCTACAAAAGATATAGCCAATGTTAGGTTTCGTTTTGAAAAGTAGGTCAAATATCTAGGTCAAAGTCACTAGGTCAAAAATTATGGCATGTATAGTAAGGTTTTATCACAAGGAATAGACATGTGTAATATCAAAGCCCTATCACTTACCAATCAAAAGATATTAGTCAATCTTAATCTGTTTGAAAAGTAGGTCAAATATCTAGGTCAAGGTCACCAGGTCAAAAATTATGCTATGTATAAAAAGGTCTCATTACAAGAAATACACATGTGAAATATCAAAGTCCTATCACTTACCAATGAAAAGTTATGGGGTGTGACACCCAAAGTGAAACAGACAGACAGACGGACTGACGGACAACGGACAAAGTGATCCCTAAGTGTCGCTATGCTTCGCAGGCGACACAAAAAAACTACTGAATGTTAATCTCCTCAAATTCAATGGCATCTTCTTTAACTCATTAAGAACATATAAATTTGCAGCATGGACCAGACATGCATGTTTTTGGTACTTCATCCTCGTCTGTGATCCTCAATCTAAACATTGAAATATGGCCAAAGAGCGTGAAAGTTTTTATGTGCAATATTGTACCGAAAGACGTAGCAGGATGTGTAGGATATGATGTCATTTCATCTCTTTTGCAATAAACATCAAAGAAGTACCTAGCAGTATTTCAGTCTCAAAGCCGAGAAGGCAAGGCCAAAGTAAACCTTTTCATGGACATTCAAGAAAGCTGAATTAGTCACAGGCAATCAGAATGCAATTTGATTTGAAAAGGACAATCACAAACATAGAAACAAGGGCAGTTTGTCATTGGAGATCCAAAGGCAAAACCTGTCACAAAACCCCATAAAATGGGAAATGTGTCACAGGATTCCAAAAGCAAACTTTCTAACAGGACTTCAATAGAGAAATATGTCATAATCTTAAATAATGTCGAAGGGTTCCAACTCTCTACCTTCTTGAAGAAAATTCCAAACTAATTTACATGCACCAGACACGTGTTTCGAATATTAAATTCTCATCAGTGATACTTTCAGCGGAGCCACCAAAAATAATGTCAGCAGCGTCCTCTTTAATTTTTTGAAGTTAGATTATTGCATTTACATTACAGAGAGCGCGTGGCTCCAAATTTCCTGTAGGGTCAAAACACGCAAAATATGTCACGGGACCTCACAAATGCAGAATATGCCCTTATACTCTTCAACGGGAAATAAAGCATGATTTCCCACTGGACCTGGAAAAGCAAGTTCCAAAAGCAAAATTACTCACCTGACTTCGAAAAGCTACATTTGTAACACGACTTAATAGCAGTTCTCTGTAAGGACCAAAATAATTTCAATAGCACGTGGAAACAGCATGTCTCCAATTTTGGAGATTTTTGGTGTGGAAGGTGTATATGATGTACTGAGACAAAAATAAACTTTCTTTTTACAAACTAAGTTTTCGTTGCCATGGAAACCATGTTTGAAATTTTACGCATCAGTAGAATACTTGTTACATGGCATTTTCATAAGGCTCGTTTCCATGGTAACAGCTATTGTAGTCAACTGAAATTTCCTTAATTTTTCTCTTTATATCTTTTATTGTATGAATATTACACAAGAAGTATGTTTCTGCCCGCTATTCTCTTTGTCAATATGCTCAAAATGTAGGCAAAAACCTGTTTTGAAGAGGCCCTTTTTAAGACCGAAAAAGCTCCTAATTTAACATGATTTTGCTCAAATTTAAGGGCAAATAATCAGAAATGTCAGGCTAACTTGATTTCTACTGTCAATTATCTTTAAAGTTTAATCCTCGATCTTTAAGAAAATGTTAAATTTTGAGTGGGACCTCTTCACAATTTTATTCAAAAGGGTATAAAAAATGGTTACTATGGTGACATTCTGTTCAGTACTATTACACATAGAGTAATCTACTGGTAAATTTTCAGCTGTCCGTTATATATTTTTAAGCATTTTTTCATCAGTGCATATAAAAGAGTATTATTGTTTTAAAAAATCACCTTAAAAGTTTTCAAGGTCACAGGACCCAATGTCAAGGTCATCTTGAATGCAATTCACAAAATTTGGCAAAATTCTGTGATTTTTCAAAAATATGAGAGGCAGTTACTCATATATCATGCGGTATTGAGTAAAACAAACACATACATAGTGATTTTGGATATATCCACTATTTGTTGACCAAAGTTGCAAAAAATCTCAAAATCCATGACATCCTTGATTTTTAGCTAGTATTTCATATATACATATTAAAAAAATGTGAGATTATCATGATTTTGTCTGGGGCTTAATTTTTTAGGAGAAATGTTCTGAACTAAAAATTGTGATGTTTTTCAATCTATCGGTCCTAATTTTAGAAAGAAGTATTTTTGATACAAATATATGACAGTCAAGCCTAAATTTAGTAACAATAAATAACAACAAAAATGCTAATTTTATTGAAATTTGAACCTATATTTTGAATTGACCTTGAACTTAGAGTCAATGACTTTGACAAATTTTGGAAGTGCTCAAATAAAGAATAATTTCTTCTGTTGACCCTACATAAAGCTTAAGCAATATAAGTTATTAATACCATGCTAAAAATCAATTTGAAAAGATATAGTCATCATGTGTCAAATGAAAAGTTGCCATGGCAACCATTTTTGACCGCAAAATGTAGGAAAACAAAACAAGGTCCCACTTATTTTTTCCAGTGATTATATTTGTCACATGAAATCTATTTTGTTCTGACAACAGTGATGGTGTTATCAGCCTGACATTTTGTGTTATTTTTGCTTAAAAATGGTAAAAATTGGACAAAAATAGGCCTTGATTTTGACCTTATTTTATGGCAATTTTTGACTGATTTTGATTTGATAGGATCCGGCTAATTGAAATAAATGTCAAAAATTTGTTATTTTTTCTAAAAATAGAGGTTTTAAAGATTATAAGTTGTTAATACCAATTAACTCTGACCATGGTTTCCATGGCAACATAATAACCAAAGATGACTTATTCGACCATTTTTTTTGTGCTATAAATAGACATACCTCGTTTCCATGGCAACCGGAACATTTATTTTCAAAAAGTTGTTATTTTTGTATTCAGGGCATTATACATACCATTTATAGAGAAAATCATGAAAATCCATGACATGCAGTTTCCAAAATATTTTGGTCCTTACAGAGAATTGATATTAAAAAGGTATGATTTCCAGAGGGCTTCATTAAAGCATAAGCAATCATAGGAGTACGTTAAGCTGAATATGACACAGGGAGTCAAAAGGCTCAATCTATCACTGGACCTCAATACGCCAAAATTTGTCCTATAATATTTCAGAATAAAGTAAAACATACAACGAAGATAAAGATAAAAATGACCAAATCTAACTTCAGGTCACTGACACGTGACATTGTTCCCTCCCCTTTGCTGTCCTTCCTGCATGTTCCATACATGTACCTTTTCGGCTCCTTTTGTACCTGTAATGGTCAATTTGAAAGCACTACATTGATCGGCCACCTCAGATTCCACGTCCAGATTTCCAAAAGTAGGAATCATTCCAAGTTGACGTTCAATACTGTTTTTACAATTACATCTGTAATTTGATCCTGGGTTCAGAGATCCATTAACAAATATAGAGGAGCGACTTACATATGCCATGAAACTGATATTACTGAACCACGATTCGACTTGAAATGTATTGTTATACGATATCAGTTGTAATGAATTTGGCTGGAGCCGTACATACAATGTAGTGCATCTTCCTGGAGATTCAGTGCAGTTTGAACCATCAATTATAGTACCTGGTGTTAATACATGATAGCGGATTTTCCACTTTGTCTTCATCAGAAAGGGGTTAAATGCTCGTAGAATTAATTCGACCCATTCGAGGTCATATTGTTCGGAAGTTACAAGAGTCACATTCCGTTTCTCCATTAAATATTTCCAGATTCTTGCGCTCCGCAAACACTGTCCATTGCTCATCTAAAAATATTGAAAATAGTTGTTTTAATGGTGATTTCCTATTTCGCCTTAACTGAGAAGTTTAGGAAGAACAATTATTCCCATTTTGCCTTAGTGGATCTTCGTGACTACCGTTAAGGCGAAAAGGGAACTTGGAAAAAACACTTCAGTTATCGATAATTGAATAGTTGAATAAATAATGAAATTGAATCTCTCATTGATGGCAAGAAATTAGCTTTCAAAATAATGGCAAGTATTAATATTAGCTCTGCCCTTGGTTGGGGTTGTCTTAGTTGAATAAACAATGGCAAGCATTGGCTCTGTTATTAGCTGAGATTTCGGCATCAATTTGTCGGCCATGTTTAGAATTAAGCTCCTTGCGCCTACCCTCCATACTGGCCATAATTTTCATTTGGTACAGGACATCTTTAATGTTTAAGTGCCATTCCATATAAGAATCAGGCAGATTGCCATATATCGGTGATTTTCACAATGTTGAAACAATAACATTTTTTGTTCAAACGTGTATTATACACAAGAATGAAGAGATTATGGTGATTCAGAAGTATTAGGAAAAATATTGCATAATGATAGAGATTTTGCTTTCAAATGTCTCCCTTTTCTTCGATTGGTTTCCTGCATTAACTATTCAAAATACCCTAAGTTCAAGATTAAATAAAAACTAAACTGCACAAGTCAATCAAATAACGATACAATTGAAAGATTTTTTCTTACTTGAGAATACAATAAATGAATTTTGTGTACATTTAAGGCTAAAGAGACAGTTGCATTTATAAAGTGCTTTGATTTGAAAAAAAGTCAACAATTGTCGTAAGAGTTACGCACCTTGCAGAAGGTGGCGCTTTATGAATAAATTAAACCAGCAAAGGCAGCCCCCATTGAAGAAACGTCACCTGGCTTAGAAACATGGATAAATGTTTAAATGCTCTTTAAACGCATATTTCGAAGGGGGAATGTATTATTTGCAACTTTCCGAATAAAGAAGCTTTGGTCAAACTGTGAGATTGTAACAAAGTAATATCACCTTAGATAGTGTAAATTAGCTGAAAAGTCGTTTCCAAGCGATAGGGTTATTGAGCTGTAGAGCTGGTGTTTGGAATTGGAGGTAAGAAACGGATCGTGATACCACGGTGTGTCCATTTCATAGGCCCAACTAAGGAAAAGGATGGAGGCCAAGCATGAAATGCGGGTTCCCCAATCACCCAGTGGATTCGAGGTGCAAACCACAAAGAGGCATGACAGCTGCTATGTGTGAAGTGGCCCAATTGAGAAAGGGTTTTCTTTGCAGAGTCGGAACAGGTTTGTTTTTTTTTAATATATAAGTAAATTTTACAAAAGTACATACAAGATGTTAAATTTAATATTACGTTATATGGCAAAGCCATAAGTGAGGACGCAGGACATTGAAAAAATATGTATTATCACCAAGTTCGGAAAACTACCAAATATAGCTATCCATAATATGCATTTAGCTATATATTTTGGTCATTTTTACTGCAAATGTTCAATATTTTTACATGTAAGCATTTCCTATTATAGTAGGGTGACCAAGTCGCCAAAAGGTGGCTTATTTTAGGAGTTTAGTCGACACGCATAGTACACGACAAATATTGGTATCAAATGAAAGCTCTTTATCTGTGGTCAATGAATCGAGATGTCCTCAAATGATTTTCATTGTAGAACGTTTTAAAAAATAACGTTGAAATGAAGTCACCAACGTTTTCAAAAAATTATAGAAAAATCACCGGAAAAAAGGAATCGAAGAATATTTGTTCTTTGGAAAGTAACATCAAAGATCAAAAGGTAAAAAATACTAAATATATTTAATTCTTTTTCGAATATAATAAGTTTTAATTCAAATTTCTCATAAAATTTGCGTTTTTGGGTTAAAAAAGTTTATTTTGCAAAATCATTGCATTACTTTGTGAAAATTATATTACATTATTTTCTCGTTTCTGAGATCCACTGAATGAATTCTGATCGTTCTTCAAAAAGTTTAATCTAAACATTTTCTTCTTCCAATTGATATCAAATATATTGAATTATTTTAATGCAAAAACTTCAAAACTACTTTTTTTCTACAAAAATCTGCATACTAATTCCTATTAAGATTATTTCTATACATCAATCATATCATCTTTATCACTTACATGTATGAATTTGATAATCGTAGGATCTATTCCCTTCTGATCCATTACTCTCTTTCGCATAATAATTTACGTTTCAAACAAATTATTTGTATTTCAGAATTTTTGAGAGAAAACTGTTTTTTTCATTCAAAAATCTCGGATTTCGGGATATCTATATAATTCACAGAATCATATCATTGCAGTAAAAATTACTATCGAGTTACAAAATCATTTAAATCTATTTTGGGTCAAAATATTTTAAATCTTCTTCATGATAAATAAGATATAACTGATCTTTGATGTATTGATGTATGTTACGGGGTTTTATCTTATCCTTTCGCACATTTGAGAAAATATTCGGAAGAGCACACCTGCTGTTACAAGATATGGTGACCAAACCGTCTGAAATAGGAATTTCCAATTGGTATGTTAAATATCTTTCGTTGTATAATAGAGAAATCAGTAATGCATGGTGATATCAAAGCTTAGAAACTTCAGGCTTACCATGAAGATTGAGTAGACCCAGACAAAGGACATACTTGATTATAAGGGTACGGGTCGAAGAAGGTCAAGGTCATTTGACATCATTAATCTTATGACAGACGTTTGTTGCAGCGGTTACCGTTGCCCTAATTTCCGAGTACGGGAAGGGGGGCTGCTTATTTTGGATTTTGAATGAAGGACCTATTTATTTCTCTAAGTATGTGTCAGCATAAAATATATGTGAGTTGTAAATCAAAAATATCAGGAACCAAAGCAAACAAACAAAAACAAAAAACCTCCACCACATGAAAAGAAGCGGACTCCCAGAATAAAAAATAAGAAACGAAAAGCGTAGCACCCTCGCACGGCACCAATACCAATGTGCTCACAGTCACACAATATTAGTAATGAATGACCTTTATGGCCCTGTCACTTCTTTTGGTCAACGCACGAGAAACGACCAAGAGGAGCGCAAGTCTAACGCGTACACAGACACACTCTTCTAGCGATGGTCTAATGTCCTCAACTTGTGCCCAACGACAGCCTGACGTCCTTGGCGTGTGCTTCACGTCTTGAAAACGAATTTTTTTCTGAAATTTAAGTCCTGCTGTAAACGTTGTAGATCAATAGAAGGTCGCTGACATGTCATTGACGTGTCGTCAGGCGAACGTTGCGAGGTCTTTGACGCGTTATAGAACGTTAACGGGTAAATTGTCAACTAGTTTTATGCGTTTGGAAGACGCTGAGGTCGTTGGGCGAAAGCTCCCTATGCGCTAAAAGGTCGCTACGCCCACGTTGAGATCGTTGCTTCAAAAATGATTTTCATACCAATACCCGACGTTTGCCAGCGGGTTAAAGGCCGTTGCTCGTGCGTTTATTGGCCAAACAGTTACAAGTGACAAGAACATAAACCACTTCATAGGTAATCTTAAAGTAGACGCAAACATGCGTCAACATTGATGAAGTTTCATTTTAAAGTTGCCTCCTCTTTATCTGTGATCTTGACATTTGACATTGATAATCAAAGAAGTGTTCTTTGTGCCATTTGTATTAAATGTTTCATTAAAGATGTTAAACGTCTTTAAATTCAATAGCATCATTTTAAACCTGATAGATTTACAGCATGGACCAGACATGCACGTTTCGGGTACTAAACCCTCGTCAGTGATCCTTAGTCTAAACAATGTAATATGGCCAAAAAGTATGAAAATCATTATGTCCAAAAATGTACCAAAAGACGTAGCAGGATGAGTGGGATATGATGCTACAGGACCCACGTTTGAGCTTGACCAAATGACAAATATGGATAATGACCATATCCCTGTATACAGCACAAAATCAACAATTCAGAAAATCAGAAACCGAATGCATAAAAAATCAGAATAAAAACAGGAACCAAAGCAAACAAACAAAAACCTCCACCACATGAAAAGAAGCGAACCCCCGATATGGGTGTGACACCAGGTGCCCAGGAAGAGTAAGCATCTCCTGCTTGCATGCAACACCCGCCGCTTCAATTCGGTAAAACTGTCACATCCGGTTACTTCCATTTCGGAAGACATAGAGTACAATTTTTGGTTGGATGTGACAGAATATCATCCACCATTCTGGAGAGTGGGATATCATAGTGTTTGACGAGTTCCCCATATCGACCGTATCACTTACTCAGTGACGATGCTAGTCGGTCACAGATATATCCCTGACTGAGAGGCTTATCTGAAAGACGCCTAGCTCTCAGAACAAAATACGTATATAAATTTGGTACTTGCTCTGGCATAGCGTTTCTGCTAGTGAATGACACAGATGATCTTCAGAGATTTTGACGAATTCAATCCTGCGACCTAGACCTATAATATTAATGGGTTTCTTCCTATTGTCATTAGCAACATGAGTATGGGCATTGGAAAGATACAATCAAAATTGTGCCCTCTTTGTTTGTAAATAAAGATTTTAAAGATTTTCCTTCAGTGACCTTGATCTTTGACCTTAGAAAATCAAAGGGTTCTTCCTCTTGTTATAAAAAATAAGTGTATGGAGTTTGGTAAACTTCAATGTATCAGCGGGGCTGTATCAAAAGATAAAAAAATTCTAATCTGTGAGCTAGACCTTTGATGCATCACCTTGAAAATCAGTAGTCAAGAATTCTTTCTTCTACCATAAGCAACAAGTGTATTAAGTTTGGTGAAGATCAAATTCAAACTGCACCCTCTAGGCTGTATAAAATTATTTTAAATATTTCCAGTCCGTCACCTTGACCTAATGTTTAAAAAACAATAGAGTTCTTTCACTTTTCATAAGAAATAAATGTATGGAGTTAAGTAAAGATCCAATCAAAATGTGCCCTCTAGGCTACGCAAAATTGATTTTTAACATTTTCAACTTGTGACCTTGACCTTTGACCAATGACCTTGAACATCTATAAGGTTCTTTCTCTTGTCAGAAGCAATACGTGTATGAAGTTTGGTCAATACCCAATAAAAACTGTGCCTGCTAGGCTGTATAAATGGATTTATAACATTTTCAACCGATGACCTTGACCTTGACTTTTGACCCATGACCTTGAAAATCAATAGGAATTTTTCTCTTGTCATAAGCAATAGGTGTATGAAGTTTGGTCAAGATCCAGTCAAAATTGTGCCTCCTAGGCTGTATAAAAGAACGCGACGCGTACAACCACACCCTCCCTCTCCCACACTCTCGTACACTCTCACACACACCCTAACGGTTGTGTTATACCCACCTGCAATTATGCAGCGGGGGATAATTAGCAAACCTTTATTTTCCATGATGGAAGAGAAAATTGACGAATATTTGTCCTCCATGTTTGTACACGGAGAGGAATATTTCATTTTTAAGGAATTATAATGTTCACATTTCTAATTTGTTCTAAAAATAGCTACCAATGACGTCATCATTACAGATTTTATGTCATCACGATTTACTTATGTTAAAGATAAGATTGGAATATTTTTCTGTTGATGCAATTTGTACAGAAAATTCAATTTTGTTTTCATCAATATTTCTAGATCTGTTCTTTGTGAAAAAGACCAGAAATACGTTATCTATGTTTAATGACCCCTTTGACCTTTAACCCCTGAAAATGGAATGTTTGTACATTTAAACTTGTTGACGACATTGATATTTTGAAAGTACCCTACTTTTAGTTTCATTTGACATATAACTTACCCATGTACTAATCTGTCGACTAAACTGTAAAATTTAGCTCCTTTGGTCACCGTACTATTATTGTTATCCATTGTTATGGATAGTAAAGCGTGAATAAAGATGACTTTCATTCATGAAAATCACATCTAACGATGTAACATGATGTAAACATAGTGTAATCAAAGATTACGAAGCTCACCTCGCGGCAGCAAAGTTCAATTTAAACATATCTCTAAGTACATGTATATTAAGAAAATCACTCAAGTGGAAAAAAGTAGGTCAAGGTCATTTTAAGAAAGTTTGATCAAAGATACATCCAATATGCAAGTTTGGTTCATGTAGCACTTATTCTTTGCTCAATATTGGCCTTCAAAGGCAAAATCACTCAAGTAGAAAAAGTAGGTCAAGGTCATTTTATGAAAATTTGATTAAAGATACATCCAATATGCAAGTTTGGTACATGTAGCACTTATACTTTGCTCAATATTGGCCTTATAAGGCAAAATCACTCAAGCAGAAAAAGTAGGTCAAGGTCATTTTATGAAAGTTTGATCAAAGATACATCTAATATGCAAGTTTGGTACATGTAGCACTTTAACTTTGCTCAATATTAGCCTTTAAAGGCAAAATCACTCAAGCAGAAAAAGTAGGTCAAGGTCATTTTATGAAAGTTTGATCAAAGATACATCCAATATGCAAGTTTGGTACATGTAGCACTTATACATTGCTCAATATTGGCCTTTTAAAGCAAAATCACTCAAGTGGAAAAAGTAGGTCAAGGTCATTTTATGAAAGTTTGATCAAAGATACATCCAATATGCAAGTTTGGTACATGTAGCACTTATACTTTGCTCAATATTGGCATTATAAGGCAAAATCACTCAAGCGAAAAAAAGTAGGTCAGATGCTGCATCCGATGCATGGGTTCACCTCAGCATCCCAAGATGAATTACTTCTGCAAGTTTGGTTACTGTAGCATCAGTACTTTGTCAGATACTGAGTTACCCCAAAAACTTTAACCAGACATTGACAAAGTCATTCAACCGGAAAATGTAGGTCAGATGCTGCATCCGATGCATGGGTTCACCTCAGCATCCCAAGATGAATCATTTGTGCAAGTTTGGTTACTGTAGCATCAGTACTTTGTCAGATACTGAACTACCCCAAAAACTTTAACCAGATATGACAAAGTCATTCAACCGGAAAATGTAGGTCAGATGCTGCATCCGATGCATGGGTTCACCTCAGTATCCCAAGATGAATCACTTGTGCAAGTTTGGTTACTGTAGCATCAGTACTTTGTCAGATACTGAGTTACCCCAAAAACTTTAACCAGACATTGACAAAGTCATTCAACCGGAAAATGTAGGTCAGATGCTGCATCTGATGCATGGGTTCACCTCAGCATCCTAAGATGAATCACTGGTGCAAGTCTGGTTACTGTAGCATCAGTACTTTGTCAGATACTGAGTTACCCCAAAAACTTTAACCGGACGCGGACGCGGACGGGGACGCGGACGGGGACGCGGACGCCGGGGTTATAGCATAAGCTCATCTCAACTTCGTCGAGGTGAGCTAAAAATGGCAAAAATTGCAGTTAGAAAACATGTTTTTACAAACATAAATCATGTTAATTTGTGTAACTCCATCCATACATAATCTTATTTTTATGCGGAAAATTTAGTTTCCCTAAAAACTTGATTAAAATGGTAAAAATGTACAGCTATACATTTGTGCATTACATAACTGTTAAAAGTTTTGAAATATAGGTTGTGACCATTGGAAACTATTGTGAAAAAATGCCATTTTTCAGTTTTAAGTTAAATTCTTCAGGTTCTATTCAACATGGTCAAGGAATCTCCGTTTAACATGTTTAAGGTGATCTAATAATGATACTTTCATAGAGCGGCCATTTTTAACTGAGCCGAAGTGTAGTACACAAAATGACTCGACTTACTTGAATTAAACATTATGGTACAATATAAATAATTATACCAATTTAAAATATTGTATAATGTTTTTGATACACAATTCATGCTATTCTGTCTGCTGTATCAATTGATACAATGAACATGATCAATGAAGATTAAATTGACAAAAGTCGGAAGTGAATTTGGTGAAGTTATTACTACGTTCAGTAAAAGAATGGAAGATTTCCACAACTTGTTTAAAGGCCGATGTTGGGAACCACCCTGTCGTTAATAGTTATACCTTAGTGACATAAGCTTGATAGGCGTGGTACATTTTAAAAAGACAAACCGACAGGTAATCCTTTATTATGCTAATGAGATACCCGATTCTCAATTGTCTGAAGCTGTCAATCAAAAATTGATAGGGATAAAAGGATTAAAAGGAACCAATTTGATACTATCATGACCTTGAGAAAATGTCAAGGTCATTTGCTCACTGCTCAAGGTCAGTGAAAAATATTTGCTATTTTCATGCCAAATTTAGTGTTTTTTCACTAAAATGAGACGTGATTAACAGTAAACGGCATGGAACTTCGTAAAACAATCAATAAGGGGTAAAATCATGATAAATGTATTATTTATTGGAATGAGTATCAAAATTATCAAAGTCAATTGAAGACCTAAATAAATTCCCAATATTTTACGAGAAAAATTCAGAAAATCGCAATTTTATGCTTTTTTGAAAGTATGTCATACATAAAAGAGAAATACAATTTAACAAAATTGTGATGAATTCACTTCTTATGATCAGTTGTTAAACTGTAAATATTCAAAATCAAAATATCTAATGTAATACGTTAGAGAAATCAATTTAAAATAATTGGAAATCCTGATTTTTGTCTTAATTTTAGTCTAAAGTTAGAAATGACCTTGAGATTTGGACAAATCACCTTGAAATTATTTGAAGGTCAATTGATAATGATAAATATAATTTGTATACAGGTATGCTATTTCATAATCATAGGACTCAAATATGAGGAAAAACAATGTTTTTGAATATGCGGTATATGGTAATATTGATCCGAGTTGCTATAGCAACGAATTTTGATCGGCATCCATGACAAAATGGTGCGTTTCACCATAAATTTCATTTCTTGATTTTTTCCAGCTATGGACATTTATTTTGTCAAGGTGACATTAAATACCCATAACATGCACCAAATTATGGTTTTCAACCTTAAAAATAGTCAAAAACAGGCCAAAATTACCCTGAAATTATACCTTATTTTTGCTTAATTTTCATATATTTTGACTTAATATCAACAACTACCTTATAACCCCCTCCCCCCAAAAAGTTATTCATGTTAGAGTTGAACTTACAAAAAAAAGTTTTTGTGTCCATAAAGTAAATTTTGACCACGGTTTCCATGGCAACAGAATGCCACAATATGTCTTATTTCTCATATTTATAGGGGTGTCAAATAGATGGACCCCATTACCATGGCAACCGTTGCTCAAATATAACAATATGGTTTGTTTTCGTTGTTTTTACATTAAGCGTGATAATTACAGAAAGTTTCATCAAAATCCATGACATTCCGTGGCCAGCTGTTTTAGGTTTTTACAGAGAATCCATATTAAATGCGTCACATTCGCGCACTCTGTGAAATTCAAATGTGCCATTTCAATATTGAAAGTGACTATGGCGCAGGGCGTATGCTTATCCCAATCGCACACCGGATGTTTTGTCTCGAACCCCTATTGTGATGCCATAGACGTTAACTTAGGTTAAGCAGTGTTTGACGTCGTATGGAAGGGAGGGGATCTCCAACAAGACCCTTGTTGCAGCACCAACAGCAAAACACCCGATGCAAAAACACAAAAGACGAGAATGGTATGAGACGAAAAAGAGACATACCACATGTAAACATCAAACACAAAAGACTACACATAAACCAATGGAGCAACATTTAGCGCAAAACAAGCAATATTTATTCATGAATTATGTGAAAATATATGAGTGAGAGAAAAATAATCAATCCCCCCTTTGGACGTCTATGACCTGATATTACTTACCAGAAATGAATATTTATATTTTCTAATGATGAAATAGATTTGTTGTTAATACGTCATCTTGATTTTTGTTATTGAATCAATAAAACAGTACTTTTGCAAGACGACTTTGTGATTTCTTCCCATTTCGAGCTTATAGATTAAATGAGTTGCCATGGCAACCAAAAATGTGGAAACAACATATGTCTAATATTTTTGAGTATATATGTAGACAAATGTATGATACACCATGATTCATCAAAATGAGTGACCCTTCATGTGTTTCCCTCTGCCTGATTCTTATATGGAATAGTACTTAATACTTAAACAAAGTAAGACACTCCTATTTTGCCCAAATTTAGTTGATATAAAGAGAAAGCTGAATACTCACTTCTGAATGACACACTGTTTCAGCCTGATTTGCTTGTTCAATTTTATCATATTGAAGGAGAATCGCCATGCTGAATATACCACCAACTAATGGGTCCCCTCCAGCTGTTTGGTAAATCTTCTTGATGTTAAAATACCTCATTCGCCAACATTTTTCTTCTCCTCCTCCGTATAAAGTACACTTACCACTGCCTGCATTCTTACAACAATCTGGGTCCTTGTAAATGCCTAAGATTAAAAGAGATGATGGAAATGGCACATAGAATAAATATGCATGAAACAGACGAGACAATATATTTCAACATGCAAAATCTATAAAACAAAAACAACTGAAAAGTTTCAAAGTCTCTATCTATTACGCCGATACTACAATAACTTATTCTCATGACGGCGCTGATCAACTCCTTTTGGTCACTAAATACCTTTAAAGGAGGTCCACGACAGCCAGACTGAATAAAGATCCTATCATTTAATTTTTTCCAAAAATTATTAATGCTCATAATTGAAACATACTTTTTCTTCATGCAAAGTTTCATTTTTCCGTTAGTTTTAAAGCTACGAACGTACATATATACCCATTGAAAGCCCCAACATGGACCGCTAATGTGACATTAAAATTGACTCACTTTAGGTAATGAGAAAAAAGTTACAAATCTTCTTTACATGCAGAATATCTACAAGTTCTGAATTGTTCATTTAGATATGATGTGGGCAGTCGGATAAATATTGAGTTAAAATGACAAAAAGGCATTCTGATTCAATTTCATACTTAAGTTTTTCCTACATTACTTAAAATTTACTTTTTCTTTTCTAAATATTCATAAAGTGTATTGAGCAAAACTATGAAGTCAAATCAAAAATCTGGTCTTACCAAGTTCTATTCTAATTGACAAAATATTCATTCTCATTAAATAATTTCTTAAAAAGTATGGTCTTGACCGAATTCCAATATGAATACCCAGACATCATATATATTACTTCACTTATTTTGATGAAGTATAAAAATATATAATATAAACGTTCATTTAAAAGAATATAAAGTTTTTTGTTGTTTATCTTGATTCCTAACAAAGGCAACAAAATCGTGCTTGAGGCGGTTTTGCGAACAGAAAATTGCCATTTTTACCGTTTGTGATTGGTCCGTTTTCTCTTTTGCTTACATCTACAAGCTTGAATTTTATTTAATGTCTTAAATAGTTACTAAAGATGTCATAAAAACAATTTTATGCTAAAACTGAATTTTTCCTTCGGTTATCTGATCAACTGAGTACACCACATTTGGTCTTTTTTCATTTTGGCTAAAATAAAAGGGGGTCTAAATAGTGCACTTTTCGTGAAGTATCGAGTGAGGACTTTTAATATGTGTTTTGTGAAAATGTTCAAAAACAAAGAAAACATGATGATGTGAAATGTTTCAATGGTACTTTTTGGTACCTGGATGATATTCTTACTATCGACAATCCTGTTTTTGAAAAGTATAAATATGTTATTTATCCAAAGGAACTGACTCTAAACAAGGCGAATGTTATAAATAGAGAAACACCATTTTTGGACCTAAATATCAAAATTGTTAATGGAGAAATTCATACAAGTGTGTATGACAAAAGAGATGACTTTGGATTCAACATAGTAAAATTTCCCTGCCTTGACGGTGATGTTTCTAGATTATCGTCTTATGGTATCTACATTTCGCACCTCATCCGGTATGCTAGAGCATGTATTGATGTTTTGGATTTTCACAGTAGAAATTTACAAATAACCAAGAAACTTTTAGGTCAAGGTTTTCGCTTTCACAAACTTGTAAAGAAATTCTTGAAATTTTACAAAAATTATTGCCAACTACTTTTGAAATTCGGACCCATATAAGCAACAGAGTATATTACTTTGGATATTTCGCAACCTGCATTTTATGGTGATATGATCAACAAAATAAAGGGATCAAAGGTAGACAGAATTACCATAAAAAATTCGTCAGAATTATCAAACGCCTTTTATACCGTAGATATGATCCTAATGTCACCAAACGGACACTGGGCTTGGTACTTGACAAATCTACAGTCTTGTACCAGCGCATCCTTAATACTTGCACTCTGGCTGACTGTGACGACGGGACTCCATGACGGGCCCTGTCCAAACCTCTTTAGAGAAGACAGGGCCCCGACCACATGTCCTCTCTGAATGTCAGTCGGACTCCTCGGGTGATAACATACATGAGCTCGCTACAGCCGACAGAGCACAGATTGTATTACGCATGCCCTCTTTTTATATCCATTTACATATTTTTCTGTGTTGCTTGGGCCCCTGTGTTTTGCGGTCTTGATTGTATGTGGTCATCTGACAGTGAGGAGGTTGTTTTACACCACAATTGTACGTTCTTCGATACCATTGGGAAAACGGAAAAGTGGGAGGGTTGTGCGCACGTAATCCAGGATTACCACACCGTCTGCTACTCACGTGATAGATGACCGTCCTAAGTCGGCACCGTTTGCCCATTGGTCTCGTTGGTTTATGTGTAGTCATTTGTGTTTTATGTTTTTCAGTGATTTGGCGTTCCTTGTACCACTGCGTCTCTTTCTGTGAGTGTCGTCTTTGTGTTTTACAGTGGGTGTTTTGGGAGGTTGCTGTTGGTGCTGCAACTAGGTGTTGTTGGAGATCTCCTCCTTTCTTTTGTACATATCTTTAGACATATGATCAAGTCTTAAAACTTCTTTTACAATTACTACAATTTCATCCTATTTGTTTGGCATACTATGACTGGACTAACTGTTCAAAAACATTTTTTGGAAAGAATTATAAAAAGAAAACATTGAATTTAATCCAATCATCGGCTTTAAGTAAATACACGGTATGCGTTCAAGGTGTTGATTCCGATCAGGAAATGATTACCTTCCGTACTAACGTATCCCATTTCTATTTCAAATTATTTTTTCTTCAATTGTAGGACGTTATTGTCAACAATAATTTAAAACCACAGAATGAAAACATCTTACCATCGTCTCCAGACACAGGGTATTGGTATTTAGAGCAGTTCTCATAACCTTCACTTTTGCCAAAACATACTCGGAGAGAAACATCTGTCGGAGGAAACGCCTTGATTTGTAGAAAACGCGATTTGGACTTTTCTATTTCGTTCAACATAACGAATATATCAGAGAGTGATAGCGATGTGTTTTGGCGGAAGACATTGATCAAATTGTCTGCTCTTAAAATAAGCGTTCCCCAAGTCTTGTATATCGTAACATTGTTACACCTAGCACATTCTTCATTAATATAGGTAACATTGTTAGCATCTGTTACAGGTGGCTTCGTTATAAACTCCGAAGAATCTGCTTTTGTTGAGCATAGTTGACCTTCACCTCCACATCTATTTACGGCCCTGAACCCAGCTCTGTCGGCACCAAGTCTGATACAAATGCTGGTTTCGTAAGATATTTTGTTATCATTCGTTGTTTGAGAAATGTAGGTTCTATTGTCAAATTTACAACAGTCTCTGTACCATTCACACAAATGGTCACAATAACAGTATGGTAGAAATTGATCAAATCCCTCAATATTTGAACAAGATGTGTTTCTTTCACAATACTCTCTCCTTTCACTTTGGTCACCACGAATGGCTACAGCCAAAATATTTTTATGCACACATGCTGATAAAAGCAGATAATGTGTAAGTTGAAATTTCATGTTTTTTACAAATTTGATCTGGAACCCCAATTCCTGTCAAGTATTAGATAATCAAATTCCTTACATGTTAATGACCGACCCCTTATTGACATGAACAGTCTATAAAGGTAAGTGTAATTGATAACCTGTAGTCTGTAACACTATGTGTATCAGCTAAGTAAGCAACTTTTCAAACATCATCATCAAGTATTTCATTCTTCAAAATGAGTTTTACCCTTTAACATATTCATGAAATGAATAACTTATCTTCTACAACATGAACATTTAGGAACAGCCATTTAAGTAGCAAGTGGATAAGAAAAAGAAGTTGTCTTCACTTTTTATACTTAGATTTTTAGCTCAATTTGAGATTAAACCACCTTGAGGCTTAATAAAAGGAATTTAGAGGGAGAATATACCTATACATATCATGTTCAAATAAAGAGAATACTTTAAAAGAAAAATGTAGTTTGTCTTCCAATTTCTGTCGTAATAAAATACCTACCCTTTCTTACACTGAGATAACAACAAATGAAAAAAGTAAATCAGAATGTTCAATTTTTTATGGTTTTGTTACCGTAGGGTTGAAATGAAATCTTTTAAAAAAAAAACACTTGCTACCGAAACAGCAAGAATGTAATGGACAAATATATCTACAACATTACTAAACTGCATTGAAAACAATAGAAAAAGGAGATTTCAATTCAGACTAGGTGGTGGCACCAATGACCACAACAGACAAATGAGGGGATTTCATCCAGACTTGGTGGTGGCACCCATGACCACAACAGAAAAATGAGGGGATTTCATCCAAACTTGGTGGTGGCACCCATGAACACAACAGAAAAAGGAGGGGATTTCCAACCAGACTTGGTGGTGACACCCACACCACAACAGAAAAAGGAGGGGATTTCCATCCAGACTTGGTGGTGGCACCCACACCACAACAGAAATAGGAGGGGATTTCCAACAAGACTTGGTGGTGGAACAGATGACAACAAGAGAAAAAAGAGGGGATTTCCAACCAGAGTTGGTGGTGGCACCCATGACCACAACAGAAAAAGGAGGGGATTTCCATCCAGACTCGGTGGTGGCACCACAGCACAACAGAAAAAGGAGGGGATTTCCATCTAGACTCGGTGGTGGCACCACAGCACAACAGAAAAAGGAGGGGATTTCCATCCAGACTTGGTGGTGGCACCCAGAGCACAACAGAAAAAGGAGGGTATTTCCAACTAGACTCGGTGGTGGCACCACAGCACAACAGAAAAAGGAGGGGATTTCCATCCAGACTTGGTGGTGGCACCCACACCACAACAGAAAAAGGAGGGGATTTCCATCCAGACTTGGTGGTGGCACCCACAGCACAACACGTCATACCAAAACAAAACAGTAAGAGACATACGACAAAGAAACATTATCACACAAATACTACACATAATAAAACCCACAAGACAAATTAACCATTGATGCCGACTTAGGACGGTCATCTGACATGCAAGTAGCAAATGGTGTGGTTATACTGATTACATGCGCACCACCCTTTCACTTTTTCGGTTACTCAAACATCTCGAAGAATGCATAATGGTAATGTTGAATAACGTCCTCACTGTAAGAAGCCCACACAAACAAGACAGCAAAACGCAGGGGCCCAAACCACATAGATGAATATGTAAATGGATATAAAAGAGGAGCGTTCGAAGTACGAAGACAACCGCATGATGTAACAAACCTCAAGCAAAATACCTTCAACGAAAGGCCTTACAAACAGAGCAAACGCACCAAAATAATATAAATGATAATCACTAACAAATATAAAACATTACTAGTGTCAACCCGGTACCAACTTTTCACGACTGTACGTCTGCTACAAAATAATGGATGGAGAGGCTATCCACTCCTCAAAGAACACTGAGATGTCAAGCGCAAACAGAGGCAATCGGGAAACACATAATTACATACTAAAACAAAGAATATACATGAATCTATGAGACTGAGAGGCAAAGGTGACGACTAAGAAATGTTATCGGTCTCTTAAGTGCGAAATATGTGGCTATTCGATTCATTTGTTAGTCGGCCGTCTTGAATTATAACAACGACGGGATGCAATAACGGGCCCTGTCAAAACCACGTTAGAGAGGACAGGGTCTCGACAACCTGTCTATTCAGAATATCGGTCTCCTCGGCTAATATCACGCATGAGCTCTCTCCAACCAGCAGAACATGGAATGCTGTTCGGGGACCTTTGTCTTTCTATATTCCCTCATAGATACATCTGTATGTTGTTCGGGCCTCTACGTTCGCTATCCTGTTTTTTGAACGTCTAACTGCGAGGAGGTTATACAAGAATTGTGCGTTCTCCGAGTCTTCGTGGAGTGCGAGCGTTATGCTTACTTTATCTGGATAACCATATCTATTCCTTTTAACGCGACAGATTGCGAACTTATGTCGACACAGACGGTTGCGTAGGTAAAAATGTGGTATTTATGTTAGACTTGTTATTATTTGTATTGTGGGTTTTTTTTTTCCTTTTGCTTTTAGCTGTGGATGATGTAACTGAGTCTCACTGGAGATGCCGTTCCTTAATGCTTATTTTTATTTTTCTCCTTAAATTATTTAAGAACAAGTATGGGGTTCGCTCGCCAAACCTCTTTAGAAAAGACAGGGCCCCGACCACCTGTCCTTCTCTGAATCTTAGTCGTATGAGCGCCGTTTTACTTTTTAGTCCTTATTTATCGATATCACAAAGTCGAATTTGTCATATCACAAATTCCATATTTTGATATCACGAATTTCGTCAATATTTTGTGATATCAGAATATCGATTTTTTTTATATCACAAATTCGCATTTGTAATATCACATAATATGACGGACTTTGAGATATCAGAATAATCGAATTTGTAATATTACAAATTCTATTTTTTATATAAAAGGGGAATAGATAGTAAAATGGCTTGTACATGTTGATTTTTGATTTAACAAAATCCTTTATTTGAAAACATTCAATTTGGTCTTCATGTTATTTGAAACAGAGTTCATTTAAAAGTAAAAAAGACCCACCAATTAAAAGTAAAAAACAATTATCATATTACTGTTTGGTATTCAAATAGCAATTTTCTCAATGGGCTTTTAGAATTAAGAGTATATCCCCCTACCCCCTAACCGCATATCATGGTTCTACCTTGCTACCGTTGGATGTATAAGCAGTCCCCAGAGCCATCACTTCTTTTTGTTGTTTTTCATTTGCAGGTACGCCCCTTCCCATACGAAAAATCGAAAAAATAATTCTGGTGAGAGAGAGAAAGACTAGTCTTTCTGTCGGGGATTTACTTACATATCGAGCAATCCGATGACACATTTATTAAATTTGAACAGACTTCAAGCTCTTTAATTTTCGTTTTATTTTTACACACAGATACAAAATCGTATACTTATTTTGATGTCATACGTCTTTAAAACGGCTAAACATCTAATAAAATACAAAATCGAGCATCGACGGACCCCTAGCAAACCAAAGGCGGGGTCAAGTGTCCGAGAGGAGTAAGCAATCCTGTTTGGCTAGCCGCATACGCCGTCAATGTTTGCGCACGAAAATGAAAACAATATCTATATCTAAAAAGCATGCTCTGTTTTAGGGTATGTCTATATAGGAAGCTATGGCGACCATGTCAGAGAAAAAATTTAATACACTTTAAGTACCACTGATGAGATTTCACTATCCTAAACACGTGTCTGGTGCATTACATTTTTCGGAAATTTTCTTTAAGAATGCATAGAGTTTAAACGATTTCTGTATTATTCGTATTTTGAATTGAATACGTTCTAGAATGAGCAAAAAAGTGTATTCAAGTATTCGTTTTCATATTTAAAGAAAGGAGGGGCTACCCTTAAAGTTATTATCTGTTCGAATAATTGGTAAACGTCTGATTTATACTCAAAGTGAATATTATTTCTTCAATGAATCAATTTAGTCAGATTCAGTAATTTATCGCTTAATATAATTTTCAAATGCGCCGTAATGTTAGAAACTGATATTCAATTCCTTTCAGAATTTATTGCAAAACTCTATGAATCAATTTAGTCAGAGTCGTAAATTTATTGCTTAATACAATTTCCAAATGCGCCGTAATGTTAGAATCAGATATAAAATTCCTGTCAGAAGTTATTACAAAATTCTAGTTTATATTCAGTACTCACCATAAACACTTTAAAGGGTACTATTAATGTTTCATTTATATTTCTAAAGAGTACTAAATCACTAATAATTCAACTTATAACAATTGACTTTCAAGGCATATAAAGAGGCCTCTGGACAGATGCGACGCTGTCAGATTAAATTTTGGAAAATCTTATTTCCGAGTTTCAATGCGAGGAACAAAATCGGACCGTAATTACATATGAAAAAGATTCACGGCGTAATGGTCGCCTTCTACAATGAGAGAAACTATCTATTTCCCATTTCTAAATCGAAGCCAAGTATAATCTTTGATTGATAGAAATTAACATTAATTCTATAGTTTATAAAAGGTAACGGTTGAATTTTAACTTAAAACTCCATCCAAAAAAAAGAAACAATGCAGAACAGTCGCAAAAATGTTATCAATGTATACACCAACTTTATTTTCCCAAAACTGCACGATCGAGATTCACACACGAACACTTTTATGATTTTGATTTGTTAATAGTTACTATGGTGTATCAATGGAAAGAAAAAGTGGAGAACCTTATGTTCTTCTTTTTGGAAGAAAGTAAATGACCCTTATTTTCAGTTACTATGATGAATGAAATGTTAACATGTGCAACAATCGAGACCCTCTCCGCGTGATCACACCCATCTGTAATACCCCGCACTCGCACATATAAGTTAACTCATTACTAAAATATTTTTTATTTCTCAACATTTTCACGCCTCAATTCAGATAGATATTTTTTTCCTCTTTCTAATGATAAAATTCAGCATTTCTCGGAAAAAGACTTTTTCCTTCCATTTTGAAAAGAAGGGAGGAGATCTCCAACAAGACCCCTTTGCAGCATCAACAGTAAAACACCAAAACACCCGATGCAAAAACACAAAAGACGAGTACAGCATGAGACGGAAAAGAGACATACGACATGTAAACATCAAACACAAAAGACTACACATAAACCGACGAGACCAATGGGTAACCGGTGCCGACTTTGGACGGCCATCTGTCACGCAAGTAGCAAATGGTGTGGCCATCCTGGATTACGTGCGCACAACCCTCTCACTTCTCCAATTACCCAGAGGTCTCGAAGAACGTACAATTGTGGTGTAAAACAACCTCCTCACTGTAAGATGACATCACACAAACAAGACCGTGAAACGCAGAGGCCCCAGAGATACAGATGAATATGTAAATGGATATAAAAAAGAGGGCATGCGTAATACAGTCCGTGCTCTGCCGGCTGTAGCGAGCTCATGTATGTAATCACCCGAGGAGTCCGACTGACATTCAGAGAGGACAGGTGGTCGGGGCCCTGTCCTCTCTAAAGAGGTTTGGACAGGGCCATTCATGGAGTCCCGTCGTCACAGTCAGTCAGAGTGCAAGTCTCAAGGATGCGCTTGTACAAGACTGTAGATTGGTCAAGTACCAAGCCAAGTGTCCGTCTGGTGACATTAGGATCATATCCACGATATAAAAGGCGTTTGATGATTCTGACGCATTTTCGATGGTTATGCTGCCTACCTTTGATCCTTTTTATTTTGTTTATCATATCACCATAAAAGACAGGTTGTGTAATACCCATAGTAATGTACTCTGTTGCATGTATAGATCCGAATTTTAAAAGATTAAAAGAAGTTGACTGTAATTCTTGTAAAATTTCCAGAAAGTCTTAACTAGTTTATGAAAGCGGAAACCTTGACCTAAAAGTTTTTTGGTAATTTGTAAATTTCTACTGTGAAAATCCAAAATATCAGTACATGCTCTAGCGTACCGGATGAGTACGCTAGAGTTTGAGTTCCATTTAGGTCATTGTTTCTGTGTTCTCCGAAGGAGGGGATCTCCAGCAACCATCGTTTACAGCACCAACAGCAAATCCAAAACACCCAATGCAAAATCATAGAGCAGACATTCACAGAAGGAGGCACAAAAGGGAGAAGGAACACAACTCACACCATAGAAACAAGAAAGACAAAAGACTACGCATAAACCAACGAGACAAATGGGAATTTTGTGCCGACTTAGGTCGGCCATCACCAACGCAAGCAGCAGACGGTGTGGTTATCCGGATTACATGCACAAAACCCTCCCACCTTTCTGATTACCCAGAAGAACGCACAATTGTGGTGTAAAATAACCTTCTCAAGTAGCAAATCCAAAGTTATTCAATACAATCCAACCATTCTGCAAGAACCAAAAACGTTAAAGTAAGGTCACTTTCAAACCAAGCATTATATGCTTGTTAAAAAAAACAAGTATTGGTTTCTGTAAATATGGGTATTAAAACAATTATTTTCGATATCTTTAAATAGGAGAAAGACAGGTCTCAAAGTACGCACAATCGTGTCGTGAACTAACGTCCTCACTGTATGATGAATATACAAACAGACAGCATGACGCAGGGTCCCAAGAAACACACAGGTGGATATGTTAATGGTTATTAAAAGAAACAGAAGGTATACGAAATACAGTCTGTGCTCTGCCGGTTGTAGGGAGCTCATGCATGTGAACACCCGTGGAGTCCGACTAAGAAGGGTTGGTCAGGATCCTGTCTTCTCTAAAAAAAAGTTTGGAATTGGTCCATCATGAAGTCCTGTCGTCACAGTCTATGAGAGTGCAACTCTTACGAATGCGCTGGTACACGGCTGTAGATTGGTCCAGTACCAAGGCAAGCATGTCCGTCTGGTGACAGAAGGATCATATACATTGTACATGGTATAAAAGGCGTTTAAAGAGGGAGGCACTTTTTCTTTTCTTTTTTTTTTTCTTGCAAAACGATGTGGACGTTTATGCGTACAAATGTACGTCTGACTACGCCACTGTAACCCATGTGAATGTTTAGCAATTCTCATGTATAAAAATTTAACCCAAGAGTAACGACCACTGTTTTAAGTGGGGCATGCCCCAGTTAACTGACGAGGATAAAATTCCCGAAACGTGCATGTGTGGTCCATTCTGCAAATTGACCTGTTCTTAAATGATGCTTTTGAATATGAAGAAGTTTAACATCTGAACCACTTGGTGAGTGTAACTGCTGGTGGACCAGGAGTCCCCGAGGGCACATGTAGCCAAGTTCGATCTGTCTCTTCAACGCATTCTAAAATTCAAATTTCAAAAAATCTTGCTCGGTACATTCATGACAAACTAGTTTCTAAAACTGAAATTGAAATTTCTAAAGTTGAAATTTCTAAAACGTGGGTTCTGTAGCATCATATCCCATCCGTCCAGCTACGTTTTTCGGTACATTCAGGACAAACTAGTTTCCACATCCTTTGGCAATATTACAGTTTAGATTGAGTATCACGTACGAGGGTTAAGTATCCGAAACGTGCATGTCTGGTCCATGCTGCAATGTGAACTGTTCTTAGATCCCCTCCTCTGTTCTTAAATGATGCTTTGAATATGAAGACGTTTTACATAACTTCCATCGGGGGGGGGGAGGTAGCAGATATTGACAAATCAAAGTATTCCCTTGTTTAATACATCTACCTATGATCAAAGTCAGGGGTAAAAGGTCAGAGTTACAGTAGCATCGTTAAAATCATAGAAATCACAGCAGTCAATAGACCTCCAACAAATGATTCCAATAGGAATAGGGTGAACCCTTTAGATTTTCGAGGTCAAGGGTCAAAATTTAAGGTCATTATGAGCCTGAACTTATGATCTTTACTGACTGCATTGCATTCCCACTCTATTCCCTTTTGACTTGTGTTTTAGATTTCCGAGGTCAAGGGAGAAAAGTAAAGGTAGGGGTTTATAGTCTCGTTCGCTTTAGCCTCCCGCGACTTCCACAATTACCTCCCTGGCGAGACCTGTACAATCCAGTGCATTCTCAACTCCCTTGGGAGTATACAAGCAGAGCTGTCGTTCAGGCGCTAATGCTTTTCATTCACATTACAAGCTCGTCTCATGTGCCAGGTACCCGGTTTACTCCTGGGTAGGGAGAGTGCAACGTAGTGTAAAGTAATTGCCCAAGGTTACAATGGTTTGCAATGTCCGGCGACGGCGAGATTCGAACCCACGACCCATGGATTCGAAGTCCACCGCGCTAACCACGTCGCTACCAGCATTACCAGAAGGTGTGGTTATCCTGGATTACGTGCGCACAACCCTCCCACTTTTCCAATTTCCCGAAAGTCTCGAAGAACGCGCAATTATGGTGTAAAACAACCTACTCACTGTTAAATGGCCACAAACAAGACCGCAAACGCAGAGGTCCAAGCAACACAGATGAATATGTAAATAGATATAAAAAGAGAACGTGCGTAAAACAGTCCGTGCTCTGCCGGCTGTAGCGAGCTCATATATGTTATCACCCGAGGAATCCGACTGACATTCAGAGAGGACAAGTGGTCGGGGCCCTGTCTTCTCTAAAGAGGTTTGGACAGGGCCCGTCATGGAGTCCGTCGTCACGGTCAGTCAGAGTGCAAATCATAAGAATGCGCTGGTACAAGACTGTAGATTGGTCAAGTACCAAGCTTAGTGTCCGTCTGGTGACATTAGGATTATATCCACGGTTTGATGATTCTAAAGCATTTTCGATAGTTATGCTGTCTACTTTTTTTATCCTTTTTATTTTGTTAATTATGTCACCATCAAATGCAGGTTGTGAAATACCTAAAGAAATATACTCTCTTGGTTGTATGGGTCCGAATTTCAAAAGAAGTTGATCATAATTTTTGAAGATTTCCAGAAAGTCTTTACTTGTTTGTGAAGGCGAAAACCTTGACCTAAAAGTTTCTTTGTAAATAGTAAATTTGAACTATGAAAATCCAAAACATCAGTACATACTCTAACATACCGGATGAGCTGTAAAATGTAGATACTGTATGACGGTAATCTAGGGACATCACCGTCAAGCCAGGGGAAATTTACTTTGTTGAATCCAAAATCAAATCGTTTGTCAGACACACTTGTATGAATTTCTCCATTGACAATTTTGATATTAAGGTCCAAAAATGGTGTTTCTGTGTCTAACGTTTGCCTTGTTTAGAGTCAATTCTGGTGGATAAATAACATCTTTATACTTTTCTAAAACAGGATTATCGAAAGTAAGAATATCATCCAGGTACCTAGAAGTACCAATAAAACATTTCACATCATAATGTTTTCTTTGCTTTTGAATATTTTCAATAACTTCTTTTTTATATGTGTATAAAAATAAATATGCAACAAGAGGCGCACAATTTGTACCTAAAGCAATCCCTACAACCTACTGGTAGAGATTCTCACTTCATCTTACATCAATGTTGTCCAGGAGGAAGGACAAGGCACTACACAGGTCGCTACATGTCCATTATTCGTATGATTTGTCAAATGATAATAGTGCTGTTTGCTGTCTTGACATACTTACTTTGCAAATCCTGAAGTCTTGATGTATACAATTTAGTCGATCTTGCTTCCGAATAAAGATGAGGATTTTTAAATTGCCAATTCGGATATGTAAAATGTCCTTGAGAGAAAGTTTCTAACTTACATCATTTTCGTATATAAACTTCTTGGAAGGTAATAAACTATGCTTCTATACTTTGGCCCTTTCTTTGGAAGACTACGTGTCTAGAATGATTGGCAGTTCTTCAGTGATTATATGACTAGCTGATTCGCAAAGATAAGCAGAGCTAGCGTATTCTCATGAAGTAGGACATGATTCATTTACGTTGACATCAGAACCAAATAGACAAAGAGACCCGAGGGCACATGTAGCCAAGTTCGATCATTTTCGGTTGGTCGTTTCTTAAAACGCATTTGAAAATTTCTGTTTACAAACTTTTCTCAAATTTTTAAAACTGGGTCCTGAAGCATCATATCCCAGCCATTTCGCTACGTCTTTCGGTATATTTAGGACATAATTTTCACTGATTTTTGTAATATAACATTGTTGAGATTGAGGATCACTGACGAGGGTTAAATACCCAAAACGTGCATGTATGGTCCATGCTGTAAATTTATCTGCTCTGAAATAATGCTAATGAATTTGAAGACGTTAAACATTTGAACCACTTGGTGAGTGTCACAGCTGGTGGACCAAGGGTCCTCGACGGTACATGTAGCCAAGTTCGACCAATTTTGGTTGGTCGTTTCTTCAATCGAATTTGAAAAAAAATTCTGTGTACAATATTTTTTCAAATTTCTAAAACCCGGATCCAGTAGCATCATATCCCAGCCATTTCGCTACGTCTTTCGGTATATTTAGGACATAATTTTCACTGATTTTAGTAATATAACATTGTTGAGATTGAGGATCACTGACGAGGGTTAAATACCCAAAACGTGCATGTATGGTCTATGCTTTATATTTATCTGCTCTGAAATAATGCTAATGAATTTGAAGACGTTAAACATTATGTTGCAAAACGTCGCTCACAGAATATTATATTTTCATTTTAAATGTTAAACCTCTTGAAATTCAATGCATTATTTAAAAAATAAAACAGATAAATTTGCAGCATGGACAGAATGCACATTTCATGTACTTAACGCTCAACAGCGATCCTCAATCTAAACATTGTAATATGGCCAAAATTGTGTGAAAGATAGCCAACAGGGGATGCTTACTCCTCCCGGGCACCTGGTCCCACCTCTGGCTTGCTAGGGGTCCGTCGATGTTTAATTTTGTGCTCTATTGTGAGTGTTGTTGGGATTATCGTCAGGATCTTCTTTAACTCATTTGTTATGTCCAGAAATGTTCCGAAAACGTAGTAGGATTGGTGGGATATTATGCTACAGGACCCTCGTCTTAGAAATTTCAAGAGATTTTGATAACAGAAATTTTCGATTGCCTTGAATAATGTCGAAGCACAATATAAATGTAAACAATACATAGACAAGGACATTTTTGTATATAACACAAAACAGAGATAAGTATATGTCGGCCGATCCTTGGTCCTAGTGAGGCTCGAACCAGCAACCTTTCGGTCACTGACCTGACGCCTTTACCACTGGACCACGCCGCCGACTTTGTGTTTAAATGCTTACCTATAAACATTCCTCAACCCACGTTACTTCCTACTGGATTGTCTGACCCCGCCTTCTTTACTTCTTTACAACATATCCCGGGTAGATTGTCTAGATTCTCACAAGCATCTATCTGTAGTTTATTTTTCTTCCGGAGCTGTGCCGTCGGTTATCATTAAAAAGTCTAATTTCTACGAAATATTATCTCAGACTAATAATGTTTCATATTGAAAACTCTACATCATCAAATAACAGCAATATATTTTTGTCCATTCAATTCAAACTAATACATTCTTAGATTAAAGACCGAAAATATTTATCTCCAAAGCTAATGCTAGATCAATGAAAGTAGTATCAATTTAGACTGAATCATTAATTTATCGCTTAATATATATAAAAGGCGCCGTGATTTATTTCTCAATAAGACGGTTTTATGAATGGTTATTTGATATTATATATATACAATAAACAATTCAATGAACCCCTAATGACAGGATCGCATAAATTTGATTCTGAACAGAAACAATTTTAAAAGAATAATTTATATTCAGTACGTAAGATAAACACTAGAGGGAACCCAATTGGTTAATTGATTTATCTTTGAAGTGTGGAAATAACTCCAAAAAGAATAGCCCACTAACATAATGCCATCTCGACATTCAAGGAATATTAATAAACAAAATAGAACGCAATGATGGCAGACATGAGCTGTCACTTGCTCTGTCGTCAATGTCAGTACTGCAACTGAAATCAATCATGGATGAAGCAAAGGTTGCTTTCTTAAGAAAAACTGACTGATTCAGAGTTTATTTGAAGTAAGCGAATGAAACGTAAACTCATAGCCATTTTCTAGTGGTTTCTACCCCCTAAAGAGGGGATAATATGTTAGCTATACAGTTCTCACGCACTGGAGTTTGCCGTCTTCTATCTTGTTTACCACCCATCTGTCTGTTTACAACTTATCGTAGTCAGGGGCGAAGTTGGAAAAAACTGCAACCTTGGCTTGTGTGAACATCTTCATTATACTTTTTTATTGACAGTAAACATTATATCAATTTTTAGACATTCTATGATCCCGTAGTTGATATGTTCTCTGTCGTCAAATATTACCACATTGTCCTCGTTGTAGGCGTAGGCAAAGTTTGATGTTGAGCTGTTGGTGGCATACATAGCTCCCTTTCCAGTCATACACTTTGCCATGATGCTCTTCCCTTGGTCTACCACATTGGCATATATCCACAGCACCGGCATCTCGTCTTGATGGAGTATTTGGTCGGACCTACTGTTGCCATGGTCGCAGTTCGAGCTCCTCATTGGTCCAACATTGCCTAGCGTCCTGCTTCTCTACCCGGAACTGAGTCCACATATCTCGGAATTGCCTTTGCTGGGAAGACGACATGGAGCAGTACGGATTGGATGTTGGGACCAATTTGGAGCTCTTCTGTTCATAAATGTTGACCTTGACTAGCAATTTTAAACGTCTTCAAATTCAATAGCATCATTTAAGACCTGATAAATTTACAGCATGGACCAGTGTACTAAACCCTCGTCAGTGATCCTCAGTCTAAACAATGTAAAATGGCCAAAAAGTATGAAAATTGTTATGTTATTGTTACATTGTTTAGATTTAGGATCACTTATGAGGGTTAAGTACCCAAAACGTGCATGTCTGGTCCACGTTGCCAATGTATCTGTTCTTAAATGATGCTATTTAATTTGAAGACGTTTACATTTATACCACTTGGTGAGTGTCACTGCTGGTGGACCAGGAGTCCCCGAGGGCACATGTAGCCAAGTTCGATCAATTTCGGTTGATCGTTTCTTCAACGCATTCTAAATTTCTGTTATCAAAATTTCTTGAAATTTCTAAAAAGTGGGTCCTGTAGCATCATATCCCACCCATCCTGCTACGTCTTTCGGTACACTCTTTCGACATAGTAACTTTAATACTTTTTTGGCATATTACATTGTTTAGATTTAGGATCACTGATGAGGGTTAAGTACCCGAAACGTGCATGTCTGGTCCACGTTGCCAATTTATCTGTTCTTAAATGATGCTATTCAATTTGAAGACGTTTACACTCGCCAAGTAGTTCAAATGTTTAACGTCTTCAAATTCAATAGCATCATTTTAGACCTGATGAATTTACAGCATGGACCAGACATGCACGTTTCGGGTACATAACCCTCGTAAAGCTTTCCAATCCTTATAAAAAATGGAAACATAAGTTCCTAGGATCCTCTTTGGTTGCGTAACGTACATACCCCTTAACATTTTGGCATCTCTGGATGTCCCCCACTCTATATTTGGACCCTTCCATTTCAGCCTAATTCCTTGAATGGCATCTCTGTTTTGGTCTGGATTACGGCATGGGTATGGCCTGACTCGTTAAATCCGCTTCTCCGCTCATAACCCGCAGCTAATGGTCTTATCCACGTCTCTACACCTTTATTCTGGAAGCACCGTTGGAGTTCGTACTTGCAAGCTAATTGCGGTTAGAATCTTGACCTGTAGCCCTTACAAGGGCTATCCTCCTCGCTAACTTGTTTTATCGCCTCTGTATATCATCCTCGACCTCTGCTCCGGACTGCTTGACCGCTGATTTGCCAGTCTTAATCTCCATGCTTGACAAGATGGCCGATGCCTCTGCAGATTGTCGCCTCTCATCGTTTTGTTACAGATGTCACAGATAAGCTGCAACCGGGAACTCATTTGGCCTCAGCTTGTTATATAAGTGAGGCCGCTGAGTCCAAATGACGTCACAATCCTTAACGTCAACCAGCTCGTGTATAGAAAATTTAACATTGGCGTGACGGAGTACGTCGGGGTCAGTCGGGGTTTCGTCGTGTATATGTCGTCATTGGTTGGCGCTATGTCGTGGCACAAACTCCAGACCGTTTTATTGACATTACACTACTCTCCGCCACAGCTTAACGCAATGTTTACCGATAACAAACATTTCCATCGCGTCATGTGCCTAATTCACGCGATAACTTCGGAGAACAAACGCTACACGTAATTAGTTCTAACTACTTGTACCTTGACACAGATTGAATTGAACCATAATCGCGACCCCTACCAATGTTTTAAATACATGTTTTTTCTTGTTTGAAATTTCAGATACAGATAAGTTTGTAAGTATAGATTTCCAGGTGGTGAATGTAATCCTAGTTCCTCTCTCAAACATTTGAAATAGTATGACTTGTAAACGAAAGTAAAATTGTTTGCATCTTTGTTAGCAGGAACAATGATGTATTTTTTATGGAGGTCAGACAGTTCTTTGGCAACAACAAGGTCATGAAAGATTAATAAGTGATTATATTTTTCATATCATGGTACAAAAGGTGTAAAATGGAACTTTGCCTTATCATTTCTTTCATTATGAAACATCCGTCTCTCCTTAAATGCCAATAGCAAAACAAATTAAAATTTTAATCAGAATAATCATTTATGTGATTCGAATCTTAAGATTTTAATGAAGAAAGATTTTGTTCAAACACAATCACTTACAATGAAAACGGCAAAATTATAGTCAACTATACACCCAGACAAAAGTTAAGCAACATCAGCGATAGTGACACGCTCTTGTTTTCTTAACAATGGAAAATCAAAATTGCGCAGTTAATATATTCCTTCTCGCGCTTTATTGATGAAATTATATGCATAGTATCGGTATCTTTGTTTTAAGAAAAGAAACTGAAATAAAAAAAACAAAATATTGCGTATTTAGATCGACTGCTTTTATGTAGATTTTGATATCAAAATAAGTTTCACGGAAAATGTCAATATTTTCATCAAATGTTAATGAAATGACAAACTATAGATAATGCAGTTGGACCAATAACTGCTCTCGTCTAAAATCTTCAAAAAAGTCAGTATTTTGTATACCCGCCTCTTTTCCGGTAGAGTTCCGCAACACGCCTTCTCTTACCAGCTACCAGACGTCTCAAAATATGCATCTGAGTATTGTTCCATTCCTGCACGAGAACTGTACGCAATTCAGCCAAGTCACGACACGGTGGAACGCTCTGATTGATTTTTCGACAAATAATATCCAATACATGTTCAATTGGGTTCATATCCGGCGAGAGTGCGGGACACCGTCCTGTCAATAGCTTCCCTCTGAAGATAATCGCTAACTATCCTCGCTCGATGTGGTGTAGTGTTGTCATCCATGAAAATGGGCCTCGATGCAAGTGTATGATTTTCAAAATGAGGCACTACAAGCGTTCTTAGGATGTTATCGTGGTATTTCACAGCGTTCAATGTGCCATCCAAGACAAACATATCAAGCTTACAGTCATTAGAAAAACACCCCGATACAGTAACCGATCCCCCTCCAAAAGATGTTGTCTCCGCAATAATACGTTCGTCGAATGACGTGTTTCGCTGTGTCCAGACACGTGTACGGCCATCCATTTGACGCAACAAGAACCTGCTCTCATCAGACTATTGAATTCCTGGCCAATTGAAAACGTGCTTGTCTATGCCTTGCGGTCAGTTTTGGCCATCGAATCGGTCGCCCAGATCGCAAATTGGCCTGATTCAAACGACGGCATTCACTTCGCAAACTCATTCTGCGTTTTATGGCCCAAGAGTCCCGCAAAGCCCTTGAGGTACTAAATGGCATAGAATAGGTGCCTATCTTCACGAGGTGTTGTAATTCTGGGTCTTCCTGTGCGCTTCCGCTCCTCGACGCTTCCGCTATCTCTAATTCGCTTTGAAATACGGCTTATAATAGCGTAATTTACACTATATTGCCCTGCAATACTGCGTAAACACGATACCTACTGCCTGCCTTTTCTCAGAATTCGAAAGGTTTGACAAGGCGTCATTATCGAAATAACAAGATGATCTGAATATTTGGTCTCTGAAGGGAAAAGATACTTAGCTTCTGACTTCAACTTCACTTACAGATACATAGACGATGTGTTGTCCATCAGTGTTCCAAAATTCGCGGATTACCTCAGCAGTATCTATCCTTCGGAGCTTGAAGTCAAAGAAACTACAGAGACAAATAATTCGGCATCCTATTTTGACATTATGTTTCCTACGACACTCATGGTTACATGAACACCTCACTCTATGACAAACGTGACGACTTCAATTGCAGAATTTCAAACTTTCCCATTCTGAGTAGCAACATCCCTTCATCGCCTGCTTATGGCGTGTTCATATCTCAGTTGATATGCTATGCCAGAGCAAGTACCAAATATATGGATTATGTTCTGAGAGCTAGGCGTCTTTCAGATAAGCTTCTCAGTCAGGAATATGTTTGTGACCGACTAACATCGTCACTGAGGATGTTCTACGGTCGATATGGGGATCTCGTCAAACACTAAAATGACCCACTCTCCAGAATGGTGGATGATATTCTGCCATAGACCAATTGAACCATCCAACCAAAGATTGTACTTTATGTCTTCCGTAATGGCGTTAACCGGATGTGACAGTTCTACCGAATAGAAGCAACGGGTGTCGCATGCATGCAGGGGATGCTTACTCGTCCTGGGCGCCTGGTCTCATTCCCATATCGGAAGTTCACTTCTTTTCATATGGTGGAGGTTTTTGTTAGTTTGCTTCGGTTCCTGTTTTATCCTGATTCTGTATGCCTTCGGTTTCTGATTTTCTGAATTATCGATTTTGTGCCGTATACAGGGATATGGTCATTCACCATATTTGTCATTGAAGTGGACAGTATTGCGAAACTCTATGGGCAGTTAATATACATGTGCATGATTTTTAACCGTACTTACCTATACTGCAGATGAATATTGTAATTGAGGAGGTTGTTTTACACCACAATTGTACGTTCTTCGAGACCTCTGGGTAATTGGAGAAGTGAGAGGGTTGTGCGCACGTAATCCAGGATAACCACACCGTTTGCTACTTGCGTGACAGATGGCCGTCCAAAGTCGGCACCGGTTGCCCATTGGTCTCGTAGGTTTATGTGTAGTCTTTTGTGTTTGATGTTTACATGTCGTGTGTCTCTTTTCCGTCTCGTGCTGTACTCGTCTTTTGTGTTTTTGCATCGGGTGTTTTGGTGTTTTACTATTGATGCTGCAACGGGGTCTTGTTGGAGATCTCCTCCCTTCTTTTTAAAACAGTAGAGTGTTCGATAAGATAACGAAAAAATGAAACATGCATTGGTAAATAAAACTGTTTGTAATAATTCTGAAAACTACAATGATATATAGGTGTTGCTTAACTTTCGTATAGAAAAGGACACGCGTAAGCCTGACAAAGACTGTCATAGATATGTTGCCATATTTAGATACTTTATGTATGACTCTAGTATGAATTGGGAATCTGTTCAGATTATATTGTTTGACAGTGATATTTATTATAGATATAACACATGAATTTGAAATATAATTTTCATTGTTACCGGTAAGTGGATGACCGTAACGAATTACGGTTTTCTCAATATGTCAGCTTTTTAAAAAAGCAACGAAAGATCTATTGATTTTTATCATTTTCATATATTTTTGCATGATAAAATGGTACAAATCGCGTTTATCCAGTTTCCGAAATGAGTTGAGCGGAAATTAGTAACAGGTCCTTTCATTCGTAAGAATATTATAAAATCGTAAGGATCATGACAATGAACACGTAATTGTTAAAATGTGATAGATAAGAAAGTGTCCACATCTGAGTTTGACATGGGCAAATGGAAAATGCCATGGGAAAATTAGCATGGGGAAATGCATTGAGTATTAAAGAAATGCACGTCTAATACTATTTCACCGATAAATATCGAAATTAAAGCACTATCCCTCCAATGCTATTTTGAACATGGATTTTATTTGGATATGCTATTATATCGACCCTACATGAACTTTAGAGCCGCTCACTCTCTGTAATGTAAATGTACAAATCTAAATTCAAGAAAATTAAAGAGGACGCTACTGGAATAATTTTTGATGGCTCCACTGGAAGCTTCACTGATGAGAATTTAATATTCGGAACATGTGTCTGGTGCATGGAAATTGGTTTGGAATTTTCTTCAAGAAGGTATAGAGTTGGAACCCTTCGACATTACTAATGCTGTAAGGGGTCTACGTAGGCCGATTTAGTTCCCTCGGAGTCAGAGAACATGCAGGACAGAGATGATTAATTACCGACGCCCTCAACGGGATTCGAACCTAGGCTGTCCAGATTGGATGTCTGGCTGGATGTCTGGTGTTCATCTTGCTGAGCTATGATACCCCTTTCTCTCTCGAACGTCCTATTCTAAGATTGTACGTCGTATATTTTAGAAAACGAATGTCGAATCTTGAATTTGTGTCGAGGCAAAATTAGCCTCCTACTCACATGAGAAAGGTCTTGCAAGAATCGTCCTAATAGACTTATCATACTTATACAGTCGGGAAGTAGAAAGGAGTATAAATCAGAGGAACATATGAAGTTCACAGTTAGTGTCCGATGCCGGTTATGATCTTTAGATTTTCTAAGATTTGTTTTAGGGAACCGGTTAGATATAATTAATGATTGCACGTTAATCAGAAATAATTCCTTCTAAACAATTATCAAATTCACATTGTCATATCATATGCCATGTCTTAATATCACACCATTATCTCTGTCCTCTTTGTTTCGAAGGATAATCGGCTAATTCGTACCTTTAGTAGTATAGATTAATAGATCCCCAAAAGACAATACAGGACAACAGTCAAAGCAACTTCAACAAACTGTGTGGAACAAAAATATACAACAAGAGGAGCACGGAACGGGACAACAGTCAAAGCAACTTCAACAAACTACAGGTGAAAACAATATACAACAAGAGGAGCACGGAACGGGACAACAGTCAAAGCAACTTCAACAAACTACAGGTGACAACAATATACAACAAGAGGAGTACGGAAAGGGACAACAGTCAAAACAACTTCAACGAACAACAGGTTACAACAGTATAAAACACAAGGAGAACAGAACAAACAATAGACAAATCGAATTGTAGGGGACATATATATACAACTGAAGGAGCACAGATTGAAAGCAACTTCAACGAACTGTTACAACAATATACAACAAGAAAAGCATGGAACAGAACAACAAACAACAGTCAAAATAACTTGAACTAACTGATACAACAATATACAACAAGAAAAGCATGGAACGGAACAACAAACAACTGTCAAAACAACTTCAACGAACTGTTATAACAAAATACAACAAGAAAAGCATGGAACGGAACAATGAACAACTGTCAAAACAACTTGAACTAACTGATACAACAATATACAACAAGAAAAGCTTGGAACGGAACAACAAACAACAGTCAAAACAACTTCAACGAACTGTTACAACAATATACAACAAGAAAAGCTTGGAACGGAACAACAAACAACAGTCAAAACAACTTCAACGAACTGTTGCAACAATATACAACAAGAAAAGCTTGGAACGGAACAACAAACAACAGTCAAAACAACTTCAACGAACTGTTGCAACAATATACAACAAGAAAAGCATGGAACGGAACAACAAACAACAGTCAAAACAACTTCAACGAACTGTTATTACAAAATACAACAAGAAAAGCATGGAACGGAACAATGAGCAACTGTCAAAACAACTTGAACTAACTGTTACAACAATATACAACAAGAAGAGCTTGGAACGGAACAACAAACAACAGTCAAAACAACTTCAACGAACTGTTACAACAATATACAACAAGAAAAGCTTGGAACGGAACAACAAACAACAGTCAAAACAACTTCAACGAACTGTTGCAACAATATACAACAAGAAAAGCATGGAACGGAACAACAAACAACAGTCAAAACAACTTTAACGAACTGTTGCAACAATATACAACAAGAAAAGCATGGAACGGAACAACAAACAACAGTCAAAACAACTTTAACGAACTGTTGCAACAATATACAACAAGAAAAGCATGGAACGGAACAACAAACAACAGTCAAAACAACTTTAACGAACTGTTGCAACAATATACAACAAGAAAAGCTTGGAACGGAACAACAAACAACAGTCAAAACAACTTCAACGAACTGTTGCAACAATATACAACAAGACAAGCATGGAACGGAACAACAAACAACAGTCAAAACAACTTCAACGAACTGTTACAACAATATACAACAAGAAAAGCTTGGAACGGAACAACAAACAACAATCAAAACAACTTCAACGAACTGTTGCAACAATATACAACAAGAAAAGCATGGAACGGAACAACAAACAACAGTCAAAACAACTTTAACGAACTGTTTTAACAAAATACAACAAGAAAAGCATGGAACGGAACAACAAACAACAGTCAAAACAACTTTAACGAACTGTTGCAACAATATACAACAAGAAAAGCATGGAAAGGAACAACAAACAACAGTCAAAACAACTTCAACGAACTGTTACAACAATATACAACAAGAAAAGCATGGAACGGAACAACAAACAACTGTCAAAACAACTTCAACGAACTGCAGGGGACAAAGATATACATCAACAGGAGCAAGGCACGGAACAACAGACAAAACAACTTCAAAAAATGTAGGGGACAGAGATTTACAACGAGAGGAGCACGAAACAAACGTGTCATTTGAATGAAGAGACTTTAAAGATGTTTTTAAATCTTCATTGAACTATCATATGCAATATTGAGGAACTGAGAATATTTTCCTCAAAAACACCACTTTTGCAATGGAAATTTCCATGAGACAATTTCTTATCTGAAAGAGCACAAAGAAATGCTACAAAGTAAGGCCGGTTTTGGAGGATCAAGGGCGGGGGTGATCCCAACCCAGTGATACATCCCAGACTACAGGGAGATACCCTATATATTAAAGGAAGCTTTCATTTTAAAAAATTGCAGGGAAATTATGTTAAAATTATATTTGTGATTTGCAGGCTACATGAAAATACTGAAAGACCATGATACGAGAAATTTTAAATGATCTGTGACTTTGGTACCCAAAGTAAAACTTCATAAAATCAAGTTTTATACAAAGTTCCTTACCTGTTTTATTGTATATTAACACAGAAATCTAAAATTAAAATCAAATGAGTGCATTTTAGCACATTTTGTATTTTCGTTCTCTGGAAAATTCGGGTCTTCAATCATCAGATCTTGCATATATGGACAAGACATGCACGTTTCGGGTACCTAACCCTCGTCAGTGATTCTGACTCCAAACAATGAAATATATCCAAAGTCTGTGAAACTTTTGTCCAAAAATGCCGAAAAACGTAGCAATATATGCAAGATCTGATAAATGAAGACCTAACTATTCAGAATTTTCCAGAGGATAAAAAGAACAGAAATTTTCAAATACGTCTGAAGAAAAGATTAGTGATATATCTGACCATTTTGTTGTTAATTTCAAATTTCTGGAAAAAATCACTCATGCTAATGGATCACTAATGACTCACCTTTTAGTGATACACAAGAGATCAGATAAAGTAGTGATAAACTCTTCAAAACTTCGTTAATTTCGCTGATGTCCGAACATACGAAAGGAAACTAGAATCGTACTGTGCCTTTACTTAAAGTGGTCCATTAAGACTTTTGACTTTTTGATTACACAGATAATTTTTGACAAAGTCCCATTAGTAATAAACAGCCATACCCGCCTTATTTTTTTTCCAAAAGTGTTGATCTTTATTTCGCATATGTATATGAACAGATAAAGTAGTCCATTTATTTTGACTGAATAGATATTTTTCACAAAAACCTATTAGTAATTAACATGCATAGTCATCTACTATAGATATAGATGTAAAAGATATGGTGGTCAATTTTGACATTGCTCTTTTGATTGAATTGATATTTTTCACAAAAACCTATCAGTAGTTAACTTGCAAACTCATATATTGTAGATGAATACACCCAAACAAAAGTTAAGCAACACCCCAATATTTCGGAGTCCCTATACTTTAAACGTTTTAAAACTTTTCGTAAAATATATCAGTTACCAATTCTTTTGTAGATAACTTCACACCTTTAACACTCAAATGATATCGAAATTGAAACATTTGGCTTGGATAGAGCCTCAAATGAAAAGAAGGTATTTTTGAGGGAAAATAATGCATTTGTTGTTCATATTTGCTCTATATTTCATGTTTACCGATGTTAATGATGATTTTCAGCCAAATTATGCCGCAATTTTGCCGAACAGGATGCACATCCGGCTTTTAACTTTGACATAAAAAGAGAAATATTACGATTCGACGGATTCATCTCTTAACCGGATGTGACATTTTGGCAGGTGGTTGTCCTTCATGAAGATTGATATTTGTCGAACTAGTGTTGAATAAATAAATGAGGGAAATACAGAAAAAGCATCCAAAAGATAGTTATTGAAATACAACACCAAAATATCTTATTCATGGTCTTAATGTTTGTCTGATGATAAATTTAGCCTCAAATGAAAAGGAGGTATTTTTGAGGCAAAATAATGTTGAATAAAGTTTGAAGAGAAGTATTAGAAACTTAAGGTAACCACATTAGGCTCAAGATTCACAAATCTTGTACGGTTTTCTCTCAAAAAATTAGCATCAAATTCTATCAGTCGACTTCCGGTTGAGGTATATTCCAACTAGCCTCTTTCAATTGCTCTTGTTAATAGATTACCAACAATTCACGTTAAAGACATTTGTTGTTCATATAAATACTCTATATTTCATATTTACCAACGTTAATGATGACTTTCAGCCAAATTATGCCGCAATTTGGTCGAACGGGATGCACATCCGGCTTTTAACTTTGACATAAACAGAGAAATATTACGATTCGACAGATTCATCTCTTAACCGGAAGTGACATTTTGGCAGGTGTGTCGAACTAGTGTTGAATGAATAAATGAGATAAATAGTGACCACAAAGGTGTTATCTTAAAGAAAATACAATTCCACATTATCTCAGCATTCTTAATACATATTCAGTTTTGAATTTCATCAGATTAACAATTAAATTCATTGCAACCATACTGAACAGCGAATTTTACGAGATAAATCAACTCCATGAACTTATTGTCTAACTTGGATTGTTTAAAATTATACCCGTCCCCATTTCGATCCCGATTTAAAATTAGTTAGCATTAATACAATTATGTTAAATAAAGTAATATTGTCTTCGCCAAAGGTCAGATCTATATCGTGATACATAATTGTCCCCCGCTTTCGCGAAAGCGCGAGGGGTTTGATAGTAAGTGTTTTGAATATTAGATATTTTTCATGTTCGCGGACTTCACACTTCGGACACCGGACTCGGGAGGGACTATGTCAAAAAAGTAAATTGTTGATGTTATCCCAATGAACCTAAATACTTTTTGTGGGAATTTCTGTATTAACTAGAGTTAATATACAAATTTAAAGCTCTCAATTGTAATTTCGTCTATTCTGCGTTCAGATTTACCTTTTTTAATTACACTTGATTACTTTTATATGACCCCTAAAGTGCGAAGTCCGGAGTGCGATGTCCGAGGTACGTCAACTTGAAAAATGTCCAATATGTTTCCCTGACATGGTCGCCATAGCACTATGTATACAGACATAACCTCAGACAGTGCATGCATTTTATATATTGTTTTCATTTTTGTTCATGAACATCGACGGCAGGTGCTAGTAGCCAACAGGGGATGCTTACTCCTCCCGGGCACCTGGTCCCACATCTAGCTCGCTAGGGGTCCATCGATGCTCAATTTGGTGCTCTATCATGAGTGATGTTGAGATTATCGTCAGGATCTTCTTTAACTCATTTGAGTCACATTTATGTCCTTTGCCGAGTGGAGCTCGTATAAAAGTTTCCCTGCGAGGGGTTTGACAGTAAGTGTTTTGAATATGTTTCCCTGACGTGGTCACCATAGCACTTTGTATATAGACATAACCTCAGATAGCGCATGCATTTATGTATTGTTTTCATTTTCATGCATGAACATCGACGGTAGGTGCGGCTAGCCAACAGGGGATGCTTACTCCCTCCCGGACACCTTGTCCCACCTCTAGCTCGCTAGGGGTCCGTCGATGCTTAATTTGATGCGTCCGTCCGTCAGTCACTAAAAAACTTCAACCTTGTGCATAACCTTTAAATGGTAAGCGATAGGGCTTTGATGTTATAAATGTGTATTCCTTGTGCCAAGATCTTTCCATTGATACCAGACTTTTTGACCTCTTGAACTTGGACGTTGACTTCGTATTCAAAACTTTTAACTTGACCATGGGTTTTGAATGGAAAGTGATAGGGCTTTCGTATTACAGACGTAGTATTTCTTGAGGAGGTTGTTTTACACCATAATTGTGCGTTCTTCGAGACCTCTGGGAAATCGGAATAGTGGGAGGGTTGTGCGCATGTAATCCAGGATAACCACACCGTCTGCTATTTACGTGGCATATGGCCGTCCTAAGTCGGCACCGGTTGCCCATTAGTCTCGTTGGTTTATGTGTTGTCTTTTATGTTTCATGTTTCTATGTTGTGAGTTGGTGTTCCTTGTCCCTTTTGCGTCTCTTTCTGTGGGTATCTGTTCTGTGTTTTTTGCATGGGTGTTTTGGGATTTTGCTGTGGGTGCTGCAACCTAGTGTTGTTGGAGATCCCCTCCTTTCTTGTAACAAGACCTTTCCGTGGATACCAGAAATTTTGACCTTGTGACCTTGATCTTGACTTTGACCTACTTATTAAAACTTTGACCTTGACCATAACTTTTGAATGAAAAATGATAGGGCTTTCATATTTCACATGTCTATTCCTTGTGACAACACCTTACCATGCATACCTGAATTTTTTACCTTGTGACCTTGATCTTTTAGTTCGACCTACTTATCAAAAAACTTTAACCTTGTCGCTAACATTTAAATGGAAAATTAAAGGGCTTTGCTATTTCACATGTGTATTCCTTGTGAAAAGATCTTTCCATGGATACCAAAATTTTTGACCTTGTGACCTTGGCCTTGGAGTTTGACTGTATTTTTCAAAAAAATTAACCTTGACCATAACTTTAGAACGGAAAGTGATAGGGCTTTCACATCTCACATGTGTATTTTCTTGTGGCAAGACCTTTCTGACCTTGTGACTTCGTCCTTGGAGGCTGAAAACTTCAACCTCGACCATAAGTTTTGGATGGTAATTTAAATAATAGGACTTTAATATTTCACATGTCCCATATTTATAAAAAAAATCATTTAAATCTAAAAACAATTTCGCTGTTGCTTAAAGTAGAAGGGAAAAATGCTTTTTTATTTTTCATGTTTTCAATCACATTCAATATTTTGAATCAAAAACTATTTTTATTTTTAAAGTAATCGATCAGATTCAGCATAAAGAAGATGGGAAAGGGCTCAGCTATTTCACATCGACCTCGTTGATCTTCGCAACTATCCGTGATCGACGTCATATTAACCGAAGACAAAAGTTTAAAACAAACAAGCATGCAGTTGATTAATTACTCCTTAAAGATTACTTAAAGACTTTTTTGTTACTTAAAAAATAAGTCGATATATATATGAAGCAGGTATTTGCGTTCGCAATGTAAGAATTATCTAAATATGAAGATTAAAGCGTGTTATTTTCTAAAAATGTCCGATTGACTGTTCGTATATAATCATGACAGTTGAATGCATGAATAATTGTATACTACATACTTCGCTTATCTAGGCTAGTCTACCTTGAGTAAACCGCAATTTTAATACGCAACTCATTCATAAATCTAATATTCGAATATCTTACACGTCACATATCAGTCCAATGAAATCTTTTGATTTCACTAGGGGCATATCATTCGCGCTCATTGCAAATTTGTCGAAAATAATGGAAAAATAGTGTTAAACGCTTGAGGAAAAAGACGCTTAATCATACTTTGACTAGTTAATTTTCATTTTCTATGGAAAAATTCGAAAAAAGACCGTAATTCCGGTCTCCTTTAACTTTTGTCTGTGAGTATAGATGTAAAAGATATAGTAGTCAATTTGGACATAGCTTTTTTGATTGAATTGATATTTTTCACAAAAAGCTATTAGTAATTAAGATGCATATGTAGTGGTCCACTGGGATTCATATAAAGGGACTGAACTCCCTTGGCTGGGCCCATTCTTCGGAAACTCACACACAGACAATTTGATCCATTCCTGCTCATTTTCTTTCAAAGGTAACAGTAATGTTTCTTTTCTTTTCTGATCATTTTGGTATTTATTCGTTTATGTTTTATTTGTGATATATTTATTTTTCGATCTTTCTTTTTTCTAGCAGGGAGGAAGAGAGCATATTATTTTTGTGATTTTTGTATCGGTGTTTTATTTTCCAATTTTCTTTTGATTTTTATTTAATTCCTTTTAACTGATTTAACTATATTGTTCTACTTTATTTGTGGAAAGGGGTTAATTGTTTTCAAGGCTATCGCTCCGATAGTTCATTTATGGCCTTTATTGAATAAGAAGATCCTAGATTAATGTTTTCCTGGAAAATTTCCTATTTAGATATTTAGCACAGACGGTTCGTTTTATTAGATTTTAAAAATAAATCATCTGTTTAATAGAAGTGCCTTGGATTTATAGCTCCCAAACAGATTTTGGGTTTTGGATATGACTTTTGATGAATGCAGAAATTTGAATTCTCAAATTTGGACTGCTTATTAAAAGGCACTTTGGCTGGAAGCATCACTGATGAGAATTTAATATTCGAAACACGTGTCTGTTGCATGAAAATTGGTTGGACATTTTCTTCAAGAAGGTATAGAGTTGGAACCCTTCCGAATTATTTTGATTCACCGATATGGTTCTTCCCATCGCTTTACTTTGCATCTTGTATTTACACCAGACTGTTAAAATGAACATTCCATTGTTTCACTGTTTGAGATTTACTCCCTGTCTTTATTCTGTTTCTTATTGTAAATTGGTTTGGAATTTTCTTCAAGAAGGTAGAGAGTTGGAACCCTTCTTTATTAGTATATTCTTTAAGAATTTATATGAGTAATGATTGTAGTATTTGGATTCTAATTTTGGGGTATTTGGATATGACTTTAATTTTGTAATTTTTCATTGTTTTTTTTTTTTTTTAAGAATTTGAGTGCAATTTGAATCTGATGTTTGCTTTTTGATGTGACTTTGATTGACAGATATAATTTTGCCCTATTCCTTCACTATGCATCTTATTTTTATACCAGACTGACAAGATGAACAGACCTGTGATTTACCTTGGACTATTTATCCTGGTTGCCGCCTTTCTGCTGCCAGCAAGCCATGCTGCAGATGATAAAGGTATCTAATAATTTTATTTGTGTGTGAACATCGAGTCAATCATCGACTTTTACAAATTTTCATGGAACTGCTTGCGACGTGACGGGTGTTGCATGCAAATAGGAGACGCTGACTCTCCCCGGGTACTTGGTCTCACTCCAAAATATTGATTATTCCGCGATTCGTAACTGTTTCCGTGGATACTATAATGAGTTTGCCTTGCCTTCTCGACTGAATAACTGATAGGTACTTCTTTGATATTTATATTAAATTTCTTTTTTTTTTTCAAATAATACAGTTTCATATGTTTATAGGATACGATCAATAAAGAAAAAAATTGAAAGGTATTGTTCAGAGGAGAAAAAATATGGTGCAACGCGGTTTGAGTATATCTCAAAGAAACCAATTTTCTATGAACCCAGATACTATATTGTTTATAAATCAAATAGATTGAACTGACTGTTCTGTGTTATGAAAACAGGAAAAGATCTGATCTAGATATTTTCATTCATTGTTCCAAGCAGAAAAGATGTCATAAAAAAGACATATGAATATTTCCTTTTAATATGAAAATTCATGTATTTATTTGCCTGGGAAAAATAAAAAAAGGTATGGTAAGCTTTTATGTCTCGCGTGTGCCTGGACCATATTCCGTCTTTTCAAATTACAGAGTTTCCTCCCTGTTGGGACGGTATCTGGTATAAATGATCATGACGCAATAAAATTTCTTTTATTGGTGTTCATTGTCCATTTTGCTGTGCATATCGACTGTCTTTTTCGCATGGCTTGTTTTGCTGTGGGTGCTGCCATCTAGTGTTGATGGAGATCCACACCTTATTCCTAATGAAACTTCATACTGGACATTTTTCATCGTGACGAACTTCGCACTTCGTACTTCGCACTTCGAACATTGAAGAAGAAGTGGCGTAGCTGCCGTTTGCGTATAAACTCATAAGCGGAGTGATCTTCATTTTGATTAGTATACTCAACGGAATGGTATATTGGACTTCTTGTTCAATTGGCACACTTTTTTCGGCAACCCACATATGAAATTAAAGTGCGAAGTGCGAAGTTCGTCACGATGAAAAAAGTCTACTTAAAGCATGTTATGCCTGAATTTTATCCTTGTTCCCATGGAATTTAATAACGCTGCAACAACTTAATAAATAATGAATGAAATCATGTCTAAAATATTAAAATTATGTGTATGAATTATTTCATATTTTTCTATCGCTTTTGATATTTGCACAAACGTTTGGACTATGATGCCAGGTATTTGACGAAGGATTTTTAATAAAGACTTTTAAGGAGTTATCTCCCCTTCATAGAGAAAACATAATTTTGAGACAATTGTTCATCCAAAGAAAAACAAAAGACGGCAATTGTACCGCGGGGAGATGATCCATCATGATAGTGTTATTCAAAACATCGTCATATTCGTTTTTCGTTCTCTGTCATTTTGGACAGTATTTGACTTGAACGAGGCCTTCTACAATTAGAAAAAATTATGAACTTCCAAGTTCTTTTTCTTAAAATGATATTTGAAGTACAAGTGTTTTGAATATTTTCCCTGGCATTGTCGCCATGGCACTTTCTATATCGACTTAACCTCACACAGTGCATGTATTTTATATATTGTTTTCATTTTCGTGCGTGAACATCGATGGCGGGTGCGGCTAGCCATTAGTAGCCATTAGTGGATACTTAATTTGGTGCTCTGTTGTGAGTGCTGTTGAGATTATCGTCAGGATCTTCTTTAACTCATTTGTAAAGAAATTCTTACTACAATTGTGCGATTTAATTCTTTTTTTTTTTTTTGTAATGTACATTTAAAGTATTCAATAGGTAATGAAGGAAATTATGCCGAAAACATTGAAATTAATTTATTCATCGCTGAATATCTCTCTGTGTCGTATGATATTTTAACAACTTTTGTGCTACCCTAGTAGATATCGGAATAAGAAATATTTTGAAAAGGGTCATTTTAGGAGTTATCTCCCCTTCTTCAGAAATATAGAAAAAAATTAATTGCAGAAAAACCAATCGGTGAAATTTGATGAAATATATTTTTTTTGAAATTTTTTACCAATCGCTATTTGATGCTTTATCGTTCTGTTGAAATTTTTTTTAGAAAAAAATTAACTTTTTCCCATAGAGTTCAATGTTAATTGTAATGGCCCGTTACTCTTAAAGTAACTGATTTTTCCAATATCTAAATTGATGAAAATTTTCAATTAATTTTTACATAATAACCATGCTGTGATTTTAGACATTGTACGGCATTTACATCTGTTACTAGTTTGTGAAAGCGAAAACCTTGACATAAAATTTTATTGGTAATTTGTAAATTTCTACTATGAAAATCTAAAACATCGGTACATGATCTAGTATACCAGATGGGCTGCTAAATGTAGATACCATAGGACGGTAATCTAGGAACGTCACCGTCAAAGCAGGGAAAATTTACTATGTTAAATCCAAAATCATCTCTTTTGTCATACACACTTGTATGAATCTCTCAATTAACAATTTTGATATTTAGGTCCAAAAATGATGTTTCTGCGTTTGTATTCCAAAATATGTCAAACTTATCCAAACACCATGGAAGTGTAATGCACTGTCCTGTTCACTAAATACAGAACATCCTATTTATGCGATTTTCTTTTAATTATACTATTGTCATCTTATAAACTGATACCCATGTCTATAGAACTCTTTCAGTCTTAACAGAAAATGCCATTTTGGTTGTACATAATACGACGGAAAATAAAATGTTGACGGGAATTTTCTATTGTGAAAATGACTTAAATGAGTGATGTCTGACACCATGACATCGCTGTTTACCATTGTTGAAACGGAGAAAAAATAGGGTGGCGGGCAGAAATTATCATGAAATTTTCCGTAGACATTGTTTTTTCCATATAAAAGCTTAAAAAGTGTTAAATGAGTAATTTTGTGCGCGTCCCCTGTACGGCTAAAGGTAGGTTAATCTACGGAGACATTAAATGATAAAAAAAATTCCAACGACGGCAGGATAAATTTCCAAAACAGGGTGCTCTGGATTTAATGACCAAGACAGCAGAGAATAGATTTCATTAGGAATACAACTGTATTAACAAACATCAAAGATGTACCTATCAGTTATTCAGTCTCAAAGTCGAAAGGACAGGACAAAATCATTAGAATTTCAATTGGAATGATTGCGAACCCCGATATGATTAACATTCCAAAGTGAGACCAGGTGCCCGGGGAGAGTATGCGTCTCCTGATTGGATGCAACTCCCGTCAAAACATCAAAACATATTAATAGATCTCCATCAAGACTCAGAGGCAGCACCAACAGGAAAACACCGAGATACCCTTATGTGAAAACACAGAAAAGACACCAGAGACGCAAAAGGAACACGATATCACAACGCCAAACACAACATAATTCATACACACATGCAAACACATACAATGTGCTAAGATGGTTATATTCAGTTTACATTCAATTTATCATAAATTTATCATGTGAAAAAAATGTAGAAGTTTACACTCAGTTGCGGGAACACGTGAAAAAAAGAAAAAAAATGAATCAGTTTGCATTCTTATATTGATTTAGGAACTTGAAAATATAAAGAAAATGTAGGAGTTTATATTCAATTTAATATCGATTTAGAAACATGTGATAATAAAAAAAATCAAAATAAAGAAGTTTTTTACATTGTTTTAGGAACATGTGAAAATGTATCAACAAAGACATTTAAATTCAGATTTTCATTGATTTAGGAACATGTAAAAATATAACAAATTTTACAATTTTATTAAGGAACGTGTGAAAATATAAAAATATAGAGGCTTCCATTCATATTGATTTAGGAAAATGTGAAAACAAAGCAGAAGAGAAAGAGTGTAAGGACCGCACGAGCCACTGTATCCTTATTGATGGTAAGAGGGACGGATGGATGGAAGATAACTGTAGTAAGGCCTGCTTCTTCTGCAATCCAGAAGGTATGTATTTACATTATTAACTTTGAAGACACATAACTTTGTGATATACTAGGACACATATATGGTACTTACACAATTGAATTCGTCTTAAAAGGGCATTTCTTTTGATGTATCACAAACATTACAGTTTTATTTCGTTTTATTTTGCTTCTTATTTCGGAACTCGTCATACACTATGATGTCCCACTCTCCAGAATGGTGGATGATATTCTGTCATAGACCATTTGAACCATCCAACTAAAGATTATTCTCTATGTCTTCCAAAATGGAAGTAACCGGATGTGACAGTTCTACTGAATTGAAGCGGCGGGTGTTGCATGCAAGCAGGAGATGTTTACTCTTCCTTGGCACCTGGTCTCACTCCCATATCGGGAGTTCGCTTCTTTTCATATGGTGGAGGTTTTTGTTTGTTTGCTTTGGTTCCTGTTTTATCCTGATTTTGTATGCTTTCGGTTTCTGATTTTCTGAATTATCGATTTTGTGCTGTATACAGGGATATGGTCAATATCCATATTTGTCATTGCTACATTATAGCGTGCGGAGCTCGCGGGCCTTTGCGAACGAAGCTCGCCTTTATGGTAACGCGTATTTACTTTCTTTGTTGAGAAAATATGCTGTATGAGAATGTACTACTATGCTTTCAAAAATTTTCGTCCCCTCGCTCAGTTGCTTCGAAGCTATTGGATATTGCCATTCATATCTTTTGCGACATTCACAGTTTACGTACGCGTATATGCTATACTCAATTTTTCTTTATAAGTTATATTTATTTACAAAAGTTTAGGTAAAGTAGTACACAGAATAGCATGAAAATGCGTCGTTAATGCAGTAGAATTTAAAAGCCGCCATTTTCGTCAGATTTGGCATGTGATGCAAAACGGGACGTTTCGCTCCGATTGCTTTTCTCGTCCCGGGTGGTTTCGTACTGAAAGAAGTCGAAATGAAAGGTGCTCATGGAGTGTAAACAATGTTTTTTTAAGATAAAAATAAACTACAACAAGTTAAAAAAGAAAGTGTTTTTTTTTTCTAACGTTTATCTCGAGATGACTCCCCAAAAATTTTCTCTGTATCAAAAAATGTTCCGGGGGGGGGTCATCTCGAGACAGAAGTTAGAAAAAAAATACACACTTTCTTATTGTAGTTTATTTTTTTTTATCTAAGAAACAAAAACTAAACATTAGATACACGTCCACGAGCACCAATTTTCAAAGTAAGTTGGTTTTTTTTTTTCTTTTGTTCGATATACAAAGAGTAATTCATTATAAATTATTTTTCCTTACAAAATTAATATGGGATTGAAATTTTAAAAAAATCACAAGGAGGAAAATATGAACTTAGGTAGATTCCGTTCTTAACCAAATCCATACCATCATTGGTCTTACCAGTACAAGTGTTAAAGGTCTCCAAATTCAATAGCGTAGATGACTTCTAGCTGATCCTCAGTCTATTGGGTTATAGGCCGTGGCCGCAATTGTCCGGGAATTCTGGTTTTATGCGTCATACGATTATTTTTAGTAACCAATGAAAAACTGGGTTTAACTTTTTTTGTGTTGAAGGGTTTTTTTTAACGCTCGTTCTGATTGGCTTAAATTCACAGCTCAATTCGTTTCGGAATACGAGGGTTTCCCAATAGATTGTTCCACGGTAACTAACTTAGTACGAGAATAAGCTTTAAAAAAGCTTTTCAAGCGTCAGCAATCATTTTTAATTGGCATGGAACCAATCTCTTTCACGGGTGAGTGTTACTCTGCAAATCTTCAATTATTTCAGTTATACATGATACATAGAATTATGAATGGAATATTCCTGCATATTAATTAGCACGCCAAACTATGCTTGCTCTAAACGTAGGACTCAGATACGGGACCGGAAAAAAATAAAATGCGGAAGAAAACAAACATATTGTAAGAAAAAAAAGAGAGAAGAAATATATCCATATACAAATGAAATCTAGAAATCGTACGACTGAAGTACTGAACCAGATATCGAACTGTTTTGTTCTCAAATTCGGTCCCGAAACACCTCGCCTAAGATCATTCAATTAGAAATCTTCGTTTGCAATTGGTCGTTTCCGTTGACATCATGTATATGCTTGTTGTCATTGGAACTGGCTGATTGCCCGTATGCTACCTCTTCGGGGTATTTGCGGAAGTAAAACCATCCCTAGTCTGTCCCGGCTTCAGGAAGCCGGACAATAACGGAGAAGATGCAGTGGGTTTCCGCCGATGTGTCTGCTGAGTTCTTTGATAGTAGATCGTAATTCTCCGTAAATCTGACTGGACCCCCAATCTAATATCTGCTGGTCTATGCCAAAAGAATAAATATTTCTCTTTCCACTTGCCTTACCGTATACCTCCCCCCCCCCCCCCTCTTTGTTTTTGGCAGTCATCTTAGTCATCTAACACAAAGTATAAAATATGATAAACTATCATAGACGAATAGAACAAATACTTCAGTGTTTCCACTCATCCTGGCTGCATCTTTTGGCAGTCACGACGGTCATCGAACGGATTGTTTTACAAATCTTGTAAGTTTAGATAAACCGGCAGTCATTGTCAAAAATGCCAGAAAATAAAAAAAGAAAAAATTATTTAATCATATTTACTTTTTCTCCGCTCACGCAAAAAGGCTTTGCCTTGATTCATATTATTGGGGATAATAGAGGAGGTGGACAGGGTACAAGGGAGGGGAGGAAGGGCAGGATGAGGGAGGGGAGAAAGGGGCGGGAGGAGGGAGGGGGTTTAAGGGGAAGGAAAGGGCGAAAGGGAGGGAAAGATGGAAGGGAAGGGGGCGGGAGGGAGAGAGAGAGAGGCTGCCCCCCCCCCCCCCTAAATAATACAGCCGGAACACGTGTATGTGTTCTTTATAGTTTATAGTACGCAACAGAGTTTAAACCAACACTGTATTTGAAGAAACTAACGCTGGTGTTCCGGATGGATGATGATACTCCTTATGGGTAAACTATTGCTCGAATAAAGTAAACAACAACTTCGCAATCGATCTATTTATAAACTGACAACAATAAAAAAAAAAACTTGGTGTCAATGTTTGAATGGCGCTTAGTCAACAGTTACGTTACGTTCTGGATCAATACAATCGCTGAGGCATTTGATGTATAAACTATACTATACACTTGAAATCAACTGAACAAAAAGGTATTGAAGTTCTAGTTCGAAAACATTTAAATGAATAAAAGGTTGTTCTGATATTGATATCTAGACACTTCTATTTTTAAATTCTCAATAAAATTGTGCTGATATATTTCTACTTTTCTAGCTACTTCTATATCTTTATTCCTGTCCATCATACTTAAAAACCTTTGTACTTATATTTGAAATGTTACCATGGTTACAGATTGTGCGGATGCCTTTGAGGACTGCGCGACGAGAGCAGAGGGGCATTGTAAAGAACCACGATCCCAAGGAGAATGTATGAAGACCTGCGGAACGTGCCCTAAATCTTAGACAACAAAACTCAGTATCATCAGCAATGCGTCGAGCAATAGCTGAAAGTATCAATAAATTTCCGCAGAGCAAATGAACACATTATTTGTTATTTGTCATGTTGGTTTGTCCACTGTTGATAACATCATAGTAATTGGAGTATGTTATTAATAACCCTGTACTTCTGTCCGTCCGTGAATCCGTCATTGTCACATGCTTTCGTAAAAATTGGAAAAAAACCTTACACAGATTCATTTAATTTGATTATTCTCATCAAAACGATGGCACAAGCTCAAATATGGTTCAGGTTTTTTCTGTGTGACTCACTGAATGAAACCCGAGATGATATTCCAAAAACCACAATTAAGTTCTAAGGCTTACAGATTCCTGAATAAAAATTAAACAAAACTTTCTCACGAGAAAAAGAAAAATGGGACAAACAGACGGAGACAATAGCACAGCCCCATAGAAACACATGGGGCAACCTTAACCAAGAGTCTAATACAAGTACTGAACGTAATGTAGGTGACGCTTTAAAAGCGGCGCCATGCTAATATTAGTATGAAACCCTAAACATATTCAAATATTTCATGATCCATGCTAAAAAGAATGAAGTCTATCCCCAACTCGGTTGCAGTGCCTACAGCAAAGCACCAAAACACTTGATGTGATAACAGACAAGAACGTCAATGGACGTAAAAGAGACATGGAAACATAAAAACACAAAGAATACACATACACAGTGTCTAAGTAACACAGATATGAATATTGAAATTGATATAAAACAAAGGGCACGTATGAAAAACAGTCCGTGCTCTGCTAGCCGGAGGCAACTCAAGCATGTTATAATAGGCATTCTCTGTAAGGACCAAAAGTGAGTGGCATGGCATGTCATGGATTTTGATGATTTTCGGTATATAATGGGTTTTCGGTATAATATGTGAAAGATATAAGTCGTATCTATCCATGCATATATTTTGACAATTTTATGTAACTCTAAAGAGGAGTAGACTCAATTTCAAAAATAATATTAAAGAAGCAAAAAGGTCTCATGTTGCCATGGCTACGGTCTTTGTCGACAGAATTTAAGTAAAACTCTTAAATAACCCACTCAAATTTTTCATTCATTATTTATCAATAAACATTTATTTCCTTTTATGAAAATCACTGGTCTCCTTTTCATGCATTTTGTGATAGTTAAGATTGAAAATGGTAAAAAAAAAAAAAACCACGAAATAGGCCCTTATTTTCACATCTATTTTTCGCTTCATTTTAACTGATTTATTCTTAATACAATAAGCTTCCTGAAATATATATCACATAACTAAGTGTACTTAGTAAGAATGGAAGTAAGGAAGAACAGGTTATATGAAGTTGAACAAAGAACAAACTGTTACAGTGGTATCCATGACAACGAAGTATCAAGAGCTGGCTTGTTTCATGGTCCCAAAAGTGCTATAAATAGAATGACCTCGTTACCATGGCAACCAGAGGTCACATTGGCCGAAAAGTGTTATTTTGATAGTCAGTACTTGATATAAACCAATTATACCGTAAATCATCAAAATCCATGACATACCGTGTCACTCGATTTTGGTCCTTACAGAGAATGGCTATTAAAGTTTAATGACCATGGAAATGCAGTGGGTGACCTTGAAATATTTTAAAACGCTTAGATGAACACTTCGAACGCTTAGAAAACGATAGATATTCACATGAACTTCTGTTCCAATTTCATGCGTAGATAGTTTGATAGAGGTTGTGTTAAAATTAATCGTACCGATTGTTGCAATAGCAACTAAATTTGATGCTGCCCAATTGAATCTTCATATTAATGTATAGTTCAAGGATGATACTAATTTGATAAGTAGAATTTGTACTGAACAATTGTGCTTTTATGAAATATTTAACATTGTAAAACAGTAAAAACGTGCGAAAAGGGTCTTACAGAGCCCAAAATAGAGCATTTTCATACCCTGTTTTGGTCCAATTTTTATTCTTGTATACAAAAGGCATCCGAAATGATTGTGAAAAAACTTTGCAAATATTGCAAATAAGGATTGAAAGAATATAATCAAAGTAATTTCAGATTTAAAAAAGTACCTCTTTCCATGGAAACGAAGCCTTCAAATATGCCTCGTCATATAAATTTTCCCGATTTTTGTAGCTTGAGCTTGACAACAGAGACAAATAATTCAGCATCCTATTTGGCCATAATGTTGTCCTACGACACTGATGGTCACATGAACACCTCACTGTATGACAAACGTGACGACTTCAAGTTCAGCATCACAAACTTTTTCCTTTTTCTGAGTAGCAACATCCCTTCATCGCCTGCTTATGGCGTGTTCATATCTCAGTTGAAACGCTATGCAAGAGCAGGTACCAAATATACAGATTTTATTCTGAGAGCTAGGCGTCTTACAGATAAGCTTCTCAGTCAGGGATACGTTTGTGACCGACTAACATCGTAACTGAGAAAGTTCTACGGTCGATATGAGGAACTCGTCACACACTATGTATCCCACTCTCCACAATGCTGGTTGATATTCTAGCTGTCATAGGCCATTCATTTTGTACCGTCAAAAATGGTGTTTCTGTATTTGTAACTTCCTTGTTAAGTATTAACTCTTGTGAATACATTTCCGTCTTATATAACTCGATAGCAGTATTGTCAATAGTCAGAATATCATCCAGATGCCTAGAAGTAAGTAACAAATTAAAAATCCCTTTGTCCTATGAATATTTTTCGTTAAAGTTTCAGTATAATATTTCAGCAATGTTTTCACATGGATATTTTTAGAATATCATAAGAATTTCTTTGCAGATTGGACCTCAATACAGGATGTATTCATTTCGAGAAAATAATCAATATAAATGTACCCGATGAGAGTGCTATTAACTTCGAACGTTAACTATATATTTCCAGATTGGAATACAGGGTGCTTTGTCGATGTCGTGCATCCTCAGCAAACTTATAATGTTTTGTTTTTTTTGTTTTTTTTTATTAGCAAACTTATAATGTTATATGTGATATATAATATTACAATATGCAAAACTGAAATACATAATATGCCCCTAAAACCTAAATATCTACATTTTGTTGACACAGTTTCTTGAGTGCTATTGATGAACAGTTTTGATTTCTGAACGAATTTCGGTTAAGAATGATCGATAGAGATGTTGTGGAATCGTTCGACTTCCCGCCTATGAAGCGTTCTTGGTAGGGAGATTTGTGCATTTCTGGAATACAGTATAAGTTACCAAATTTCAAGAATATGCTGGTGTCAAGGGGATCTCCAAACACTTTGGTGCAGTAACCACATCAAAGCACCAAAACACCGGATGCGAGAACACAGAGTAGACAAGCACAACAAGAGACGTAAAAGAGACAAACAACAGAGAAACATTAGACACAAAAGACAATACATAAACCAAGGAGACAAATGGGCAATCGGTTCCGCCTTAAGACGGTCTACCGCGTCAGTAGCAAATGGTGGTGTTATCATGATTATGTGCACACAACCATCTCACTTTTGCGGCTACCCTAAGATATCAGAGAACGTACATTTGAAATGTAAAGTAATCTCATCATTGTTATAAGACCGCACAATCAAGACTGCAACACCAAGGACCCATGAAACACAGATGAATATGTGAAAAGATATAAGAAAAAGAAGGCTTACGAAATACAGCCCGTACTCCGCCGGCTGTAGCGAGCTCATGCATATTATCACCTGGGGAGTCCGACCGATATTCAACATTCATTGGTCTTGTTGGTTTATGTGTAGTCCTTTGTGTTTGATGTTTCTGTGTTGTGCGTTGACGTTCCATGTCCCTTATGCGTCTCTTTCTGTGCTTGTCTGCTTTGTGATTTTTGCATTGAGTGTTTTGGGGTATTGTTGTGGGTTCTGCAACCTGGTGTTGTTGGAGATCCCCTCCTTTGTTTCAAAGATGACAGGTGGTCGGGGCCCTGACTTCTGTAAAGAGGTTTTGACAGGGCCCGTCATGGAGTCCCGTCGTCACAGCAAGTTAGAGTGCAAGTCTTAAGAATGCGCTGGTACAAGGCTGTAAATTGGACATTTATCATGCCGAGTGTCCATCTGGTGACATAAGGATCATATCCACGGTAGGTAAGGCGTTTGTGAAGGAAGAGGAAAAATATTAATTTCCAAAAATCTATAAGCTGTAGCAATATGTACAAAGCGCCATGACAGTTTCTGACATAATCAATTTAATTTTTCTTCTTTTTATTGTTGATACTTATGCAAAATTCCAGGAGGAAAGGAGGGGATGTCCAACAATACTCGGTTGCAGCAAAACTTCAAAACATCCAATGCAAAAAAACACAGAGCAGACATCCACAGAAAGAGACACAAAAGGGACAAGGAACAACAACACACACCATAGAAATATGAAACACAAAAGACCATACATAAACCAACGAAACCAAAGGTCAACCGGTGCCGACTTAGGACAACCATCTGCCATGTAAGTAACAGACGGTGTTGTTATCCTGGATTACATGGAAAGCATGAAACTTAGCGGAAACGTGCATGTCTGGTCCATGCTGCAAATTTATCTGTTCTTTGGTGATGGTATTGAATTAAAGACGTTTAAAATTTGTAGACCACGCTTTACAATGCTAGCATTTCAAATGAAAATATCTTACATGCAAACAGGAGATACTGACTCTCTACAGACACCTGGTCTCACTTCGGAATATTGGAATATCCACAGAAAGAGACGCAAACGGGACAAGGAACACCAACACACACCATAGAAATATGAAACATAAAAGACCTCACATAAACCAAAGAGACCAATGAGCAACCGGTGCCGACTTAGGACGACCATCTGCCACGTAAGTAGCAGACAGTGTGGTTATCCTGGATTACGTGCGCACCCACTTTTCCGATTACCCAAATGACTAGAAAGATAGAACAGAACTATACTATAACAGATACCACTTAGTTTTAAAACAAACAAACAAATGCGTCTTGATTCGTTTTGCTGTAATCGTACAATGAAAGAAGCTATTACACTCACCAATGACGCATTCTTCAAGACCGCTTAGAAAACGGACCATTAGAAGGTTATGTGCATATATCCCAATACCAACACACTTTTCTGCTTACGTGAAGATAGATAGCCATCAAAAATAGTAAAAGAAGATCCTGACTATAATCTCAACAGCACTCACAATAGAGCATAAATGAGCACCGACAGACCTCTAGCAAGCTAGAGGTGGGACCAGGTGTCCGGGAGGAGTAAACATCGGCACCGCTTACCGATTGGTCACGCTCCTTTATTTGTATAAGTTTTTTGTTGTCGTCTTCGGTGTTTAGTATTCCGTGTCCTTTTGGTGGTTTTCTCATTCGGGTATTTTTGGTCTTTTGCTGTGGATCCGCTTCTTCTTCTTCTTCTTCTTCTTCTTCTTTTATCAAATCGATGACGGAAAATGTTTTCCAAGTCCAATGTCCAAATACGGTATATGATGATATCCCCGGAGAAAAATTGTCCATCAGAACAGATCACAACTGCCATATTGAAATAAATGTTCTCTCATCTAAAATGATATTAAGAAATCGGTGCATTGAGTGCTCCATATGCGCGTTCTCATCGAGTATCATCAGTGATGCTCGAGACCGATAAAAGAGGAGATCGATATTTGTAATTTTCCTCTGAATATGTTTCGAAATAAACGGAATGTATTAATGAATATATACAAAATTTCCGACATAATATATACCATAATCTAGAGGTCAACATGGCTTTTAATTTTGGAAAAAAAGTAATTTATGATGATATTTTAATCATCTACATATAAGGCGAATAATTTATCGTCGTCAAATGAAACCATGATATCTTATTAGGAAGGAGAGCAACATGATCCGTGTGATATTTGAATATGTTTAAAATGAAGTTATCTTTAGTAATTTTTAAACACTGCGCGATTTTTTGTTTTTTGGTTTTTTTTTTTTACATCGGCACTTACATGTACAATATATTCGACATCACAGACGGAGCCTACATCACAGACGGAGTCGACACACATGCTAAGCTGACACACAGACGGAGCCTACATTAAAGACGAAATCGACACATGGGCGAAGCGGACACACAGACGGAGCCTACTTTACAGACGGAGCCTACTTTACAGACGGAGTCGACATCACAGATGGAGATGAGACACATTTTGTGCAAATACACAGACGGATATGACATACAGACGGAGCCTACATCACAGACGGAGTCGACACACAGACGGAGATGAGACACAGTCGGAGCCGACACACAGACGGATGTGACATACTGACGGAGCCGACATCACAGACGGATATTACATACAGACGGAGCCGACATCACAGACGGAGCCTATATATCACAGACGGAGTCAACACAAAGGCGAAGCTGACGCACAGATTGAGATGAGACACGGTCGGACCCGACACACAGACGGATATGACACACAGATGGAGTCGACACACAGGCGAAGCTGACACACAGACGGAGCCTACATCACAGACGGAGCCGACACACAGACGGATATGACATACAGACGGAGCCGACATCAAAGACGGAGTCGACACACAGGCGAAGCTGACACTCTTCATATGGTAGATTTGTTTTATTTCTGTTTCTTTGCCTTAGTTCTGGTTTTATGTGTTAAACGTCTTATCCTTGTTTTGTATGCCCTTGTTTTAATGGTTTTTCGATTAATGATTTTGTACAACTTTATAGAGAAATGGTTTTTCCATATTTGTCATTCTTGATAGGGATATGATTGTTTGCCATATTTGTCACAAAGCCGGAGCCTACATCACAGACGGAGTCGACACACAGACGAAGCTGACACACAGACGGAGTCGACACACAGACGAAGCTGACACACAGACGGAGTCGACACACAGACGGAGCTGACACACAGACGGAGCCTACATCACAGACGGAGTCGACACACAGACGGAGCCTACATCACAGACGGAGTCGACACACAGACGGAGCTGACACACAGACGGAGCCTACATCACAGACGGAACCTACTTTACAGACGGAGCCTACATCACAGACGGAGCCTACATCACAGACGGAGCCTACATCACAGACGGAGTCGACACACAGGCGAAGCTGACACACAGACGGAGCCTACATCCCAGACGGAGTCGACACACAGGCGAAGCTGACACACAGACGGAGCCTACATCACAGACGGAGTCGACACACAGGCGAAGCTGACACACAGACGGAGCCTACATCACAGACGGAGTCGACACACAGGCGAAGCTGACACACAGACGGAGCCTACATCACAGACGGAGCCTACATCACAGACGGAGCCTACATCACAGACGGAGTCGACACACAGGCGAAGCTGACACACAGACGGAGCCTACATCACAGACGGAGTCGACACACAGGCGAAGCTGACACACAGACGGAGCCTACTTCACATCAACCTTTCTCATTGGTCTCGCTGATTTATGTGTAGTCCTTTGTGTTTGATATTTCTGTGTTGTGCGTTGACGTTCCTTGTCTCTTATACTTGTCTGCTCCGTGTTTTTGCATTGGGTGTTTTGGGGTTTTGCTGTGGGTGCTGTAGCCTGGTGTTGTTGGAGATCCCCTCCTTTATTTCTTTAATTTTGTTTATGTGTAAGAGGAAAAAAAGAATTTAAATTGTACTTTTGCTAAACTTAAGTGATCTTTTACGCAGTGATTGTGAAGGACAGGGGCCATGCAACAAAGTTATCTTAATGTGTGAGATGGCCCATTACGGAGAGTGTACATTCTTTAGAATTTGCCCAATGAAATTGTTGAAAATCTTGGAAAATGGCCTGTTCACAAAATACCATTCCGAATCACTGTTAAGACGAAATTCCTTGATTGTGTTGATAACGCACATTAGTAATTAACATGAATCTTTTAACAGCTATTTGCTTTAAAATTGTAGATGTGGAGATTTGCATGGTCCACTGGACAGTCTATTTAAACACTTTTTCTTTCTTGGTTAGACTTATTCCTTGACACCTCGGAAACAGTAAACGTGGCATATTCCCGCTAATATCTGTAAAAGGTAAAAATGACAAACTTTTTTTCCTTTCTTTCTTTTTGTATATTTGTTTATGAAAGTTTTCTTTGTTGAATGTTAGTTATAATTATCGTTATAATTTAGTCAGTTTGTTTGGGGTTTTTTTTTCTTTATCGGCTGGACCAATTTCATTTTTCATCATGGTATCGTACACGTTATATATGTAGGATAGCATTGTAAAGGACATTAAAGCAGAGAAAATTACCAATCCTTTATATCAGAAATTATTTGAATATGAGTGTTCAATTTTAAAAACAGAAAGAAGAGAACGCTTATATTCCTCAATTACCTTAAAGTAAAAAGTAAGTTAATGAATTGAACATTATATATATTACTTTACTATTTTTGGAACTTGTCACTTCATCCGAAAATATCATCGCAATTAAGGGAGGTTAGCACCCTAGCACCTTCTCTCCACCGTTTTTCGGCCACAGATTTTAACAAGACAACATTTATGTTTCCGTCTATTGTCGCCAGCGCGAATTGTTCTTGATTACGGAATTCATTAACATAGGGTAACATCAAAGAATAATGTAAGATCACCTAATAGATTTTTGGCAGAGAAAAAGAATGATCACACTGATAATTCTATCTTCCCGACATGTGCGTTTTCATAAGCGGAAAATTTATGTAACATTGTCTGTCTGATTTTAGATGACAACATCAGCCAATCACAGGCTCTCAAATCGCTCGTCTTATTTGAGAAGAATCCGTGAAGAACCCGTCTTCGTGGTCGTCATGGATCCTAAATTATGCAAAGCTGAAAAGTATATACTTGAAAAATATTTACTGTAGGAAAGGATCGAACTCGGGACCTTCCGCCTGCTAAGCGGGTGTCTGCCATGTATTTCAGTTAGAAGATGTTTTGAAGTTTTTATATAAATTAGAAGGGACTTCTATTAGAAATGTCACATTTTTTTAAAACGAAAATCGTCCACCCAATATTTATCTTTCCAATTCTTTTCATATTTTCTATTCTCAGCAATAGTGTACACATGAGAGAAATAAATATGTATTTCGGGTTTATGCAAGCAAAAAGAAGTCTCCAATATCCCTTGTTTACGTTTCGTTGATATTAAGGTCCTAAAATTCATGGAAATTTTCTATTAAATTATTTATTCATGTTGCATATTCCATTTAATTCCTCTCTGATCTTCAATATAAGCAGGTCATATCCAGGTGATCCTCACAATCACCCTCTAAACTCCCTATCAAAATAAAAAAAAACCTATCACCAATATCCCCCCGCTAGTTCGGGTGATGCTACTGAATCGGCCCTACAGGAAGTTAGAACATTTGGAGCTGCGCCTTCTTAACAAAATAGATGAACAAAAGTCGGAATCAAACTAAGAGGGAGGGGGGCTAATGTAATAAATTTGTCTGAAAGTCACTTTGACTGATTTACCAATAACATTTACTCAACTTTTTATACCAGATTCCCAACATGAATAGAGTCGTAATTTACCTGGGACTATTTTTCCTCATTGCGGCGTTTTTATTACCATGCAGTCATGCGGAAGATGATGACGATGACGGTGGTAAGATTTTTTTCATTATTTCTACTTTTTTTCTTTTTTATTTTTAATGCCTTTTGTTTCCTTTTGTTTCAATAATTATCTTTTCAAGCAGTACATGGTAAAACGTTATTTTGCAATTAAGCTTAATTTATTTTTTATTTTTTTCATAACTTCTTACTGGTTTTTTTTTTCTGGCTTTTTTTTTTTTTTTTTTTTTCTGATTATCTATAGGAGTAGATGACAATATTGCTACATGTTATTATGAACCAGAAGCAAGCAAAGTGTCGTTTTATCATTAATCAGAATTATTATTTTATTTTCAGCACCACCACCCGATGATGGTAAGTAATAATTCAGGATTTAGCAGTAGATTTTTATCAATATTATTTCTTTACATATTATATTATGATAATTGCATAACAAAAATCATGTATTATTTACAAGTGTAATTGTTCCTTAACAACTTAAGCCGTTGATATAATCTGAATCTAAATGAGGCCAACACACAAGATTCATTAAAAAGCAGAGTATTGTTGGTTGTTTCTTGTTTTGGAATCACGTTGAGAAATACAAAAACCGTCGTAATACGAATACGTGTAACCCCTACCTTTACTTTTTTTTTAGTGAATATATGGTGGCATATTTCTGCATATAGTAAATCTGTATTACTACATAGTAAATAAAATAAATTAGAATAATAAAAAAAAATTCGGGAACACATTTCCGGAACATAATTCCGGAATATGAAATAAATTTCGGAAATATAAATTTAAATAAATTTCGGAAACATAAAAATAAATTTCGGGAACATAAACAAATTTCGGGAACATAAAATGAATCAAAAGTAAGCGATTTTTAAGTGTGTCAGCTGTCTGCCGTTTGTTTCATTTCACACTTAAAACTTCTTTAAATATAGTTAATACCGTTCCAATGGGAATTCTAATTATTTTGCCTTACCTTCTCGACTTTGAGACTGAATAAATGTTGGGTACGTCTTCGATGTTTATTCTCCAGAACAGAAGAACATGACAATTTCAACTTCAAATTAACAAATTCCGTTTCCTTTGTCCCCTGCCGTTGGTGTATTCATATCGCAATTGATAAGCTATTTCAGAGCAGCCTTAAACTACAACGACTTCGTTCTGAGGGCAAGAAGACTAACCGAACATTTTCTGAACCAAGGGTACCTTGGTTAGCGTCTGACTTTTTCACTGATTTTTTTTTTTTTTTTTTTTTTTTTTTTTTTTTTTTTTTTTTTTCGATGATGCAATTAAAATATTAAATCATTAGAATATCTCGTTGTCTTCCGTGTTGGAAGATATAAGGTTTGAGGCACCTAAAACACTGAATTTTACAGTTTTACGATTTACTTATCTTTTCCGTACGACCTAGGTAACGTGCGTGGCTAGCAAACGGGAGATGCTTACTCTTCCCGGGCACCTGATCTCATCTGGGTTTACGATTGCTTCTTTGCAGAATGTTTAAGTTGATGGTTTTTATTTTTTTGTGAAAATATTTCTATAATGACCGTCAGTTTTCGCTGTGTCTCTGTAGCAGATTCTTCTAGTAATTATTATGTTTGGCTGGGAATTGGATCATTGGAATCACATTTTGAATTAAAATGTTCATCTAATTTCTTCATTTATTTTTTTTTCAAGGTTGCTCCATTTACAATGACTTGTGTGAGGGTGTTTGTGTATGTGTTTTTTTTTTTTTGTTTTTTTTTTTTGTTATTGTTGTTGTTTTCTTTTCTTCTTCTTCTTCTTCTTTTTCTTCTTCTTCTTCTTCTTCTTCTTCTTCTTTTCTTAATTCTGATACCGTGACCTATGAGGGGAACCCCCTTGTTATTTTTCAAGAATACAAGAGAAATCAATTAAGCTTCCGTTGGACTTTAATTAACATAGATACTATAGCTTGATAAATCAAAGTTTTGACTTATATTTGACGTCCATTCGGACTTTGCAAAAGGAAACAAATATCATAATTTCCTCTCAGTTTGCCGATGCCTAATTATTTTGACCATTTCAAAGTAATTTTCGAACACTCACTTCAATTTAAAAAAAAAGAAGAAGTGTTCGGCTCTGTTAAAGGTGACCAACCTATTGGACAGATATTTCTAGCTGCAATGAACAAGACATTTATGTTTCGGATACTGTGTTTTTCGTTCGCTGGAGGGAATTTCCGGGCAATACAAAGAACAATAACAACAATACGCGTGGGGGGGGGGTAATCGGTAGTATTCCCTTAAGTCTTTTATACTGGGTCTCATTTTCACATGGGGGTTATTTTTGCAATAATAATACAATCGCCAAAATCGCGGAATTTACCCTTGCGGAACTGTCCATGTTTACAGTAAAGATTTTTCAAAAGGAAATGAGTGTTGATAAAATATTGCATTGTCGCACCCCTTTGTAAATTTGTAAATTGCACAGAAGTCAATTCAGTAGACTGATGTGAGCCTCAATATACTGGAGGATAATTAATTTCTGATTTTGTCTGTGTTGTCTTTCAGCCCCGGATGTCGATGATGGTGAGTACTATTCATTACCTTCAATTATATTTGAGTTTAATCGAACACTCGCAAACGGTACTTCGTCCAAATGTGCTTTTCTCTCGGATAACTTCTCTTGAGATAACTCACGTGCGTTCTCATGAAATATTTTACGTGCCTATGTATGTTATCTCACTCGTTTTGAGAAATCATGTTACTCTGGGACTATTCAATGATAATACGGAAGTGTTAATGTAACAGTTATCATCAAATTATTAAATGAAACACTTCAAACATTTTCAGTGTTCGTGTATTTTTTAAACTTCATCAAAATCAATGGATACGTTCTCAAATTAATTAAGAAATTACTTTTTCACTTCAATTGTGCGCGATTATTTTTTTTTTTCATGAACATTAAATGCATTCCCTTCGCTAACGAACATCTTCAGATAAAAAGGATGACGACGATGATGATGGAAAAAATGATGATGACGATGATGCTGGAAAAGATGATGACGATGATGATGGAAAAAATGATGATGACGATGACAATGGTGAGTGGAAACGATATCGAAATAAATACTTAGAGCATATGACGATGATACTATCCTTTTCTCCGATGCTTTGCGTGAGATTTGCTCTTTTTTGCTATTAAATTAATTATTATGTGCATACCGCCTTTGTGATGAATGTCGTCCCTTTCTTCATATCTTATGTAAAAAAGACATTTGGCTAATTATCAGACAATTTCAGGTTCGTCTCCAAAGCCTCTTTACCTATCTTAATGAACAGCGAAAAATGAATATTTATTATCCCCTTCTTTTGAGTCACTTCTTTCCAGCTCTGTCGCCTGAAAGAAGCTTCGTTTTTGGCCCTTTATCGATTTTTACATCATATATATTATTTTCTATTTCGGAAACTTGTCATTCCATTCAAAATTATCATCGAAATTAAAGGAGGTTAACATCTCAGCACCATCCATCCAATGCTATTTTGAACGTAGATTTTATTTGGATATGCTACTGAATCGACCCTACAGCAAATTCGGAACATCGCACTCTCTGTAAAGCAAATGTACAAATTAAAAATAAAAAAAAAGACTGAAGAGGGCGCTATTAAAATGAATTATGGTGGCTCCGCTGAAAGCATCACTGATGAGAATTTAATATTCGAACACGTGTCTGGTGCAGAAAGATTGGTTTGAAATTTTCTTCAAGAAGGTATAGAGTTGGAACATTTCCGTATTATTTGGAATAAAGAGTCATTTCCCCTTTTAGACAATTCGGGAAGTCCAACAGGTATAACGCCTGTCGAATGTTTGACCCTAAGTATGTGATCTTGACCTTGAAAGTTACCTTGTAACAGATGTTAAGTCTCGTCATGCTTTAAGCCCCCGTTCCACTGCAATCCCGCTGTACCTACGTTCATTCCCGACCTCGAAAATTGCCAGGTCGGGAGAGAACGGCTCCTAGTCGTATCTTGGTCTGGTACAGCGTATGTTGGTCCAAAATCGATCGGTATTAGAGCGGACACGCTTTAGAGGTCGGGAAAAGTTTCCCGTATTCTTTCAACCGGTTGAAAGAATACGGGAAACTTTCCCGCTCTCTTTGTGGTCGTGAAATAGTCGGCGCTTGGTCGGGATAGTCGTGGGTACAGCCTAGGTTAATCGTGTCCTGGTCGGGAAAGAGCGTGGCTTGAGCGTGGTCTGATCGGCATTTAACTAAACCCCGCTCTCTTCACGCATAATAGTCGGGTGACCAAAAGCCTAAAAATTTAGATTTAATTTCCATTCATAGTGCAAGGCTAAATTGTATACCAAATGAAACTATAGAGTCTCAACTTTCTAAATTGACATGTCGTCAAAATATTTTGGGGTGCCTTCTTTGTTTATTTATAGGTCAAAGGTCATAGGGGTCAAATTGCGTTAATCTGACTAAATGCCTCTTAGGGACTTTAAAATTGTGTCATTCAAATCAAATAAGCAAGCAAAAACTTTCTTTTGGACAAAATTCGCATGAAATCAAAAAATCTTATGCCTCGTTTACACGGATAGTTTATTGCGCAATAAACGTAAATTTGTTGCGCAATAAATTTGTTTTGCGTTCACACGACAAAATTTATTGCGCAATAAATTTTCAATTTGTTTCGCAATAACTTTATTGCGCAACAAATTCTGTCGTGTAAACGCTAAGCGAAACTGTTGCGCAATAAATCTGACGCATGCGCATCATCATGACAAGAGAAAGGGATTGTTATACTGACGCATATAACTACTCGACGTCTTTACTTTTAAGATTATAAAGAGAAATTCCGATTTTCAGCTCACCTCGACGAAGTTGAGTGAGCTTATGCTATACCCCCGCGCGTCCGCGTCCGTGTCCGCGTCCGTGTCCGCGTCCGCGTCCGGTTAAGAAGTTTGGGGTAGCTCAGTATTTGGCAAAGTACTGATGCTACAGTAACCAAACTTGCACAAGTGATTCATCTTTGAAGGCTGAGGTGAACCCATGCATCGGATGCTGCATCTGACCTACATTTTCGCTTGAGTGACTTGGTTAAGAAGTTTGGGGTAGCTCAGTATCTGACAAAGTACTGATGCTACAGTAACCAAACTTGCACAAGTGATTCATCTTTGGATGCTGAGGTGAACCCATGCATCGGATGCTGCATCTGACCTACATTTTCCGCTTGAGTGACTTGGTTAGGAAGTTTGGGGTAGCTTAGTATCTGACAAAGTACTGATGCTACATTAACCAAACTTGCACAAGTGATTCATCTTTGGATGCTGAGGTGAACCCATGCATCAGATGCAGCATCTGACCTACATTTTCCGCTTGAGTGACTTGGTTAAGAAGTTTGGGGTAGCTCAGTATCTGACAAAGTACTGATGCTACAGTAACCAAACTTGCACAAGTGATTCATCTTTGGATGCCGAGATGGACCCATGCATCGGATGCAGCATCTGACCTACTTTTTCCACTTGAGTGATTTTGCTTTTAAAAGCCAATATTTAGCAAAGTATAAATGCTACATGTACCAAACTTGCATATTGGATGTATCTTTGATCAAACTTTCATAAAATGACCTTGTCCTACTTTTTCCGCTTGAGTGATTTTGCCTTTAAAAGCCATTATTGAGCAAAGTATAAGTGCTACATGGACCAAACTTGCTTATTGGATGTATCATTGATCAAACTTTCATGTAATGACCTTGACCTACATTTTCCGCTTGAGTGATTTTGCCTTTAAAAGCCAATATTGAGCAAAGTATAAGTGCTACATGTACCAAACTTGCATATATGATTTATTTTTGATCAAACTTTCATAAAATGGCCTTGACCTACTTTTTCTCCTTGAGTAATTTTGCCTTTAAAAGCCAATATTGAGCAAAGTATAAGTGCTACATGAACCAAACTTACATATTGGATGTATCTTTGATCATTCTTTCATAAAATGACCTTGACCTACTTTTTTCGCTTGAATAATTTTGCCTTTAAAAGCCAATATTGAGCAAAGTATAAGTGCTTCATGTACCAAACTTGCATATTGGATGTATCTTTGATCAAACTTTAATAAAATGAAATTGACCTACTTTTTCCACTTGAATGATTTTGCCTTTAAAAGCCAATATACATGTATTTAGAAATATGTTTGAATTGAATTTTGCTGCCACGAGGTGAGCTTCGTAATCTGTGATTACCTATGTTTCGTATATATAAGAAAGCTTTTCTATAAGTCTGGATCCCTTGTAGAGAATGACGTCACAATTGAATGACGTCATGTTCTAGACTGAAATGGCAAATAAATGAATGTTATATAGGCTAAGTCTCAAAATAGTCTTAAATTTAGGCTTCACGAAAATTATTCGAACAAAATATCCGTTGTTACAGTTCATTTTTATTCATGATTCTTGTGCATGTGCATTGGCATTTTATTGCGCAATAGTGTCGGTCTCGTGTGAACGCAAAAAAGCTTATTGCGAAACAAATTTGTTGCGCGATAAAGTTATTGCGAAATAAATTTATTGCGCAACCGTGTGAACGAGGCATTAATTTTTCAAAATATTTGAGGCTTTTAGTGTGTCAATGACGTCATAAAATCTATTTTTAGACGCGTCCTCTTTCTTTAATGAATTTTCATTAAAATTCCACAATTTTCTTGAATAAATATGTTGCAAAGGTACTTGAAACAAAACCCTCTGTACGCAAATTACATCAATGCACATCTATGGAAGCTTTGTAAATAATTTTTCGGTCTGTAGATAACTTATTTATTGTATCTGCCGTAGACATGTGTTAAACAGTGTCTTTAAAACTTTAATTAGACAAATATTTATTGCCAAGTGCAAGATCTTTCATATTTCATATAATATTCCTTCTGAACACCGACTCAATTATTTTGTCATAGACGGATACAGGAGTTTTTAAAAGTAGGAATTTTAAGGTATCCGATGTACAATAAGGCACATTTCCATGCCTGGTAAGGTACTATATACTATGTATTTTCTGAAAGGTTGTAATGCCCACTGATCAGAAACAATAATTTTGGGGCAAGAAAAACAAAGGGGAATAACTGATGAAGCATTTAAATAGTCTATTTTCTCTATATAACATATGCAAAATAACAAAGTTGTACAAGAGTTTTTCCCCTTTGATTTTTAAGACCTGGGAGTCTTATATCTTTACTCAGGCCATCATTACCTTTCAGAAAATATATAGTTTATAGTACCTTACCAGGCATAAAATTTACCATACTTTACAATGGAGATGATTTAGACGCTATGTAAAATGACTCTATTGTACAACGGATACCTTAAGACTTTAAAAGTATTGTAAGAAAAAGTGGGGGGGGGGGGGATCGATAGGGATATGGTGTTAATTTTTTTAAATTTACTTTTAGAATTTTTTTATATGGATATTTTCTGGCGATGGGCGCAGCAAGCCGGAAAATTTGAAGAAATGAAGTGTACATTTGTACACTACATTTGGTACAATTCAGTCAATCCTAGCCTAGAAGAACAATAGTAATGATGAAAATTTGGTGCTATGTGATCCGGCGGGCAATAAAGCGAGGCTGGGAATTTTTAGAATATGTAGACAAGTCAATTTTTTTCTGAATAAGAACAAAAAATATTAAATGAATGAGCAAGGAATTCTTCTTGAATTCAAATTTTACGTCGGAAACACAGGTTGGTTGTAGACATCCTGCAGTCTCTGAATAGTGTTTTGGGCAAAAGCCATATTTGTCATACAAAAATAACAGATTTTTGGATATAATCTATAAGATCAAAATAATAGCATAATTGATAAAAGAATTGCATATAAGAATAGTTATTATCTACTTCTTCAATGACATGTCTATTAGCACATTAAAGCCCTAAATAAAAATTCTTGGGGGAACAAAATTTTGACTTTTTATGCAAAAATTGAAATTGTTTTGCAAATCACTTCAAATCCACCGAAGCCCGTTTGCTTTCATTGAAAATAAAAATTAGTTATTGCGTTATCTTGCAATATTATATTACCGGGATGTAACGCGCGCGATTTTTTTTATTTCTTATATTCATTATTTTCCGATAATGACCGCTGACGGGAGATAATGACTCGGTGTAGTATCTGTCCTGATTTCAGTATTTACAATAAAAAATAATATAGGTATTTTGTTAAATATCAAAAGTAGTTACCCTTTTCCTTTCCAGTTTTAATGTATATGATAAAACAGTTATAGCACAGTGATTCAGTCGATATGATGATTTATGGAGTAATAAACCCAATATCAACCTAGGCCTTCGGCTCCATAAATCATAATATCGACCTCATCACTGTGCAATAATTGAAAATAACAAATAAGGACTTGGCCTCGGTCATTATGTCATTATAATGACCCGATGAGATTTGTAATATCGACCTCGGCCTTCGGCCTCGGTCGATATTAAAAATCTTATCGGGTCATTCTAATGACCTCGAGCAAGTCCATATATGTATAATATTATATAACCAGGATGTAACGTCGATTCTGATTGGCTGGAGCGCGAGTCATTATTTTCCGATAATGACCGCTGACGGAGGATAATGACTCGGTGTGGTATTTGTCCTGATTTCAGTATTTACGATAAAGATTAAGATAGTTATTTTGATTAATTTTAAAAGTTTAGATATACTTTTTACAAAAAAAAGTGCAATTAATTATTAATTTCTTTATTAAAAATTATGCGTTCATATTGCCTTGAATCATTATTTTAAATCATGTGTTGTCTTACAGTTCGTTATATAATATAGCAAATAAGGACTTGGCCTCGGTCATTATAATGACTCGATGAGATTTGATATATTGACCGAGGCCGAAGGCCTCGGTCAATATTACAAATTTCCATTATTTCATTATAATGACCCGATGAGATTTGTAATATTGACTTCGGCCTCGGTCAATATTACAAATCTCATCGGGTCATTATAATGACATAATGACCTCGACCAAGTCCGTATTTGTATGATAATGCAATCTTTAATTATTAAATCTTAAATTATATTGTAATATTATATAACCAGGATGTAACGTCGATTCTGATTGGCTGAAGCGCGAGTCATTATTTTCCGATAATGACCGCTGACGGAAGATAATGACTCGGTGTGGTATTTGTCCTGATTTTAGTATTTACGATAAAAATTAAGATAGTTATTTTGTTTAATTTTAAAAGTCTAGATACACTTTTCACAAAAACTTTCCAATTAATAATTAAGATCTTAATTAAAAAAAATATGTGTTCATATTCATTAGAATCATTATTTTAAACATATGTAGTTTTATAATTCGTTATATAATATAACAAATAAGGACTTGGCCTCGGTCATTATGTCATTATAATGACCCGATGGGATTTGTAATATTGACCTCGGCCTTCGGCCTCGGTCAATATTACAATTCTCATCGGGTCATTATAATGACATAATGACCTCGACCAAGTCCATATTTGTATAATAATGTTGCAATAACATTTTGTTGTATCGCAATGATATTGCGTTTTATCGTCGTTCTGACTGGCTGTTGCGCGAATTATTATTTTCCGATAATGACCTCTGACGGAAGATGATGACTCGGTGTGCTATTACTTGCGATGAAAATCAAGACTGTTATTCAAATCAAATTTTTATGCTTTTTTCACAAAAAGGCACAATTGATTGCTGAATTCTTTATCAAAAATAAATTATTCCTATTGCTTTGAATCATTATTTTTTGATATAGAGTGCTACGAGTCGCTATATAATATAACAAATAAAGACTTGGCCTCGGTCATTATAATGACCCAATGAGATTTGTAATATCAACCTTTAGGCTTTAGGCCTCGGTCGATATTACTTTCATCGGATCATTTTAATGACACAATGACCTCGACCAAGTCCATATTTGTATATTAAAATTGCATAATATCGTAATAACATTACGTTATTACGTTATTTCACAATAGTATTGTGTTATATAGCAATAATATTGCGTGATATCGCAAAAGTACATTATAGATTTGCAAAACATTGTAATCTTACATGTATGAAATACTTCTGCAAAATTTAGAAATATTGTATTGCGAAATAACGCATATTCTAGCAATATCACGCAATATGATTGTAATATAACGCAGAACTATTGCAACATAAGACATTGCTCATTTGTTGCTTTAGCGATAAAATGTAATATCTCAGAAAAATAATGTAAAATAATTGCGAAAGAACGCATAATCTTAGCGAATTGACACATCATTATAGCAAAATGACGCAACATTATTGCTATATAACGCAATTATATTGTTGAATAACGGAATATTATTGCAAAATAACGCAATGCTTCCGAAATAACGCAATATTTTATTTTTCAATATTACGAAATACATGTATTATTTTGATATAACGCAATGCCTTTTCGGTATAATGCAACATCATTGCGAAAGAGCTAAATAGTATTGTGAATTAAACGCTATATTATTTCGATATAAGACAATACATTTTGCGTAATATGAAATCATCTTCCCTCTTCCTAAAATGTCTAAAGTCCTCAAACACCTCTTCAACATTTTAAAAATTCCTGAAAAATTCCTGACTCCGCCTATTTGTTTATCCTTTCAACAGCTAGTGGTATTAACGCAATTTAATGCTTTCTAGCACCCTTTCAACCCGATTTGAATCAAATCTGAAACGACGTACGTTCGCAGACCGACCACCATGTAGACAAAACGTCACAGACGTCAAATCGACTGACAGGTGCATAAGTGAATGCATATAGTTCTGCATTTATGTAGCTTTTTAACATGCTTTAATTCTTCAAACGAATTAATATTTCACTCACTTGCTCAATGTAGGAATGTGTATTTTTATTTCTTTTTGCTACTGATCAATGCACTGTACTTGCCAAGACAACGGCAGAATGCGGCGTCACACATAAAAAATGACGTCAAATCACGTCGTAAACAGTAAACCATACTGCACTTCACATGAATATATTTTGCTTTAGCACAGCGTAAAGTTAATACCTTTATTCGAAAGAGCATTCAATCTTTTGTTTAAATTGCGTTTTTCATTTTTTTTTTAATTTTACAACGAATACAAATGATATATTCATTTTTTCCTATTTTCTGTGATATTCCCTTTAAAAACATGTTTTTCACCCTAAAAGGCCTTTTTTGCAACAAAATAAACCCTCATTTTAGCAATGGAAATTTCTTTGAAACATGTTATTGTCTGGAAATGCGATTTATAATAAACACAAGATAAGGTTTAGGATCAAAGGGTATGCACAAATCGACATTATGCATGAAGACGTATTTAAAACGAAGGAACGCATGACAAGCACATACTACTTATTTCTATTAATCGCTGTTGCAGGTGGAAAGAAAGGACCAAATACGCGTTTTGTCATAATTAGAAGAAATATTTGTAGGTATATCGATAAAAAAAGTCCTAACGTACCATGGAAAGAGATCAATATATTGAAAATTCTCAAGAACGCAAAGTATACGAAATAAAAATACTGAAGTAATGTGCTGTCAAAAGATGCTTGTTAAAATAATAGTATTGATCAGAAATTGTCATCGAATGTGAATGAAAATGACTTTTAACGACTTCTAAATCAGGAATGGGTAGACTGTTTCCATTCTGCGGGTGAAATTGTCACATTTCAGCAAATTTGAAAATGCCATACATTATCGTTCAAAATATGAGAATTTTCCACCATTTTTATAACGTCATTTCAACGTCAAATTTGACGTAGTAGGCACCCGTAAAAGTTTTGACGACATGTCAAATCGTTAACCTTAGACCATAACCTTTCATTTGATACCAAATTTAGCCTTGCACTAGGAGTGGACATTAAACTCCTAAAATAGAGCACTTTTTCAGGCTTGGTCACCGCACTATAAGATACGCTTTAATTACGCCCTGTTCCCGATCTTTACCCGTCTATTCTACGCTCTTACCGCGATCTTTTCACTACAGGTTCAATGTTTGCTGATCTTACCAAGACCTTTTCATGACCATCTAGCGACCTATTCACGCTTTATATGACCAAGTTACGACCAAACGACGCTTCAAATAGGATCTGTGCATATTTCATTCATTTTCTCGCACTGATATTGATTCGTTCAAAATACTTATTACCAAAATGTCGCGGCGACGATTCTTAGCTTTCCAATGCCACTTTTTAAGTAAGGAATTTTTAAAAAAATTTATCGCGACACTTTTGGGTAAGGCTTGGTCAAAACGAGAAATATAGGCTTCTTCTCGGTCGATACGTTCATTGGATGAAAAATGAGATCAGTTCAAGTTAGAAATTATGTGTTGAGCGGGAATGCGTCGGGGACAGTCGGTGTTGAGCGGGAATGCGTCGGGGAGAGTCGGTAATAGATCGGAATTGCATCGGGAATAGATCGGGTTTTGTTCTGGAATAGATCGGAGTTTGATCGGATAGAACGGGACTTGGTCGGCAATATGATCGTGAGTAGAGCGGGTAAAGCGTGAGTAAGTCCGCAATGAAACGTGAATCGGTCATAAATTGATCGGGAATCGGTCGGGAATAGAGCGTGATTTCAAGGAAAAAATGAAAAGGTCGGGAAAGTTTTACCCGCTCTTGTGAAAATTTCGGTCGGGAATAGTCGTAGGTACAGCGGGATTGCAGTGGAACGGTGGCTTTACTATCCCCGAGAGTTTGAAATGTAAAACGTCTTTAAATTCATTAGCATCATTTAAAAGCTGATAAATTAAACAGCATGGACCAGACATGCACGTTTCGGGTATTTAACCCTCGTCAGTGATCTTTAATCCAAAACAATGAAATGTGGACCAAGATCTGTAAAAATCAAGTCCAAAATATACTGAGCTAGATGGCTGGGATACGATGCTACAGGACCCAGCTTTTAGAAATTTAAAAAGAATTTGGAAGAAGAAATTTTCGAATGCGTTTGAAGAAACGACCAACAGAAATTGGTCGAACTTGGCTATATGTACCTTCGGGGACTACTGGTCCACCAGCAGTGACACTCACTAAGTGATGCAAATGTTTAATCTATAATCCCAATACAAAAACACAGAGCAGACACCCTGCGAAAGAGACGCAAAAGGGACAAAGAACACCAATTCACATCATAGAAACATGAAACACAAAAGACCACACATTAACCAAGGAGACCAATAGGCAACCGGTTCCGACCCAGGACTCCTTGCATAAATTTGTTATTCTATAAACTGTAGTATCTAGGAAAATAAGAAATTTTCATTCAGTTTTACATTGATGTATAGGGGAATGCAAAGATGAAGTCGAGTCCAAGATGTGCAGCGATCGCATGAGCAACTGCCTCCCCAGGGATGAAACAAAAAGAGACCCGTGGATGTATGACAATTGTAAAAAGACCTGCTTCTTCTGTAATCCCGACGGTATGTATGTAAGAAGGAAGGGGATCTCCAACAAGACACGGTTGCAGCAGCAACCCACAAAACACCCCAAGTGAAAACACAGAAAACACACACATCAAGAGACAAGGAACAGCAAACGAGACATCAAACATCCAACATAAAAGACAACACATTAACCAACGGGGTGCATGGGCAATCGGTGCCGACTTAGGACGGCCATCAGCCAGTTTAATAACAGATGCTGTGGTTATCCTTGATTACATGCACACAACCATCCCACGTGCTTTTCCAGTTACCCAAAGGTCTCGAAGAATTGTTGTGTAAAATATCATCTTCACCGTACAATGACCATACAAAAAAGACAGCACAACGCAGGGGCCCATGGAACACAGATGCATATGTAAATATGTATTAAAATAGGGTACACTGTGTAGCATCACGTGACTTTAGTTGCTGAAACCATGAATAAATAAATTGCTCAGTTGGAGGAAAGGAAACAGAACTGCAATAATTGCTTTGGTTCGATTCTATCTTTTCATAGTCTATATCCTTGTCTAAACTGATACTTTAACAATCGTTGACTTGTTAGAAAATAAAACGCCGTTGTTTTTACAAACATTTTGACAAAAGATGTAGATATGTGCGTGGAAACCACTACAACATTGTGTTTAACATATTTCGACCACGTCATTCCTTTTGTCAGAATGTTTGTAAAAACTACATTGACTTCTTGATCGACAAACAAAGAATCATCAAAACATCATTTTTACTAGGACATCGGCTATGAAAAGATAAAATTGAATCAAAACAATCATTACAGTACCTGTTTTCTTTCCCCCAAACGAGCGGTATGCCTCCATTTTGTGTTCGTGGTTTCACCAACTTAGTCACGTGATGCTACACAGTGGGGTAGGGGCGTCAGTGCGAAATGCGAAGTCCGTGCTGTGGCGAGCTCGTGCATGTTATCACCCGAGGAGTCTGACCGACATTCAGAGAGGAGATGTGGTCGGGGCTCTGTCTTCTCTAAAGAGGTTTGGACAGGGCCCGTCATGGAGTCCCGTCGACACAGTCGGATAGAGTGCAAGTCTTATGGATTCGCTGCTACAAGTACATTATATTGAGGAAACAATATAAGGGGGAATAGAGGCCGTATATGGAGGTCGGCCAGGCGATCCTAGGAGGTTTTTCTCAGGTTGCTCTTATTTCCTCCTGCTCCAAGGACCCATTCACTGCAACATGCGAGGGCTGATAGATCATCTCCAAAAAGGACAAACAATCATTGCCACATACTATGCTTCACTTCTGACACAGTAACGGATAAATTAAAACTTAAGCGCAGCGAAATGCTCACTAGTTAAAGATGTGTTGTTCCATCAGGACAATGCTCCTGTTCGCAAGTTTGTCACTGCCATGGCTGCCATTCATGATTATGGCTTAATTTTATTGACCTGATCTTGCTCCATAAGACTTTCATCTATTCCCAAAACTGAAAGCAGCTATTTCTGGCAACCACTTTCGGTTTGATGATTACGTCATACTTGCAGTGGATGTCTTTCCAAGATAAGGAGTTCCTTAAAAGTGGTATAGAGGCCCTTATACACCGTAGACAAAAGTGTATAGATATTGAAGGGAATTATGTAAAAAATAATGCAAAATATATCATAAAATTCAAATTCTTCAATACTAAGCTCACATCATATGAATCAGCCCTCCTACTATCAAACTTTAGACATCAAAATTATTCGTAACTTGTTTGATAAACGTTGTAAAATAAAATAAAGTTTATTTTTAGACGAGAATGTACTGCAGGTCGAATTGGACTTGAATGACAAATATTGACAAAACTATATCCCTACAAGTATTAGCTTTTACAAAAAGCTTGCCGGCAGTTAGCTTGTAAAATACTAGTAAGAAAAAATTGGAATAAACGATTTTTGTTCTTGTTGACCAATCGCACATTTCCGGGCTTTTCCGTTTTTATTTCCGATTCAAGCTACGGAAATTTCCAAGGATCTGTGATTGTTGTAGGACGTATCGGTACAAAGACTTTTCGATGCATCTTTCGGATGAAAATGCACTGATACGATATGACTTTCATTTGTCAAGTCATCTAGACTCTTGAGCCGACCTGATGAAAGTATGTTATGCACAGATTCTGAATAATCTTGACGAATATTTGCATATTTTGTAATTGTCCACCAATCATATTGCCAAGAGTTATTTTATCCGTGCAAGTATGTCACAATTAATTACAGTATACCGGCAGTCATGACTGCCGGTAATTAGACTTTTTTCACCGTGACGAACTTCGCACTTCGAACTTCGCACTTTAATTTCATAAGTTTGTTGCCGAAAATAGCGCGCCAGTTGTACAGGAAGACCAATATATCATTCCATTGAGTATACTAATCAAAATGTAGATGACTTCGCTTATGAGTTTATACGCGAACGACAGCTACGCCACTTTTTCTTCAATATGTTCGAAGAGCGAAGTACGAAGTTCGAAGTACGAAATTCGTCACGATGAATAATGTCTAATCAGAAGTACAGAATCGATAATCGAAAAAAGATTCTAACCAAGGGCATACGAGAACTGTCTCTCGTAATTACGAGAATTTTTTTCTTGTAACTACGAGATTTGTTTCTCGTAACTACGAGATTTTTTTCTCGTAACTACGAGATTTGTTTCTCGTGACTACGAGATTTGTTTCTCGTAACTACGAGATTTTTTTCTCGTAACTACGATATTTTTTTCTCGCAACTACGAGATTTTTTTCTTGTAACTACGAGATTTGTTTCTCATAATTACGAGATATTAAAAAAATATAACATGGCACGAACTGGCTTCCGTACTTTTTTAACATATTTCGATGATAAAAGTTAACATGTATACCATTTCTAGGTGATGAAGGATATCATTATACCGGATGAAGAATGATACCCATTGTTCGAATAAACTTATCAACAAGCATTAACGTGTACTTCGCAATCGAATAAACTTTACAGAAAAAAAACAAACAAAACAAAGTTCGTGAAGAAAAGATTGTTCTGATATTAATATCTAGCCACTTCTATTTCGTTATTATAGAAAAAAAAAATAGTGCTGATATATTTCTACTTCCTAGCTACTTCTATTCCTGTCCATCATACTTAAAAATTCCTTTACTTGCAATCATTCTTTTCATTTGAAATGTTACCATGGTTACAGATTGTGAGGATGCCTGGGATAACTGCGCGGAGAGAACGGAAGAGTGTGATGAACCGCTTGCCCAGGGACAGTGTATGAAGACCTGCGGAACGTGCCCAAAATAGAGAACCGAACCCAATATGAACAGCATTGTAATTTTCAAGTAGTAGCTAAAATTATATTTTAAGAAATCCGCGGAACAAATAATTTTTTTCTGTCATTTGTCAGATTGAATTTTCAACAGTTGATAAATATTATCATGATAACTGGAGTATGTTATTAATATCCCTGTTCTTCTGCCCGTCCGTCAATCCGTCCTCGCCACATGCTTTTGTAAAAATTGTAAGAAACCACAGCAGAGGTTCATTTACTTTTCAAACGTTATTCTCATCTGAATTTACGGCACATGCTCAAATATGGCTAATTTTTTTCTGTGTGAATCAGTGAATGGAAGGCCAACACAAAACCCGAGATCATTTTTCAATGAGTTAAGGGGTAACGAGTGGCTGGTAAGCGAGCTAACTCGCATAGTCAATTTCTTCGTTTCAATCCGTGTTTAACCGTTTTCCTGTTATTAAAGTTCGAGTAAAATTTTACAATTATCGGAACTCTTTCTATTATTGATGGAAAGGTGTATCATACTTCAAATTTCAGTAAACTGTAAAAATTCTATTCAGATTTTTTATTTCTTCTGTCATTTATACGAGCAGACACTCGTTACCCCTTAAAGAAGATCCTGACGATAATTTCAACAGCACTCACAATAGAGCTCATAATTGAGCATCTATACAGACCCCTAGCAAGCTAGAGGTGGGACCAGATGCCCGGGAGGAGTTGACTTGCCGCACCCGCCGTCGATGTTCATGCACGAAAACCACAAACAATGTTTAAGGCTTACAGAAAAAATATTAAAGAGAACTTTCTCACGAGAAAAGAAAATATGACAAACAGACGGAGACAATAACGCAACACCATAGAAACACGAAGGACAAACAGACGGAGACAATAACACATCACCATAGAAACACGAAGGACAAACAGACGGAGACAATAACTCAACACCATAGTAACACGACGGACAAACAGACGGAGACAATAACACAGCACCATAGAAACACACAGAACTACCTTATCCAGAGGCCAGTGCAAGCACTGACTGTATATTGTAGGTGGCACTTTAAAAGCAGCGCCGTGCTAATTAGAATAAAAGTTTATACATATTCAAAGATCACATGATTCATGCTACAATGCAACTTGAAAGAAAGAAGTCGATCTCCAACCAGACTCGGGTGCAGTGCCTACAGCAAAGCACCAAAACACCTGATGCGAAAACAGACAAGCACATCAAGGGACGTAAAAGAGACATACGACATAGAAACATAAAACACAAAAGACTTACATAAGCCAACGAGACTAAATTACTAATTGGCAGCCGGTGTCGACTTCGCACGGCTATCTGCCACACAAATTGCAAATGGTATGGTTATCCGGATTGCGTGCGCACAACATTCCCACGTTTCCGGTTACCCAAAGGCATCAAAGAACACCAATTGTAGTTTAAAATGACATCCATATTGTTTGATGTAGAGTGTTCAACAAGACACACAAAAGGGACAAGGAACACCAAATATTACATCAATGCACCAAACATAAAAAAAAACTGCACAAACGAAACCAATGGGCAGTCGGTGTTGACTTAAGACAGTCATTTTTATCCGGATATCCGAACAATCCTCCCGCTTTTTCGGTTGCATGAGGACGCACTTTTGGTGTATATAATATTGTCATCGCAATAACATGACCACAGAAACAAAATTAAGACAGTGAAACAACACAAATATAAATAATGAAATTAATATCTAAAAAAAGGGCGCGTATGAAAAACAGTCCGTGCTCTGCTTGCTTGAGCAAACTCGTGCATGTAATCACCCGAGGATTCTTGACCCTAACTTCTCTAACGATGGTTGGACACCTCTGTCATGGAGTCCCGTCATAAGATTATACTTTGAATTCGTAGGTACACGGTTGTAGATTGGTCAATACCATGCCGGGTGTCTGTCTGGCGACAACAGGATCATACCCACGATATAAAAGGATAAAAGGCTTTTGATAATTCTGACGCATTTCTTATGGAAATTCTGTCTAGCTTTGATCCTTTCTATTTTATGTCACCATAAAGGACAGGCTGTCACTTCCCAAAGTAATATGACAAATATGGACAATGACCATATCCCAATACACGATAAAAATACTATTTGGCTTGCATTGGTCCTAATTTCAATAGAACCTATAAGTATGTTTTGTAAAATTTCCTTGACCTTAAAGCTTCTTGGTTGTTGTTTTTTTTCTACTGTGAACATCCATAAATTTGCACCTGCTATAACCTACCGGATTAGTAGAGATATGATATGTTAATACCGTATGACCGTTATTCAGGGATATAACATTTAAGCCAGGATAAATTTACTATGTTGAATCCAAAATCTTTTTATTTGTCATGCACATTTGTATGGATTTCTCCTTTTACTTTTAATTTTGATACTGAGGTCTGACGAAGAGATAAGATACTTTAAACTTAATAAAACGCTCGTAATTTATCATTTATCAATTTCTTTGATGATTTTATCCGCCTACAACCTTGATATTTATCCGGATAGAATGTACATCAGACAATATAATATATATAAAAAGAAGAAAGAACAACGGACACAATCCATATAAAATGAATCCGCAGACAAAACAGACACATCTAAAAACTAAAAAAAAATGTAATCAGAAATGACAGAGTTCGCATCGATGGCAACATTGTCATGGGACCAGCATCTGTACTTAAATTGCACAAAGTATATAAAGATGCATCATCCACACAAGATTGGTTGATAAAGATTTTAATGAAGGCTGGAAATGAAGATGCCTATTTTTACTTTACCTGGTCGCTCAAGCGTGAAATATAGGTCAGATGCAGCACCCGTACGATGCATTGTAGTAGGCATCCTCAGATACATCATCCAAACAAGTTTCATTGATATTCGCTCGCTGAGGTGAGCTTCCCCCCCCCCTCCAAAGGTGGACACTCTCTTTTTCCTTTCTACGGGGTGATCCAATGGCTCAGTTGATAAGAATTTGGTTTGACTATCTTAAGTTGAATAAATGAAATAAACATCAAAGAAGTACCTAACCATTAGTCAGTCTCAAGAGAATTTCCATCGAAATGGTTGCGAACCCCGGAATGAAGAACATTCCTAAGTGAGACCAGGTGCCCGGGGAAAGTCAGCGTCTCCTGATTGCTTGCAACACCCGTCGCAACAACTCCATGGAAACATGTCAAATTCGGTGATTGTCTCGATGTACATTTTGATGTACATATCAGGTAAGTATGTCTTGTTTGGTGATGATGACAGCCATTCAATCACAATGTAGAATGTCACTGATCATTCTGGAAAAGGGGATCTCATATGCTTTTATAACATCCCCGTAGCGACCGAAGAACTTCCTCAATGATGATTTCAGTCGTTGTGTAACATAACCCTGAACAAGTAGCTTACTTGCAAGCCGTCTGGTTCTAATGATGAAATCTTCATATTTGGAACATGCCCTGGCGTACCGTATCAGTTGAGAAACAAAAACACCATAAGCAAAGAAGACGGAATGTTGCTACTCATGAAAGGGAAGTTAGTTATGTGGAAGCTGAAATCGTCACGCTTGTCATACAGTGAGGTGTTCAAATTGCCGTTTGCGTCGAAAGATAGAAGAATATCCAAGTACGAAGCGGATCTGTCGCTCTCTGTTGTTTCCTTGATCTGTAGAAAGAAATCCATATCAAAAATCTATCTATTGAAACCACAAACGTGTACAAAAGAGAAAGAATTAGATAAGGTTTTATATAGGAAGTGTCCAAACTTAAGGGGTTTTTTTTATATAGGAAAGGGTTTTGTATCCAAGCTACGATATCCCAAACTAAGAAATTAATGCACAATAATCGTCAAAACATTTCAAGATTGTTGAAATGATGTTTTAATTATTAAATTTATGCTCCACCCTTCTTTCATCTTTTTGTTTTGTTTTATTTTGCGTGATTTTCCCCCTTTGTTTTGTTTTGTTTGTTTTGGGTTTCTGTTTGGTTTTGTTTTTGTTTTGATTTGTTTTGTTTTCTTGTGCTTGTTTTTCTAAGTATTTTTCCATTTTTATCATGAAATGACAAATATGGATAATGATCATATCCCTGTATACAGCACAAAATCAATAATTCAGAAAATCAGAAACCGAAGGCATACAAAATCAGGATAAAACAGAAGCCAAAGCAAACAAACAAAAACATCCACCACATGAATAGAAGCGAAATTCCGATATGGGAGTGACACCAGGTGTCCAGGAAGAGTAAGCATCTCCTGCTTGCATGCAACATCCGCCACTTCAATTCGGTAGAATTGTCACATCCGGTTACTTCCATTTCGGAAGATATGGAGTATAATCTTTGGTTGGATGGTTCCAATGGTGTATGACAGAATATCATCCACCATTCTGGATAGTGGGACATCATAGTGTATGACGAGTTCCCCATATCGACCGTAGATCTTCCTCAGTGACGATGTTAGTCGGTCATCGGTTTCCCAGGCTATTTCAGCAAACCTAAAGAGTTGAGAGATGTAAATGTTGTCATGATACTTCACAGCTCATCCGGTACGCTACAGCGTGCACTGATCTTTTTCATTTTAATAGTAGAAATTTACAAATTACCAAGAAACCTTTAAGTCAAAATTTTCGCTTTTATACAAGTAAAGATTTTCTGGAAATTTTTACAAAAATAATTGTCCATTTCTTTTAAAATTCAGATCCATACAAGCAACAGATTATATGGTATTACTATGGGTATTTCACAGCCTGCATTTTATAGTAACAAAATAAACAAAATAAGGACATAACTACCACCGAAATTTTGTTTAAATCACCAAATGCCTTTTAAACCATCGATATCTTCCTGGTATCACCAGACGGACACTTGGCTTTGTACTGGACCAATCTACAGCCTTGTACAAGCGAATTCTAAGGAATTGCACTCTGACTAACTGTGAAGACCTGTGAAGACAGATCTCCATGACTGGCCCTATCCAAACCTTTTTTTTAGAAAAGACAGGGCCCCGATCTGATCACCTGTTCTCTCTGAATGCCAGTCGGACTCCTCGAGTGATAACATGCATGAGCTCGCTACAACCGGTTAAGCACGGATTGTATTTCGTACGCCCTCTGTCTTTTATTTGGATATGCTATTGAATTGATCCTACAGGAAATTTAGAACTGTAAACTCTGTAAAGTAAATCATACATTTAAATTCTAATAATAAAACCAGAGGGCGCTAGTGAAATGAATTTTAGAAACATCACTGATGAGAATTCAATATTCGAAACACGTGTCTGGTGCATAATGAATTGGTTTGAAATTTTCTACAAGAAGGTATAGAGTTGGAACCCTTCTGCATTATTAATATAAATACTTATTTCCTGTTACAGCGTGGAGCAGTTCAACTCGTTCCCCGAGATATGGGATGGTTTTAAGAGTATTAATTACTTCTTTCCAGTTATGTCGCCTGAAAGAAGCTTTGTTTAGGCACTTTATGAATCTAACATTATATTTTTATTTGGCTATTTCAGAAACTTGTCATTTCATCCAAAAAAAATTACTGAAATTAAAGGAAGTTAACATCTAAGTACCATCCCTCCAATGCTACTTTGAACATAAATTTTATTTGGATATGCTACTGAAACGACCCTGCAGGAAATTTGGAACCGCGAACTCTTTGTAAAATAAATCAGGCATTTAAATTCTCAAAATAAAACTAGAGGGAGACAGTGAAATGAATTTTGGAAGCATCACTGATGAGAATTCAATATTCGAAACAAGTGCCTGGTGCATAATAAATTGGTTTGAAATTTTCTTCAAGAAGGTATAGAGTTGAAACCCTTCTGTATAATCATATCAATTGACACATCCATCTGTGTATTTCTTGGCCCTCAGTGTTATGCTGTTTGTTTGTATGGACATCTTACAGTGAGGTTATTTTAACCCTCAATTGTGCGTTCTTCGATACCTCTTGATATCGGAAAAGTTGGAGGGTTGTGCGCACGTAATCCGGATGATCACATTGTCTGCTACTGGCGTGGCAGAAGGCAGTTTTAAGTCGGCATTGATTGCCCATTAGTCTCGTTGGTTTATGTGTAGTCATTTGTGTTTGATGATTCTATGATTTGGTGTTCTTTGTTCTTTTTGCGTCTCCTCCTGTGCGTGTCTGCTATGTGTTTTTCATTGGGTGTTTTAGGATTTTGCTGTGGCTGCTGCATCCGCGTTTTGTTGGAGATCTCTCCTTTTTTATCACTTCATATTTCCAAAATAATGACGTTTTATATTAATACGAATATATAAAATAGGAAGTGCACATACAAAATCTTTATCAAATTTTATTGTTTAAAAATTTTACGTAGCAAGAAATTGTATAGCTTCTTGTCTAAATTTAGCGCTTTTTGTCACTCGTTTTTGGATTTTGCTGTGGGTGCTGCAACCTTGTGTTGTTGGAGATCCCCTCCTTTCGTTTTCAAAATTAAAAGCTTTTTAAGATTTCAATTATTTTACTAGGCTAGAACACCTTACGATTTTTAGGTGTTTACATCAAAGCTCTAAGTATACTTAAGGTCAGGATGGCGACTTTTAATGGAAATGAGGTAGAAGAAAAATGGATATGTCCACATGTAGAGGAACATCTCCTCGAACTATTCTGACCAAAATATCAAAATTTGCCCGTCTCGTTTATTGGCTATATACGTCCATTTTAACATTTTCATCTTTTTATAGAATACCACATCATAACTTTACATACCTATTTTCGGCGAGTTTTTATGGAGAAATACCCTTTCAATTATGAAAATTTCAAGGAGTATTATTTTTTCCTGAAATAATGTAACAAACTGAGCTTACAGCATCTATCGTACATGTCGGTTTCAAATATTACGTGATACGAAAATAGAGTTATATCCCTGTAGTCGCAACCCTAACCTTAATGAGGTCCCGGACAGCCAGACTTAAATTTGATCCTATCATTTAATTTTCCTAAAAATTATAAATGTTAATAATTGAAACATGTTTTTTCTACATGCGAAGTTTTATCAATTTTTTACCGTTAGTTTTGAAGCTACAAACATACATATATACCCATTGAAAGCCCCATAGTGGGCCGTAAATGTGACGTTAAAATAAACACCCTTAGGTAATGAAAAAACAGTTAACTCACATCTTCTGTAGAGGCAAAATATTAACAAGTTTTTTTTTTTCTTCATTTAGATATTATGAGGGCAATTGGATATGTATAGAATTATACATGATCACTAAGACTTTTAAAGAAATTGTCGAAAGGAGATAAATTCATGTCTATTTTCAAAACGTCTTTGAGTTGCTAATTTTTAATCATAAAGTCCGTTTATCTGAAACCCTATCATTTATTTTCCGTAAAAACTTGATATCCTCTTCATATGTCAAGTGAACCACCGATAAATTCCTATTGAAATTTGACCGTCAGTTTTTAAATTATAGTAATTTTGTTACCCGTCCCCCTTATTTCTACGTTACCTAATCCTGACGTTCTTGCGAAAAACGCGCCAATGCCGCCGTTTCTATTGTTACGTCATAATTGATCCAGTACTTTCCGATGGGGTTCTTTAGGATACTGTTTTGGACCCCCTTAAATTTGTCAATATCAAATTATATATTCTATAGTACAAATTTATAGTACCGTATTTGAATGATAATGAACAAACCGGTATCTCTTCTTATCCATAATCAATTTGGGATGAAAATTCATTAGGAAGAAATTATACTTGTCTACCCTTTTGATTTTGAGGTCAATAACCCAAATATCAGAGTCTCCTATAGTGAAATACGCCTTACAATACTAGATTCAACATAACGCAAATCGACCTTCATTTATAAGTATCTAAATGGACTTTTTATACATTTTGTAATAATTTGAATATTATCAAAACCCGTTATATGATATCTATGGAATGATATGCATTTTCCATGGTGTGTAACCCACGGGGAAGCTCCTACCTCACAAACCCCGTGAGACAGAAGAAACGAAAACCTTCGGTCAGCTACGTTTTCAGCGCTAACCAATGAGCTGAAACGCTCATTTTTACGATTTGTTTCATTGATACAGTTCACGACATAGTGATTGGTAAATTTCCAGAATTTAAGCGGCATCAGAATTTTACCGATTCAACTTTTCGAGAAAACATAACGAATGTATACAATTCTGAAGAGGTCTTGATGAGGCGATCATTTTGATTAAAATCGGACTTGAAACAAAAAAGTTATTAACGGAAAGAACTTTGATGACTGATTTTTTTTTTCAAATTGTTCATGATTTTATTTCTTAGCTTTAAATTTATGTATTATATGCGTGTTTGGTATCAATTGACTTAGAATTAAGTGCTGAAAAATTTATATTAACAGAAAATGCAATTAAATTTTGAAATGAAGATATATTTATTTTCGGTTTGTCGGCACTTCAAAGACTTGACTATTCGTCACTGAGTGCTTCAATGAAATTACCTCATCATTATTTCAGCAGCGAGGGGCGTGGCTATATTCAAGAATGTGAAGTCTTCGTTTCTACTGCCCCATGGGGTTATGTGAGGTACTATCTACCCCGGGGGTTCACACGATGTCATTTTTCCAATTTAAGTCAATGTGAACAGCTGTTTTGACAAAGAACATAAATATTAACATTCTCAAATGTTTATGCAGAAAAAGCTGTTAAATACAATCTATATGAATAAATAACTTCTGATGTAGGAATATATCAGCACGATGCCGCTTCTTGAGCACCACCTTCAGCGCATTCCGTGCTTGCACTAAACTCTGGAGATTATGCGTGTCTGGTCCATGTCTGGTCCATGTCTGGTCCATGCTGTAAATTTATCTGCTCTAAAACGATGCAAATGAACTTGAAGACGTTAAACATTGTTCATTAGATTACATTTTCAGAAACAGCCAAATGTATTCTAGTAGCGCCCTCTCGTTTTTCTTTTTTCTTTACTTTCATTGTTTAAATTTGCGCATTTAATCACTTTGCAAAGAATTTGCGGCTCCAAATTTCCAATAGGGTCGATTCAGTAGCAATATCGTAAAGAAAATCTTACCAAAATAACATTGAATTGATGGTGCTAAAAATAGGAAAGGGTTTGTATCCAAGCTATGATATCCCAAACTAAGAAATTAATGCACAATAATCGTCAAAACATTTCAAGATTGTTGAAACGATATTTTAATTATTAAATTTATGCACCTTCATCTTTTTGTTTTGTTTTATTTTGCCTAATCCCCCCCCCCCCCTTTGCTTTGTTTTGTTTGTTTGTGGTTTTCTGTTTGGTTTTGCTTTTGTTTTTTGTTTTTGTTTTTGTTTTGGGGGTTTTTTTCTTGTTTTTGTTTTTCTAAGTATTTTTCCATTTTTATCATGAAATGACAAATTTGGATAATCACAATATCCCTGTATACAGCATAAAATCGATAATTCAGAAAATCATAATCCGAAGGCATACAAAATCAGGATAAAACAGAAGCCAAAGCAAACAAACAAAAACCTCCACCACATGAATAGAAGCAAACTCCCGATATGGAAGTGACACCAGGTGCCCAGGAAGAGTCAGCATCTCCTGCTTGCATGCAACACTCGCCGCTGCAATTCGGTGGAATTGTCACATCCGGTTACTTCCATTTCGGAAGATATGGAGTATAATCTTTGGTTGGATGGTTCCAATGGTGTATGACAGAATATCATCCACCATTCTGGATAGTGGGACATCATAGTGTATGACGAGTTCCCCATATCGACCGTACCTATTACGTAGCAAGAAATTGTATAGCTTCTTGTCTAAATTTAGCGCTTTTTGTCACTCGTTTTGGGATTTTGCTGTGGGTGCTACAACCTAGTGTTGTTGGAGATCCCCTCCTTTCGTTTTCAAAATTAAAAGCTTTTTAAGATTTCAATTATTATACTAGGCGAGAACACCTTACGATTTTTAGGTGTTTACATCAAAGCTCTAAGTATACTTAAGGTCAGGATGGCGACTTATAATAGAAATGAGGTAGAAGAAAAATGGATATGTCCACTTGTAGAGGAACCTCTCCTCGAACTATTCAGACCAAAATATCAAAATTTGCCCGTCTCGTTTTTTGGCTATATACGTCCATTTTAACATTTTCATCTTTTAGAGAATACCACATCATAACTTTACATACCTATTTTCGGCGAGTTTTTATGGAAAAATACCCTTTCAATTATGAAAATTTCAAGGAGTATTATTTTTTCCTGAAATAATGTAACAAACTGAGCTTACAGCATCTATCGCACATGTCGGTTTCAAATATTACGTGATACGAAAATAGAGTTATATCCCTGTAGTCGCAACCCTAACCTTAATGAGGTCCCGGACAGCCAGACTTAAATTTGATCCTATCATTTAATTTTCCTAAAAATTATAAATGTTAATAATTGAAACATGTTTTTTCTACATGCGAAGTTCTATCAATTTTTTACCGTTAGTTTTGAAGCTACAAACATACACATATACCCATTGAAAGCCCCATAGTGGGCCGTAAATGTGACGTTAAAATAAACACCCTTAGGTAATGAAAAAACAGTTAACTCACATCTTCTGTAGAGGCAAAATATTAACAAGTTCTGTACTTTTCATTTAGATATTATGAGGGCAATTGGATATGTATAGAATTATACATGATCACTAAGACTTTTAAAAGAAATTGTCGAAAGGAGATAATGTTGTGGGTCATGTATTATTTTAGTTTTACTTTATGTGTAGGTAAACATGTACTTAGTCATGTTATATTATGATTTCATAATAATTCTTTCTAGATTTTACTATGTCATGTTTATTTCATAAGAGAATACTCCAGTATGTTCTTTGTTACATCATTATCATCACATGACTGTGATTTCTAGAATTTACTCTATTGTTAATCATTTGTAATGAGTCATTGTTCTAGAAGCTTCTGGTAAATTCATTTGTATTAAGTATATATACACCTCTGAGGAACTGTGTTGAAAGGGCATTCGTACACATTCGTAGACACGATTCATTCATCTATTCTGATATACTGGGACACTATATTTGTTGAGACTTTAATCCATTTAACAACGTTTGGACACTGATCTTTCGAGAACGTTTGTGATTACCGGAAACCATACATTCGATAGACGTTGTGGACCGTAACGGACACTTTGATCCGGACATTGTATTGTAAGTTGTAATCATTTTAAATATATATATTTTGTACATAATTAAACTTGTAAATTTATATTCTGTCTTTGTCTGATTTTTGCTGGCGTTTTGGGGTATTCTGACCCATAACAGAATTGGGGGCTCGTCCGGGATAGTAATCTCTGCATATTTGCATTTTTACGTAAAAGTTCGTTTTTTGAAGAAAGGAAAATTCTCCAAACTTTTGCCAGCAGAAATCAATCATGGTATTTTCGGTCACTGAATTTTTTAAATCGCCGACTGTAGATGAGTTCGAATCATTGAAAAAAGATGATTTGATTGGTTTAGGTCTTCACTTGAAGTTAGATGTAAAATCTTCTATGAGAAAGCAAGAAATTAGAAATATTGTGGCTAAAGAGCTTTTAGCTGAGGAAATCTTTTCGTCATACGATTTTCCTGTTGAACCTGTTTCAAGCGAAACCAAAATGTCAAAATATGAGTTTGAATTAGAGAGAATGAAAATACAATTACAATTTGAAAAAGAAGAAAAAGAAAGACAATTTGAACGAGAGAAACAGGAACGTATGCACGAGAGAGAACTCCAGTTTGAGCTAGAAAAGTTAAAGTTAGAGAAAGGCGCTAAGGAAAATCATGTTCCTTCGCCTGTCAAGTCTAAATTCGATGCCGCCAAAAACATCAGATTAGTACCAAAATTTCAAGAAAAGTCCGTGGACAAATATTTTCCACATTTTGAGAAAATCGCGGCCAATCTGAAGTGGCCACGTGATTTTTGGCCAACTTTGTTACAAAGCGTACTTATTGGCAAAGCGGCTGAAGTGTACTCGGCGCTCAGTATTGCTGAGAGTTCAGACTATGACAAGGTCAAGGACACGATTTTGAGAGCATATCAGTTAGTACCTGAGGCGTACAGACAAAAGTTTAGAAAGTACAAAAAGTTTGAAAATCAAACATATGTTGAATTTGCTCGAGAAAAAGAAGATTTATTTGACCAGTGGTTTCGATCTAAGAAAATTCCCAATTCATTTGACAATCTACGTCAACTCATTCTGATAGAAGAGTTCAAAGAGTGTCTACATCAAGATTTAAGAACTCATTTGGAAGACAAAAATGTTAAAACTCTTGAAGAAGTCGCTGTTTTGTCTGATACGTATGCTCTCACTCATAAGAAAAATTTTGTGTCAAAAACTCAATCTAGCGATAGCGCAAAAACGTCAGATTTTCCAAAGAAAAATTTACAAGAGTCTCAGTCGTCCATTAGTTCCCAGTCACCATCTCAAGGTGGTTCTACGTCCGGTCCTAGGTCCGAGCGTTCTGAGGCATCCCCAGGGGTGGGGTCGCTTCCTACATGTAATTATTGTAAGAAAAAAGGTCATGTTATTGGTGAGTGTTTGAAGCTTAAGAAGAAAAAAGAACTTAAGTCACAGGCCTGTGCGTCTGTTAGAAATGATAGGAAAGCCTTAGATTCGATTTGTTCTGACACTCCTGAGATTCAGGGTTCTAAGTCCAGTTCTGATGATTTTGTGGAGGATCATTATAAGCCCTTTTTGTCACAGGGATTTGTTTCACTCAGTGATTCTAGCGAAGCGTTGCCTGTTCAGATTTTGAGAGATACTGGTGCTGCCCAGACTTTATTGTTAGAGGGTTCATTGCCTTTGTCTGAGCACACTTTTACTGGTAGGTCAGTTTTATTACAGGGTGTGGAGCTAGGCGTCATTGATGTTCCCCTTCATGAAATTTATTTGAAGTCAGACTTAATTACTGGACCTGTTATCGTAGGTGTTCGACCTACTCTTCCCGTTCAAGGCGCTTCCTTGTTGCTTGGCAACGATTTAGCTGGCGGCAAAGTTGTAGCCGATCCGATTGTTTGTGAGAAAATCACGTCCGATGTCGTGTCCGATGATGAAGACGACGACTTGTATCCAGCCTGCGCTGTTACCAGGGCGATGGCCAGGAACAGACTAAAAGAGGCTGCGAGTACTTCTGCACTTAATGAGGACCATCCCTCCGAAGATATAGACCTTTCTGACACATTCATGTCTACTATTGATGACAACGTACCTGAGACGTCAGTACCACTTCATGTTGACAAGTCTCCGACGGTACCTGGTGATGATTACCATCCGCCATTAGACAGAGATACAGATGCCTTAAGCCATGAGCAGCTCCTCTCCGAGCAAACTAAAGATCCGGAGATTATCCGACTAAGCAAGAGGGCCCTTCCCCGAGAAGAAGCGGACAAAGTCGGAGAGTGCTTCTACATACAAGATGGCATCCTCATGCGGATATGGAGACCACCCGATGCACCCCCTAATGAAGTGTGGCGGGTCGTTCACCAGATAGTGATTCCAGTAGCGTATCGCGGGGACATCATGAGTTTAGCTCACGACACACCCATGACAGGTCATTTAGGTGTCAACAAGACTTATAATAGGATTTTAAGTCACTTTTACTGGCCTAAGTTGAGAAAAGATGTGTCTGAGTTTTGTAAGTCTTGTCATAGTTGTCAGATGGTAGGTAAACCCAATCAAGTTATACCACCTGCTCCCCTCCAACCCATTCCAGCTTTTGAGGAACCTTTTAGTAGGGTGTTAGTTGATTGTGTAGGTCCTTTGCCTAGGACTAGGTCAGGTAATCAGTACTTACTGACAATTATGTGTACTTCGACTAGGTTTCCTGAGGCCATACCTCTTAGGAATATTAAGGCGAAGACCATAGTTAAGGCCCTTACAAAGTTTTTCAGTTTCGTAGGTGCTCCCAAGGCTATTCAGTCAGATCAGGGTTCGAATTTTATGTCAGGGTTGTTTCAGCAGGTTATGCATGAGCTAGGTATCAGGCAGTATAAGTCTTCTGCGTACCATCCTGAGTCCCAGTGGGCACTTGAACGCTTTCATCAAACCCTTAAAACTATGATGAAAACATATTGTCACCAGTATGGAAAAGACTGGGATGAAGGGGTTCACCTCGTGTTGTTTGCGGCACGAGAAGCGGTTCAGGAGTCCCTGGGGTTCAGTCCCTTTGAGCTAGTTTTTGGGCATACGGTCAGGGGGCCATTGAAGTTATTGAAGGAAAAATGGTTGACTGAGACTAGCGATTTGAATCTCTTAGACTACGTATCTAATTTCAAAGAGAAATTATATAATGCTTGCAAATTGGCTCAAGAAAATCTCAAAACCTCACAAACGAAAATGAAAACATGGTATGACAAAGATGCTAGAAACAGAGTTTTTAAACCAGGCGATAAAGTTCTTGTATTTTTGCCTATCCCTGGTCATCCTTTGCAAGCTAGATATTTCGGTCCTTATGAGATTGAGAGTAAAATTAGTGATGTTAACTATGTAGTTAAGACACCAGGTCGGCGAAAAGAAAAAAGAGTGTGTCATGTTAACATGTTGAAAGAGTATTTTGATAGAAGTGACCGAAATTTTGTAAAACCAGTTTCCACTTTGGCCAATGTAAATACATTAGAAAATTGTGTTGAACCTGAATGTAATGAAGAGACTGTCGAAAAAGACTTCGCTCAAAGTGTCCGTTTGAAGAATTCCGAAATTCTGACAAGTCCGGAAGTGAAGCTCGGACATTTGACCGTGCATCAAAAAGAGGAAGTGCAACAATTAATGCGGGAATATACGACCATCTTTCCGGACGATCCAAAAAAGACGAATGCATCTCATCATGACGTCATTGTGGGTGATGCGTCACCTATCAAACAGCATCCCTATCGGTTAAACCCGATAAAGCTTCAATACATGCGGAAAGAAATTCAATACATGCTTGAAAATGACATTATTGAACCCAGCAATAGTGATTGGAGTTCCCCATGTATTCTTGTTCCGAAGCCAGACGGAACTTACCGATTGTGTACGGACTTTAGAAAAGTCAATTCAGTCACCAAAACTGACTCTTATCCGATCCCAAGAATCGATGACTGTATCGATAAAATTGGCAGTGCAAAATTTGTCAGTAAATTTGACTTGCTTAAAGGCTATTGGCAGGTCCCGCTTACCGAGAGAGCCAGAGAAATATCGGCATTTGCGACTCCAGATGGGCTATACCAATATAAAGTAATGCCCTTTGGTATGAAAAACGCACCAGCCACATTCCAGAGGATGATTCATTCGCTCTTAAATCATCTCGAAGGATGCGAGGCGTACATCGATGACGTCATCATCTACAGCGACACCTGGAATGACCATCTCCGAATTATGCGTACCTTCTTCGACATACTGGCAAAAGCAAACCTCACAGTGAACCTTGCGAAAAGTGAATTTTGTCATGCGACTGTAGAATATTTGGGTCACAAAGTAGGTCAAGGTTTTGTTACTCCTATCATGGCCAAGGTGGAAGCTATTTCAAAGTTCCCGATTCCTTCCAATAAGAAAGAGATAATGAGAATTTTAGGAATGGCAGGATTTTACAGAAAATTTTGTCCAAATTTCTCGTCAGTTGTTGGTCCACTTACCAAACTGTTACAAAAGAAAGTGAATTTTGCATGGACCAATGACTGTGACGAATCTTTTAAGAAAATCAAATGTGTTCTTATGAATAGTCCTGTCCTGTCAGCTCCAAATTTTGATAAGCAATTTAAGCTTACTGTTGATGCCAGTGACGTAGGAATCGGGGCTGCTTTGTTTCAAGAAAATGACGATGGTGTAGATAGAGTTGTTTGTTATTTTTCTAAGAAATTGACAAAATGTCAAAAGAATTACTCTACTATTGAAAAAGAGTGTCTTATTATTGTTAGCTTTACAACATTTTGATGTTTATTTGAATGTTACTTTACATCCCATTCTTGTGTTTACTGACCACAACCCTCTCACATTTTTGCACAAAATGTCAAACAAGAATCAAAGACTAACAAGGTGGAGTTTATTGTTGCAAGAGTATGATATCATTGTTAACCATATCAAGGGCAAAGACAATGTGATTGCAGATGCACTATCGAGAGTTTCATGAGTGATTTTTGAAGAATTTACCACCTAAGTTTTCATTGACATTCAAACTTTTTTTAAGGGGGGAGGTGTTGTGGGTCATGTATTATTTTAGTTTTACTTTATGTGTAGGTAAACATGTACTTAGTCATGTTATATTATGATTTCATAATAATTCTTTCTAGATTTTTCTATGTCATGTTTATTTCATAAGAGAATATTCCAGTATGTTCTTTGTTACATCATTATCATCACATGACTGTGATTTCTAGAATTTACTCTATTGTTAATCATTTGTAATGAGTCATTGTTCTAGAAGCTTCTGGTAAATTCATTTGTATTAAGTATATGTACACCTCTGAGGAACTGTGTTGAAAGGGCATTCGTACACATTCGTAGACACGATTCATTCATCTATTCTGATATACTGGGACACTTTATTTGTTGAGACTTTAATCCATTTAACAACGTTTGGACACTGATCTTTCGAGAACGTTTGTGATTACCGGAAACCATACATTCGATAGACGTTGTGGACCGTAAAGGACACTTTGATCCGGACATTGTATTGTAAGTTGTAATCATTTTAAATATATATATTTTGTACATAATTAAACTTGTAAATTTATATTCTGTCTTTGTCTGATTTTTGCTGGCGTTTTGGGGTATTCTGACCCATAACAATAAATTCATGTCTATTTTCAAAATGTCTTTGAGTTGCTTATTTTTAATCATAAAGTCCGTTTATCTGAAACCCTATCATTTATTTTCCGTAAAAACTTCTTCATATGTCAAGTGAACCACCGATAAATTCGTATTGAAATTTGACCGTCAGTTTTTAAATTATAGTAATTTTGTTACCCGTCCCCCTTATTTCTACGTTACCTAATCCTGACGTTCTTGCGAAAAACGCGCCAATGCCGCCGTTTCTATTGTTACGTCATAATTGACCAGTACTTTCCAATGGGGTTCTTTCGGATACTGTTCTGGACCCCCTTAAATTTGTCAATATTAAAATTTATATTCTATAGTACCAATTTATAGTACCGTACTTGAATGATAATGAACAAACCGGTATCTCTTCTTATCCATAATCAATTTGGGATGAAAATTCATTAGGAAGAAATTATACTTGTCTACCCTTTTGATTTTGAGGTCAATAACCCAAATATCAGAGTCTCCTATAGTGAAATACGCCTTACAATACTAGATTCAACATAACGCAAATCGACCTTCATTTATAAGTATCTAAATGGACTTTTTATACATTTTGTAATAATTTGAATATTATCAAAACCCGTTATATGATATCTATGGAATGATATGCATTTTCCATGGTGTGTAACCCACGGGGAAGCTCGTACCTCACAAACCTCGTGGGACTTAAGAAACGAAAACCTTCGGTAGGCGTGTTCTGAAATATAGCAATCTTATTGGTCAGCTACGTTTTCAGCGCTAACCAATGAGCTGAAACGCTCATTTTTACGATTTGTTTCATTGATACAGTTCACGACATAGTGATTGGGAAATTTCCAGAATTTAAACGGCATCAGAATTTAACCGATTCAACTTTTCGAGAAAACATCACGACTGTATACATTTCTGAAGAGGTCTTGATGAGGCGATCATTTTAAACTGTGTTTGATTAAAATCGGACTTCATAAATGATGTTCATAAAAACTGTTCATAAATGATGCTATTCAATTTGAGGACGTTTAACATTTATACCACTTGGTGAGTGTCACTGCTGGTGGACCAGGAGTCCCCGAGGACACATGTAGCCAAGTTCGATCAATTTCGGTTGATCGTTTCTTCAACGCATTCTAAAATTTCTGTTATCAAAATTTCTTGAAATTTCTAAAACGTGGGTCCTGTAGCATCATATCCCACCTATCCTGCTACGTCTTTCGGTACGCTTTTTCGACATAGTAACTTTCATACTTTTTGGCATATTACATTGTTTAGATTTGAGGATCACTGACGAGGGTTAAGTACCCGAAACGTGCATGTCTGGTCCATGCTGCCAATTTATCTGTTCATAAATGATGCTATTCAATTTGAGGACGTTTAACATTTATACCACTTGGTGAGTGTCACTGCTGGTGGACCAGGAGTCCCCGAGGACACATGTAGCCAAGTTCGATCAATTTCGGTTGATCGTTTCTTCAACGCATTCTAAAATTTCTGTTATCAAAATTTCTTGAAATTTCTAAAACGTGGGTCCTGTAGCATCATATCCCACCTATCCTGCTACGTCTTTCGGTACGCTTTTTCGACATAGTAACTTTCATACTTTTTGGCATATTACATTGTTTAGATTTGAGGATCACTGACGAGGGTTAAGTACCCGAAACGTGCATGTCTGGTCCATGCTGCCAATTTATCTGTTCATAAATGATGCTATTCAATTTGAGGACGTTTAACATTTATACCACTTGGTGAGTGTCACTGCTGGTGGACCAGGAGTCCCCGAGGACACATGTAGCCAAGTTCGATCAATTTCGGTTGATCGTTTCTTCAACGCATTCTAAAATTTCTGTTATCAAAATTTCTTGAAATTTCTAAAACGTGGGTCCTGTAGCATCATATCCCACCTATCCTGCTACGTCTTTCGGTACGCTTTTTCGATATAGTAACTTTCATACTTTTTGGCATATTACATTGTTTAGATTTGAGGATCACTGACGAGGGTTAAGTACCCGAAACGTGCATGTCTGGTCCATGCTGCCAATTTATCTGTTCATAAATGATGCTATTCAATTTGAGGACGTTTAACATTTATACCACTTGGTGAGTGTCACTGCTGGTGGACCAGGAGTCCCCGAGGACACATGTAGCCAAGTTCGATCAATTTCGGTTGATCGTTTCTTCAACGCATTCTAAAATTTCTGTTATCAAAATTTCTTGAAATTTCTAAAACGTGGGTCCTGTAGCATCATATCCCACCTATCCTGCTACGTCTTTCGGTACGCTTTTTCGACATAGTAACTTTCATACTTTTTGGCATATTACATTGTTTAGATTTGAGGATCACTGACGAGGGTTAAGTACCCGAAACGTGCATGTCTGGTCCATGCTGCCAATTTATCTGTTCATAAATGATGCTATTCAATTTGAGGACGTTTAACATTTATACCACTTGGTGAGTGTCACTGCTGGTGGACCAGGAGTCCCCGAGGACACATGTAGCCAAGTTCGATCAATTTCGGTTGATCGTTTCTTCAACGCATTCTAAAATTTCTGTTATCAAAATTTCTTGAAATTTCTAAAACGTGGGTCCTGTAGCATCATATCCCACCTATCCTGCTACGTCTTTCGGTACGCTTTTTCGACATAGTAACTTTCATACTTTTTGGCATATTACATTGTTTAGATTTGAGGATCACTGACGAGGGTTAAGTACCCGAAACGTGCATGTCTGGTCCATGCTGCCAATTTATCTGTTCATAAATGATGCTATTCAATTTGAGGACGTTTAACATTTATACCACTTGGTGAGTGTCACTGCTGGTGGACCAGGAGTCCCCGAGGACACATGTAGCCAAGTTCGATCAATTTCGGTTGATCGTTTCTTCAACGCATTCTAAAATTTCTGTTATCAAAATTTCTTGAAATTTCTAAAACGTGGGTCCTGTAGCATCATATCCCACCTATCCTGCTACGTCTTTCGGTACGCTTTTTCGACATAGTAACTTTCATACTTTTTGGCATATTACATTGTTTAGATTTGAGGATCACTGACGAGGGTTAAGTACCCGAAACGTGCATGTCTGGTCCATGCTGCCAATTTATCTGTTCATAAATGATGCTATTCAATTTGAGGACGTTTAACATTTATACCACTTGGTGAGTGTCACTGCTGGTGGACCAGGAGTCCCCGAGGACACATGTAGCCAAGTTCGATCAATTTCGGTTGATCGTTTCTTCAACGCATTCTAAAATTTCTGTTATCAAAATTTCTTGAAATTTCTAAAACGTGGGTCCTGTAGCATCATATCCCACCTATCCTGCTACGTCTTTCGGTACGCTTTTTCGACATAGTAACTTTCATACTTTTTGGCATATTACATTGTTTAGATTTGAGGATCACTGACGAGGGTTAAGTACCCGAAACGTGCATGTCTGGTCCATGCTGCCAATTTATCTGTTCATAAATGATGCTATTCAATTTGAGGACGTTTAACATTGAAACAAAAAAGTTATTAACGAAAAGAACTTTGACGACTGATTTTTTTTTCAAATTGTTCATGATTCTATTTCCTAGCTTTAAATTTATGTATTATATGCGTGTTTGGTATCAACTGATATAGAATTAAGTGCTGAAAATGTATATTAACAGAAAATGCAATTAAATTTTGAAATGAAGAAATATTCATTTTCGGTTTGTCGGCACTTCAAAGACTTGACTATTCGTCACTGAGTGTTTCAAGGGGCGTGTCTATATTCCAGAACATGAAGTTTTCGTTTCTAATGTCCCACGGGGTTATGTGAGGTACCATCTACCCCGGGGGTTCACACGATGTCATTTTTCCAATTTAAGTCAATGTGATCAACTATTTTGACAAGGAACACAAATAAAAACATTCTCAAATGTTTATGCAGAAAAAGCTGTTAAATAAAATCTATATGAATAAAGAACTTCTCATGTAGGAATATATTAGCACGATGCCGCTTCTTAAGCAGCACCTTCAGTGCACTAGACTCTGGGGATTGTGCATGTCTGGTCCATGCTGTAAATTTATCTGCCCTAAATGTCTTCAAATTTAATAGCATCATTTAAGACCTGATAAATTTACAGCATGGACCAGACATGCACGTTTCGGGTACTAAACCCTCGTCAGTGATCCTCATTCTAAACAATGTAAAATGGCCAAAAAGTATGAAAAATATTATGTCCAAAAATGTACCAAAAGACGTAGCAGAATGGGTGGGATATGATGATACAGGACCAACGTTTAAGAAATTTCAAGAAATTTTGTAACAGAAATTTTCGAATGCGTTAAAGAGACACACGATCAACCGAAGTTGATCGAACTTGGCTACATGTGACTCGGGGACTCTTGGTCCACCAGCAGAAAATGATGCTAATGAATTTGAAGACGTTAAACATTGTTCATTAGATTACATTTTCAGAAATAGCCAAATGTATTCTAGTAGCGACCCGTAGTTTTTTTCTTTTGTTTAATTACTTTATATGCGCGGCTCCAAATTTCCAGTAGGGTCGATCCAGTAGCAATATCGTTAAAGAAAATCTGACCAGAATAACATTAAAATGATGGCGCTAAGATGATAACCTCCTTTACTTTCGAAGACATGACAAGTTTCCAAGATAAAAACGTAAAATATTTTATCAAATTGATGAAGGGCCAAAACAAAGCTTCGTTCAGGCGACAGCGCCGGAGAGAAGTATAAGTATTGCACTTTAAACATCCAATCACGAGGAATGAATTTAACTGTTCCACACTGCAAAAGAAGATTAGTTTTTATAAGAATAACATGTAACTTTCACTTCACTTACAGATACATAGACGACGTGTTGTCCATCAATTATCCAAAATTCGACGATTACCTCAGCAGAATCTATCCTTCAGAGCTTGAAGTCAAAAAAACCACAGAGACAAATAATTCAGCATCCTATCTGGACATAATGTTGTCATACGACACTGATGGTCACTTGAACAACTCACTCTATGACAAACGTGACGACTTCAATTTCAACATCACAAACTTTCCTTTTCTGAGTAGCAACATCCCTTCATCCTGCTTATGGCGTGTTCATATTTCAGTTGATACGCTATGCCAGAGCAAGTACCAAATATACATATTTTGTTCTGAGAGCTAGACGTCTTTCAAATAAGCTTCTCGGTCAGGGATACGTTTGTGGCCGACTAACCTCGTCACTGAGGAAGTTCTATGGTCGATATGGGGAACTCGTCATACATTATGATGTTCCACTCTCCAGAATGGTGGACGATATTCTGTCTTAGACTATTTGAACCATCCAACCACCGAATGTATTTGTATCTTCCGAAATGGAGGTAACCGGATGTGACAATTCTACCGAATTGAAGTGACGGGTCTTGCATGAAAGCAGGAGATGCTGACTCTTCCTGGGCACCTGATCTCACTCCCATATTGGGAGTTCGCTTCTATTCATATGGTGGAGGATTTTCTTTGTTTCTTTCGGTTCTTGTTTTATCTTGGTTTTTTATGCCTTCGTTCTATATATATGGTTTTCTGAATTATCGAATATGTGCTATGTATTGGGATATTGTCATTATCCATATTTGTCATGGAAATGTCAAAACTCTTCACCCTCTAGAAGAAAATGTCAGACAAATTTTAATGAAAGAGAGATTGAACCATTTACTTTTCTTTAAGTGTGATCCTGTGGTTTATTTTTACTCAAATATGATAAAGCAAACTTTCATTTGATCACAGCTCATGAAAAATCTCCTTAATCAAGGATAGAAATCACAAGTATTCATTTGATGAAAATCCAGTTCCTTATTTAATTCAATGTTCAACGTCTTCGACTTCAATTAATAGCATCATTTCAGCACAGACAAATTTACAGCATGGACCAGACATCACGCTTCGGTTACTTAACCCTCACCAGTGATCCTCATTACAAACAATGTAATATGGTCAAAGAGTCTGAAAGTTATAATGTCCAAAAGTGTACCCAAAAAAAGGTAGCATGATGGGTGGGATATGATGCTACAGGACCAACGTTTGAGACATTTTGATAATACAAATTTTCGAAAGCGTTGAAGAAACGATATGCATTAGTTATGTTCGAATGTATAAATTGGATACTTATTTTCATTTTTCTGTAAAGACTACATATTCAATTAAGTAGAGACTGGGAGAAAGATAAAATAAGAGATAAGATGAAAGATACAATTTCAAAATTGTACTACTAGTATATTTCATATCAACTGTCAGTCACTACTCATTATAAAAATTTTAAACATGCCGATTTATCATTCATCTTTGATAGAAGTAATCCTATCTCATCATCTCATTCATGGAAGAGGAATGCTAATTGTACTCTTGACGTAAATATATGGCTTTGTGCGGATCCAGGTGGAGCCAAAGTTTTTTTTTTCAACACCACAGACATATACAGAGAATGACATATTTGGTATATGTGTTAAACGTCTTCAATTCATTAGCATCATTTAAAAGCAGATTTATTAACAACATGGACCAGACATGCACGTTTCGTTTATTTAACTCTCGACAGTGATCCTCGATCCAAACAATGAAATATGACCAAAATGTGTATGATTATGTCCAGATTATACCAATTACATAATATAGAACATATGTATTTCGGCCGACCTGCAGTCCTAGCGAGGATCGAACCTGCAACCCTTAAGTCACTGGCCCGAAACGTTACCCACTAAACTACGGCACCGACAGTAGGAGCCGAAGTGTTCTGGACTCTGCCAAAACTGCTGTATCATCTCAGTTCTTTGAATAATTTCTAAACTAAACCATGAGCAGCTCAACATGGAAAACTTTGGCGAGTCACAAAAGGAGAGAATTAAAACCTTTTTTTCATACAGATATATACTTGTACTTCGGGCAAGTGTAGTACTTAAAGTACGATTCACATAAATAGGAGAATCAAATGGGTACAGATCTTCTGTACAGCATCATATACAATATCCGACACTACTTTAGCAAAGTTGTTCAGAAGCCCCCTCGATATCATCTATAAGAAAGTGTGGTGCAAAGATGTCCCAAAATGACGTTTTGCCATAGATTTGCTGTGGCGGATTCAAGGGGGCGTACGCCCCCCCCCCCCCCTTTTAAAAGTTTCCAATCATGGGTAAAACAATCATTTTCATTTAAAAAAAAATAGTAAATATTAACTACCTTTTAGTAAATATAATTTTTAAATGCATCAATTTTCATTCTTTAATCAATTACAGTCACGAAAACGGGTCCTAAAATGCAGAAATTCAAGAGCTTTCAGATAATACGCAATTGATCACAGTCCACGAACATACATTCATTACGACCAGAAAGAAAACTTATCAATTGATGGAAATGTCATTTCCGACTTCGTTTTACTTGCCCATATCCGATCTGTTCGAAAGCAGTAATGTACAGAGCAAAATGAATTAAGTGTCGATTGGAAGATAAAAGAAGAGATAAAAAGAAAGATACGTGTACTATATTCCTTACTAATGGTATCACCATCTGTCAGTACCTACCCATTAAACATGTGCATTATATAGATTGTATCAAATTTCTTAAATGGAAGTTTTTATCATTTTTTCATACGTGTATACCATTAAGGGAGACATCCAGTCTTATTTAATATAGTGCAAAGTGTGGATCCAGATCCAGATAGGACCGAGCTCTTCGGTAACAATTAAGCACCCCCTACCCTTGAATCTTCTGAAATGGCTGTTTTATTTACTTTTAAATTATATCATCAACTCCTTCCCCTTTCTCTGGCTGGTAGTAAATCCCTAAAAATAAACTGAGTAAAATTTTCCGAGAATTACTGGAGTAAACACGTTAAAAGTCATGTTTGTAAAACATTAATGCCCCCTACTCCATCTTTGATTAAGGAAGGACCAGTTTTTATATTTGGATCAATGAATCTATCATGGTGTATAAATATATAAATTTGACCTTGATTTTCATTTGATATATCTGTATACCGAATTTTCATTTCAATATGTGTATCAATTGCAGAAACAATGAATGGATTTTTTTTTATTTTGGGGAATTTTTAAGTCCAAGTGTCATAACTCTGTTATGGAGAGGGCGCAAATAATGTTTTTAGAACTTATGCCCAATCCAATTTTCTTATTGAAAATAAAATACGTTTAAACTAATAACTCTTTTAACTCTTCTTCGATCGGACCAGTATATACTAAATAAACTCTCCGAATCAGTACAGGAGTAAATTAATACAAATACTTCGATTCGCAATTGCTTTTATACGGGGGCAGGTATCATAGAGTACGACGAATATGATCTAAAATGGAAGTTGTTAATCTAAATCTGAATATTTTCGTGATGAAAATGGAGTGTAAGAGCAGATCCAGATGGGGTAGGTTGTGCTTTCTGGAACACCTCGCCACTTGGAATCTACCTAAAATTCTGGATTTCCGGATTTTTTTCATATTTTCTAAAATATAATTGAGTGTTTCTGTTATATCACGAAATGTTGACTTTAAAAATTCTGCTTGGAGCAAAATTTCCCTGGTGTCAAAGGACATATCAGAATCCAAAATCGAGCCAACAAGATCAAACTTATCTTTCAGTGCAATTAGGCATTTCTAAGATTGGTATCATTGTCAATATCGAAATAAATGTTCTATAGTACCAATTTTGTTGTACAAGACAGATATTTTAATCCTCGTCAGTAGTTCTTCATGTCAAACAGTTTAAATCTAGCCAAAGTGAATTTTCCTGGCGCCATCTACAATACAGAATGTTAATTTCCTCTTGCCAAAATAAGCAGCTCCAAATTTTGTGTAGTGTTTATTCAAAAGACATCAAGGGGCATAACTCCTCCCAAAGTTGGTCAATCAGGACAAACTAAATCAGCCCTGCAACTACCAGCACACCAAGCTATGTTTCTCAAATTCCATATCTACATACAAAGGAGAAAAATGTCTGAAATACAGAATATGACAGATAAACATACGGACAGACCAACAGACACACCAAGAACAAAGAAGACCCAATCAGCTTTGCAAGACACTGTTAAATTTACATGTGACAAACAACTTACAACCATGTAGTGTTCTCATTAATTTTATTTATTTTGAAACAAGTTTTACAGCAAAGATTAGAACATTTTAGGTAACATAATAGCTCGTGTGAGTGAAAAATGTCCCCTATATCTATAGTACTGGGACAGCTCCCCACTCTTACTGTATCTCCAGTTAAATACATAAATACACGTTGGCAACAGAGAGTCAAAATTGTATACATTTATACACATAATGGTACTTGTAATCCTATATAGTATAATTGTATATAATGTACACATATATATATACACACTAACAAATGGCGGTCAATGAACACTAAAAATAGAGACACAATTAATTCCTCCTCTTAGCAAGTAAACCTAGCTGTAGTAGGTTACAGGAGAGACGGCCTAGGGGAGAAAATGGTCAGGTCTGTAGGAAGAGGGGCAGAGGAGGAGGGAGATATCATTTGTTAAATAGTCAAATCTAAGGGGTTTGTTTTGGAAATGACTAATCTTAACATAAACACTGAAATGGAAGCTATCTTGATATTATTCTAACATTGCTGCTTAAGTAAAACCATAAGGCTATCATAAAACAGAAAAAAGAAGGGGGAAGTATTGGAAAGGAGGGGTGGGAAGAGGGGAGGGGTGTTAAAAAAAGTAACAAGAAAAACATGATATACATTCTAGCTTAACAATGATTCAACAGTTTTTAGGATCTGCAAGAATACTGTAGATAAATTACAATGTACACGTACTGAAGGTCTAAAGCTCCATCATAGAGTCCTGTTTACATAGTATGCAATGCTTGCCTTAGTAACGATATGAATAAACAAATATGTAAAGAAGGTCAAAGAGAGGATAAATAAACAAACAATGACCTGCATTAGTGTATGGCAATGTTTTTACACATGCAAGAAAATGATTCTGTTCCTTAAGAATTAAAACAAAAGTGAAAATACATGTATCACAGTTGTAAAGCCAAGTGTAGCACCTAAAATTATTATTATATATATATTTATAGCACTTCTCACTGTGAGGAAATAAACGCCCCCTGGATGGAGGATATTTTCAAGGGGCATAACTCTGAACTTGAAAGATTTTTTTTCTTATCACAATATCACATATTTTCATACTATAGCATTATGCTATCAGTATTCTAACAGTTTTTATGTGACGGAAACTGACAAAAATTTGATCCATTTTCAGTTAAATTCATAAAATTTCATCTTCTTGATCAATTTGATGATGGTCCAAGGAAATAGAGGATAAACATGAAGTTATTTTCTATTTTTCAACATTGAACATCTTGAAAAGACATTTGTTGTATCTACTTAAAAATCCTCAAAACAAATATGTTACCATGGTTACAGGTGGCTTTAAAGTTTCTAACATCTATCGACTCCTTTTAAATATAACCTTGACCTCAGAGATATAACCTTGGATCAAGGTCATGAAAAATCTGAAGACCAGGCAACGATTTTGTGAAACTGCACTAAGGCTTTAAATTATGGCACTGCAATAAGCTACCACTTTCTGTACACTGTGATGTTGGGATAAAGATAAAGGCGTATAGCTATTACAAAATCCTGACTACAGTAAATTATAGTACGGTCCATACAAGCAACTATATCCTTCAAGTAAGAAAAAAACAAATCTAACTTTCATTCTTCAAGTCAGAGAAAAAAAATCTAACTTAGAACAACACAAAAGAAATTCACGGAACAGAGCATGGGAATTATGTAGTCAACAATAAAGCCATCTCACATTCAATTCAGCCACAAAACATATGTGTATATTGAAAAACAAAGTAAAGAGGAAGTATGTAAGAAAGCTGTAAATGCATGGATCCTAGGTGGGGGAAACAGGCCATTATTCTGTTTTTGTTCAAGTTTAATATGCAATTGAATTCAAAATCATTTTTAACATAAACTTAAACTCCACCTCAGTTAAAATTCTTGTAAATATTTAAGTTAAAATTCAAAGTATTTTTTCCAAAAATATTTCTGGAAATATTTTTTGGGAGTTTGATTAATTTTTCATCACTTTTTTGAAAGCTTTCCTATCTTTTTCAATTGCCCAGACGGGCCGGACTACCAAATCATTGTATCTCAGAGAAAGGCCAGACTACAAAATCCTTGTATCTCTTATGATTAATATAACTTGTACTGATTACGTCGTCATACGAACGAGTCGGGAAAAAAATTTGTCTCAAAAAGTTTTAGAATTGTTTTGATAATTCACTGACAATAAAAGTCAACAAAATAATGGGCTATTCCCTCCCTTAAGAAGTTAACTAGATCCAGTGTTTCCATGGTTACACTATAACATTAATAATAACACCAAGACGACCTTTCACCCTTCCATTTGTTATAAACATGACAATGAGAGGAGGAAATGATTTTTGTTTATCACAGGGAATTCAACTTCAAATGGAAATCTAGCTGCAAAATTCTGCTACTAGGTGTCGCCACTTGTCATTTCCTCTTTTTGCTGGAGAGGTTCGTCCACGTTACTTGTAGAATCTATCACATTCTCATTGGAGTTTGCATCTACGATTTTTGTGTCTTTGTCTATTGCATCGGAAGCTTTATCGTCTATGGAGACCTCTGTTCCACTTACATCACTATCTTCACATTTATCTTTGGTCCTTTCACTTACCTTCACTTTGTTCGTCACTAAGTTTTTTCTCCGAGACATCGTCACATTTTTCATCATTTTTATTTTCACTTTCTACTTTCACTTCATTATTAACACTGTCACTATTTGGATCGACTGATGATCCCTCATTTTCTGTTATGTCCTGTTTCCTTTCATTTTCTCCCTCCTCTTTACTTTCATTTTCAGATTTGTCCTCTTTACTTTCACTTTCACTTTCCTTAGAGTCAACATCAGTAATTTTACCTGTCACTAAGACCCATCTGCTCTCCAGGAGCAGCCTTATAATCTGCGTCACTTTCTCTCCCTGTCCCCAATATCAAGATTTTCTTTCCTTAATTTCACTTTCAGTGTCATTTCCATTTCTACTTTCGCTTTCCATTATTTCTTTAGCGTCTTGTATTTCTGACACCTGCTCCGTGAGGTCACTGAGGTGATTTATTTCTGCTTCCTGCACCTCCTCAACATGAATAAGCTCGTCAGGAGCCAGAGCTAACGGTTTACCTTCCTCTACCTCCTCACCAGTAGGAGGCGCCACCTCACACAGAGGTTCGGAAGGAATGTCTGAAAGCACAGTGGGTAGATCTGTAGGCGTCGACATCTCTGGCTCGGAATATTCCGAGTCGGATTCTTCTTCTTCTGCCACCTCCTCCTCTTCTACATCTTCTTCAGGGATTTCTTCTTCATTCTGATCTGAAGTTTCCTCTTCTACAAAATATAAGATAGTTTTATATACCTATTTTCAAATTGGATAAGTCGTCACTCCCGCTCCCCCCCCCCTCCCCCCCCCCCCCCCTTTCCAAGCAGTGACTAAATAAATTTTCCCAAAACTCCAAATCATGGACAATTCTTGATCAATTTCATCCCTCATACCCCTGGCAAAGAGGTGCTGGATCACTCACTCTTTATTGAGACCTAGAGTAATTTAATCAAAAATTTTATTTATCTTTGCTTTGTAAAGTTATATTATCATCATAAGCACAACAAATTAGTTTTTACTACATTTGTGTGAAATTTTCGCATTGTGGTAATTTTGGCATGTTTTCAAGAATCAATCTCCCCCCCCCCTCCTCCCCCATGCGAAAATAACCCTGCAGTATTCTTACAAAGGCAGAGATGTCTACTATCATGAATATTTACCAAAGTGTAATGTCTTGATGTTGTAAACACGAAATTTTTCCCCCCAGTGAAATTAACTATGTTTACAGTATATTATTTCCACTGAGCTAGTGGTGGAGACCTCTTGGTGGTGGTACTAGCCATTCTATTTCATTCACTATATAACACAATTATACTCCACACAGACCCACCTTGTGTCTCGTCGTCTGGCAGATTTCTGGCCTCCATTTCCTGGCTCGGACAAAGAAGACGAGGCTTCTGATATCATGCTCTGCGGACGCTCCGTTGTCTTGGAGGCAGGATTCGGAGAAGATGACGTAACTCGTCGCTGAATTTCTCGTAGATAATTGAGCTCATCTTGGGCTGCCTTCAGTTCAATCCGTAACCTTTCTCTTTCTTCATCCCTATTGCTAACTACAGCCTGTGCGATAGGAAGAAAATGATTCAAGATAAATTTGCTGTTTGATGTTATTATTGATGCTTAATTCAGATTTTCTTTGAGAAAGCAAAACGGATTGCATGAACTGAAGAGAAATAATTTGAGTAATACGAATTTTGATGCTGCAAAAAAGCACCACAATTGCATAATAATAGTGGAAGAGAGATGTAGAAATTAAAAAAACAAAAAATTCCACATCATAATTGCCTGAATATACTGAAAATTACATCTGTAATGTATCTAAATCCTATCTGAGCCAATGAAGTGTTGGTTTACCGATGTGTTCAATGGAGAATTTGGTAGGAAAAAAAAAATGTTGCAAAAATCTTAAGTACTGCATGAAAGCATCATTTCTCTCGCGTTAAACACTTTCATTAAAGTACCTTGAAACAATTGAAACTCTGAATAACTTTAAGACTGTTATACATAGCAGTAACAAGCATAATGTTATCATGCATGGGCACTATCACTTGTGTAAGTAAACCATACTGAGACATGACAAAACTGTAAAGAAAACACTTTAAAATACTATGAATCATCTGATGTGGACCTAGAAAATTCTACTCCAGGGGCGTAGCCAGGCATACATTTGTACGCAAAAACGTCCACATCATGCCTCCCTCGGCAGTGCCATAAAGGAGGGGCCATTATGACATGGTTTTGAAACAAACCATTGAGTTCTGACTCCACCCCTTCCGTAGACATCCACCAGGAAAACAGTCTAGCTACGCCCCTGAATTCTACAGTATTTCAGACCTACTAATATCAGTTCTACTTTTAACAGACTACGCCCCTGAATTCTACATTATTTCAGACCTACTAATATCAGTTCTTCTTGTAACAGACTACGCCCCTGAATTCTACAGTATTTCAGACCTACTAATATCAGTTCTTCTTTTAATAAATACTATCAACTAGGGAAACCTAATCTATATTTTTATTAGGGATCTGGTAGGGTAAATAAACATTTACATCTACAGCAAAAACTTGGTTGTCTCTTACAAATGTCATTAGAAAAATGAAAGAAAAATGACCTTAACCTATGACCTTCCAACTGACCGATATGAACCTTCTTCTAAAATCTATTAACAAATTTGGGTTAAAGGTTTTCACTCATCATTATTTCAAACATTGCATTATTTTTTGCACCTATGACTTTGACCATTGAACTCTCAAATAGTAAGATTTTCCCTTGCTGGCAAGTATCATTGAAAAGTTCTTGGTGTTTTTAATCTGGAAACTAATATTAGAAAACTTTTCTTACATGACCTTGTGGAATTGACCTTGACCTTGTGGTATTCACCTTTGACCTATTTATTCTATAACTACTTGGTCTGTTCCTTTCTCCATGATAGATCATTGATATCAATATATCAAAAGTTGTTTTTAACAGGGTGAAAGCTCCAACAGTTATCCTTCAGGAACTGATAGCATGAAAGAAGTAAACTTCTAAATCCTGCACCATAACATAACAGGGCTGAAGTCTTGGGGGTAGAATCATCATCATGGAGAGAAGATGTATTACACACAGAAATGTCCGTAAACCAAAAGGTAGAGAAAGGTCGATGCAAACATGCAAAAATTCATGCAAAATTAGTAAAATTTTGGAAAAAAAAGGTTGATTTTGGCTGGGGATGAAACGATGTTTAAATTTTTTCCAAATAAATACTATAAGCTAAGTGTACTTAAGCACATAATGGATTTTTTTTGTGTTAATTCTACAAGCTGTTCACGTCATAGTATTAATAGATGACAATGGTAAAATATGTGTAAGTGTGAAGTCTTCTATGAACATCTTGTTTTCTAATTTTCCCTACATTTTGGAAATTTTTGGAGAAAAAATTTGAATTTTGATGCAAGGTGGAGATTGGTTAGTAGAAGTCACATGACACTAATTCAGCACTCACTGATGAGGTATTTGGTGATTGGCTAGCCGTGAGAGCAGCATATTGCCTTGTTTTCTCCTGTTTTAGAAAGAACGTGTGGACATATAGTACATATGCATCAAACAACACATGTGCGACCTCAAAGTTGCATCCAAATTTTTGTGAGCACATTTTATTCTTACAGCAAATTCAAGAAATAAGATGGCGCAGTAACAGATTGTTTAAGCCCAAGCCAGCAAAATTGAGTATTTTAAAGTAATGATATTCAATCGTTCCGAAATATTTCTATAAGGGTCATTTTGAGGATTCAAAATCAGCACCCCCTTCTTGAATAAATTTTAAACTTGAATTAAAGTAAATGTATGAAGAAAAATCTTTTACAACAAGAATATTGAAAATCAAGGTGAGAATCTTTTTTACTTTACCATATAGATAAATAGTGTGTAGGGACACCAATGTTCTTCATTTAAAATATTTTCATATTTTGCTGACTTCAAAAGTAATTGATCTATTTCCTATGTGCGGCTCACAATATTCACTCAGAACAACAAAACAACATCAAAAGTAGGTTAAATCAGTCATATACAAAGCTTTCAGCTCTAACAGTTCATATATTTAGTCTTCATCTTTGCTTCTTTTTTTTTTAATTTTGGCTCAAAAATCTGGAGTTTTTTTAGCCAAACATACGCAATAGGATCATCTCATATCTAAAATGGTTTTATTAATAATTACTGATGTATTTACATGTTCCGTACCAGTAGATTTGTCAGAATTTGGTGTATATATGTTACATACTAGTAGATTGGTCATAATTAGATGTGTATGTTAGGTACAAGTTGATTAGTCAGAATTTGTTGTACATATGTTACGTACCTCTTGTTTGGTCAGAATTGGATGTATATAAATGTTATGTACCAGTAGATTGGTCAGAAATTGGTGAATATATGTTACAAACCAGTACATTGGTCAGACTTTGATGTACATATGTTACGTACCAGTTGATTGGTCAGAATTAGATATTTTAATGTAACGTACCAGTAGATTGGTCAGAATTTGGTTCATTCTGTTGGCCATTTCTTTGAGTTTATCCATTGGAATGGGCATCTTCAGATCTGCCTCCGCTAGACCAGCTATAAACGACAAAAATGACAAAATCTCACAAAAAAAATAAAAAGTGAAAATGATGACAATTGACAAATTTTGTCAAAACTAAATAACTAAATCTCAAACTTGATGACAAAAATTGACAAAATCTAATACATGAATACAAAAAATTGACAAAATCTCACATGATAACAAAAATTTCAGCATCGCCAAATGTTTTCCCACCTATCGGAGGACTTACACATAGTGTTGCCATGATCAGATGATACTTATTTCACTGTCATACATGTAATGTGAAATTTTGTCAGCAGGTGCTCCGTCGGTCAAGTAACAATTTTCATTTTACCACTAGACACAAAGACGAAACATGACAATTTTTGGTGTTACTTTTTATTGTGATGTTATCAATTTGTTACGTTGACAAAGAAATAATGTCACATATTGTGATGTCCGGTCTTGGGGTGTGCACTACACGTCTTTGGTTGTCTATTGACAATCTAGCAATCATCAGTCCACCTGAAGATTTATGTGACATAAATATAAAGTAGATACACAAACAGATAAATACTGAAATGGCTTAATTAACAAATAACTGCTTGGACTAACACTCTAGTAGGTTGGAGTGCTCAAACTGTTTCTTGATAGTCTTTATGTAGACCAACCTGAGTGTACAAATGTCTCCTTATTTAAATTTAGATTTGTAAATGTTAGTTTTCCAGGAATCCTAAAATATAGCAACTAGTCCATATCTGCTCTTTAATACTTCTTAAGTGCACTATGCTTTTCAAAATACTAGTTAAGTAAAAATGTCAGTAACATTGTAGTATCTGATGTGCAACTGAAAGAAAAAAAAAAAAATTGTTGAAAGAAAAGATGAATATGGGAAGCAACTTTTGTAAATTACAACTACTGAGCTCTATTCACTTATGTTAAAAGCTATGCCCATTTCATTATTTATCAATAATTGTCCAAAATAATTGCTTAATGGTATGTACAGTAATGAATATAGGAAATGCAACAGCACTGGAGGATTTCAGTGTAAAATAACAAGGACTTGTTAAATCTTAAAAGCTAAAAAACAGAAGCAGGTTCTTTTTTTCTCAAATGGCATTACATTTTATCCATGATTGATTTTGTTTCAGTAAGCTTTCAAAAGATGGCACAAAAAGACCTGCCCCCCCCCCCCCCAACTGAAGGTACATGTACCCCCCCCCCCCCCCCCCCCCCCCAAACTGACCATACATGTACTCCCCCCTCTCCCAAACGGTACATGTACTACCCCCGCCCCAAACTGACGATACGTGTACTAACAGTATAGTGTATCACCATTCAACAATGAAAAAGCAATTTCATGCACAATGCACGTACATATGAAACAAATCTCAAACACATATAATTCTACATATCCTCATTACAATCAGTATATGCAATTCCTACATCAATAGGGGTATACTAGGCTATGTAATGTTAAAGTAACACAAGATAGTAAGGAAGTTTAAGAGAGGTCTTAAGGCCAAGGTTTTTTGAAATGCTGGTTGAATTTTATGGAGATACCAATCCCATTGTTCGCATGTTAGAGAAAACATAATTGTTATTGAAAATGTAGGCTGTCAATGATCTCACTTGCTTTTTCTTTTGGACCTTTTTGGTTCATTGTTAGTTCCTCCATTTATCAAGCTATGAAATATTTGCTTCTTTTAGTATAGTTAGATTTAAAGCCAAATTATATCTAAATCTATTTTTCAACCACCTGGTGGACATCTTTCTTCTTTTTTTTTTAAATCTGTAAACCAAATGGCATTAAAACTTTGGCCTAAGAAGAAATATGGATAGTTAGAACACGAGAGATAGTGTATGAACGCAAAAGGATAGAGCACAAAGTGGAACACTGAAGATAGTTAGAACACAAATGGATAGAGCACAAAAGGATAGTTAGAACACAAGGGATAGTGTTAGAACATAAAGGTGGGATAACAGGAGACATACATTCTGCTGCATTCAGGGAAGTCAGACAATCTCCTGATTCGTGCGCCATCGCTAAAAGTAGGTCACTGATATCACTGGTAGAATCCTGCTCCACTGCCATCTGAAATATAGGTCAATTATGATGTCATTTATCAAATGTAGGTAAAGCCTCTATTTCCTTCTTTTTTTTTTTAGATTACACAATTTCTTGAAAAATTCAAGCTTAGGATCTTTTGATCCTCCTCTTATAAGGGGAATCCTTGCCATGTGAAGAGAATTAAACTTTCTTGAGTCATAATGACAAAAAGATCCTAAATGATATGACCTTGACCTCAGAAATTTGACCTTGACTTAGGTCAAACAATTCAATTGCATTACATGTAGGTCAAGGAATGACATTTTAATAAATATGTAGAATGCTAAATTCTTTCCAAAATATTACTGATATTTTTTTCTACCCCTATAGCTCATGTCTTTACAAAACAAAAAGGTTTTGCTACAAACTAACCTTTCCTATCTCCTCTTCTAAAGTGAAAATCTATACTAAATCAATTGGCTTTATCAGCCCAATTCCCAATGAAAAATAGTATGTTTTTTTCTAATTTATTGACCAATTTGACATCTCATGGTAAATTCGAAAAATCAATTTAAGGTATCCAAAACTTTTTTCCCAAATTTTTGAAAAATGCTGCTACTTTTCACAAGTTCAAAGACCCCAACCCAGTCCCCAAAATGGGTGTGAAAGCCTTGGCTTCAAAAGTGACCCTGTCCCAAAAATGGGTGCAAGAGCCAAGGATTCAAAAGTACAAGATTAAGAATATAATGTACCTGAACTCTTTGTGGTATTTCCGATGCCGGGATATCAAGGACTTGTGCCGTCAGTAACTTCTTCTCCTCTACGCTTTCCTTCATCTCCTCGTCCAATCGTTTCATCTTCTCTGTGTCACATGATAGGGAGAAAAACACGCCATGTCACAAATAACGTCATGCAGTGTATAGGGTATTGGCAACCTTACTCATAATGCATCTATATCTGTACCATTGATACATCAGCATACCAAAATACAAACAAATATTTCTTTTTCTTTTCCTTCTTTACAAAATTCACTATTCCCCAAAGTTCAAAATTCACTTTTACCCACCATTCAAAATTAATTTTTTTTAAGCTACACGTATTCTAAATTCACATTTCCCCAAAAAACGAAAATTCACATTTTTTTAAGCCATACTATATATTTTCTATTTTCTCCAGATGAAAAATTGACTTTTCTTGGACCCATTGCATTCTCCCTACAAATGACCCTACAAGGTCTTATCCCCCCCCCCTCCCAAGAGATTTGGCAGAATTTCAGGTAGCCCCCAGCAAGAGTTTTCTTAAGCACTTCAGTTCATATTCACTTGTCGAAATGTCAACGCATGCCAATGTATCTACAGTACAGGTGACTGTTAATCCCATAATTCAACTTCTAAATTCATACTCTATATAGTTGTCACACTGTGAAATTTTATCTTTATATATATCATATCATAATCTGATTTTTTTCATATTTTATTTTCTTCTCTTTGTGAAAGGAGAAAATGGATATGATACCAGTACATTGAAATTTTGGGACCAGAAATTACTTTTAAGAAGAGAGCAGTTGAAAAAGAGGTGCATGATTACTGTATCGTAACATAAGGATTTCTTTGATAAAAATTAAATTTTTCAGACAAAATTTCACAGTGTGCGGTTGCAGCTCAAAATTGCAAGATACTGGTAACACATAACTAAAGGATCAAACATTACACCGCCATCAGCATGCTAAATGCCATTAGTAGGAATTGTCAAAGTGAAAGTAAAAGTAGAATCAAATTCAGTGAAAGTGAAAGTAGATTCCAGGTGGACGACAGCTAATTGCTTCTCTGTTAAATCTCCACTTCTATAACTCAATTAATATTTTCTAGCCTAAGCCCTGTGGAAAACAAATCAATTACCGTAATCGTCCGAAAAAAGTCCGCACGAGTAGATATCACGCAGGCAAAAAAATGCGCTGAAAATCGTGGAAAAAACTCTAATCTAGTAAATAATACGCATTAAAAAAATCGAAATTTCGCCGATGTTTTCTCCCAAATTAATCTATATTAACATTAAAAATACCAAAGAAACGGCCCGTTCGGTAATTATAATTGTAGATATAAACGTACCCGTTTTTAAAAATAGTTTAATTAGATAAGTAACTTAATTAGTTGAATTATTAACGTACCCGTAATTAAAAATAAATAGTGAAGCAATTACTAGATGTTTTCGTGATCGCTTTGATGGCCCGATATCGTTTTGATGGACCGAAATTAATAACATTTATATTAACGTAATGACTTGAATTAGATACCGATTACAAAATAATCCATAGTACGATTGAAAGAATTAGGATTGACAGCCATATTATGTATCAATTAACTGAACTGACCATTGAAATTTACCGTTAGAATAAGCCTATTTGAGAAGATTTTACTTCCCCCTTCACCTGTCAAAAGTGACAGATCAATTTCATGCTTGACCGCACCGCTACAGGTGAAGGCTATTGTCTCCGTTCAACACCCCTCGGGGTAGACAGGTGTTTACACTTATACAGGTATTTAACTTGTACGCACTTGTACGATCTGACCTTAGATGACCAGGTACCGTAAATACTTGGACAAATGTTATTGTAACGCGATTGCTTACTTACGCACGGACTGGTAGCGTGAATTAAAGTCAAATATTCTTATAAAATTGATCTATTGATGAATTCTCCGTTCAGAAAAAAAGGTCTCGATATTCTAAACCAGTGTATTGACCGCATTCAAGAATTTTTGTAGCAAATTGCCATAAAAAGTAGCGGGTAATACACCGACGGAGACGGTATACAATTGTAATAAACATCAAAACATGAAATTCTTGGTAACCATGGCAACTTACCTAGCGGATGGAGAACAGGTTCTGGTTTAACGGTCAATACGTCCGATATAGTGACCTCCGTGGGGGGTATAAGGTCAGGTTCCTGAGTTACAATATCTACACGCGGATGAGCCAAGTCGTCTGCACCAGGTCTGTAATATAAATAGATACTATTAAGTCGTTATCATCAAATATTGACCTTCGTTGTTTTATTGAACCTTGAACTAGTTTAAGCGATTGAATCGCAGGAAAATTTCAAGTTGAATCAACAGACCATTTTCACATTACCGCTAGACTTGCATTTTAGACACTCAAAAACCCAACATCACAACTTCTGACGTTAATTTTCATTATGACGTCACAAATCTGTTTTGACATCACAGTAAGAAATGACATCAAATGTTGTAATGTCGGGTCTTGGAGCGTCTAAAAGTCAAGTCTACTGCGTTAATGTGAAGATCGTCCATTGTAGAATTTTGAGTTTTTAGTTGATATTATAATTATTATATTAACTAGTGTACTTTTTCACAAAATAAATATTCTAAAGAAATATTCACAACTTTTCTCAATGAATAAAAAGTTTGAAGATGATTTCTAATAAGATTGTATCCTATTTTCTGATATGATTTCAATCTATAATTTACAAGTACATTAAAATATACATGATGAAACAAAAACTGTTATTCATCAATCAAACAATAAGGTGATCAAAACTTATGAGAATTTTTGTGAAATATATCTTGGACTGCATCCTCACCAGTAGACATAATCAAAAAGTCAATGAAATAAAGACAATATTCGGTGTTTTCAAAAACCAGAGTTACTTCCCATTTGGGATGGTATCGCACTAGTTGTCAAAAAATTTAACTGTCTTCCAGTGGTGTAATACATATTCTGGGAATCACTGCGTTATGTGTCTGTCTCATATCATTGCACAGAACATCAGCAGACCATTACAGACACTTTAGGTTGTCTTTCTTAGCATATAAAGCCTTAAAAATGTGGGATAAAAACAATCAATCTATCAAATTCTATGGAAACAGTACCTAAATTCTGGGAAATGATGGTACAAAATTGACACTACCATACCATTATGGCTTTACGTCAGATATAGTCTCAATGGGAGATAACTCTGTATTCCGCAAAGACTCAATTGTAAGGCTTAGAAGTAGAGGAGTAACTATTCTCAATGTGAGTAATAATCCATATCATACCTATGAATTCCGTGTAACTGAGATTTTTGTTCCGATATGATTTGTGAAGCCGCAGGTTTCTCCTCCACAGCCTTGTCTGCTCGTTTAAATGTGTCAGCAGCCTCCTTGATGTATTTTATCCATCTGTAAATAGAAATATTGATGTATTTTATCCATCTATAAATAGAAATATTGATGTATAATATAGAAATAATTATGCATCTTTTCTATCTATAAATACAAATAGTGATGTATTTCATCAATCTATAAATAAAAATGTGCAAACAACAAATTGAAATGATTGTTGTAATCAAATAAGGTGTCTGTTGTCACAATTCATTTGAAATTACTAAATGAAATTAATCACTGCTGAAATGTTTTTTAAGATATTTTATCTTTCAAAAAAGTATAAATTTCTCATACACAAGTGTAGAGTCACCATAGCCTAGAACTACATTTTTGAAAGGAAATTTTGAATGCAAAAAGAGTGTTGTCAACAGACACAATGTTCAAATTTAATCATCAAGTATCCTATAAGCTATCCCCCAACAATGATAGGCACATTTTACTCCTGGCAGATGATCTTATTTCTCATTGGAATTTGTGAAATTTGACTTTGATGAGAGTAATACATCAGTATATACTTACTTTCTTTGTTCCTCTGCTGTATGGGCCGAGAGTTCATAGATCTGGGACTTGGAAACCACGAAAAACGATCTCTTGTCTGAAATCAATGATAATCATCAAAACAGGGTATTCTAAATTTAGAAAACAACAAAATAGTGTTAAAAAAATAGTGTTCAAATATTATTTATCTTAAATGATGTCGAACCATGAGGAATTCAGTATTTCCAATATACCAATAATACGGAAGTGTTCCAACTCTATACCTTCCAAAGAAAATTTCAAACCAATTCATTATGCACCAGACATGTGTTTCGGATATTAAATCCTCATCGGTGATGTTTCCATCCAAAGTTATTTTTAGACACAGCCAAGTAAGTTCCCATTAATGACAGTATCTGCTGGCGTTTCAGATTCTATGGCAACTGGCAGATCATTCAAAGACACTGTGTCACAAATATGTTGTTTCCATATTAAGAACTTATCTACTACTAACACTGTTTCTTCAGATACCATCACAAACGGAAACACAAAGCTGTAAGAATTGAAAGACGGAATAGATGTGCTATTTTTAGAAAATGTGAGTTGCTATGGTGACCTTACCTGTGGCTTTATGATTGGTATGTAACACATTTTTCAGATTAAGAACCGGACTAAACATAAACCGGCTATCGTCTTTTCCAGCTACCAGCTGGGTACTTTGAAATTTGAGTAGATATTTTTCGTCCGATTTCTGTAAAAGCACTAATAAATCCTCTAATAGCACTACATGAACATCCACTGTCTTTCTTTGATTAATATTCCATGTTAACGATCCTTCGTGGACGAGACGATGTGAAGGTAAATACAGACTCTGAAACAAAAATAATCGCACACTGTTCAATTCGGTTATTTCAGAGATTATATGAGAAGTCATGCATTTTCTAATTCAGAATTTCATAAATTATACTATAAATTCTTTAATCATAAATGAAATACTAAATATTGGCGGTTCCGACTTTTAACAAACTCACCCTGAGTTCCTCATTCTCCGAATCAAGCTGTCGTTTGTCGATCTTGCGTTGTAATTGCTCGAGCGTGTATTGATTTTCGAAGTCCTTCACCGCCTGATTCACGTACTCTAGTATGTGTTTACTGCACTGCAGCGCCCTCTCTAACCTAGAATGCTCTTCTGTAGATGCTGCCATGGTAACAGGTAAACATTGTAAATAACACAAAAATAGTTGCCAGAGTCACCTAATGCTCGACTGCATAGCATAATGTCTTTAGTGACAGCCAATTTCTGAAGCTCACTTTTTTCTCCAATTTATATAATTAAACACAATTGTATACTCATGTAGCACCTATACTTTGCTCAATATTGGCTTCTAAAGGCAAAATCACTCAAGAGGAAAAAAGTAGGTCAAGGTAATATTATGAAAGTTTGATTAAAGATACATCCACCATGTAAGTTTGGTACATGTAGCACTTATACTTTGCTCAATATAAGCTTCTAAAGGCAAAATCACTCAAGTGGAAAAGGTAGGTCAAGGCAATATCATGAAAGTTTGATCAAAGATACATCTACACTGTAAGTTTGGAACATGTAGCACTTATACTTTGCTCAATATTGGTTTTTAAAGGCAAAATCACTCAGGTGGAAAAAGTAAGTCAAGGTCATATTATGAAAGTTTGATCAGAGATACATCCACCATGTAAGTTTTGAACGTGTAGCACTTATACTTTGCTCAATATTGGCTTTTAAAGGTAAAATCATTCAAGCGGAAAAAAGTAGGTCAAGGTCATTTTATGAAAGTTTGATCAAAGATACATCCAATATGCAAGTTTGGTACATGTAGCACTTATACTTTGCTCAATATTGGCTTTTAAAGGCAAAATCATTCAAGCGGAAAAAAGTAGGTCAAGGTCATTTTTTGAAAGTTTGATCAAAGATACATCAAATATGTAAGTTTGGTACATGTAGCACTTATACTTTGCTCAATATTGGCTTTTAAAAGTAAAATCATTCAAGTGGAAAAAAGTAGGTCAAGGTCATTTTTTGAAAGTTTGATCAAAGATACATCCAATATGCAAGTTTGGTACATGTAGCACTTACACTTTGATCAATATTGGCTTTTAAAGGCAAAATCATTCAAGCGGAAAAAAGTAGGTCAAGGTCATTTTTTTGAAAGTTTGATCAAAGATACATCAAATATGTAAGTTTGGTACATGTAGCACTTATACTTTGCTCAATATTGGCTTTTAAAGACTTTATTGCTATCTTAACATTTACCTTATCATCTCAACATTTGCCTTATCATTTGAAATAATTTTAAAAATCCCAACCCCAGGGGATATATCCTCATCTGGATATATTAAATGATGTATAATTAAACATTTGCAACAAAAAAAAACCAATAGAATATGAATATAGGAAAGGTAAATGTGTAATCTTAACATTTACCTTATCATCTAGTTGGGACGACGCGGACGCGGACGCCGGGGGTATTGCAATAGCTCTTTTGCACTAAAGTGCAGTCGAGCTAAAAATGTTGCCATAGTGACAAGCAAATAACACGCTTCAAGTGGCAATCTAATCAAAAACATAAAATCATGAATTTTAAATCTAAGATTTTTTTTTAATTGTTAGTTATTTTTTCCAGATTTTCTTTTACTTCAGATTCTCTTTTAACTTACTTTTTATGTATTATAGTAAACTCTCTATTTATTTACTTTGTGTGCATTGTAGTAAAGTCTCTATTAACTTACTTTGTGTGCGTCGTACATGTAGTAAACTCTCTATTAACTTACTTTGTGTGTATCTTAGTAAACTCTCTATTAACTTACTTTGTGTATATCGAAGTAAACTCTCTATTAACAATGGATACTTCGTTAACCTCATCATCTGTTTAGGAATGAAGTCTTTTAGCTGTAACTTCTTCATAAGAGAACTACTTTCTGCCTCCTGTAATGCACAACATGTATACATGTATGTTTATGGACTAAAAAAATCATAATTTATAAACATGTACATGTAGTTACTGAAGATGCTACAAAGAATTGAGCATTTGAATGGCCTTCTTTAACTTTTGAAATAAAAATACTTACAAAAACATTCTATTACATCAGAATTTATTTTTTAACACACAGAGTACGAAGTACAAGAATAGTGAGAAATTGTCGTTTGTAAAATGGCTATAAAATGTGATCGTGCAAACTTACACTTAAGAAGTTAGCTAGACGTGCGTCTTTTCTTTGACGCGACATTAAGAATTTTACAGGATCTTAGCTTTCTCATTTGAGTACATGATTATGGAGAAATTGTGCAATGGCTATCCAAGGGTGATAGTAAGAACTTACGTTTAAGAAGTTAGCTAGCCGTGTATCTTTCCTTTGACGTGCCTTCAGTAGATCCAGAGCGTATGATTGATTTCTACAACAGAGGGCACAGCCCTTCTTAAACGCTTGTCCATCATCGCCGTCAAACTACAATATAAAATCTTACTATAACACGTCTGGTTACAACGAATAGTTACATGTATTTCTAGTCTTCACAAAAACTTTTTTGAACCACTAGCCCACAGTTAGGCCATGCAAAAAAAATTTTCTGGTTCTCAGATAATTGATCTAAAAAATATGGGTAGGTAGGTAGGGTTTTTATTTTTAAGGATTCCGATTTCCGTCGGAATCCTTTCTGTTATTGTATTGTCTTTTCTTTATTCTTATTATTATTCTTATTATTATTATTCTTACCCCCAAACCGTTCCGGACACTTTACAAAAAAGTACAGCATCGTATGAAAAAAGGGAAAGTACCATGTGAAAGAGCATATTAAAATCTTGAATGAAATTTTTTTTCTTGTCAAAAAATTCACATATGCCCCCGCTGGAGGTCATCAAAGGTCAAAAATTTAAACAATTATAACTCCTGAACTAATCGTCGGATTTGAATGAAATTTGTTTTAAAATGTTCTTTGGGAAATTTGCAAACTTTTATACGCTTACATGCTCGATAAAATATTTACGGTTTCCGCGCTATTCAGAGTTGAAAACGGAACTTTAAATTGGCACAGTGCCAATTTCTACAGTTTTTGAGATTTTCAGTTGAAACTTAGATGGTAGGTTTCTTATAGGTAGACATTTAATGTTGACCTACTTTCAAGGTCAAATTTTGATTCTCAAGGTCACAACAAATTTTTGCCCAATAGAACAAAAACCTTTTGACATTCAGAGTTCAAACTTCATACATATTATCGTTAAACCAATCTCTTTCACCTTGACCTTGACTAAAGGTAAAATTCAGATTCTCAAGGTCACAACAAACTTTTGCCTATAGAACAAAGATTATTTGACCTTCAGAGTTCAAACTTCATACACATAATTGTTCAGTCAAGGTCTTTCACCTTGACCTTGACCCAAGGTCAAATTTTCATTCTCAAGGTCACAGCAATATTTTGCCTATAGAACAAAGACTATTTGACCTTCAAAGTTCACATTTTATACATATAATGTTTGGGCCCAGCTCTTTCACCTTGACCTTCACCCAAGGTCAAATTCTCATTCTCAAGGTCACAACAAACTTTAGTCTATAAAAGAAAGACTGTTTGACCTTGGCAGTTCAACCTTTACACAAATATTCCTTGCCTCAAACCCTTTGAACATGACCTTGACCCAAGGTCATTTGTTCGATTTCAAGGTCACAACAGAGTTTGGTTGATTCGATATTGAACTTTGCTCAGATAAAGATCAATCGTGATGAGAATAATCACAATACTTATCTTTCATCCATGACATTAGTTCGATGACAAATAAATATTTTCAAGTTCATAAGAATCATTTACTCTTGTAGAATTCACACTTTTTGTCCTATACTATTTATTACTCACACAAGTAGTCCTTCTTCTTTGAACTTCACATAGTATAAGAAAGATAACTCTTTTATTCTTGTTCTCTTTCTATTTTTTTTTCTTAGTAGCATTACATATCTGTACTTTCTTGTTGTTGTCATTTTCTATTAATAGAAATTATCTCATTGCAAAATCATTGTGCAATTCTGCTTTGAGAAAGTAATTGTAAAGGATTTGATACTGATAGAGCATGGAGTTTAAAGCTTTCGTAAACATGAAAGGTATTTAATATTTTTTCCCTCTATTTTGTTGATAAATAAACAAGAGTCCCAAATAAGACATGAGCTCTTTTAATTCATTAGCTGAAGTGAATAAGGTACTAAAGCAACTATTCTTTTTTCCATCTTCTTTATTCGGATTTTAACACTTCAGTTCCGAGGAAGGTCTAATAAAGGAGGAATCCGTCTGTTGCTTGCAACAGTAGCCATCTAGTTTGTTTTTATTTTCCGAATACTACTTAAGCACAATTTTTTCTACTTAAGCACAATAGTCTCTCACATAACTGTCACTGAATAGTTCGATTCCAATGGCAATATAATCCACGGCACGACTGTGTTGCCTTTAAAATTCACCTTCAAGCAGACAATCACTCGTTCCTCCCCCCCCCCCCCGGTCGCCATTTTGCATCTTGTGTACAATAACAAAGTACAGTATTTCCCTCCACAGAAGTCAGAGCACCTTAGCGTCTTGGTCGTGTAAAGTCTTAAAAAAACCGACAAGCGCCGTTAAAACGTAAAGCGCTGTACTGAAACAGACATTTCTACTTTTCGTTTGTACAGAAATCCCTGTTCTATTAATAGAAAATTATATTTATCAGCATGAGAAATCTGGCGGGCGGCGGATACATGTATTTTTTTCCCTTCCCACGATAAAAACGTCTCATCGGGAGGAATTTTGAGCAGGCGGCGGTGTCTGAGAACCAGGATTTTTTTTTTATATGGCCTTAATTTGACTTGCTTAATATATAGTTGACAATATTTTAAGTAGCCTTCGGCATTGGACTAGCAAGATTTTGAAAAGTATATATTTCTGTGCTTTGTCAAATGAGTCTGACTTTAGAGGTACATGTACGCAGGGAAATTAGAAAATATGGAAAAATCTCTCCAAAATGAAATAATATAAACCAATAAACATGTATGTCATCAATGTATAGACGCTAAATATTACAGAAATTAAAAACATAGGGTAATCAAAGATTACATAGCTCGCCTATACAGGTTTTTGTCAGAAACCAGGTTTAAGTTTTTGAAAAGTAGGTCAAAGTCCAAGGTCAAGGTCACTAGGTCAAAGGTCATGATCTCAATGAAAGGTCTCGTCACAAGGTATCTACATGTAACATATCAAAGCCCTACCCCTTATAGTTCAAGAGATATAGCCCAGGTTAAAGTTTTGTCTACGGATGACGACAACAACAACGACGACAACGCCGAGGGTATGGCATTAGCTCTCCGGACTTTTTCGTCCCGGCGAGCTAAAAATTGTCTTATGCATGACATGAAGAACATGTAGCTGGCCTTAAACATGTATAAGAATGAAGAATTCAATCATTGTGATGGAAAATTTACCCTTTTTAGTAAAAGATCTCCTACTTCTGAGACCACAGGATTCTCCTTACGTCGAAATTTCATTGATGAGTTTAATGAACCTGTAATACAGAAAATATCTGATGTATTAACTACAGAAAATATCAGTTATATTAATTACAAAAAATATCAGTTGTATTGATTACAAAAAATATCAGTTTTATTAATTACAGAAAATATCAGATGTATTAATAACAGAAAATATCAGTTTTATTAATTACAAAATACAGAAAATATAAGACTATTTACTATTAAATATAGAAAAGATCAGGTTTGTAAATAACGCAATTGAGTCAAGACACTGAATCTGCTGGTGAACTTTAACATTATAATGACACAATAAACGGCCAGTCAATTAACGCCAGTCAGACCTATTATTTGTGACCTCAAATTGTTCGGTCGATGCCTCAATTACTTGGGTAGTCGGCCTGATTTTGCAAAGCCATACAATACTGTAAAACAATACTACATACCGTGTAAGGCTATCATTTCCTCCAGATTGGGGAAAATAGTTCGGAGAAGATCCGCGTAGTTCGCCTCCATCGACATAGGCTTATAGAACAGATTTAACATTATCTTCAGATTCCGTACGTGTGATTTCTCCGTGTAAAATAATTCTGAGAAGAAAAGTAAAACAATTAAAATAATGATTTTAGGACCATTCAACAGTTGTGTTTTAATCTTCGGTCTTTAATTAATAGGTTTGGGAGTTGTAGAGGAATCTTTTATTTCATATTTTAAGTCATATTTTCATCCATATTCAATATTTCCATTTATATGCAATATTTACATGTTCATCAAATGTACATGTTAATATTTACATGTGTACTCAATATTTACATGTATATTCAAAATTTACATGTATATTCAAAATTTACATGTGTATTCAATACATATATTTTCAATATTTACATGTTTATTCAACATTTACATGTTTATTCAACATTTACACATATTTTCAATGCTCAATTGTGAACTCAATATTCATCTTGTTCATATTTACATGTAAAATCCTCCTGTCATCACCAAGTTTTGAGTTTGTCATTTATTTCCAAGGCAAAAAACTTAAATTAAAAGGGGTAAAATTTCAACAAATGTGTATACTTTATAAAGTTCTACGTACCATTTATGACTTCTTGACGTTTCTTTTCTTTTGGCTTCATTTTCTTATAAACGTCCTTATCGAAAATGCTGTACAAGGTAGGTAACTCTGGCTCTATTTCAAAGTCGGAATCGTTTTCAATCGTATGGGGAATACTATTGACTGCATCCATAGAATTACTGGGGCTCTCCCCACTCCTGAAAATAGAGATATAAAGTCGAAAATAAATCATTAAATGTATGTAAAATATTTATTTTCCCATCATAACAGTTTATTCTTGCAGTAGCATTCAAACAATGACTTCGATTGACCTTGACAATTAATCTATTGACCCCAAAATAAAAAGGTAGCAACTCTTTTTCCTCTATTTTTTTCATTATCTGTACATCAATACTTGGTTTAAATAGACAGAGAGAACATTAGAAAAATTTTATTTGAAGTCCATTTCTCTTTACAGTATCCTCTTTCTTTTACCAAATACACAGAAAATTCAAACAGTTGTCTTTCCCTCCTTAAAAGTATCAATACAAGTACATGTACATGTAGATCCAAATTAAGTTTTATTTTCAACAACCAGTTACTTCCCATTTAAGACCATATCTAATGTAGAACAATTGTTACACCTTCAAAATCTTTTCTTCAAACTAATGTGACCATACCAATTTATGACACAATCTGATTTTACAGATTTTACGTTAGATATTGTCTCCAAAGGGAGATAATTCTGTATTCTGAGAAGTCTCAATTTCCATGAGAAGACGTAGATCCAAATTAAGTTTTGTTTTCAACAACCAGTTACTTCCCATTTAAGACCATATCTAATGTAGAACAATTGTTACACCTTCAAAATCTTTTCTTCAAACTAATGTGACCATACCAATTTATGACACAATCTGATTTTACAGATTTTACGTTAGATATTGTCTCCAAAGGGAGATAATTCTGTATTCTGAGAAGTCTCAATTTCCATGAGAAGACGTAGATCCAAATTAAGTTTTATTTCAACAACCAGTTACTTCCCATTTAAGACCATATCGAATGTAGAACATTGTTACACCTCAAAATCTTCTTCAAACTAGAATGTGAACATACCAATTTATCTCAGTAAGATGACGTAGGACGTACCTTAGACTAGAGTTAGAGGAGCTTCCAGAGGGGTTCAGCACTTGCATTAGGCTCTCATCTTTGTCAATATCACTGAAATACCAGTAAACGTAACAGGATAATATAAACGTCAGAAAATTCACCTTCCGCACTTACATGTACGTTAGTCCCTCATTTACTGAGGCTTCATAGTAAGTCATATTATATATGAGATGAGAGGCTTTATGACAAGTTATTTGTTTGTATAGCTTTTTATTTTCAGTCGACATGTTATTTTATTATTGGGATGTAAACAAGTACATATACATATAATTTAGTTTTTATTGAAGAAACTATAAAAATTATGTTAATGTTATGAGAATGAGTCTGTTATATGAGATATTATGATGCCTTGTGAGAACTATATATAATAAATGATTAACAAAGAATATTGCAATAAATAATTTTAAACAGACATTACAAAACATTGATAAATTGAGACAAGATTAAGTAAGAATGGTACAATAACTAAATAGATATCAGTAACTTCTGGTACAATAAATATATACATTTTTGAACAAAGTATTATAGGAAATCCTGTTTGTATTGTTTGAAACGCAATCTGAAAACAAAGGGCATGATATCCTTTAAAAAAAATAAACTTGAGTAAACACTTCCAGATTGTAAAAGTCAAGGCTCATTTGGACAAATTTTGTGCAGAAAATTCAAGATTTTATGTCAAATTTTATATAATGATCAACAGACTGCTTGAGAAAACATCATAATTTATATTCTTCAATAGAAAGGGCAAAGAAATTTTTTTTAAAAATCTATTTTTCCACATTGAAATTGGATAAAATTTCTCTTGACTCTGTCGAATTTTATTTTACTGAATCAGTATCTTTCTATCACAATGCAGTATTTACATATCAAACAATTTTTCTAGAAGTCAGAACTAAGTATTTACAACTAAGCAAATGTTAACCTTTACCAAGATAGAAAGATTGTGACTTGCTAAAAAGTCAAAGTCCAGTGTAAGTTGCTACAGAAAGGAGAAAAAAAGAATAAAACAATTGGCTTGTGCTCAAAGATAACTAAATTGTGCTGAAATCTAGAATGTGCTGTGTGATAGAAGGTAAAACAACAGTACTAAGTTCAGCAAAATCTACTGTAGAAATTTGCAACATAATTTAAACTAATCACAAAAAACTTGCCAGATTTAAAAATAAATCTATACACTATAAATTCGCACTGTGACTAAAAATTTTTATACAATGAACATTTTTATTTCATTTTTCTTTATTATACATAGTTACTGTACTTCTTTTAATTTTAAAATCTCCTATTCCCTATTTTCGAAAACCAGAGTTACTTCCCCTTTGGGACAGTATCTGACGTAGAATAATTATGATATCATCAAAATCTATGAAAACGGTCCTTGAAATCTGGTAAATATTCCACGTAACCATAACATTTTCATGACGTCATAATGGTTTTACGTCAGATACCGTCTAAAATAGGAAATAACTCTGTATTCCACAAATACTAAATTATTTCCTTTCTGACAAGTATTTTACTACTCTCTTTCTACGAGGTAAGCTAAAAATCTGGCTAAAATATACTTTCATTCGGAGTGCGACAGTTGAGCAGTTTTCAGTAAATCTCTTTGGATATTATGATGAATTTTAAGCAACAGCTACATTTAGGCATTGGAGGATAGTATACCCATTTCAAGGATGGCATGGGAAGTTAACGGGGTTTAGGTATATATTTTCAAATTCTCCATATTCTTATTAGGTCCCTTGAATCCATATTGTAGTTTATAGGGCCGGGACGATACTGCACCAAGCGGATCCGATACTTATCACGATACCTGACATCCGATACGATACGTATCGCGATACTAAATAAAAAAAAGATATTTGATAGTATTTTCATTCATAATACAAGTAGCTTTTTTATTTAACATGTTATATTTATTCAACACTAGCTTTCTCAAAATTTTTCTTTTGTTTGCATCAACCATTATCATCAGTTTTGGTATGAAAGACCAAAAAATCTGGAAAATTCGAACACATATTTTTTTGTAAATTTTATCTTGGGTATCGACGAGTGATTGATACTTGGATTATCGTCCCTGCCCTAGTAGTTTAGAATATTTGTTCAATTCTAAAATAAGAACTAAGGGAAAATAATTCTCTTTTCTTTCAGGATATAAAAGGATGAATCAATCTGATTATATTAAATCATATGACATTGATTACTTGGGTATAGTACTCCAAAAAACAAATAATAAATTTGATATCAAATTCACTTCATAGAACCTTCAAATACCACTATCAAAATCACAAAAAAAAAATCAAATCGGTAGGTCGGAAAAATCTCTGAGGGAGGCATGCATGGGAAAATGAAATTAAACATTCTAATGTGAAAAATATACAAGATAAAAAATATTATTAAACGGAAAAAATATGAAAACCATTAAACATGCGTTATATCATTTTTTACTTTCCCCCTCATTCAACCCTTCCCATTTCCTGAAATAATGTTATGGAGGGAAAAATGTCATCATGCGTAAAATCTGCATGGCATAACGGAACGGAAGAAGAGAAGTATTAATGACAATGGCAGGCAACAGATCATAACAACTAATGAAGATGTAAATTTCACAGCATGCCACAAATAGTCACCTTTTAGCGCGTCGGGTGGGTCGTCCCCCTTTGTCATGACGACCCTTCAAGCTCTCGGAGCGACCTATTTCTGCACCTTTCCTATAACAATGCAATGCATGATCGTTCTTAGACAGATATCAATTAGCGCAGTAATTAGGCCAATTAATAACATAGACATAGCACATACATGAATCAACTCGCCAATGTGACGACAAGTCAACATCATTTTCTTCATGATAAACAAATGTATACGCAGGTCTCATACGACAACAGTGTTTTATCTATGATTTACAAACATGTATGATATGATAACATAAGATTATACATGTACTTCCGTCAACTTGATACATAGTGTACGAACAACACCAAACGTTAAGACGTGAAAAATAATTTTTTACAAAACTGACATAAATAATGAAAAGAAACTTTACGATACCTCATATGTAATAAACCATACAATAACATAAACAACAACGTACGTGACAAATTTTTCTCACTCTAACAGAAATAACATTCATAAATCTAGCCTAAAGGTGGACGGAGCTCTTTAATTAATTCTTCGCTAGCAACTCAATCAATAAATATGCCATATTTTGTGATATACCCCTAAATGCGAGCAGTATAGCTAAGAAGCATGGATACAATCAGCTAATTGCTTTTGAATGTCTAGCTGCGAGGCAGATTTTTATTGTCTTAATTTTGCAATTCATAAATGTAGCTTACAAAAATAAAGATGGCAATTGGGTTTGAAGGGTTAAAATAAACTCGAGACAATGCAGTGTCTAACTCTACTGCCAGAGTGAAACCCTCTGGACAATTGTTTGCCTAGCTGAAATATCGCCAACAAACAAAGGATAGAAAGAGGAGATACAAAAGAAACTAAAAATTATATAAGCATCTGAAAATGTTGTGCGCATCTAGAAACATACACATGTAGTTGAAAAGCCTCTAATAATGGCACACTAAACAGACAGCAAAATGAATTATTTTTTCAGCAACAATTTCATATACATGTGCATGTATGTTTCTGAAAGAATTTATTTTTTACCAATTTAGAATTGAAAAGCAGGAATTAAAATTCCTTTAGGTTAGTTTAATTTTCACTTTAAATTACTCTCGAGATAGGGTAAACAATTAAATGTTTAGAATCAGAATATTTTCAAAGCCATGATTATTTTGGTCAAAAATGTTGCATTAAAGGGGTCAATAGAGAGAAAGGTAACAGCTTTCACTTACATGTACTTTCAATTATCTTTTCTAACTGCTTACATAAGGGACTTACTTTGTAATATGACATTAGGAGAATAAATTGAATATGAATAATGACTACAGTGTTTAATTACACTGGTTAGCTAAAACTTTGAACTTTTGAAAGTTTTTCACAGAAGATTTCGCATTATTAAGCTAAAACTTTGAGAAACTAAACATACATGTACTATGGAGGATTCTATGCTTATGATATGTCAAATATAAAAACAACTGTTAAATTTTGTGTGATAAATCAACAAATTATACCAATCAAATAATTCAAAGCAAGTAAGCAACAAGTTATGTATACATGTATAATAATAAGCAGTGCTGGCACACTTCCAAAAATAGCTTCCATGCTTTCTATTTTTAGAAACGGGAAATACCTTTGGGATTCCTCGGCGGAGGGACTCTTCTTGCGATCATTCTGCATGGACTTGGGGTCAAACCGGCTAATTATAGAACTGACTGAATGGGTTCTCTCTGTAAAAATAGACGACATCTTGAAGGTGATTTGGCTTACTTATCTGTGTATACTTAAAATTGTGTTCAACATTACCTCACCTCTGACAAGATGGCTGGGGAATCCAGAATGGGGATTGGCTCATAATAGTAATGTTTAGAGGTAGTATATCTTATACAAAGTGCCTATAGTTTTTATACACGGCTTCTGTGACTGTCCAAAAGCTTCATGAATGTTTGTAAAATATGTGGTCAGTGAGGTAAATTTGACCTATTTATCCAGTCACCTGGTACGGGATGATACCAGGTCACTAGATTTTATACAAGACAGCGTCACCTCGCCTAGTATAAAACCTAGTGATCTACTATCATCCCGTACCAGGTCACTGGATAAATAAGTAACTAATACTAAATACATGTATATCTTATGGTTTAAATCATGTTAAAGGAAATCTTAACATTTACAAAAATCATTGAAATGAAAATTCAAAAAGGACACTCCCTATAGAATTATACATATATTCATCACAGATTTGAACTAGTTTTATTTACAATAATTCCAAAATCAAACAAGTCTCACCCATATCTTCATCAGGTCTATCTTTCAGATTTGATATTACGAAGGAATTTCCGGATGTGTTTGGACCGGGACTACTGGCGTCTTCATTAACCGTCGGTACTGAAACGAAAACGGGGCAAACATGAAATTCACGATTTCTGTATAAAAAGGTGTCAAAGAAAAGTTTATATATTGCCGAGCCCTTTTGAATATCTCAGAATTACACCATCTTAATGAAATGTGACTAGCAATGGTATGTATTAATATTAAGCAGTAAGACATCCCCATTAACAAGTTGCATGATAGTCAAATAATTCACATTAAAACTGCTGTATTTGAAAAGGAAAATAAAATATCAGTTCGGAAAATAATTTTAGGAGAATGACATCTCTAGGAGACAGAAACTTAAATAAGAATGAAGTAGACGAAGGAGTAATATGAAGTTTCAGCTTTCTGATGGGATATTTTGTCTCAGGAAGTATTCGTCGGTTTCAAAAATTAAGACTTTCGATGAGTAATGAGCGAAATAGCTGAGAAGAGAATGTATTTGCTTGTATAGATTTAAGTGAGAGAGTTTTTCAATGAAGCTTACTATCTAATTGAAAAATTGAGAGAAATTGACTGAATCTCCAAAAGAAGTTTCAAAGTCAAAATTTGATGAATCATTTTCTTTGAACTGTTCTCCAGTCATAAAGAGTATTAAGGATAAAGTTGACCTTGTCAGGTATAACACTATTAAATTTCTTAAAGTTATAAATGCCCTCTTCAAATGCCAAAAACAGCCTCCTTGATATGAGAAAAAAAAAATTTGAAAGGTAAATTAAAGGTCATTCCAGAAGTTACATGAGTGTTCAGAAAAAGCAAAGTAATTCAAGATTTAAAGATGCATGAGCATGTATGAAAGTCAATATGATTTTTTTTTAATGAATCAGATTAATATGTATATTAACGAGAAGATTGATGTATGAAACTTTGATGTAAGCATGAAAAAATTTCAAGGTTCGAGATAGCCTAAACATGAACAATTTTGCTGGATTACTAAAGAAAACAGGCTGCAGAATATGAAATTATATGAATAAATAATATGCATTTTAATTTTACCTGGCAGGAAAAACAAGCTAGCACTGACAGCTGTTGTATACACGATGTAAAATTATCGTTAGTACGAAATATATACAGACGAGTGATGTTGTGATGGACGTGAAAGTGGCACTTGGGCTTAGGCCTAAATCTGAGAAACTTGAATTTTGATATAATTTTCAGCTTTTTATTTCTGAAATATAATTCTCAGCAAAAGTTCCACTTTCAATACACCAAGTTACATGATTTATGGTATGGATAAGAATGATGTGACCGACTTTATGGTTATTGTGTTTCTTTGTTACCATTACATCTATATACATTCTACATGTGAAAAATCTACATGTAATTCTACTGTATCTTTCTAGTTCTAGTACTAAGGCAAGATGCAAGCAGAAAGATTTTCAGAAGTTTGAAAAAATATACTAAATTGCACCACAAGCAAATTTTTTATTCTACTCTAAGTGTTAGCTGTTTGTGTACCATCTACGACAGATATGAGTGCGCTTATCATTTCCACGCATGCGCTAGTATCAAACTTCCGGACAAATTCAGTGATAATAACAGCGACTTGCATCGAGTGATTACAAATATTATTCCATTCCCATAAGCTGTAATTATTCCTTAAAAGCTCAATTCTATAATACTTTCTTTAAATGAAGTGCGATCACATGCGTTCTAAAAATAAAAGTGAAAACAAGCGAAAGACCAAGCAAAGAGAACCCCAATTATGCATGTTATGAAAAAAGATTGTAATTTTGATATCAGTCAAAAAGAGAACAACATTTTACAAAAAAATATGAGAAAATACCGAAACAAACTTCAGCACTATAAAAAGGACCCTCTTATTTACTTAAACTAGAAGTCAGGTTCAGTCAAGGCTCAAGGTAGCCAAATATGTAATTTTTGAAACCTATCAGCATGTGACATGCCATAATTATATCACTGTTATTTCTCACTCCTCTTGCATTCTTTGACTACTACCCATTTTGAGTGTGTTAGTTTCCCATGACCTTTTCGCACTCTCTAGATGTTACTATATATAGAGTAGGCTACCTGAAGCGCCGCCCCACGTTCCGCCCCATGAACTATCAAACGACCTAACGTTCATGCTAACAGAATTTCTACCTGAGTTACCTCCCCATGAGCTCCACAGATCGGGTAGTGCAAGCTTAGCCAGGCCTCCTGTTACATAGTAAGTAAACATAGGTTGACAAACAGCATGCTTCCTGTTACACTGATTTTCTGTTACATGCTGTTACACTATACACAAATCCTACCAATCAATATGGCAAGTAAATAAATGATAACATTTTTTGGCAGAGATTACACAATACGCTCAGCCAAGAATTTCACATGCCACAGTCAGAGTCTTAGAATACTTTATTTGTTGTGTTTGAAAATGTGCTGAAGGAGACTGAAACCCTTATCCGAGTCCATGGTAAAAACCTTCTTGTACATTATACCAAACAAAAATAATAAGACTCCTAGAGGAATAAATATACTCGTGTAATATCTATGCACATTTATTTCAGAAAGCCGAATATTTTACTTGGAATAAAAGATCTAAAATAAAGTGCATTCTACAATGACTTTTACTCTAAAGGTTGTTCCATGGACGCTCTTACGTGCGATAAAAAAACAACACCGTTTAAAAACTAACTATCAAATCATGCAGTTCAATAATGCATCTTCACAGTAGAATAGATGCACATACCACCATAACTACGTAACTACAACAAATCAAATAGACGATTATTTCTACAGCTTACCTTGCGTTCTACGGCCAGGAATTCCTGACGGGGGACGTCGTTTTCTCTTGGTACACGGATCCTCGATTTTATCTATACATTGCTTATGTACACTCTGCTCACAAACTGTTCAAAAATTAAAATCCAATTTGAGCATTTTCAGAATACAGAGTTACTTCCCATTTGAGAAGGTATCTGACGTAAAACCATTATTACGTCCTTAAATTTGTACGGTAACGTCAATTTTGTATCACTATACTTTCCTGGACATTCGGATAGGTTTCCATAAAATTCTATGACGTTACAATTAGTCTATGTCAGACACCATCAAAAATAAGAAGTAACTCTAGTTTTGTAAAATACTGAATACCATAATTGATCATAAATTAACAAGAAAGTATTCCAATACATGACATGTCCATCAATTACAAAATATAAACTGTTCGACTGAATAGTTTCTTCTTTCACATATTTAGAGTGTAATTTTCACGATCTTTTACAAAAGTGAACATTTTCTGTAAACAGTCAATTACAAAATATATACATGTACTGTACAACTAAATTGTTCCTTATCTCAATCATTTAGAACGTAAATGTTCATGAAATTTCGACCAAATATCACAATTTCTCATAAAACAAGAAATGAATTGTTGACTCTACATCCTGATATACGCTTGTACATGTTTATAACTACTTGAAACGGAGGAAGCATGTCAACATGTTTCCAAGGAAACAAGTGAATATACATGTACAGGAAAACTTCAAACTCTTTATTCTAACATTCATACATTAGAATCCTAAAGAGCATATCCTACTGAAACATACATTCTTACTTTCATAAAAGCCACATGTGCTTTTTATTTTGGAATTTTTAGCCTGTTAGCTAAATGCTAAAAGATGAAAATGTAAGAAAAATTAAAATTTCGAGAAAAATCAGTAAAATTTCCACAGAATTGGGTCCTTAAAATAGATCCAAGCACTGATATGAAGAAGTTAAAATAACTAACACTGACACTGGTAGCCTTGGTAACCAATTCCCCACAGTGGTTTATTACAGTATAAACAATACTCTAACAATAACTCATTCTGACATTGGTAACCAATTCCCAACAGTGATTTATTACAGTATGAACAATATTTTAACAATAACTTACTCTGACACTGGTAACCTTGGTAACCGATTCCCCAAAGTGGTTCATTACAGTATAAACAATATTCCACTCTAACAATGACTTACTCTGACACTGGTAACCTTGGTAACCGATTTCCCACAGTGGTTTATTACAGTATAAACAATATTCCACTCTAACAATGACTTACTCTGACACTGGTAACCTTGGTAACCAATTCCCCACAGTGGTTTATTACAGTATAAACAATATTCCACTCGAACAAAATGCTGTAGTATGAACTGATGGTCCTTAACAACCTGTAAATAAAGGCATTTATTGTTTTTAATATGATTTATACTGCACTTAGATTTCTCGTTCAGTTTTTGCACCTTCAAAAGGATCATGCCTCTACAGGAAATTCATTTCAATGGAAAAATAAGGTCAAGAGATCTTGAGATAAAGAAAAACATAGTGTAAACTCATCTCATGGCAGCATTCTATCATGGCAGGAGTCAAAGAATACACAGTTTTGAATTTGAAAACCTGTCCTACTGAGAACCAAGCAAGAGATCTGAGATAAAGAAAAAAATTCCTAACGTAGAAAAAATTCCTTACATTTTTTTTTTTTTACTTGCCAAGACTTCAAGAAACAATTTAATCACAATGAGTTTTAATTATCACATTCATTAACCATAAATAAGAAATATCCACTCCTAGTATAGTCAATATATTCAAAATCAAAGTGACATTTATGAAGAGTTTAAAAATATTGTTTTTTAATTGGGTGTACATAATTCTATACACAAGTAGCTTCATTTTAGTCCAACATACCCGTTTTTTAGACAGGGAGCTGGGTTTCATCAATAAACTCTTTTTGTCTTTGGCAATAAAGCTCTGTATACGATCCAGGGAGGAATTATGCCTCTTATCCTGCTGACTGACTCCTCGTATAAACGTGGCCAGGGCCCACGCTATCGCTATGTTACGATCTGGCTTTGCGTCATCAGACTCACTTTGCCTGTAAAGTATGAAGAAAAAAATTCTGATTGGATAATTATGGAATTATGTGCAGCAATTTGTTTACCATTTCCATTTCTTGTTAAATCAAAAGGCTTTGGAGCGTAAGGAACAAAATTTGAATGGATAACAGATGTACATGTAAATATTACATTTATCATTCAAATTCTTTCATTTGAATAGAGTTCTCCTTTCTATTAGGTCAAACTGCGCATCCTGCCATATACAGGGAAATGGTAGCAGATATTTGTCTGATTGATATGCTCCTACTGTGAACTTGACTGTGGCATGAATGTGTAAGGTTTAGAGGACTTGACAAATTGAACAATAAAAATTTGGACAAATGGGTAAGATTCTTCGTCAATAATCAAAACTTGTGATAAGATTCTAACATTCAACAACAATAGAAGATACGTACGCGTTTTCCAAGTGTTCGTTTAACACTTTGTTGACCACGTCCATCTCCTCCTTTAACTTCATATTGTCCTTGAGATGATGGGCCCCATACAGATTCCAGAATCCTGTAAAAATAAGGCATCTGTGTAATTTGCTAATAACAAGTGGTCCAAGGAACCAAATTGCTCACCTGAGAAATAAGGCATCTGAACATGAATGTAATTTCATTGTATCATTCAGATACAAGAATCCTACAAAACACTTGGCAATTTTGTAATTTGCATGTTAAAAAGACTGTAAATAAGATTTTTCTGTGGAAAAACTTTTGCTACAATAATGTTTCAAGCTCTAAAACTTTTGAACCTCCCCTTAAGACTTTCAAAATATTTCCCGTATCTTCTAGATCCCTTTAGCCATATTTTTTCCTAAATCACTTCAAGTCCGGTTTTATGTATATCCCTTTTAACTATGTTTCTCATAAATCCATTTAAGCCTTCTTCAGCCTTAACTTACCTAGATCCCTTTTGGCCCTGAACTCCTCCAGTAGTTTATCAACCACTTGCTGTACTATATTCCTAGCCTGCTGGAATATACACCTCAGCGCATCCTCTTTGTCGTATTTAGTATTAAGGACATTGTCGATCTCGGACACGACCGCATCTGTCACTTTGTCTATTTTCAAGGGCTGTACAATAAATATCTCGCGTTAGAAAAGTAGTCTACCAAATGGTAATTCATTGCAATATGCAATATTTAAGTTCAAAATTTGAAAAAGATTTTTTTTTGGGAACATTTCATGCCAATAGTAATTCACCTCAAAAAGGACATAAATTGCAGAAAACGTATCAGGAGATGACGGCACATAAACAAGAAAATTAATCAAGAATGGATTCCAAATGGTCACTTCTGTAACTCCTTACATGATAATTTTCTCTCTCTTAACAAACGACGTAAATTACATGAACAGACTTACAGTATGACGATACTTACCGCTCCGTAAACAAGGAATGTAGAATGGATTTCAAACGCCCATTTCTGTAACTCCTTACAACCTCCCTTAGCTTGTTGGTACAAGTTAGACGTTATGTAAAATAACTGAAAAAATAACATAAATAAATATATCAAAATGTAGATTAATGTTGATAAAATTTTGCAAAATTGTACAATCTTTAATATGATGTTCTACAATATAAATCAACAGACTTTAAATCATTGCGAAAGAGAATTTTTACTTTCAGACTTTATTCTTTTATAAACAGCTACATGTATGTATCTAATTCCGACATACCACAGGCGCTGCGCTATCGTTCTGTAATGTGAAGTTGAGGAACACTGCCATGTGGGCCTGGCTTGTTTTCCACACTTCGTAAATCGTTGAACGGACCATAGTCGCTTGACTGTAACAAAAATGTACGCTATAAATACATACGTCAAGTATGTAACATTATACAATCCCCTTATATCCAGATAGTGATCAATGAGCTTCTTTTGAAAACAGTCTAAAAGTACATGTTTATCTAAACATCTATAAAGGTAGTTATCTGAGATAACAGTAAGTAAAACTAGAAAAAAATCTTATTAGAAATAAACGAACACCATGTAGGTTTCCGACAAAATATTCCTTAGTCATGGTTGAAAAGCGTGGGGAAAAAAATAAGAAAAAAATTTGACAAGCAACGGAAGATATGTCATTCACATTGTTAAAATAGCGCAGCTAAAGGTGAAAATAAAATGCATATCAAAATAAATCGGAGACATCTAGGAAGTACTAAATCAAATGTCTAAGTGCTCAGAATTTAATAGCAAGATCACGGAGAGAAATGATCGACCGTCAGCAACAGGTTATTCCATTAGGAAAATTCACCTCAATTCTCGACACTTTTATAAACATCAATGCAAAACGGGCTTTGTTTATGTTAAAGACACTCAGTAGATTAAATGTCCTAATCGTACTAGCACAACATTACAGGATCTTTTTGTCACATCAAAGATGATTTTTAAGACAAATGAAACACTACACACCTAGGGATCATTAATTGACATAAAGTAAAATTTTGATGCTATAATTTACTCTTGACGGATGTGGGGATTAGGTTAGAATTAACTGAACTAGTTCAAAGAAGAAAGGTAAGATACTATAAGTGCAAGTAGCACAACTAGAAATTTCTTTTTACATAGATCAGTTACTGCCCTTTGGAAAAGGTACGTTACATTGCAGTTCTAGTACCTTCGCAAGGTTCAGATTTTTACACTTTAACCTTGGCGAATCTAGGGTACTTCGAACAGACATAAAAATCTCTCTACCTATAAAGTAGCTTCTTTTAAAATGTGGTAACTTCTTTATTGAAAATTCCTAATAAGAGAAACGTAACTATCTATCGAGAAAAGAGAGAAATTTCTACCGATTTGAAAGTTAAAGAAGGTAAATGTATCGAAGCTTCAGAATCTAGGACGAAAGGAGATATATTTATTGTAGTTTACAAGTATCTTAAATCAAAAGAAAGAAAATTAATAATCAAAGATTTAGCTGCAGCTGAAAAAAGTTGTACTGACTTGATCATGCACAGTCAGGACATAACACATATAGTGAAGTTCCTATGAAGTGAAGCACATGCATGCTAAATGTAGAAAGCACTCTCCGTGTAAACTTCAAGTTAAGAGAGTATGACCATGGAGGACTTTATTTTTCATGCATCCTTGGATATCTTTGGAGAGTAAGTAGGGTGTAGGAGGGCAAAAATATTTGATTTTGAGAACTCCACAATACTTCATCCTTTTTTTTAAAACGAATGAAAATTCAATTCATACTTTTGAATATCAAATATTTTCACAATATTCCGATTAATTCACAACTTTGATTGGATGTTTAAAGATGTTAGGTTATAAAATTGCCATTATTACGATATGCAAATGCAAAAATAATGCAATGAAATAATCATTTAATAAAAAACAAGAAGATAGAGACCAGTGTTTCAGGTTTGATCACATCCAAGGATGACATGAAAGTTAAGTACAAATACTAACTCTACTTTTTTCAGTTATTTTGGTATTTGTACATGAAAGTGTGAAGCGCTATAGACAGGATGTCTAAATATCGTTATTCAATTATTGTATGTGATACAAAATAATTAGATGAAGTAAATCTATGAAGGGTTTATGAAAATTAACCTCTGCATTTTGAAGTCGTGCTAAAAATGGTGAGACTGGAGCAGATGATTTTCTGGTGTTTTCCATCTGTTTCAATGGGAACAACAAAAATTATGAGGCAAAATCAAATAAATTAAGAAAATTTTAAAGTGAAAGTAGAATAGAATGTGAAAGTAGAAACTGAAAGTGAAAGTGTGATGTAGAGATTTGAATTCAGATGATTGCTAAAACAATTTGCAGATATTTTTAAGAGAGAAGAGAAAGAACTGAACATAAAAGCATGCTATTGATAGCAGACAAGTATTTGAAATGAATTAATTTTCTTGAGAAAAATTTACATCAACACATGTTGATAAAATGAAATAGAAGAAAATCATAATGCAAGAGATTTCATATACAATTTATTAGGGTTGAGGTCCAATATAAATGGTTAATCAAAGTTATTTTCACAAAAATACGTGCAACTATAAATATTACAAAATGTTAATTTTAAAACCCATACATACAGATAAATACTTGGTGAGATATAGGGCACGGATCTAATTTCAAAAGATTATGATATTATATAATTAACGTCTATTAGTTCATGCACATAATTTTAACCTCGGAGGGTTAACTCCGTGAAAAATTCAAGAGTTCAGTTGAAGATTTTAAAACTTAAGGGTTTATGTGATTTCTCATACAACTCAAGGGAGTTTTTACATAATATTTCTTGGGTAGAAGTATACTTTATATAATGTTTTATAGGGTTGGGCAAGGACTTATTGAATGTCAATTTGGTGGTTTTATGACCAAAACCTTCATGCAATCCAAAGTGCGACGGAGTTTCAGTGACCCATCAATCCTCTACTAGACTTTTAACTACTTTTTATTAGTAAATGTATATAAATATATGGGGGTGGTTTGCTATATAGTTTTACATGTAGGTTATCATAATGATCCATATGGCACATATCTGGTCACATGACAGTCACATGACAATCACATGACATGGGTGACTTGAATTCTCACCTTAAGTGTTGGAAACTCGCAATCAAGGGGCGAGTCTGGTATAATCTATATATAGACATGATTTCAGAATGTGTAAAATACAAAGTAAGTGTTTTAAATATGAGAAAAATGCACCTATTTAATCACCAGTTATTTCTTTTTTATCTTTAATTCGATCTTTCCGAATAAGCAAAGATACCTCCCATGTGGAACGGTATCTGACACAAATCAATTATGACATCATTAAATTGTATGGAAACGAGAGTGAAATTCAGGAAAACATGCTTCCAATTATACAATTTTCATTACATCATAATATATTTATGTCAGATATTGTCCCCAAATGGAGAGTAACTCTGTTTATCAGAAAGACGAAATAGAATTTAAATTTAGGAAAAACGTCACCAAATAGTAGTACTTTTTGGGAGCAATCTCTGTTTAATTTAGCACAAAGCATGCACGCTACAGTTACTTATACTCTACAAAAGTTAGACTTCTTTGTTAAGGTAGTACAATACTCATGAAGGGAAGGTTACTCTATACTAACTGTATTGCTCTGGTCCTCGTCAGAAAACTCGTCCTCATCCATTGCTATGATTTCCTGATTGGCTTTACTACTTTGAGAGGTGTGGCTACCGTGGCTTGTATCCTAGCAACAGAAATAAATATGATTAATATGATTTCCTGATTGGCTTTACTACTCTGAGAGGTGTGGCTACTGTGGCTTGTATCCTAGCAACAGAAATAAATATAATAAATATGATTTCCTGATTAGTTTTACTACTTTGAGAGGTGTGGCTACTGTGGCTTGTATCCTAGCAACAGAAATAAATATAGTAAATATGATTTCCTGATTGGCTTTACAACACTGAGAGGTGTGGCTACTGTGGCTTGTATCTTGGCAACAGAAATAAATATAATTGCTATGATTTCCTGATTGGCTTTACTACTCTGAGAGGTGTGGCTACTGTGGCTTGTATCCTAGCAACAGGAATGAATATAATTAATATGATTTCCTGATTGGCTTTACTACTCTGAGAGGTGCGGCTACTGTGGCTTGTGTCGAAGCAACAGAAATAAATATGAATAATTTGCATGTTACCAGCTGTACCAATCAAAATAGTTATCTAATTCACCCCTTGAACATGTTGAAACTATCTAGAGAGCAGATTGATAAGTTATACAAAATCTAAGATCACGTGTGAAAAGTTACTTTTTGTCCACCTATGATTCCAGGGATTTCAATGAGAAGAATATATCACAATGTCAAGCTACAGAATAGGCGCTCAAAAGCTCTGCCTCAAAATTTCTACATCGCCAGCTCAAAGAAATCTTACTGAAAACCCTGCATTTCCAAAGAATCTCAAGCTGAGACCCTACAGAACTGTATCATGCAAGCCAAATTACAAGTTTTCTGGTAATCCAAGAAGCAGAATTCTGCTTTAAAGTGGAAAAATCAAATTCAAGGAATTGTGGTCCCCCGCTTTTGGGTGTTTGTCTTTAAAGAATGTTTATAGACCCCCCCCCCCTTCTTAAGTTTTCATAATATATCTCATATATTATCAACATTCTAAATATGAAAGATTAAACTCCAAGTAAAGGTCAAAGGGTCCAATTGTTTGTTTTGTTACCAAGGGACAGGGCTTATGAAAGTAATACGTATGCACATGTGAAATATTAAAGTCCTATCATTTAAAGTACCATCCAAAACTTATGGTCGAGGTTGAAGTTTTTAAATGTGTGTCAACATCCAAGCATGAGGACACAAGGTCAGAATGTTGTTACCAACAGAAAGGTCTTGTCACAAGGAATACATATGTGAAATGTGAAAGCCCCATCACTTTTCGTTCAAAAGAAATGGTCAAGGTTAAAGTTTTTGAAAAGTAGGTCAAAGTCCAATGTCAAGGTCATAAGGTAAAAAATTGTGGTCTCCATGGGAAGATCTTTTCACAAGAAATACACATGTGAAATATCAAAGCCCTATCACTTTCCATTCAAAAGTTATGAACAAGGTTATAGTTTTTTGAAAAGTAGGTCAAAGTCCAAGGTCAAGGTCACAAGGTCAAAAATTTTGGTATCCATGGAAAGGTCTTGTCACAAGAAATACACATGTGTAATATGAAAGCCCTATCACTTTCCATTCAAAAGTTATGGTCAAGGTTATATTTTTTTAATAGTAGGTCAATGTCGAAGGTTAAGGTCACAAGGTCAAAAATTTTGGTATCCATGGAAAGGTCTTGTCACAAGGAATACACATGTGTAATATGAAAGCCCCATCACTTTCCATTAAAAAGTTAAGGTCAAGGTTAAAGTTTTTAATAAGTAGGTCAAAGTCTAAGGTCAAGGTCACAAATGTAGGTCAAAGTCCAAGGTCACAAGGTCAAAAATTTTGGTATCCATGAAAAGGTCTTGTCAAAAGGAATACACATGTGTAATATGAAAGCCCTATCACTTTCCATTCAAAAGTTATGGTCAAGGTTAAAGTTTTTGATAAGCAGGTCAAAGTCCAAGGTCAAGGTCAAAAGGTAAAAAATTCTGGTATCCATGGAAAGGTCTTGTCACAAGGAATACACATGTGTAATATGAAAGCCCTATCACTTTCCATTAAAAAGTTAAGGTCAAGGTTAAAGTTTTTAATAAGTAGGTCAAAGTCTAAGGTCAAGGTCACAAATGTTGGTCAAAGTCCAAGGTCACAAGGTCAAAAATTTTGGTATCCATGAAAAGGTCTTGTCAAAAGGAATACACATGTGTAATATGAAAGCCCTATCACTTTCCATTCAAAAGTAATGGTCAAGGTTAAAGTTTTTGATAAGCAGGTCAAAGTCCAAGGTCAAGGTCAAAAGGTCAAAAATTTTGGTATCCATGGAAAGGTCTTATCACAAGGAATACACATGTGTAATATGAGAGCCCTATCACTATCCATTCAAAAGTTATGGGCAAGGTTAAAATTTTTAATAAGTAGGTCAAAGTCCAAGGTCAAGGTCACAAGGTCAAAAATGTTGGTACCCATGGAAAGGTCTTGTCACAAGGAATAAACATGTGAAATATCAAAGCCCTATCACTTACCATTCAAAAGTTATGCACAAGGTTAAAGTTTTTGTGACTGACGGACAGATGAACCGGTTTTAATGTCCCCGCGCTTTCGCGTAAACGGGGGACAATAAAATTATTACTGTACAAAAGTCCTTACATCTATATATCCAGAGTCTCTCTTTCTAGAGCTGGTATCTTCAGTTTCAGCATTGTTAGGGTGGGTGGGGGTTGGGGACGTGTTAGGACTCGTAGATGGCGACTCTGTACTACTGCTGCCGTCTGATACTGCCGTGGGTATGGACGACTAAAAATAGAAAAGTATCGTACGGTTACTATAGTGACAAAATCAAATCTGTACCGTTGTATGACTCTCACCTAGTATTTACGCTAAAATAAGTTATTCCCCATCATAACTTAATTTCCAAACCTGGTGGCCGAGAGAAACTTTTTGTTTGACGACAAATTTAAGCAATGTTAAATTTAAAAACTCATCTATCTGCCATATAATTCCAGGTCTTTCACTCTTAACTTCAAGTAAATAATGATACAAAATTTGACATCTTCAGTTTAATATGACTTCATAAAGGTTCTGCTTAACATACTGCCATGAAATGGGAAGCAAATTGTCGAAAATTGAGTAAAGATAAAATCACTGATGAGGCGATTAAAAGAACTTGAGCGCTCAGGTAAAGTTAAATTCATGTACAAAGAATTGTACGCTTCTAAGAATTCCCTATTTTGCAGATTTTAGAATGGTACTAAGCATTGAGTCCTTTTAAGCATCATAATTGAAGAAGCTTAAAGCTATATTGATTTGTCATTGATATACCTAAGTTAGGTTAGATAAGCTTCTGTAAATACATCGTTTGATAAGGCCACAAAAATTCATGAAATCTGATTTAATTTTCAGTTTTTAAAACGCTTAAATCATTTATGTACAGGCCAACTTTTCATATGTTAAAATATATCATCACAGCAAAAATACAGAGTTTGTGGATCAAATTAATTCCTCCTGCCCTTCATAGACCTTCTTTGGTAGAGCTTTCGGGTAAATTCCAAGTTATGAAAAATACGATAGAACATTTCATTAATTTCAAGTTCGATCAACTTCGGTTGGTCGTCTCTTCAACACATTCGAAAATTCATGTTATCAAAATATCTTGAAATTTCTGAAACATGGGTCCTGTAGTATCATATTCCACCCATCCTGCTACGTCTTTCGGTGCATTATTTTCACACTGTCTGGCCATATACTTATTACATATTTTACACTGAGGATCACTGACGAGGGTTAAGTACCCGAAACGTCCATGTCTGGTCCATGATGCCAATTTATCTGTTCTTAAATGATGCTATCGAATTTGAAGATGTTTAACATTTCCAAGTACATGTAGTATTTTCTATACATGTTTACAAGTGTGCCATATTTTACGTATTAACTGCATTAATATAACAATGTAAATTATACCATACATATGAAGTACAATACTTAAAAATGAAGCATTCATGTTAAAACAATTACAATTACACATTGATACATATAAAAATTCTTACAATATAATATAAACTTTCCGTTGACGGAAAAAGTTGTGTCCAAAAAATTACATGAGTTTAATGTGTTTTTCATGCAAACATGAGTGAATCACTGAAACAAAATAATTTTATTTTCATTAGTTTTCATTACCAGAAACCCAAGCCTATTACACTGCAATTACAGCCCTATAGCTAGCTCATCATGGAAATTTCTTTTAAATGTCATACCATTATTTCTTTATATTGATATTTCTTTTATAAAAATTGTTTCGTTACAGTGGCCAATGAAAATTTAAAATCATGAATGTACCAGCTCATTTGAAAAGAGGTGACTGTGTAACACTCTATATAATTGGCTACTCTACAACATTTGAAGAGTGGATCTTGAACCAAATACTTTGATTTTTCCAGTTTTTACATTTCTTTTATTTTCAAAACCACAGGCCAGAATTCCAACCCCCCCCCCTCCACCCATGCATTTGGGTAAGTATATTCAATAGGAGAATTTCTAGCTATCCTATGGCCTCTTACAGGTAACAGACTGTAGATTTCTGATGATGATTAGTATTCAGCATGCAGTTTCAGCTAGAAATATATGAATTTGCACAAGAAGCTGGAATGAAAGTTGAAATTAAAGAAAATATATCAGTCTCCGAAACAATGAACGAATGTTACGCATTGGCAATATTGTTAGACTCTGAAATATTGAATGAATGTTAGGTATCGGTATAATCTTACCATGGATAAATCAACAGACGCCTAATGATGTACAAGAAACTCCATAAATGAAGGTGTAAGTATCTGATACTCCATGAATAACGTTAAGTAGCTTTACGAATGAAAATCTTGGAATTTTTATATCATTGTTTCCCTTTTGCTATCAAGAATCTTATGATATCAGAATAAGAGAGCTCTTTCTATAACTTGAGAGAGTGATTTGTAAATAAATGCGACCCTTACATTGCTAGTGAAATGGAAATTACTCATAATAAGACAAAATCAAAAGAGAGACGCAAACTACATCATGTACATGAGAATTTTAAGCTACATTCGACCAAATCAAAAAAACTTTGTCCCTTCCCATACAATTTTTAAATCTAAGTTATACATCACAACTCTTTATTCTAGCTACATCTCAATGTAAAACAACTTATCTTTACATATTGACCATCTTAAAACAGGGAGGGTCCTTGACCAATATCTAGGACATTATCAATTTTGTTAGTAAAAAATAACTTTAAAAAAAAAAATTTATAACTGCCTCTTGATACTTAATATAAAATGTTAAAAGTCTAAAAATAGAATACCTTTCGGAACGCTTTTCGGTTGAAGGTCTTTCGTTTTTCGTGAGCTTTTATATGCTATAAGTAAGATGTATAGAGATGACAATGTGAATGAATGATGACAGATATACAATGTAAATAAAGAATGATAATCGTGTTCAAGATTGTGACGCCTATCTAAAAATTTGACCTTCATCATGACTACTATGACCTTGACCTCTTAAAGATGCACTGCAGGAATAAAATCTACACTTGACCTTGCAAGACAATGTAACTGACCTTGCTTTTCTTTGGGTGCTGCCTTCATTTCAAATGCTTCACATTTCGTTTCAAATGCTTCACATTTCTTTTCAAATGCTTCACATTTCTTTTCAAATGCTTTACATTTCTTTTCAAATGCTTCACATTTCTTTTCAAATGCTTCACATTTCGTTTCAAATGCTTCATATTTCTTTTCAAATGCTTCACATTTCATTTCAAATGCTTCACATGCTTACCAAATGCTTCACATTTCCATGATAAAATTATGACCTTTTGTTTGACAATGAATTTGACCTTGACTTTGAGGTGCTGACCTCATTAAATTTACTACACTTCTAACTTTCATCACTACAGTATGAATGACTGTGGCCATCGATGTTAAGAATGACAGACAGACAGACAGACAGACTAATGGACAAACAGACGTTGTACAAAGTGTTCCCTTGTAATACTACACTACATAGAAAATACTTTACAAATAAATATGATGAATTGATGAATTTAAACAGAATTTTAAAATGAACAAAAGTATGCATTTACAATATCTTTTTTTCTTTGGCTAGGGATTTATAAGTTATGTGAAGCATTAGATCTAATGAGACTGTAAGCAAGTAACCATTGGTACATGTATATCTATATCCGAGATTTACGATGACATGCAAAGGATTTATAGAAGGCTTTCTGTACAGTGAAATGATACCACCAAACATCTGACAGTGAAGCTGATGATGTTGATTTAACTCAATTATATTTTGCTCTGATAATATTGAGAAGACAATCTGTTGACAATCAGTTACCATGGATACAGGTGTGGATGGACTGAGGTATGAATGATAAGGATACATGAAAAACCTGGTGATACAATGAACATAATCGTCAGGGTTGTCTTGAGTAAGTAATCAGAAAGATATGTAGAGATCATGGCTGAGGGATCAGGCAACTATAGAAACCACAGATACAAGAAAAGGTTTGTGCAGAATAGTTAAACAGCAATCAACTTACTCTCATCCCAGCTTTTCATTTATCATCCCCCCCCCCTTACACTCTCATCCCAGCTTTTCATTTATCATCCCCCCCCTTACACTCTCATCCCAGCTTTTCATTTATCATCCCCCCCCCCTTACACTCTCATCCCAGCTTTTCATTTATCATCCCCCCCCCCTTACACTCTCATCCCAGCTTTTCATTTATCATCCTCCCCCCCCCCCCCCCCTTACACTCTCATCCCAGCTTTCATTTATCATCCCCCCCCCTTACACTCTCATCCCAGCTTTTCATTTATCATCCCCCCCCCTTACACTCTCATCCCAGCTTTTCATTTATCATCCCCCCTCCCCCTTACACTCTCATCCCAGCTTTTCATTTATCATCCCCCCTCCCCCTTACACTCTCATCCCAGCTTTTCATTTATCATCCCCCCTTACACTCTCATCCCAGCTTTTCATTTATCATCCCCCCCCCCCTTACACTCTCATCCCAGCTTTTCATTTATCATCCCCCCCCCTTACACTCTCATCCCAGCTTTTCATTTATCATCCCCCCCCCTTACACTCTCATCCCAGCTTTTCATTTATCATCCCCCCTCCCCCTTACACTCTCATCCCAGCTTTTCATTTATCATCCCCCCCCCCTTACACTCTCATCCCAGCTTTTCATTTATCATCCCCCCCCCTTACACTCTCATCCCAGCTTTTCATTTATCATCCCCCCCTTACACTCTCATCCCAGCTTTTCATTTATCATCCCCCCTCCCCATTACACACATTCTTTCCATACAAATGGTTAAGTACCAACTTAGCAGTATTTATCTATTTCTTGTGAATTTGTAAACTTTTCTATGATTGTACATTTATGGGAGTCCAATGAAGTACATCTCACGATTACAGATGACCCAACCCCGTTTTTTCAAAGGTGATGTCAAATCTAATGAGAAGAGTAAGACGAACAATTTCGACAAAATTTGTGAATTGAAAGTCTGTATCTAAGTGACGGAATTGAAAAAGTCAAATTAAAAATACTTTAAAAATTTGACTAATACAAAAAAATATTTCAGGGAAATTCTGATATAAAATTGGTACATTGTGCAATGTGGTGTATTAAAATACAAGACATGCTAGTAATGGACATACAATATCGTCTAACTTTCTACAGTGAGTTGTATTAAACGTTAAAAACGTAAATCATTTTCAACAGCCATTCTATACAGTGTCTATTTATAGATATATAAATAACGAAATCATCATCCTTTTTAGGTCCTATCTACATGTATCTCACAGTCAGCAAGCATAGAGAGACATTGCGATCGTTGGTTGCCATGGTGCAATCAGTGTTGACAAGATGCTTGAATCTGTGTCATGACAACTCTTAGAGAGGGAAGGGGAGATAAAGCTATACCTCTGGGCTGATATCAGCTGTACGTAGATGGAGTTGTAGTTCTTGACGATACACAGAGGGCGCTAGTCGTGTGCTAGCATCAGACTGCGATCGGGTGATTCCCCTTCTGTCCGTCACGACAGGTTTGTTTGTAGGATACATACAAACAGGGTGCGACCCAGATTTAAAATGTCTGGGGCCATCACGTTGCTGTAGGAAGGTTGCAAGTAAATAAGCAAATGAAATCCGTTTGTGACACCAATAAAATGAATCATATAATAAAAGTAATCAAAGTACTGAATGAAGCCAGGATATTACTCAATTGTAAAAGTATGCTGCACAAATAATCTGATTTTCTGTGGAGGATGGTTTGATTTTACATTTGCATAAAAGTTGCATACATTTTTTTTAATTTTTTTATTTTCTCCAATTTCTTTTTTCAATTTCTGTTGAAGATTTGACTCAAATTTATAACTGGTCAAAAATTTTGATTTTGTCTGGAATTACTTACTAAAACACTTTTCAATGTTCTTTTCTTAGTCAAACCATCTTCCACATTTTAACAAACAATTAATAATAATAATATGTATATGAGCAACAGGAGAATGTGAAAATGAATACATTTAAAGGAATGAATGGATACATATGATAAGCAGCAAACATAGAGATTATAATGATGTCAAATGAAAATTGCAAAAAAAAAAGAAATAAATATATGTAAATATGGTAGGAAAGAAACACAGTTCCTTAATAGATAACAATCAAACTTGGTACATATACCTACCCATGGTGTTACTGAGGCATCCTGGGACTGCTCTGCTGAATCTGTATGTGAAAATGGAGGGGACACACTCTGTTCCTAAAAATAGACGATGAATACATTATAAATGATGAAATATGGTGATATAGAGCACAATATCCAAGAAATTTTATCTTGCTTTGATTAAATTTCTAATATCATTGTCAAAATTTAACGAGTACGAAAAGTTGGACATATTAAAATGCATTTGTATCATCTAAAATCTCCACAATTATCATGATTGTGTATGATTCCTATTAATTTGTATACCATGCATCTCAACATCAATACGATGGTTTTTATACATCATATATATCCAGGGTAACTCAAACTCACAGTCGCATATCACATGATACGCAATTGATATGTTCCACGGAAATCCCCTTTGATTAAACAAAGCAAATTCTGTCTAAATCTACTTCATACAAATTTATTTTAGGCCTATCATATGACCATCGTTATCAATTATATGATGATAATCTACTCTATTCAAGAATAGAGTTATATTCAGAGAACACTTAAGCAGAAATTTTCGATGCTCACCACATATCATTTGCATATCTTGTGATATGCGACTGTGAAACTCATGCACAACTAAATCAGCAATGCTTAGTTCAAATCAACCTAACTACCAAATTTTGCTTCTTCGCCAAAAAGCAGAGAATTTAGTGATGAGGGGTGTTTCCTGTTATGTGAACTCGATAAATCCTACGATTCATACCTACGCACACTTTTTGGCAGAGGACTTCATTTCACCTTTATAATAAATCTAATATCAATTTTCATAAAATCTAATCTAGAATCAGCATTTAATTAAATGTGCCATTAGATTCAGATATCAAAAGGTGAACAAATGTGGTTTTCAAATTATGAGTTGTAAAAGAACTCCAAACAATGTATGGTAAATTAGAACCAGCAGACCTGCCTACCCATTTCTCACCGTAAGTGTAATATTCTAATCAAGAAAGTGTAATTTTGGGGACTAAAGTGTAATATATACCACTCGTGCAACTTTAAGCAGAAAATAAAACGCATTTTGTCCACTTCGACAACTCAATATTTATGCACTTGCCTATCTGACATGAAAGACATTTGTTCAATCAATAGTTCAGAAAATGGAAAACGTCAATTTGCTGAAAAGTAAGTTTTAGTTGTAAAATGGAATAGCATTGGGTAATGGTTGAAAATCGCAAAAGTAGGCAGGTCTGCAATCAGAGAATGAGAGTCAAATCGTAACAGTAACTAAGGAATCATGATTAGATGTAATTTTGAAGTTTTGATGCGCCAAAACGGCATAAAAGTGAAACAATTGAATGCTACTATACAGACAATCTCCGGGGTCAAGAGGGAAAATTTTTTCAAAAGGACAGAGACTTGTGTAACAAATTTCCTAAGCCTTTTAAGGACATACATGATGCTACAAAGGATTAAATGCATATAAAATCCTTCTGTGGACAAAGGAACGTATCAAAGTCAAAATATATTCATAAAACTCTATCCAATTTGTTCCCAATGAACTCCAGTGTTACTTAACAGCATTGGATTTTTTACGTTGACAGACATGATGTTTAAATACAATCGATACAATGTCACATGTTTGACCCTCTGACCCATAAAAATAAACAAAGTATCTTGACTATTCATGCTTATATTTACTCACTACATATATAAACAATATTTGCAAAACCATGGGATGGAATGTCATTTTTCATGTACAGGACTGGCAATTCAAAATCAAACGTGTAAAATTTCTACTACACAAAAGCTTCCATGCAAAATATCAAAGTTGGGATTCGTCAATAGATGGTAGCCAGTCAATCAGTGTTTATTCTCACTTTTGGAGGGAAGGGGGTCAAGACAGATGCATGGGGGAAAATATGCTCGCTAACTTCTTAACTACTTAAAGGGGAATTCTAAATAAATTAACATTCTTCCAAAACCTGTATTAGATAGCATCAATATAATTGGAATGACTTTAAATACAAACATGTACATTAAAGTAACCATAATATTCTACTACAGTGAAACCTGTCTAAACCGATACCTGTCTAATCTGATAACCTGTCTATTCCGATATAATTTTTTGGTCCCAAAGAATTTTCTATCTCTTCCTATATAAAATAACCTGTGTAAACCGAACACTGCCTACTCCGAATACCGATATACGTTTTTGGTCCCAGTGACATTTTATACATGTATTTTACACTGTCTAAACCGATATGTTAAAACAACACCTACCCCGACCAACCCATGTTTGGATTAATTATCACCCCAAGCTGATCAATTAAAACTACAGGTGAATGGACTCCATTACTCTTACTAGTAACTTGCCCAAGCCATGGTCAGTGTCTTAATTGTTTGTATTATAATTAGCTTATTTTATATGTAAACTTATCACCGAGTACAAATATGAAAATTTCATAGCCAATTCCATCTGACTTGAAATCTTTTTCATGAGCATATTATTCTAAATTTAACTTATTATGACAGAGAGGATAATTTTTTATGAGAAATAAAAGTTTAAACAGTTCATGGTAAACAAGAAAGCATTACTGCTTCACAGTTTTTATGATGAATTTTTCCTTAGGAATTTGAAGAAAACTTAAGAAATTAAAGGATGCCTTAATTCTATGAAACCTGTGTAATCCGATAACCTGTCTATACCGATATTTTTCTTGGTCCCAGTCGATATCGGTTTAGACAGGTTTCACTGTATTTGGATTCTGATTTTGTTGAATTTTACACATGATTTTAAAACTTTTTTTTTTGCTAGAGAAAAAATCTTTTATAGGGGGGGGGGGTATTTCTCTTGACAGGAGGGGAAATTGTCGAATTTTTTTTTGGAAAGAAAAACACTGGAAATGAATGGTCATTGGAGGAGACTGGAAACAAGGAACTTGGGAGTTGACCAGTTTAAAGAAGAAAAGGAACAGATTCGAAAGTACATGTAACCAGTCAATAAAAAGTGACAATGACCAATCAATAGACAGTGACCAGTCAGTAGGAGATCAGTTAACTGGAGGTGACCAAGGTGTGAATCAAAAGTCAAAGGGAGGTCAACAAGCAATGGGAGGTGATTTGACAGTGGGACCAGTTCAACAGACGTGAAAAGACAAGAGGTCAAAAGTGGCCAATCAATAGGGGGTGACCAAGGATCCTTGTTATGTCAGTAAAGCAAAGATGGTGACTACATAAACACATAACAAAACTATGAAGGTGTAAAAACAAAACAGTTACTATAAAATGGTGTAGAAAACAAGTTATACTTCCTGTGCCACACTGAGCATGCCCAGCATGCAGTGACCTCATGGCCTAGTGACCTTATGACCTACTTACTTGACAATCATGAGATAATGTAGAGGAGAGCACCTTTAATTGTTCCTCGAGTTTCTTGACTGTTTTCTCTTTGTTCTGTACGTCTTTCTGTAGTCTTTCTGAGGGATTCTGGTTGTACTTTTGTCTTGTTATCTGAAAGATCATGAAAATTTGATTTAAACTGAAAATGGAGGTCAGTATAGACAAGTCAAAGATCCTGGTGTAAAATAAATCTTATAATACAACTAACAGGCTACATGTAAAATAAATGTCGCTTCAGTAGGCAACCTCAAACAAAACATTGAGGGACAGACTGACAGACATGGCAAATCTGCAAACAGGAATTGATTTGCACTCTGTCTAAAAATAGGTTTGATAGTAATTGTCTGATATGTGCAAGCTCCTATTTAATAAGTACATTGAGTTTCCATGATAGGGAATTCAGACAGTCATGTCATATAACATGAAGATTAGATGCTAAATAGTATTCCTATAGGCATAGCAACATGAGTAGGTTACTGGAATCTCTTAGACTCTATCAATCACTCACACTGTAGAAGGTCATAGGTCAAAACTTTTGGTATCAAAACATACCTCATGTTCAAATGTTAAAGTAAAGTTTAGTTCATCTTTCTTTTCAAATAATTGAAGAAATTTAAACCTGAAAGGAGAAGTGAAAAGTTTTACCATGTACCATACATTGGAATTTGAAAACCACTTATTATTAAATTCAACCTTCCAATCATGTAGAATTTTTCAGAATATTCATAAAGTCACTAACATTTTTATGTTTGACCAAGGAGACCTTGGAAGTAACACTGTGATGTCAAGAAATTGATCACCCCAGGGTCAAATTCTTATAGTCAAAGACACAGACAGACCAAAATCTACAAAACCCCGAATTTTTTGTTCTAGACAAGAAAACTTGTACAACAAACAACATATAGACTCACATTAAGGTCCTCTACAGCAATGTCCAGGTATTTCTTCAGCTCATTGTATTTGGCGAAGTTCAGTTCTACACTCTTCCTCTCCTAAATAACGAGACATCAGGAACGATTCATGTGCATCATGTTACACAGGTAAATGTAACATTATAACTTATATTTATGACACACGGATCGCTCTAGCATATCAATTCCTCGACAATTTATGCAAATTACCACTATACCTATACAACGTATTATTTTTTGTCGTTATTTTGGTTTGTAGGAGCAGTTTCGTAATATCGTTTGCAGCAGATAAAGAATTTACATATTATGACATGTCGATATTACCCTATACTACTCATAACAAAAATAGATTCAATGGTATCTAAACATTTTACTGTAAACATGGAAATTTTCGCATGTAAATAATTTTCGCGTATTTTTCACGAATCTAAGGACTTCGCACAAAGGGGTAGGGCCACGAAGCCCGATATTGGCCCTAATTTTGATAATTTTGAACATTGTACTTCATAGAATTTTTAACTGTTATTTGACATTTTGAAACGTTCTCTACTGAATCACGAATCTACTTTTTGTAAACATTGCTTTAATCAACACCTTTTAGCCCTTTGAAAACACCAAAATAGGTCATATTCGGCAAAATTGATGCAAAAACTCAATATTTCTATTAAATTCGCAATGGCCGCATGCATTAACTATGATGGAAAATTTATATGTGAAAGATTATCATTATATCCTTTTGTCATATACGTTTCATCTCAGTTAACGCATGCGGCCACATTGAATTCTACGACAAAAGACAAAATTCCCAGCAATTTTCGTCATATTTTATCAATAACGTCAAAATGACGTCACTTCATGACGTCATGACAGTTAAATGGCACATTGTTTGGTGATATTATTCTTTTCATGAAAAGCGGTAAACATTCGTGTATTTTCATGAGAGATATCAAGTGTTCCTCATGAAATTTATTTTAAGAGAAAAATCAGGGGCCAATTTAGGGGTCTCGTGGCCCTACCCCTTTCCCCAATGCGAAGGCAGAGGTGATAATATAGCAAATATTTCCCCCAAGCAAAATGTCTGGATTTTAAAATCACAAAATTTTTCCCCAGCGAAAATAACCAGGTTTACAGTACATGTATTTGATAAAATTTAGTTTTGTGAGCAGCAACATTGTCAATGAATTGTCACAGAACAACTAAAATGTTCCCATAGTAATTTCACAATTCTTTCACAATGATAATATGGTTTTTTTTATACTCACATCAACAGGGATAGGGGCAGTAACTCTGTCCCGCAGTGTTACTCCACTAGGTGGCGCTTCTCCAGGTGGTTTATCTGTAGGTGGCGCCCCCTGCACTTTGTTCATAAGAGTCAAAGCCACAAAGGAACCAGCTGAAAGACAAAAACAGATATTTAGCTGTATTGTTTCAACAAAGAGTTGTCAGATTTCCCAAATGGTAATTTTAGTTTGACCTTACGATTGAAACTTCTTTAAATTTCAGAGATCGAGGAAAACTTTTTTGACAGCAAAATCCACAAGTGATGTCAATGTTCTTAAATAAAGTTTTTATCCTCTGCAAGCAGACAATATGAAAACTGACATATAAATCAAGAGAACCCAATACTGATGTCATCAAAATATACATGTGTACATACGTGTATATCTTATGGTAGGAAACTGATAAACACCAGTGAGACAACTTATTATATGCAAGGTGAACTGCACCCAAAACATCATAGTCATTGTAGTACTGATAAGACTCTCAACCTTAAAAAATTCTTATGTTTTATTGTTCCAAGCTCTTGTAACAATTGTTGTATAATATCAGTCTTATAACTCTGATTCATGCCCACCAGGACCCATATTGATCAATAAAGTATCTTGTATCTTTGAGTGCAAGACACACTGATTAATACACATAATCCATTGACAGTTCCCCACTCCTTCCCTTGACCTTTGACCCCACTCCCTCCCTTGACCTTTAACCTCAACAATCAACCTGGTTTGTCCTCCCTCCATTGTCAATATGAGTGAAATGATATGTTTTAAGATGTCCAAAATTGTCCAGAGGGACTAATACTCTGTTATTAGAACCATCTTCTCACCAAGGCAAATATATCAGGAATGATTTGATGATGGAGATTCTTGTATGTTTAGTTTGTTTTCTCATGGTATTTATCCTAATTATCATTCAATGTGAACTACACATTTTTGTCAAAAGTGTCCCTTTGCATGTCGCACAAAATTCTTTGCAAGCAAGTATTTGTGACATAAGAGGGTATAAAGTACTATTATTCCTTAACCCCCCCCCCCCCCGAACACACACATACATCCATGCAGGTCGAGCCTAAATATTCCTTTGTACTATACTGCAAGATAATGGTTTAAACCACAAGTAAACTTACACTGGTTCACCTCAATTAGCTAAGTTTCCTGGTAATACCTGCGCTGTAATTATCTATAATTATGATGCTTTCTAAACGGGTCGAGAAGCGGCGTGAAAAATCAGGCATAATTACCAAAAGTTCATCAAAAAATCATATGCACCTGAAACTTTGAAATATACTCAATACAAAGGAATGAACCTGAACTTTGTATAACAGAAAAGTTCGGGCCGTTCGCAACTTAAAACCAGACTAATTTAGAGGGAAAAAAGGGTGGGGGTTCAGGAATAGCCATCAAAGTTCGGGCCCTTGGCAACTGAAAACCAGACTGATTTAGAGGAAAAAAGGGTGGGGGTTCAGGAATAGCCATCAAAGTTCGGGCCCTTGGCAACTTAAAACCAGACTGATTTAGAGAGAAAAGGGTGGGGGTTCAGGAATAGCCATCAAAGTTCGGGCCCTTGGCAACTTAAAACCAGACTAATTTAGAGGAAAAAAGGGTGGGGGTTCAGGAATAGCCATCAAAGTTCGGGCCCTTGGCAACTTAAAACCAGACTAATTTAGAGGAAAAAAGGGTGGGGGTTCAGGAATAGCCATCAAAGTTCGGGCCCTTGGCAACTTAAAACCAGACTGATTTAGAGAGAAAAGGGTGGGGGTTCAGGAATAGCCATCAAAGTTCGGGCCCTTGGCAACTTAAAACCAGACTAATTTAGAGGAAAAAAGGGTGGGGGTTCAGGAATAGCCATCAAAGTTCGGGCCCTTGGCAACTTAAAACCAGACTAATTTAGAGGAAAAAAGGGTGGGGGTTCAGGAATAGCCATCAAAGTTCGGGCCCTTGGCAACTTAAAACCAGACTAATTTAGAGGAAAAAAGGGTGGGGGTTCAGGAATAGCCATCAAAGTTCGGGCCCTTGGCAACTTAAAACCAGACTAATTTAGAGGAAAAAAGGGTGGGGGTTCAGGAATAGCCATCAAAGTTCGGGCCCTTGGCAACTTAAAACCAGACTGATTTAAAGAAAAATAAGGGGGGTCAGGAATATACATCACTGTCTTATCTATCACAGATGCTTGCTGCAACCAATAGCATTTTTTTTTTCTTTTCATCATGCTCGCGGAGATTCTACAATAACAAGAATGGCAACCTACAGGTAGACAGACAGAAAGTCAAACAGACAGGCAGATAGACGTAAAGACAGACAAAAGGACAACCAGACAGACAGAAGCGCATTATCAATTTAGGTAAAACAGTCCAACAAAGCACGTATATTTTATATCAGATATTGGTATGCTATATCAAAACAAGTTTTTTGCTTGAAGATCTGAATAAGTCGAGTAAACATTTACATTAAAGTTACGTAATGTGTTTATTTTTTGCCCGGTTTCTCATTGCACAAAGATGTGTTTATTTTTTGCTCAATCTTTCGTTTCACAAAGAAAAAGGACCCAGTTAAAGAATCATCAGAGGAGAGTTTTTAAAAATATGTGGCCCAAACAAGGCTAGCGGAAATGACTGGGTCGTCTGTCAATGTAAACTCGCACCCCTATGAATCTTTTAATACGCAAACCTGTAGATGACAAGGATGTGATATCCTTCGAAATACCGATATCAGAACTTATTAAATGTTTATCTTTTATAAGCGCGGATCTAGAAGGTGTGTGGGTGGGGGGGGGGGGGGAGGTTAAGAGGTCAGGATCCCGCCCACCCCCCTCAAATCGGTCAAATGTGATTTTTCCCATTTCCAAGTACCATTTTTGATTAAAAACAATCCCGTATGGATCCATCAGACGGACTGGAACTCCGTTGAAAACATACTATGTCCACCTACGCTTGAGTCAAATAAATATTATCAACCGCTAGTATACCCCCCCCCCCCCTTTCCCCTTCACTCAAAAACCCCTCCGCTACTTCAAATACGTGTACATCATTAATCAGAATTCAATGTATCGGTATGGAACTAAGGCTTCCAGCCTCCCCTACTACATTCCCCTTTTATTTGTCCCCCCCCCCCCCAAAAAAAAAAAACTCACCTCGACTGAGCTGATTACACGTCTGGACAGACATCTACTCTCTATAAAGTCATATATAATCTCTATATCATCAAATCAGTAAAACTTAAATCCGTGTAAGTGTTCGAATATTCATAACATCTCCATGTAAAAGAATATCATACTATTCCAACGCGATGCCTACCAAAACATGCAGCACAGGAAGTGCTCACTTCGTCTGCCGAAGCATCTCATCTTAGAAAGATAGAGCGTTAATACATTACAAACAAAACCTGCACGATGAACGTGTTAAACTCATTCCTGAAAACTTGGCAAGACGATGAGGCACTACCGTTCCGGAGTTGAAGAGTACCGTTGTCGGTTTCGTTAATTACTTTACCTATATACACTATTAAAAGTTAAATGATTGGCACACACAGCGGGTACGGGATCCTGTAACATCATTCAAATCTAAACATCATATGGAATTCCCTTAATACAGGAACAATTCGGTCAGCGACACAGAATTCACTGAAATTTGGTCACAATTTAAAATTACGATCTCTAGCTGAATTTTTTACACATATTTTGAGCCAGAATTCAAACGGAAGAGAAAAGAATTGGAAGCGGCAGCGGAAAAATCTAATGCCAAATCTGATGTTCAGGTGTTCATCCAGAGATATTGGTGAAGGATGCGAGGTTAAGGGGGGAGGGGGGGGATTCATCGAATCCTCTATAACCTACCGGTATATCTTTAACATCCCCCTCCCCGCTAAGTTTAATACATGGTGTGTTTTTTGTTTTTTTTTGGGGGGGGGGGGTTGCAATGTTTAATGACTTGAACAACAACCGAAACGAAGTCTGTCCATGACCATCAAAATGACAGTAAATTAAAATCTGACACTGAATTCAAAGGTTCAGAATGCATTGTGCATTAGCAACCCAAATTACGACTTAACGTTCGCTATTGCAGGGCGTGGCAGTCACGTCGAGGTTGAATTGTGTGCACTGAAACAGGTTCTCTGTATTAAAGTGTCTTTTAAATTCCTTAAAATATGAATTTTAAGTTCAGCCTGTCACCGAGGCACATGTAACTCATAAGAAAGTATCTTTCTCTTCGGAATACGTGCACCTTGCTCAATTTAGTTTTTCAGATTTTATTTAATGCTAAATGTTGAAGATCGCGTTCAAAAACGAAATGACAGCGAATTCAAACAGTTTCTTGCAAACCATAGATAGGTTCGTCACATATTTCTTCATACAGCACTATGGTAGCACATGATGAATGGATCTAGAGTGGTAGGGAGGGCAATAGGAGAATCGTTCATCTCATCTTTTTTTTAAATATAAAAAATCTGCATTTTGCAAGAATTTATATTCAGTAGACTGATTTTTTTTCCTTTCATTACTTTTTTACATCCCCTCCCCTTGTATCTTTGATTTTCGATTAGTGAAGTTTGACGGCGTCGAGATAGCGTTGGTATGTCGTCACCGTCACGGGCACCTGTTATGGCGTATAACGTAACACAGGCCCCCGCCTCCTTCCATCAATACACCCCCTATCAATCTGATCTGGTATGCAGCGCTATTAATAGAAAGGAATTATAGATCTAAACATTTACAGATCAAACACTGAGGCCGGCTTCAGGGAGATGGGGAGGCAGGTTTCTATGTCAGCTAGTGCAGTCTAGGTGGAATTTTATCTGCATATCATCAAAGCTGGGGCAAACTTCATGGAGTATACATATATATGTACATGCATAGGCCGATACACAGGGACCTTGAACTTTTTCGTAAAATTGTTCCTTGAATTTAATCAAATTCCCTCATAGAAAATATGATTATTCAGTGACCACTCTGAAATGTTCCTTTCAGTTGATTTGATATAATCTTATTGTAAGTGGTAAAAAATGCATCAAGGAGGAGGGTGAAATTAACTTGGAAGGAGGGCCTGTTGCCAACTTGATAATAAAATCTCAACATTCCCGCCTCAACCGTAGAATTTCTTTCGAATTCGGCGAAATACTTCGTTGAACCTTCTTTTTCTGACCTTGAACATAGAAAATCTTCTATTTGCCTATTGTCAGACTCTAGATCAGATCACTGGATAAACAAAAATCCGTACTTTTTTTTAACTTCCCATATCAAGCAGAAATTATTCACCGAACAACGAGAACGTAAAGTTAACTTATTCTGCAGATAAACCAAGTCCTTGAACCGTGTATTTCTATTCTAATAAAGCAAGCAATTAACTTACGTGCGAACCGCTTGCTGAAAACATCTTCAGTAATTAGCTCGGTGCAACACAAACATAAATAATACGAGAGGTGTCTGAATCTCTCCCAAAGCATGACATGGTTTACCATTGTGGGGAGGAACCATACTAGCATGACTAGTATCACTGCAATTTTTGCACCATTTAAACACAAAGAAAAGAGAATCACCATGATCACGAAGCGTCATGACCAGCGAAACATTTGGATCAAAGAACAGAGTCAGAGAAACACATGGTTCCATATCAAGAGATATAGTATTTCACAAATAAAGCGCTCGGACCAGCGAAATGCTTGGTCCAGGGTTTTCGATGAAATATCATTGATGAACCTACGTGTATAACCAAAAAAAAAATTAATAAATTAGATACTCTAGTAAAATACAAAGGAAGAAAAAATAGGAAAAACAGGATATTCCAGATCATCATGAATCTGATTTTAAAAGTAAGGAGGAGATCTCCAACAAGACCCTGTTGCAGCACCAACATCAAAACACCAAAACACCCCAAGTGAAAACACAGAGAAGACATACACAGCAAGAGACACAAAAGGTACAAGGAACAGTAGACATGGCATCAAAACACCCCAACACAAAAGACCACATAAATAAGAAACAAAGTGTGCCATCTCTGCTATCATTTATCCCTTTAGAACTAACCATCACAATGAAAAAAAAAAAATCTTGTGAAGAATATCAACAAGAGACCTACATGATCGTATGGATATATCAGAGACGCTCCGGCGGGACACCGTTCTCCTATTCTCACTTATCCCGTCCAGCGCGGACACACGACGCCGGTACTTCTTACAGTTCTGACGACGCAATAACGGCGGCGTTAACGGCGTCAATCTCAACGACCCGATTTTCTGTGACGCCGGCATCGGGCGTCAGGCGGTCAGTGGCGCCCTCTGCGTTCCTCTGAGTCAGCACCTCCATACTCTTTGCACTCTTCATTTTTCTATGCTTACGTAGTGAATCAAATGGACAAGCTAGCTTCACCTGTCCCTCATAGTTCTTTACATCCCATTTCAACATTGGCAACACTTTAACACAAGGTCTGTACTATAAAAACTCCCACAGTGAAAAAATAGTGTCGTCTTCAATTTTCTTTCGGGAAAGAGGCCGGTCACGGCTTTCGAATTATTTTTCTGGACGGTTTTATTGATAAATCCAATCAAAACTTTCATGAAGTGTAAATAATTTGCTTAAGTAGATACATCCACACAGTTATTTAAGATAATTTCGCCATGTTATAAAGTAAGCAATAATCCAGATCCGTGAACCATACATGAGTAATCAGTGGTCTATTTATTATCCTTCATTTCCTGGAAAATTCACACAAACACGAGAAATTGGGTTCATTTTTTCCTTTTTACATCTCCTTTCGAATTGTATTCTGTCATGACAATCCCTCCTGTAGGAAAAACGGGACGGAAACTCTACTGAAAATTACCGTATACATTCCAAAGAATATCATATAGATGTACTTGACATAGCGTACAGAAACCATACCAATAATTTGAGGATATACGACAATACGGTTTCTGCACCCGGAAGGAATTGGACACTCTTGATTTCCACGCAAGAGGTCGCCACTGGTAGGGTCGTTGTCTTAAATCATAACATATAAAGTCCTGAACCCTTTTGTCCCGCTAAAGTACTCCATCGTGATATTTGTGGAGGGGAAGACTTTTGATTCATTATGAGTTAAGAGGGCTTATTGAGTCATTAATGTACTATTGACGTCTGGGCTAGTATTGCTGATCATTCCGCCGTAAATATGACATCAAATACTCGTATTTATAGTATATAAATAGTGATAAATCAGTTCCTTTACACTGTCTGTAGGTGGTGCACTGATACGTAACGTTATACAGGTCTGATAAATATAGCTCAACACCCCCCCCCCCCTTTTTACATTTCTCAATCGTCCAGCCCCCCTCTTTTCCCCCTTTTAAGTCGATCGAGTCGGACCCAACAGCTAATAACTATAACTAACACCACTGAATGATCAGAACCGTTCAATTAAAGTTCAATATCCAATACATATGGTTTCAGTGCTTATTACATGGTGTTTTGGGGTTCTATGCAAAAGGTTCCCGAGTCCAGTGTTCCAAACAGGCTGTTCAGAAGACCGTTATGTAGCTCCATGGTTTCAGTGTGTTCCATACATACGATTCAAAAGTTCCAAACAGGCTGTTCAGAAGACCGTTATGTAGCTCCATGGTTTCAGTGTGTACCATAAATACGATTCAAGTGTTCAAAACAGGCTGTTCAGAAGACCGTTATGTAGCTCAATGGTTTCATTGTGTTCCATACATACGATTCAAGTGTTCCAAAAAGGCTGTTCAGAGGACCGTTATGTAGCTCCATGGATTCAGTGTGTTCTATACATATGGTTCAAGTGTTCCAAACAGGCTGTTCAGAAGACCGTACTGGAGCTCCATGGTTTCAGTGTGTTCCATACATACGATCCAAGTGTTCTATTTTGGTTCCACTGTCCCATACATGCGGTTTTGATTTCTAACGAAATATATGATTCTAGCGTTTCCTGCTATGTGGTTTCGGTACGAGCTTAGCTTTCCGTGCATGCCAAAATGTTTTTGTGTAATCTTTGGTTTTGATTGTTTTATAATAAACTTTTCAAGTAGCCAATTCAAACTTTGTTCTTTCTTTTATTCGTAGCGGGTTGTTAGCTTTTTGCAGACTTGATCTTAGACGGACTCGGAGTAAAGGTCGTTCGCCCCTGATTCATGATCAGTTCCTAGTTTCCTCTGATACTGCACGTGACCTTTACCTCCCACACTCCCCTCCGCGTTAACAATAGACAGTCTATGACATACGATATCTCGGTGTCAAGCCACATAGTACCACAATAACACAGAAAACTAGGGATGAATCACACTTATAAACCAGACGTAAAAACCAAAGGTACAAACGGATCTGTGACACCCAGGGACAGTAAGCCTGAATGGGTACACCCAGAAACTCAGCCCAATGTTCTGTAAGTCTGCAAACCCCAAATATGAAGCAAATGTTTGAAGTATGTATATTACGTTTGGAATACATGGACTTGATAAAAAGTCGACCTCAACGTATTTAGCGGGGATCAGAAACATACCCATCCTACCTATGGATTTTGCTGGAAATGCTCAATTGTCTTCCAATACAAAGCTGGTCCCCTACATCCCCTCCATGTTCGATGTAGATACCCCCCCCCCTTCCTCCCCGCTTCCCATCCACTTCTCAACAGGAGGAAAGTTCTAGATCTGTCACTGATCCTAGAACTTAAACTTATATGAGCAACTGTATAGTCAATCCGACTCTTAATACTTTTAGTTCCTTTAAACAGAAACACACGTGTGTATATTTAAAACCGAGTCATGACTAACATTGAATATTTATACACACACCCTTCATCTAAAACACATTAAAACTAAAGTACAAACTGTAACATACTTACTTTGTACTTATTAACAGCCTGTTAGAACCGTACCTTATATTATATATGTTCCTCGTACGATGTTTTTCCGCTTATTGACATACACTATGCCTTACTGAGCGCCGTCACCTGAGATTTTTTTTCTACCTGGTCGGTATTTCCTTTTGATCTCCTGATGACAATTTTCTACCAATCCGATGTAGCGATGCAGGTATGCGACGCTTACCTTTGTAACAGGTTTTTTTGTCTCTCTCTCAAAATGTATAAAAACTATTACTTACTCCATTATCACACAACGAAAATTCAAGTTTCGCTTCTTCGCCTTATTTTTTTTTTCTGTTAAGACAGACGTCATATAAAACAGCTGATCCGCCTCACGGACCGTCACAGTCCACTGCACACGGCTAAAAATAGCACCAACGTGACAATATGCGGAGGGACCAAGTCCTGGACTGATAATCCAATGTAGCACTAAATTCCAATGTTTGTAAATTTTAAACAAGACTCAAGAAAATGGAGGGGGTCAACGTAAGTAAACAAAATTAAATGTTTAGTATCCAAACGGTAAATCCAGATAAACTGCATCAAAGTCCACAACTGACAAGTCCCTAAAACCCTGTACATTTAGGATTTCAATATCAATATGAAATCCCGTGAAAACAGTCTATTTACAACTCAACTGCCGGCCATACACAAACACACAAGGAAAGAATTCATACCTTACCTTTCTATAGAAAAGCCAGGGTCTAGCTATGTGTACACATAGTCAATAAATATGCTAATGACACAAGGAGAAAAGTTTATACACGTCAAGTCCGGGGACATAGATCTGTCATGATTCGTCAAGGTGCATTGTGCATATATAGGCTATAAACATCTTATTCTTATCAGATGAAAATGCAACAGGTTTAAAATAACATAAGAGGGGAGAGGGGTGGTATACTTCAGGTGCTAAGGGAGGGACCGAATTTGGCAGGGAGGGGGGGGGGGCTTGGATGACAGAATTTATTTCAGCAGAACTTCGTTCATTTTTTATCATAGATTCTCATTTCAAGTAAGACTATTCTTAACAGGTGAAAACACCAAGGATGGGTCGAGGGGTAGGGGATATTTATGGGAATCTATGAGTATGAATGAATGAATGAGTGAATGGTGAGGGACTCAAGGGGGAGACATAGATATGTCATTATTCGTCCATGTGCACTGTGTATACCGGGATATAAAGATCTTATTCATATATTTGGGGAGAGGGAAGGGGGTACAATAGTAGTTCTTGGATGGCAGGGTTTATTTCAGCAGAACTTCATGCATTGTTTATCTAACAGATCTCTATTCCCAGAAGGACTATTCATGTATTCATATAGAGAAGGTTGGGGAAGTCAGAGACAACCCCCTCCCTCCCTCTATGGAAAATACCACAATTGACGACTTTGCAACTTCCTCATCTTTTATATAATTTTCTCCAAATCATAAACTGGACTCCCCTATACAGGACTCTCCCATCCCCTGGTACGGCTGTTACCCCCTCCCCTTCTGGACAATTTTCTTGATGCGCTCATGCTAGTTGCCCTTTAGAATAAAGAAAATGTATTCAGCATAGGAAGGTATGGGACTATCCGAGGGACAAAAGATATAGAGCAAACTTTTTTTTTAAAACAGTAGTAGTATACATATAACTTACCTTATCTAACCTCGATATCATAGCTGTCACAAGATGTTTGGACCATTATATCGGCGTAAGTACACATAAGGAATTTCTTATTTCCGCCCCTGAAAGAAAGTAACACTACAGCCTTGTCCTACCATTCCGTTCCTGGGTCCCTGTGTCAATATTTACATCGTTTTCTTGTCTATGGCCTTCCTTCGTCCGTATTTACTCTGCCATAATTTACAGAACCGTAATTCAAGCGCGGATCCCTGAGGGAAAAGGTGGTAGTAGGATCAGGAACCCCCCCCCCCCCCAACATACACACCCACACCAAAATTTGTCCAAAAAGCTTACTTTATGTTTTTACGGGATTCTTTTGTCAAAATCATAGATGAAGACCCCCCCCTTTCTTTTCAGAAAAAATCTAAATCCGCTCGTGTAATTTGGGACACACAGTTTATCATGTTTATACATCTTCCCAATATAAAACTCTCTACATCCCGACCGTTATCGTACTCGTTGGGATTCAAACGACCCCGCCCAATCAAAGTTAAATGTCGACTTGTACTCTTCATTTTTAAATAAATAGAGAGGAAGTTTATACATTTGGGGAGGGGGGGGGGTCTCTCAATATCATCGAAAGCTTTCAACATGATCAAAGCACGTATTTAAACTTAAGGAGGTCGATGTAGGATTTCACTTTTTCTTAAAAAGGAAGTATTGCGATTTGCGACAAAGTTTGTTCCATTCTGTGTGGAGAGGCGAGCAAAACAGGAGAGTCCAGAAAACGGGAGGCCGCAATTTTACATTTTAAGACGTCCATGTACACATGGGTGTTTCTGCATATTAATCAACAATGTTCTTAATTTTGAAAAACGCAGAGAAAATTCTCTTCAAATCCCGTAACTTGTTTTGGGAAATGTGGTAAAGCACTCTACAAGAATTTCCTCGATGTAGTTTTTCCCCTTTCATAACATACACCGATATGTTTACTGTCATGTCACTGGGTTTTACACATGATGATTTTCTAAAACGAGTTTATTTGTTAAGCAGGTACCTTCCTTCAGATTATGCAATAAAATGGTTCTTCATGCTTGACTTGAACGCGACAGACTGTGTAATGAAAATAGCAAGTCGTAGGCAAAGAGCACAATTTATAAATGGTGCAGGTGGAGATTGGGGTGTCGCGTCCTTTCGCCCCGATTCCTGTTCGTACCCGAGTTTTTCGCCCAAATAACATTTCGCCTTAGCGTAGGAACAGAGCAGAATTTATAAATAGTCCATATAGGCGTAGGGTCCTTTAGCCTTTGTTTCTTTTCGCACCCGAGTTTATCGCCCTGATATTACTTCGTCCTGAATTCATTCGCTCTTATTTTATACATCTTGGAGATGTTTGGAGATAGAACTTTCCTAAATATGAAGGAACCCGTATATTCGATCCATACTCGTACAGTCCGCGCTGTGTAATACTGTAGTAATAAAAGCAAAAAATGCCAAGTGCATAACTCTATAAGGATATAAGCTACATACCTAGAGCTAACCACCCCCTCCCCCCTCTTTTTTATCAACAATACCAATTAATTGAAGCCACCAATACATAACTCAAAACTCCACTCTATTATATTCAAGATTATTATATGCATAGGCCTAACCTATTAAATATATAATTTTCAATTGACACCTTGAAACTTCTTACGTACTATTTCTTCGGCGTTTCTTATTCATTGCCTTCACTGCGGGGTAGCTTTCTTCGGGACGAAGCAAGGGCAGACAACCCACACAAAAATCTAGAACGTAGAGCTATCCTCAGATTTCCCGCAGTGGGAGCTATTTATTCCTATCTTCCAATGTATTAATGTAAGACGATCGGTTTCTTCATAAATATCTGCTAACCTCCAAAATGTTGACAGTATAGCCATTTACGTGGTAATCCAGACTTGGAAACTTCATATCAAATATTACGTACAGCAGCGCCCACGTTAATCCACAAAACAGTAAAATGATAAATCTATGTCATAGAGACTTGTTCGTGGTTTGAGACACACCTTGGTCATTTGATGCAACACAATCCGTGTATATCCACATACAGATGAAAATTATCCACTAACGAAATTCAGCTAAATATATCTATTGGAACGTCCTTGACCTTGGTCATCTGATATTACTCAAACGGCACATATCCACAGAAAGATAGAAATTATCCGCACAAATCATTTACTCTGAGCTAAAAATAGTTATGGAGCGTCCTTGACCTGCTATTGTTCAATACGCCAATGACCTTGACCTTATATGACAAAGGTCACAGATACACTACGGCGTGCGATGGTTTATATGTAAAGCATAGTCCCTAATAGTGTTTTACCCTCAAATCCCTACATGCATCTAATGTCATAATATAAGTAATTATCAATGTGACCACTAATTAATTTACCAGGTAACGTGGTAGCCTACACGTTTTTCTCGTCTCCAACGCCGGCTCTAGCACTTAATAACGTGTCGTCTGCTTGTGTAGGTAAATTCTAACGTCAGACGACAAATGGTAGAACGTCTACTAACTCCCAAACGTCACAAACTCCCAGCGTTCTGTCGTATGTAAAGAGCTTATCCTATAAATGTTTTGAACTATCTATGATATTTGACTGTCTGTTCGGCTCGGAAATCCCAAAAGCTTTAAAGGGTTCAACGATCCACCCGTTTATAATGGGTTATAAATAGCTGTAAACTTCCTCTATACCATATCAAGTTTAAATAGAATTATTATAACTCGATGATTTGTAATACCTATATAAACTCACTGGCGTTTTAATTCCCCAATAAGACTCGTGCCCGAGGAGCTATCTCAGAGCACATATCGATTCCTATTTACATTGGTCCAACTTTCTTTATGGTCCTGCCAAGTTATGTACGGTCGACACGGTACAGCTTCAACCTGTAAAACTTTACTATAGTCTACATGTATGTGAGTAGTGTCTGATCCACTGAAAGTGGTGCATGATCTGACCTCTAGGGTACTGTCCTTAGCAAAACTTTTTACTGGTCAATGTGCATACTGACTGCTCCCATTCCAAACTCCATGAAACTCTATGTGTGTAGTGTCTGGTCCACATCGATCTCACATAGACATGATAGAAGATCCTACTGACCAAGCAACAAACACTAATTGTGCACTAAAAGTAGACTAAAAGTACCACAGTTAACTATCACAGTATAACACATGCAAACACGGTTCAATATCCTCACTGTATACAAGGTACACGACGACCAAAAAAGGCTACTATTTCACATTCCTCTAAAACCACCTTACACAGTCATAAAGCTGGAATTTATAACCATTTCATTTCAGTTTGCACAAATCGTCCTAGTTGGAGCAGATTGTATGCATTTGTCCGTGTTTATGACTTTATATCTAGGTTTGTGTCGATGTTAGTGTTACCTGCCTGCATATAAATCCCCACACCATGCACACAGTAAGCATCAACCTCCCTTTTCCCGTTTTACGATATGCACCACTTGTTGCAGTTTTATAAAGTATAAGATAAACATCTATATCCTCAGATTTAAATTTCTCGCTCCGGTCCGTCTGTGTTAACTAATGCTCCGTCACCGGAGACTATAATCCATCGTCGCTGACTTCATTTACAGGTGCAAATCTAAAAGGATGGAGGATCCCCCTAACCCCCCCCCCCCTTTTTTTCAACATTCAACCATGGGCATTACCTTAAATAATTCATCTCCCCTTCTTACTTCTAATTTTTTTCCAATCGTAGCCTTTATAGCTAGACCAACTTTATACATTATGTTTTTTTAAGAATCATGGGCTATTCATTGTCTGACTGGTTGGAAACCCCTCCCCCTCTCACCGACAATTTTTTTTTTTTTTTTTTTTTTTTTTTTGATCCATAAATGGTTTATATATCAGTTCTCAACCCAAGCGGCAGTACAATGATCTCTCGAAGAAATTATAAGACTGGCCAATAGTAAATGTTAAGTACATATTACCCTCCAAAGATATTTCTACGTGTAAAATGACTACTTTTATCCTTTACATTTAAGTTCCTTGTCCGGAATTGAGTTCCTTGTCAATAACGAATAGAAACTACTGTTTTCCAATATATACACATCTTCGTTCATTCACTTCAAATTTGAAATTGACGCGTTAATTGAATTCATATTACTTTTTATACCATCTTTTTTATTCTGTCGATGGGCGATAGGGTATTGTACATTTTCTCAGAAAAATAAATTTTGTTGTGTGTGTCTCAAAAGGGGGTTGGGGATAGACTTCAATACCCTTGGGAAGTATCTATTCTATACATGCTATAGGCTGGGATTTCCTCAGCATCATTGGCTGGGTCACTATGGACACCCCCCCCCCCCCGGACCAGGATGGAAATCCCTCCACATCCTTTTTTTAAGGAAAAAAAAAACAAGGTCAAAGTTTTCAAAAGTAGGTAAAACTCCAAGGTCAAGGTCAAGAGGTCAAAACTTTTGGTATCCATGGAAAGGTCATGTCACAAGGGAATACACATGTGAAATATGAAAGACCTATCACTTACCATTCGAAAGTTATGCCCAAGGTTAAAGTTTTTGCGGACAAACAGATAAACAAACAAAAAGACAGACGGACGGACAGACCGAATCTCCGATTACGGGGGCATAAAAATGCGCATTGTATGGCATTGAATGTTGTTTGTAATAACTCATACGGCATTTGGTAAGAGAGGTTCAGCTTCTATCTATAATGCCATCTAGTGTTCTGATTATACACAAATCTGATGTGGTCTTTCACGTGAGGCGAACAGACACCGTAAATAAATCAGTACAACAAAACAGTGATAAAGACAGAAACCTTCTACAGCCTAGTGTTAAGGTGTCGACTTGTTGTGTAGACGTCAATCTGTCACAAACATCAGATAATTCCTCTACAAATACACACTTTCACTGATAAATATTGAAACGTTTCTAGTGGAACATGGCAAGCATTCAACGCCCTTACTTTGCCCTTTCTCTCTTACTGAAACCTTCTTTCACGACAGATAAACATACGGACTTTCTATCATTGTTTCTCCCTTTTTTATCTTCTTTCACAACAGACAAACAGACGGACTTTTTCTCCTACGGACTGACTTTCCCTGTTTCTTCATAACCTACTGAAAAATACTATGCAGCAGACAAACAAACGGACAGATGACCCTTAAAGCTAGAATTCAATAACTACACGTGGGTAGCCACACGGACAGAGAGACAATGTAATGATATATGAGAATTTTGAGACGGCCACTCTATGTTGATTCGACTTGAAGGTTTTTATCTACTATACAAGAAGACGAGTTGTGGGTAGACAAACAGTCAGCCAATGTAATGATGCATGATAATTTTTAGACAGTCTCTCCATGTTGAAAGAAGAAGGCAGACAGACAGACATACAATGTAATAATATGAGAATTTTGAGACGGTCCCTCCATGTTATAAGGTTTTTATCTACTACACAGGAAGATGGGATTTGAAGGAAGAAACTGAAAGATTTCCAGATAACGACTTCAGTAGCTTCTAGCAGTAAGTCAGAGAGATAAGGAAACAGTAGGGTACGTTTTACATACACCTGACTCGGGCTTCTTACTGTCATTCAAGAGGTACAACTGAGGGAACACTTGAGCACTGAATGGACTTCGATACAGAATCTGGAAACGCTATTAGTACAATGGAAATGGAGTAGATACATCACCTTATTTGTGAATCACATTATGATTGTAAAGCCTCACTCAATGTACGACAAAAGATAGATTTCTAAAAGCAAAGCTAGCAAAGTTTTTTTTTGTATCTTCGACTCATCTTTTTAAGAATTTTTTTAGAACTATTGATGAACAGGTCTGTCATGTTAACCCTAAATGTGTGACTTTCACCTTCAGGTGACCTTCATGGGGAGTTAATATCAAGTAATGTCCATTTTAAGGTAAAAGTGTGACTTTCAACCAGGCGGACAAACAGACGTGCGGACAGACGGATTCCGGGAAAAGTGATGATCAGTATCTATCAAACAGTCGGGCTAATTTTGAGACATTAAAACTTTATTAGAATAATTAATCACAGACTCAGGTACTTGAACCCCTCTAAATATTGGGCAATTCCAGAAATATTCTGAACACCCCCCCCCCCCCTTTTTTTTTTAATGGAAGGGTATAAAGTAAAATATCCTATTCCATGGAAAGTATCGGGTCTAATAGAGGGAAATCCATGGATTTTACTAAAAAAAACTTCCCCTATTTGATTATTTGATTATATGAAGGAAATCCAGTACCTTCTATAGGGGTTGGACGAAGAATTTTTATGCCCCCGGAATCAAAGATTCGGGGGCATATAGTTTTTGGCCTGTCCGTCTGTTTGTCTGTTTATCTGTTTGTCTGTTTGTCTGTTTGTCCGAAAAACTTTAACATTGGATATAACTTTTGAATGGGAAGTGATAGGGCTTTCATATTTCACATGTGTATTCCTTGTGACAAGACCTTTCCATTGATACCAAAATTTTTGACCTCGTGACCTTGACCTTGACCTTTGACCTACTTTTCAAAAACTTTAACATTGGGCATAACTTTTGAATGGGAAGTGATAGGGCTTTCATATTTCACATGCGTATTCCTTGTGACAAGACCTTTCCATTGATACCAAAATTTTTGACCTCGTGACCTTGACTTTGACCTTTGACCTACTTTTCAAAAACTTTAACATTGGGCATAACTTTTGAATGGGAAGTGATAGGGCTTTCATATTTCACATGTGTATTCCTTGTGACAAGACCTTTCCATTGATACCAAAATTTTTGACCTCGTGACCTTGACCTTGACCTTTGACCTACTTTTCAAAAACTTTAACATTGGGCATAACTTTTGAATGGGAAGTGATAGGGCTTTCATATTTCACATGCGTATTCCTTGTGACAAGACCTTTCCATTGATACCAAAATTTTTGACCTCGTGACCTTGACTTTGACCTTTGACCTACTTTTCAAAAACTTTAACATTGGGCATAACTTTTGAATAGGAAGTGATAGGGCTTTCATATTTCACATGTGTATTCCTTGTGACAAGACCTTTCCATTGATACCAAAATTTTTGACCTCGTGACCTTGACCTTGACCTTTGACCTACTTTTCAAAAACTTTAACATTGGGCATAACTTTTGAATGGGAAGTGATAGGGCTTTCATATTTCACATGCGTATTCCTTGTGACAAGACCTTTCCATTGATACCAAAATTTTTGACCTCGTGACCTTGACCTTGACCTTTGACCTACTTTTCAAAAACTTTAACATTGGGCATAACTTTTGAATGGGAAGTGATAGGGCTTTCATATTTCACATGTGTATTCCTTGTGACAAGACCTTTCCATTGATACCAAAATTTTTGACCTCGTGACCTTGACCTTGACCTTTGACCTACTTTTCAAAAACTTTAACATTGGGCATAACTTTTGAATGGGAAGTGATAGGGCTTTCATATTTCACATGTGTATTCCTTGTGACAAGACCTTTCCATTGATACCAAAATTTTTGACCTCATGACCTTGACCTTGACCTTTGACCTACTTTTCAAAAACTTTAACATTGTGCATAACTTTTGAATGGGAAGTGATAGGGCTTTCATATTTCACATGAGTATTCCTTGTGACAAGACCTTTCCATTGATACCAAAATTTTTGACCTCGTGACCTTGACCTTTGATCTTTAAACCCAGTGATCTCACATACATGTACTTAACAGAAAATAGTGTTCATACTAACAAAGATGCCACCGGGGGCATTCGTGTTTCACAAACACAGGCTTTATTTTTCTGGAAATCCAGTACCTTCCATAAGGGAGGGGGGGTTTACAGACTATTTCTGGAATAGCCCATTGATCACTATATAAATAAAACATATTTATAGAAGAATATAATCATATGAAGATGGTGACCCTGAGACCTTCATGGCGACCTCGTAACCTTGACATTTCGAAGTAGTGTTATAGCATCCTGGTACCACATCCTTCTTTAAATATTTCTTTTCCAGATTTGCTATGAAAATTTGTGATGTTCTCGATAAAATTGCATAATCGAAAGAAATTCCACTGGTTGAAATTAAGTGAAATAAACATTCAATTTCGAGTCTCAATGATAAATATATATAGCCTACCTGAATCGTCGTTAATCATGTTCTAACTCCGGGTAAGAATCACTTAAAGCATAACATGGGGATATGTAACATAGATAGATCTCCTGATCTAGTCGCATCCGGCTTATTTGTTAATATGCAGAATTAATTATCTCACTGAGCCGGGAATACACATCTCAGTAATGATGAGGTAGTATCCAGGTTCTCCCAGCAGCACCGCGCTAAATCGCACGCGCTCCTTGCCGCGCCGTCAATGACCGGGGCAGACGACTCGCCTGTGATGGCGACAAACGGCTCTGATAGAAAACCAATCAATTCTTAGCCACTCAAAAACCAATCTAGATTGTATTACATGATGGTGGGGCAGTGTTGATAGACAGAATAGATGGTAGTTGTTAAGTCCAGCGTTCATTTCCTAATGGGATACGAGGGAACATTGTTATAAAGTCCGGGAGTCGCTCGAACACTTGATGGAATTGACGGAAAATATAAAACACGACGTAAAAATATAGATCTCTGATCAACGTCTGTAGTCTGCATAAGATTCACCACGCTGGATGTTTGTAACACCGATTCTACGAAATATACTGAATTATTAGCAGTAGAGGCACACACAAAACTATTTGTTTCTACGAACTTCTCATTATCTCCTAGAGAGCGGATTAAACAACGCTCTATAACAGAGCGTAAGTTTCCGAAAAAGGGAGGGGGGGGGGGGCTTGACTCCCTCTCGCAAAAAAACCTCCTCCCTCACAACTCTATGTACGTGTTATTTCAGAACAGTTCAATGAATCACAGAGTAGACATGTAAGATGGGCCGCCGTAGCATTATCTAGATACACAGAACTTTCTCGTTCTGATTGTTAGCCATCAAGCTGCACTATATACTGGCGGTTTTGTTGTATCATTTGAATCAGTCCAAAGAACGATATTTCTATGCGTTCACCAACCAAGCTTCGTATGTAAATGTCATACATATTCACGCCTTCAAAAGCGTGAGTTTGCTTAATTTGCCATTTTTACCTCAACCATTAGATTGGCATAAAGCTAGAAATATACCATAGCAAGACAGACATAATATTCATTCGTTTGTTGAACAGCGAATCGCATGTTTTAAGCCTTGTGTCATTACAACCCCCCCCCCCCCCCCCTGAATTTTCCATTAATGAACCCCATGACACCATAACAACCCATAAGCCTAACCCATACCACCACCCCACCCCCTGGATTCGCCATTATTGCAGGTTATGTAACTTTTTTTTTCAAAATTATAAGCCAGACTCCAACAGGTTAACCCCCCCCCCCGAAAAAAATCTATATCCGTTCGGGCTTCATGTAAAATATCACATCAGACTCCGTAAATGTGTGATAATTCATGCAACAAATCAATAAGCCTGTCTCAAAGATCAGACAGAGGAAATTGTGGCTACATGGCCGGGGTTATAGAGGATTGATAGGAGATTTACCTTCACTATTAATCTACTCCCAAACTTGCTATATTGTCAAGAAAACTGAGAAAAATATCTGGAAATAGTGGATTTAGAGTTACCATGGTGACCAAGGTGAAAGCTCTCATCTGATGGTTCCTACTTGAAGTCATTGTTCACATTAACTTCCCTGCACTACTAGATTTTGTAAACAATGGGTGCTTGAGAATGAATTGGGGCCATCAATGTTATAAAATGTTCCTCATAGCATATACATGGGAGCTTCCTCTTCAACACTCAATACATCCCAACACTTTATCCCATACAAAGTCTAAGAACGCAAATTGCATTCAAAACGTTTAATCTACTCATTCCTTTCAATGATGGCCTTGACCTTGCAGATGTGACAGCATAACGTTGATTCAAGGTCATGAAACATCCTTGATAACCACGATGTCAATTCTGTGTAAATTTAATTTAGATTCAGAAATTTATATCAAGGACAAAGTTTTACCATCCTCTTTCACTGTGACCTTGACCTTGCACATACCATGTATGACCTTTGTTTATTTCGTCCCCTGTAACGATTTTGTGAAATAATCATGCAGGGATTAAATGGTACAGTCCATAAATATTTATACCACTGCTACCGAAAGCAACATTGTCCTTACAGATCTAGCTGACAGAATGATTCCATGGAATGTTAGCTAAATCCATAAAGGGGTTAAAATATTTGGCTTGAACGAGTTTTACCATCCATAAGTATTCTGGCCTTGACCTTGGATGTATCACCTTAGCTTTTCTGAACCATTCTGTGACACAGTTTTAATCTATACTGTTATTAATTATGACATGAATTAAATGGACAGAGGAACATACAGGCAGACACAAGCTGGAAAAGAATAGATGCAAACACCTATTTTACTCATAAAATAAATGTCAACTGGATTCCAGCCTTTGATTCTGAAAAAAAGTACATGTACTTAGAAAAAATATTCATCTTTTACATAAGGAGGAGGGGAGGGGGGGTCCTGACTCCTGTTACCATCCAGGTTTATATCAAAATATGCCAAGTACATGAGAATGGAAACCATATCTTCTACAACCACAACTTGGATTTTTTTTTTTGTGAATCAATAAAGACCTACATATTGCTAAGTTGAAACAGTCTGAGAATAGAAACAAAAGATTCAAATTTTGGAATTTTGGCAAATTCTGCCGTCCTTTATACCAAGAGAAGTACACAGAATTGGCAGACATTGGACTCAATATGTTTTATTCAGTGTATATATAAATTAGTGAGACCTAAAGGTTCCTTTGATTCCAGCCTCCATCTGTGTACTTTTCTGTGAGAGCCATATATCATGTGTAACAACCATGACAACATAATGACCTAGTACAACTGAGGATGGGCGTGATGTGGGAAAGTACACAGCTTTCTATGCTTAGGATTCTTTACAACTTTACTGATGTAAATGGAGATACCATTCTTATGAAAAGACATCTTCTTCTTAGTATTTCAATATGCCCATCTACTCTATTTTCAGCATACAAATTGAATGAACCTGCAGGTTTAGAAATTATGGCCCAGAGACAATTAAAAAACAGACAGATTGATTTCTATACCAGCCCCCCCCCCCCCCCCCCCGAAATTAAAACGCCAGATTACAAATATATAGAACAATAGGCAGTAAAGAACTTTATATTGTGAATATAAACAAGACCAATAGAAGACCTCCATGAGCACCCTGTCACAATCACCAGCCTCACTCTCCACAAGCCCATAAACATGTCTATCAGTTCTGTGTACTAAATTTAGTCTGGAAAGCAAATCTTCACTCTGTACTTATAATTATTCAGATTTCAACACCCTGTTAAAACAATGAAAGACTCTACATAGAGTAGTGTCCTAGTTCAGACCAAAAATGGGCCGTTATTCTTAGAATTATGAATTTCAAACACCCCCTCAAACCTTTCCACTCTTAAGATCCATGCAATTATCAAAACTCTAGTCTTAGCAGATAACAATTCTAGGATGATGTCTACAGATAACAATTCTAGGATCCACCAATGATTTATTTTTGGATCAACAGTCCTTGAAGCAATTAACCTTTCTGGCAGCGGAGAGAAGTGGCAGCCATGCTTGGTTCACAGGGCGGGAAATGGGATGCCAGCAACACGTGCCAATTTGTTTATAGATGTCAGGGAAATGACAAAACCAGCCATCAAATCAGTACCACATACCCAAAGGGCATATCCAGGGAGGATTAGCGGTCAGGAACCCCCCCCCCCCTTGGCCAGTCATCAAATCGGTACCACAAAGCCCAAGGGGAGGGTATATCAAGGGGGGATTAGTGGTCAGGAATCTCCCCTGGCCAGCCATCAACTCAGTGCCACATATCCCAGAGGCAGACCCAAGGAATATTAATGGTCAATTCAGTACTACAAACCAAAAAGGCAGATCCAGAGGGGATCAGTAGGCATGGAAGCCCCCTCCCACCCCCGGGCCAGCCATCAATATCTGTATCAGTGGCACAAACCCCAAAGGGCAGATCCAGAGGGATTAGCTGTCAGGAATTCCCCTTGGCCAGCCACCAAATCAGTATCACAAACCCTAAGGGCATATTCAGGAGAAAGGGTTAGTGGTCTCCTCCTGATTGGCTGGACCTCCCTGGAAAAATTTTCTACATCCACCCATGAGATTTGTCAAAAATGTCGATTCTTCCCATTTTGACATATCCTTTTTTTTTAAATACCAGTCTAGACTCCCCCCCCCTAATCCCAAGCTCCTGATTGACCGGACCTCCCCTGTTCTACATCTGCCAATGAGCCCCTCACAAACATCGCCAAATTACAAGGCTTATCCGTCAATAACTGAAAATACAGGTGTGATAGAGAATAGAGAGAAAGCAGGAATTCATTACACTGAAGGCAAAACACCAATCAAATTCTGTAAATAGTTCCAAGGTTTGGCGTATTTCTGCTGCATTGTTTTTCCTCGTGATGACGGCACAAACAAACTGATTTAAGGGATTTAGGACACCTAGAGAATAATGTGACGTCAACAAATTGTTTGTATACAAATATACCAAATACTTGCAAAATCAGAAGATCAGAGGAAATTAGCAAAAGTTGGCAATTTATTGATTTTCTGTTTTGAGACAAACTTTTTTTCTTTTGGTACATGTATTCCTTTCTCCCTTTAGTATCCCCAGTATTAAAGGTTTACGGGCATATATTAATCCATTTGTTTGTCGAGTCATTTATCTGTATGTCTGTAAACTTAATGATTGCCTTCAATATTAATAGGCAATTTCTGCCATAAAAAGCGCCCATTGGACCTCTATATGCGCTCTTTGCGCCTATACCCAGGTTCGATAGGGGTATATGCGCTATACCAATCAGGGCTATCGTGTTTGGCATATGTTTCACATGGCTTACTTGTGGCAGGCATAATGACAATTTTCAAAATTTTTACCTTGCAACCTTAGAGTTTGACTTGCTAGAGAGGTTGAGATTTCCTACGTGTAACTTGTACGTGTACTTGTATTCTGGTCGGCTATTGTGACGTCATCATTTCTTGTGTTTGACGTCATTTGCTTTACAAGTTACACGTCGCCAGTGAACGTGTAATTTAAGTGCGAGATACATGTAGGTCTTTACTTCAAGATATTTCATCCCCTTTATTCTATCAAAAAGTTTAAAAAGTATGGCATTAAATTCATAATGATTTCAAGTTTCTATTTCAATATAGATTTAACCAAACTTAATGCTCCTCTTGAATTTATACTGTCCAAAATTCAACTCAAGTTCACATATTACAAGTACATGTAGTGGTCTTTGAAAAGAAATCTCAACAACAGTTTTGTATAATTCAACTTGTACACTAGACGTACCCGTACAAGGTACATGTAGGAAATCTCAACCTCTCTACTGCATGTGTATATCAAAACTTCAACAATTTGCCTGTAACTTTCTAGGGCCTTCATATTTGTTCGTAACAAGAGTTTTCTAATGATAGCCAATGTTTGACCTCTCGGCCTTGACCTTGGAGTGTGACATTCAGGTGAAAATCATAGGTATCTCTTTTAACATGTTTAAGCCAACCAGGGGCATCAGTGTTCACGCGTTCTTAGATATTGATTTCATGATGAGACAGATCCAAGGTTCGAATGAGTAAGATGCATGTACATTTGATATCAATCCAATCTAAAATAAGAAAAATGGAATTCTGTGATTTTTTTTTTTTTTTTTTTCATTTTTCTTCTTTTAAATCATTCTGACCGATTATCGAGAGGAAAGCACTAGTACGAACGTAAGAACGTTATTTTGCCTGTCAGGACCAGAAACACTGTTTAAATGAAATGACAAGATGTGGATAAATTGAACTAATCAATAAAGCTAATAGTCTATGCACACTACCAAATTCCTTCTTTCTCCACCACTTTTATCATTATTCATGTTGTGATGTTACGGCATTTTGAACTTTTTATAATTTCATTTTGAGATTCACTATCTTTTGGCATAAATGATGTAAAAATAGGTCTCAGAATATTTCTCGCTCTCAGATGAGGAGTATCATATTTTCCGATCTTTCTTTGAAGAAGCTTGCCTCTTCCATTCTGTTTCATTGTGAAGTGCTCAATTAAAATCATCCTGTACATTTGGGCACGCTGCCACGGTGGCACCATAGAATGTGCAAAATCGGGATGCTAATGAAACGAATTTAGAATCCCCGTTCCTTTAGTCTGAATCGATGGCATCAAGATTTTGCATCAAAACTTGTAATTAAAGATTTGGCACGTCATTGATTCATCTATATGATAAGAGTAATACTGACTTCTCAAAAACGCAAATAAGATATCCAACCAATGCAAAAATGCTTCTAAGAGATTTTTTTTTAATCAAAAATTACTTTCATTTTGAAGCACAGCCTTCAATCTTCCACAAATAACATTTTTAACCACTATGACATAAAGGACAAATTCTAGATTCTACGAGTGATTTTGTATAACTTAATAATTCGACTGCGAATCCATAGGTCATGGGTTCGAATCTCACCGTCGCTGATCATTGCAAACCATTGTAACCTTGGGCAAGTTACTTTACACTACGTTGCACTCTCTCCACCCAAGAGTAAAACCGGGTAACCTGGCACATGAGACAAGCTTGTAATGTGAATGAAAAGCATTAGCGCCTATAAAGCAGCTTTGCCTGTATACTCCCAAGGGAGTTGAGAATGCACTAGATTGCACAGGTCTCACCAGGGAGGTGATTGTAGAAGTCGCGTGAGGCTCGGGCGAACAAGACTATAAACCCTACCATTACCTTTACCTTTAATTGTTAAGCAATTTCTATTAGCTCAGAAAAAAAATTCTAGTAGTCATGGTCATCAAGTTTGTAAAGAAAGAACAGGAAAATTGTACTGAGAGCTATTGAATGTTCAAGACGTCACCCTAAAACCCGTCAGCTGCACTGACTGACAAGTACAGACCACAACACAACAAGATTTAGCTAACATCCTATATGGAGTGGAGTGTCTGTTAGCCATATGGTCAGTATAAAGTACACAAGTAGATACATGTAGAGATATCAAGTTGATTTTTATATTACATATTCCTAAGGATTTTTACCAATTCAGTAAATCTTTGCTTATGTTCCACTACAGGATACCCTGATAGAGTGATATCTGGATAATCAATATTCCCAGATTAAGATATCAAATCCTATAAGCATCACTTTAATATTCATTCCCAAGTCCAAAATCTTCTCATATCCCATTTATAATTATCGATTACATCATAACATGTATTATTTTCATCTTCATTCCAGCCTTTGCAGTATCAGGTTCTCTTGAGTATAGTCAGTTATATATGTAATCAACATGAGCATGATTTGACCAGTGTATCTGGCAGTCTGCTATGCTTTGCAAGCAGAACAGTTTCTGGCAGTCTGTTATACTTTGCCGGCATAACAATGATTTGACCAGTGTTCCTGGCAAACTGCTATACTTTGCCGGCAGAACAATGATTTGACCAGTGTTTCTGGCAGTCTGCTATGCTTTGCCGGCATAACAATGATTAGACCAGTGTTCCTGGCAAACTGCTATACTTTGCCGGCAGAACAATGATTTGACCAGTGTTCCTGGCAGACTGCTATGCTTTGCCGGCATAACAATGATTTGACCAGTGTTCCTGGCAGTCTGCTATGCTTTGCCGGCATAACAATGATTAGACCAGTGTTCCTGGCAAACTGCTATACTTTGCCAGCATAACAATGGTTAGACCAGTGTTCCTGGCAGACTGCTATACTTTGCCGGCAGAACAATGATTTGACCAGTGTTCCTGGCAGACTGCTATGCTTTGCCGGCATAACAATGATTTGACCTGTGTTCCTGGCAAACTGCTATACTTTGCCGGCATAACAATGATTTGACCAGTGTTCCTGGCAGACTGCTATTCTTTGCCGGCATAACAATGATTTGACCAGTGTTCCTGGCAAACTGCTATACTTTGCCGGCATAACAATGATTTGACCAGTGTTCCTGTCAGACTGCTATGCTTTGCCGGCATAACAATGATTTGACCTGTATTCCTGGCAAACTGCTATACTTTGCCGGCATAACAATGATTTGACCTGTGTTCCTGGCAAACTGCTATACTTTGCCGGCATTTCAATGATTTGACCAGTGTTCCTGGCAGACTGCTATACTTTGCCGGCATAACAATGATTTGACCAGTGTTCCTGGCAAACTGCTATACTTTGCCGGCATAACAATGATTTGACCAGTGTTCCTGTCAGACTGCTATGCTTTGCCGGCATAACAATGATTTGACCAGTGTTCCTGGCAGACTGCTATACTTTGCCGGCATAACAATGATTTGACCATGAGTGTTCCTGGCAGACTGCTATACTTTGCCGGCATAACAATGATTTGACCTACGTTTTTTGCAGTCTGCAAGCACTACCAGAACCAACAACAAACTGAAATATTGTACTTACATTTAATGAGCTTGACCACTTCTATGTGATTGGAGTTTGTCACCAAGGTACCATTCACCTGTTATATAGAAAGGAGGAATCAATGAGTTATGTCCAGCAAAGTACAAACCAGATTTATTCCTGAAATGGCTATCATTACGCCAAGTACCCATGAAATACATGTAATCAATCTGTAATCATTATTTCCATGTATTTCTATGTAATTGTCGATGCGATTCCACAAAATAGCTTCCTGTTATTATGTATGTAGATCACTTTATAATAAAGCATGCTTTCAAGTGTGACCATGACCTTGAAATTCAATTTGACCTTGACCTATAGTGGATAAAAGCCAATACCATGCATTATATAATAATATTTGTAGCTATGCATGTTACAAATACAACTTTAAGAGAAACATACTTCAGACAAAGTGACCCCTAAAAAGGGTAAAATGTAATACATATATGACTATTTGCACAACACAAACCTGTAAAATATTTGCTGTTTATCAGTAAGAGAATTCCTTTCCACAGCTTCAAATCCCAAATATGAGCTTTTTATACTTACCATACAAAAAATATCAGATTTCCTCCAAAAACAGAACGAACTTTAACACTTGCCAAACTGAATCTAATGGCTCTACTAATAGAAACTAGGGGGACTTCTCAAGGGCATTGTTTTCAGTCAATGTAAAATATTTTAAGACACCGAATGAAAATATGTTAAGGGTTATAATTGGATGGAAAACCCCCTTCCACCCCCTTTCCATGAAATTGATATTAAATGCACCCCAAAAATATTTGCAAGATTCATGCCAGGCTTACCACCTTCCAAATAACTCTATCTCATTCATTATATTTTCCTGGGCAGGTACTGTAAACCTAATATTTATTTTGAGATGACCCCTGTAGGTTACCAGCCATCATACAGAGGTTTGATTTCTGCCCACATGTAAAGACATTTTATCTTTCTGTAAACAAACGCTGACCTGATGCCCTCAGTGTACAGGTATACATATAACAGGGATCCGAACATCCATTACCATGGTAACCAACCAAAACAATAAGATAAGTCCCTCTACAGATTGCACCAAAGTCTCAGCTGGTTTTTTTTTTTCATTTATCTATTTTACCATCACATACATGTTATCTCAATTCATTATGTGTATATCTGTTATCTAACTAACAATTTACGATGAAAATTACAGATTATAACAACAATCTTTACCCATTCTCAAAAAATAAAATTCTGCTGGTTAAGGTTGGGATGGGGGCTGATTTTTTTTTTTTTTTTTTATTTGTTTAAAAAAGAATTCAATGTTATATTCTAGCATATATACTGGTGAGTGCTCCTTTCATTTCTCATAGGTTGGAATGGGGGCTGATATTTTATTTTATTTTTTTTAGTCATAAAAAAATGCAATGTCATATTTTAGCATTATACTGGTAAGATCTCCTTTTATAATTTCTGATAATTGATGGTAAAAACTCTTCAAATCACTCATCACTTATATCCAATCCTAAGTAATGACAGCGTAGATCTAAACACCTGTCCTCTCCCCTCACTGTATACCTACATAACCTCCCCATACCTACATCGTTCTGTCAACAGCCCTTCATACCCCTCTTATCATCAGAAATCTCATATTTACATCACTTAAAACCAATCTAACATATAACAAGGGCATTGACCTATCTGCACTTCCATCTAACCCGAAGACCCAACTTTCTCATTATCCAATTAAAAAAATGATTTTCGACTGGGTTCGCAAACATACTTGCCATAAGTGCCAATATCATACGCTCAATTTCTATAAAAATCATCCCCTATCATACTTGTACATCTCACGGTGAGCGGCTCTAACCAGCTGTACCATAAAACTCCTATAAAAGTCCCCAGGTATCCGCTGCTGGGTCTTTAATAACACCGTACCTCCAACAAATGTTAGCAACAAAATACTCCACATAATAATGGGAGATGATTTTGCAGACCTTACCTTGGTGTGATGTGTGTTGATTTACCAGACTTTCTAATGAATTCCATAAAAATAGTGACAGCTTACATATGACATATTCATAAAGATTTGACCAATTACCTCAAAATAATGTAACAGACAAATATCAGACGTAATTGTAAGTTATTCGGATACCTGAGAGTTCAGACTCTTAGTTTAGTATCTGTGCAGACGGATTTCACCTTTGAGTAGAACTTGTCACTTGTATGTAGATCTTGCCAAATATTTCTTGTATGAAAATCACCCTAACCATGACCTGACATCTGCAGTCTAAAAACCAATTTTTTCTGCAATATTTTCAATGCATTACAGAATAAATATATTAAGTTGATAAAACCAAACCCTCTTGTTTTTTTTTTTTTTTGGTTTTTTTATTCTCCTATTCAACATGTATTCCTGAGCTTCAAAAATCTATTGACTTAAAGAACTTCATCAGAAAAACGTTGCCATCCAACCTCTGAATCTCACCTTTATCTTAGGAGAGACAACTCTGTCATTACTTAGCTAACATACTGTAGTACTTACTTTACAGATTCTGTCACCTTGTTGAACCCCGGCTCTGGCTGCAGCACCATCTACAAAATAATTTAGAAATAAAATTTAATGAAATTGGTATAATTTAGAAACTTAAAATTGTCAAATTTCTGACATAGAGCATAATGCTGATCAAGTCCCTTCTTCTAAAATAAATCTTTGCTAATTTGAGCTTGTCTCAACAATTTCTGTGTCAAAATGGTTAAGGTCAAGTATTTTATTCATTGTATGCCAGCAAATCAGCATCTGATTCACTGAATCATGTAAAATGATTGATCAAGTAAACAAAGTTTAAATACTTGACCTTGGCAGAGCACAATCAGTAGTGTAATAGAAAAGACATGACTTTCATACAGACTTTGACAATGAGGCCAGCATGTTGACCCTTGAAGATGAAAATTAATAGTTCCATTGAAGAAGTAGTAATTCAATTTTTGTCATACCTTTCAGTTTCAATAAATAATTTGGGCATTAAGAATAAAGTGAATAATAAAGTACTTGCATTTAAGAATTTTCGGTGAGGCAAGTTTATCTTGCTTCATTAAATTGTGACAGACCAACATCCATCTACTATGCTCACTCTAGCATTTCACTGCCATGGTTACTTACCAGGTTTGACGGATTCCACATAAACAGGATTATCCCCCCTGACAGTCAGTCCGTAGCCCTTCTCGTCACGCTGAATGATCACACATCTCTGAATATACCCTACAATATGTAACAGATATATAATATCCTAGCAAAGAGAGATAACTCTAACTTCTGATAGCTTTTCCTCTAATTGGCTCCATAAGACTGTAGTGATTTGCTTCAAATGAATGTAAAATTAAAAAGGCACTTAATCAAGTTTTTAATTCTCCAACTTGAGTCAATAATGTTGTGAATATCAGTGTCCGTTACAATCCAGTGGTGGAACGTCTCTCATGAAAAATTGTAAATAAGTAAAAACAAAGAGACCACTGAGGAACTGTTCTTGAAATGGCACCTACTAACATCCGAGTCTTTTTTTCCAAAGAAAAAGGTTGAGGCTGATTCAAATTATCCATGTAATAGAATAAAATGTACAGAAGGGCAATTTTTATATATGTTACAAAACTAACTTTTTACATGCTACTAGTTTCCATTACTTTTTTCATGCTTCTTGGCAATACAAAACGAGACTAGTCCCAAAACATATTAGGTTATTTCAGAGCTATTATAAATACTTGACATGACTTTTAAATTTCTGCCCTCTGGGATAGTGTTCCTTTGTGGGCGGCAAGCAAAACTACAAGTACATGTATACTTAAGTTTGAACAAGAGGCCAAAGTGGGCCTATGTCACTCATTTGTATTGTTATCCCACTGGCTACAACCTTGACAGGGTTAGTCTATAAGTAGGAAAGACATCGTACAAACAAATATTCTGCTTCGTTTTACTTATTGTGGAGATAACTGAGAAGAATCTGAGTGATAATTCTGTTGTATCACAAACATACCTTCCTTGTCCGAAGAGCTACTGTCGTCCTGCTTGGCTCCCGTATCCTCTCTCTCTTTCACATTACTTAGACTCCCCAGTCTATAAATAGAATGAGTATTTCAGTAAGTACATAATTATGTCTATAAATAGAATATCTACTCATTAAGTACAACCCTAACCCTAACCACTAACTAATATTGCTATTTGAAAATACGAACAGACTAACAGTCACAAAAACACATACAGACAGACAGACAGACCAAAAGGGATATTACATGTATCCTCGTAGTTCATATATATATAATGGATTCTGAACATGATGCACAATGTTAAACTTAAGATAGTATACCCATAACTTCCTACTTCCATTCAAAATTACGCTTTTTTTCCGAAAACTAGTGATATGCTAATGATATTCTGATATTCTTCAAAGATCGTCAAGATTTAATGCGTTGACAAACTCAGTTGTAAGATACAAATCATTTATTCCAACATTTTTTAGCATTTTTTTTTTCTTTCGTTTCCATCTGCAAGACCTCATTCTGATTCATTTGATTCCAAACATGAATACAATACTCTTCTTCAACGCATAAAAATAAATTTATACATAAATGAGGTTACCTTAAAAAATTAAATTCATAAAATTTCTAAGCTGCTTTTTGTCGGAATCCCCTAAACGCACTGTCATCAACTTTTGTTACATTGATGTAATAAATTGTAATGTAATGGATTTGGTACTTGCGCACTAAATATTCTTTAGTTATGGGTCGACTACCTTAATAAGAAGGTCAAGGCAACAATTGAAAAGATGAAAGACTTTTGTGACAATAGAAAAATCTTTTCACAAGTGAAATATAAAATCCTTAACACTGATCATTAATCATGAAAGTATGCCTTTCTTAACATTCTTAAGTTATCATTGACCATAGAGAAAAGGCCACACAATACATTACTTGCTTCATTATTATCATTTTGGAGCATGAAGTTATATGATTAATTGACCCTTCAGATTGCGGAAAAAAATGCAAAATGTTGTGACCTCACAATGCTTTTACCTCAGACAAACGAGCTTTGAACCTCGGTCAAACATCGAAATTGCATTGTGACTTCATGGAATTTCTCAAATTTTTCCCGCATTCGCAAGGGTCAATTAAGTAATGAAACTAGTATGTGCATTTGTTTTCAGAAAACAGCAAGAGAGTCACATGTATTTGTATTATTGATACATATTTTCCGATTAAACTTTATAAAATGTGCTAGCACAAACATGCTTGTACTAATCACATTTTTCAGGATTTCAACTTCATAAGCACAATAAGAAGATTATTTACTGTAAGAATTTAGTGTACACATGTACATGATGTGATGTTCACTAAAAGAACACTGAAGAAAAAAAACTCCCATGTTTCTGCAACACAGACAAGACATGAAGGCATACAAGATTTAATGTGCAGGGAGGGTATGCATGTGCATACAAACAATAAAATGCCAACAGCAGGTGGCTGCATATGCAATGCCAATTAATGCAGCCATGAGCGCATCCATGGGGCCAATACAGAGGGAGATACTCTATATGAAATGTTTGCAAAATATGTCCGTTTCCAAACTTTTGCCTATTATTCTACCAACTCATAGACTGGACAACTAGACACTGCTAGCCAGGCTGGAGCATCTCCCTCCACACAACCCCCCCCCCTCCCCCTTTTCTGGATCTACTCCTGAATACTGCACTTTTTTACCTTTAACCTAAAAATTACATTCGACAGGTGTAACTTCTCTGCAACGCAGTCACTGTTTTGATATTATGCTATCTCACGCTCTAAACAAACTACATGATAAATTAGTTTCAAGAATTCCAAGAAAATATATAGGAAAGTAGCCAGTTTGTGGTGAATACTTCATAGACATGTATAAATCTGTTATGACAGGAAATTCAATGTGTTCAAGTAAAATTAGGTCGCAATTTTTTCAAACAGCAACCCCTCTCCACTCTCCTTTTTAGTAGGTTTTTCTTTGTAAGCTTTTCTTTTATCTACATTCATATGATTTTTTTAGGGGGGCAGAATATCTTCTTTTTTTTTTGAAATCTCATGTTTGTCGATAATAATTTGTTTTCCTGTATAAACCTTCTTCCTGAGTGAAAAGGTGGAATGATGGAAACTTCCTGAGAAAGGAAACCAGTTTCCTCTAAATAAACAAGATAAAAAGAACACAATGATGTTTATCTAAAATAATAATTTCAATAGAAAGGTGTACTGTGCTCAAGCACCACATATTTCACATCCCATCTTGTTTCATTTAATTGTTCTCCTACTCTCTAATGAAAAGGCCCCTCTCTCTCTACAGGGATTTTTTTAGGGGTTCTCCTGGGCCAAAATTCGGCCCCATTCCCAATGCTGAAAAACAGGCATTTTTCCCAATTTCTGAGCTTCAAATTCCCAATTTGAAAAAAAAATTTAATTCCAATTAAAAAAGTATAAAAACCCTTTGAAATTACTGAAAATACATTTTTAATTTATCTGTTTTACAATGTACGCTATCTGAAATATAATATTCTTGGTACTACAGGTGTCTATATGCGTTTATTCGTCTTCATTAGAAGCAAATTTTTGCTTGTTTTCTCAATTTATTTGTATAATATTTTTCCCAATTTCTACCAAATGTCGCTATTTTTCCCAATTTTGAAGGTCCAGGCCCCTAGAATCAAAGGGTAAAAAAAACTCTGCTCTATATATCTCTCCTTTCTCTCTCTCTCTCTCTGACAGTCGACCAGTTGAACAACAAACTAAAATAGGCTGATATTCAGAAGGAAATGACCAAATGAGAGTACAAACTGCACGTGAGACATTACACTGAAACAACAAATTGAAACAATTCAAAACAAAATAGCACATAGGACAACAATACAGGAGGCAAAACTGCTTCAAACAAGGCAGCACCACTCAAGATTCACCACATGAAACAGTATATCTATGGGACACTGGAATAATTAATTGGATAGCATCACATGAGACAACATGCCATAAGAAAAACAATCACAGCAACCAAGAAAGAACCACACAAGATAGCAACCAAGAAAGAACCACACGAGAAAGCAACCAAGAAAGAACCACACCAGATAGCAACCAAGAAACAACCACACGAGATAGAAACCAAGAAAGAACCACACCAGATAGAAACCAAGAAAGAACCACACGAGATAGCAACCAAGAAACAACCACACGAGATAGCAACAAAGAAACAACCACACCAGATAGAAACCAAGAAACAACCACACCAGATAGCAACCAAGAAAAAAAACCACACGAGATAGCAACCAAGAAACAACACAACACGAGACAAATTCCTGAGAATGAGATGACATGACATCAAATGAAAAAGTACCAGGTCCACACAAGATTACATCACAAGAAAAAGCAACAAATGTCAGATTACCACATGATGTAACTACACACTAGACAGAACCAGGAGACAAAACCACATGTCAGATTACCACATGATGTAACTACACACTAGACAGTACCAGGAGACAAAACCACATGATGTAACTACACACTAGACAGAACCAGGAGACAAAACCACATGATGTAACTACACACTAGACAGAACCAGGAGACAAAACCACATGATGTAACTACACACTAGACAGAACCAGGAGACAAAACCACATGATGTAACTACACACTAGACAGAACCAGGAGACAAAACCACATGATGTAACTACACACTAGACAGAACCAGGAGACAAAACCACATGATGTAACTACACACTAGACAGAACCAGGAGACAAAACCACATGATGTAACTACACACTAGACAGAACCAGGAGGCAAAACCACATGATGTAACTACACACTAGACAGAACCAGGAGACAAAACCACATGATGTAACTACACACTAGACAGAACCAGGAGACAAAACCACATGATGTAACTACACACTAGACAGAACCAGGAGACAAAACCACATGATGTAACTACACACTAGACAGAACCAGGAGACAAAACCACATGATGTGACTACACACTAGACAGTACCAGGAGACAAAACCACATGATGTAACTACACACTAGACAGTACCAGGAGACAAAACCACATGATGTAACTACACACTAGACAGAACCAGGAGACAAAACCACATGATGTAACTACAAACTAGACAGTACTAGGAGACAAAACCACATGATGTAACTACACACTAGACAGTACCAGGAGACAAAACCACATGATGTAACTACACACTAGACAGTACCAGGAGACAAAACCACATGATGTAACTACACACTAGACAGAACCAGGAGACAAAACCACATGATGTAACTACACACTAGACAGTACCAGGAGACTAAACCACATGATGTAACTACACACTAGACAGAACCAGGAGACAAAACCACATGATGTAACTACACACTAGACAGTGCCAGGAGACAAAACCACATGATGTAACTACACACTAGACAGAACCAGGAGACAAAACCACATGATGTAACTACACACTAGACAGAACCAGGAGACAAAACCACATGATGTAACTACACACTAGACAGAACCAGGAGACAAAACCACATGATGTAACTACACACTAGACAGAACCAGGGGACAAAACCACATGATGTAACTACACACTAGACAGAACCAGGGGACAAAACCATATGTCAGATTACCACATGATGTAACTACACACTAGACAGAACCAGGAGACAAAACCATATGTCAGATTACCACATGATGTAACTACACACTAGACAGAACCAGGAGACAAAACCACATGTCAGATTACCACATGATGTAACTACACACTAGACAGAACCAGGAGACAAAACCACATGATGTAACTACACACTAGACAGAGCCAGGAGACAAAACCACATGTCAGATTACCACATGATGTAACTACACACTGGACAGAACCAGGAGACAATACCAAATGTCAGATTACCACATGATGTAACTACACACTAGACAGAACCAGGAGACCAAATGTCAGATTACCACATGATGTAACTACACACTAGACAGAACCAGGAGACAAAACCACATGTCAGATTACCACATGATGTAACTACACACTAGACAGAACCAGGAGACAAAACCACATGTCAGATTACCACATGATGTAACTACACACTGGACAGAACCAGGAGACAATACCAAATGTCAGATTACCACATGATGTAACTACACACTAGACAGAACCAGGAGACCAAATGTCAGATTACCACATGATGTAACTACACACTAGACAGAACCAGGAGACAAAACCACATGTCAGATTACCACATGATGTAACTACACACTAGACAGAACCAGGAGACAAAACCACATGTCAGATTACCACATGATGTACCTACACACTAGACAGAACCAGGAGACAAAACCAAATGTCAGATTACCACATGATGTAACTACACACTAGACAGAACCAGGAGACCAAATGTCAGATTACCACATGATGTAACTACACACTAGACAGAACCAGGAGACAAAACCACATGTCAGATTACCACATGATGTAACTACACACTAGACAGAACCAGGAGACAAAACCACATGATGTAACTACACACTAGACAGTACCAGGAGACAAAACCACATGATGTAACTACACACTAGACAGAACCAGGAGACAAAACCACATGATGTAACTACACACTAGACAGAACCAGGAGACAAAACCAAATGATGTAACTACACACTAGACAGAACCAGGAGACTAAACCACATGATGTAACTACACACTAGACAGAACCAGGAGACAAAACCACATGATGTAACTACACACTAGACAGTGCCAGGAGACAAAACCACATGATGTAACTACACACTAGACAGAACCAGGAGACAAAACCACATGATGTAACTACACACTAGACAGAACCAGGAGACAAAACCACATGATGTAACTACACACTAGACAGAACCAGGAGACAAAACCACATGATGTAACTACACACTAGACAGAACCAGGGGACAAAACCACATGATGTAACTACACACTAGACAGAACCAGGGGACAAAACCATATGTCAGATTACCACATGATGTAACTACACACTAGACAGAACCAGGAGACAAAACCATATGTCAGATTACCACATGATGTAACTACACACTAGACAGAACCAGGAGACAAAACCACATGTCAGATTACCACATGATGTAACTACACACTAGACAGAACCAGGAGACAAAACCACATGATGTAACTACACACTAGACAGAGCCAGGAGATAAAACCACATGTCAGATTACCACATGATGTAACTACACACTGGACAGAACCAGGAGACAATACCAAATGTCAGATTACCACAGGATGTAACTACACACTAGACAGAACCAGGAGACCAAATGTCAGATTACCACATGATGTAACTACACACTAGACAGAACCAGGAGACAAAACCACATGTCAGATTACCACATGATGTAACTACACACTAGACAGAACCAGGAGACAAAACCACATGTCAGATTACCACATGATGTAACTACACACTGGACAGAACCAGGAGACAATACCAAATGTCAGATTACCACATGATGTAACTACACACTAGACAGAACCAGGAGACCAAATGTCAATTTACCACATGATGTAACTACACACTAGACAGAACCAGGAGACAAAACCACATGTCAGATTACCACATGATGTAACTACACACTAGACAGAACCAGGAGACAAAACCACATGTCAGATTACCACATGATGTACCTACACACTAGACAGAACCAGGAGACAAAACCAAATGTCAGATTACCACATGATGTAACTACACACTAGACAGAACCAGGAGACCAAATGTCAGATTACCACATGATGTAACTACACACTAGACAGAACCAGGAGACAAAACCACATGTCAGATTACCACATGATGTAACTACACACTAGACAGAACCAGGAGACAAAACCACATGTCAGATTACCACATGATGTAACTACACACTAGACAGTACCAGGAGACAAAATCACATGTCAGATAACCACATGATGTAACTACACACTAGACAGAACCAGGAGACAAAACCAAATGTCAGATTACCACATGATTTAACTACACGCTAGACAGAACCAGGGGACAAAACCTAATGTCAGATTACCACATGATGTAACTACACACTAGAGAGAACCAGGGGACAAAACCAAATGGCCATTACAACAGAACAACGCCATGTATCAACACTATATGAGAGAGGGTGGACAGGATGATAGGGAAGGGGGGAAGGGGGGAGACGTGGGAGTGGTGGGAGGGGGAGATGGTACCTTCGTAAGAGGCAGAACCTAATAACATCACATGATGAGAGATACTTACTTCGAATCAGTGATCACTGAGGCTGTAACCCTAGACCTACATATCATTTAGTTATCCAATACCTGTCACTATAACGTTCGCTGGAGCCAATAATTTATACCGGACTGTACTTACTATAGATGACATGGCAGATCTTTATACTACCTTTCTTTACCTTATAATGTCCTCTCACCATCAGATCAACCAACCATGGCCGGCTGACAAAGTGAATTTAGATGTCAATGTTTATTATCCCCACACAAACAAAGGTCAAAATGTGGAATGTGTGTAAATGGTGGGCATTATGTATACATGTAAACATCTGACACAAAAGGCAAAGTTTTACACCCTCCCCACCTTCACTTTCATGTTGAAACCAGATATTACAGATCTGGGTCAAATTTCAAGCGCGAACCTAGATTGGGTTAGGGGATAGGTATCCCTCCCCTTCAATTTGCAAAAAAAAGTGAATTTCAACGTATATTTTATTTCAAATCATGGACTGGATCCTCTAATTGACCCCCCCCCCCCCGGGGAAAAATCTAGATCCGCCAACTTTTTACAGAATACAATAAAATAGAGAAATTTTTACTTCTCGTGCATAATGTGAACATCAAGTACAAATGTTTATCTCGCAGATTTTGCTATCATCGCTCTCAGAGTCGACTTCATTATTTCTCACCGCTGCTGCACCGAGTTATTACATTATACACGGTTATCTGACGGCGATCTTAACTAACAATACATCATCATACATCAGATTTACTGCACTTGAAATTCCCTCAATATCCATCTCTATGTTGGTAAACTATAAGCCGCTTGAAGCGGATCCAGAGGGAGGTTTAGGGGGTCACCCCTGAAATTTACCAAAATTTGCCCAAATGCTGAATTTTTCTATATGTATACATTTTTCATACATTTTCCCCTAAAAATAATAATATGATAGATACCCCATTCCCTAACCTGACTGGAACCCCCCCCCCCCCCGGGAGGATTTTTCTAGATCCGCCCGTGAGCCTGAAACTGAGATAAGCTGTCCATAAAACTTCAGACATCGCGACAGCTGCAGCGCATAAGCACGAGTTAATGTCAGCGTGACTGATAAGTTACCATGGAAACGGATTCGGCCACACCCTAAAATGATTAGTAACAGGTTTTTCCAAATTCCAATACATACTGCAGATCTCTGATAAGGAATTATTTATCTATTTAGAAATCACTAATTTTGTTAGATTATTGAAGTGATCACCATTGCTTATTGTTTACATGGAAAGGGGGGGGGGGGTTTCGGGAAGTAATTTTCTCTCATACATAGACTACTAGGGAAAAGTGTACTATTAATAAGAGTCAGGCCTTCCTGTGTAAAGCATGTCATTTTTATCAAGGAATTGCCGGGTAACTTGGTGTAGGGAGGGATGTGGGTAGTGCCCACAACACAAACTTTTTTTGTGATGCTGATTGATTTTTTTTTCTATTATTTTCTCTTTTTACAGCAAAACTACTACCTAGGGAGGCTGGGTGCAGTTCTTTTACACATTACCCGTTGAATATGTTTATCACAAATCTGTCCATGTTTACACTAACATAAGTTGAATGAAATCATTCGCACACTAGATAACACCATGTTCATTCTAGGTAAACACCCTGACCATGCTGACAGGTCACTTCCTCCAACAAAGCCAAGGTCCATACTGATATAATACTACGTCAATGACATCAGGCGCGGATCTAGAGCTGGGGGAGGGTGTTAAGGACCCCTGAACCCAGCCCACCCCTACCCCTTCCTTGGAACTTGTCAATAGAGTTTTGGTTTTTTTTTTCAAAACCATAGGTTGAACCCCCCCCCCTTTTCTATGTTGGTGAAACTCCCTTGAAAAATATTTAGATCCGCCAATGTTACATAGTTGATAATCACATTGGCCTGTATACGTATGCTGGACTGAATAGGGGAAATTTTATTTCTATATTTATATATTCACATGTGACCATGCTTTTAACAATGACCACAAATTGGGTCGAATCCTCTAATGATAAAATATGGTAAAACTGTTGAAATAGCATATTTTAAACAGGTACCTCGGGACCTGCGATGATGGATAGACGGAAAAGATGTTGATCAAACGAAATAACGATCCAAATACATGTATCACAGAAAGTGAGAAGTAGCAGAAAATCCAGTTTCATTCTCCATGTTCTAGATACCGGTACACTGTGAAGAAAATATCAATCTCCTGATATCTTTTTATGACCCCCCCCCCCCCCTTCTCACTCTCTCCAATATCTCTAAATAGTCGATAGAAAGTTATCATAAGGTACACAAAGTCACAAACCCATTCAATTTGCGGCTAATACTTCAAATAAATACCACAGATCGATTCCAATTGAAGGAATCAATCAATAGCAAGCTCTCAAGTGATAGAGTTGTTTACATTAGAGGGCTGTATTAGCTCTCTACATACATGTCAATGGTCAAGGTCAAAGCATGCTTGATTGAGACCGAAATGTGTGTAGATCTATGTGGTTTTTGGTCCCAACATTTTTTTTTCTTCAAAAGTAGGTCAAAGTTACTAGGTCAGGAAAACAGGTACCGTCACTATGAATACACAGTTAAACACGAAATCCCTATTACTGATAATTCTCAAATTATGCCCAAGGTAAAAGAATGACAAAAGTCTTAGCCTAACCTCATTTAGGGTCAGGGTTACAAGGTCTTTCTTCATCAAAACAGAGGTCTTGTCATTAGGAATACACAAAGCTTCATCACTGACACTTCAAGGGTTTTAGTGACTGACAGGCCAACAGCAAAATCGAATAAAAGTTTCAAAGAAGGGGACATTCCCCAGAAAAAGTGTGAGCTTCAATAAAACAGGTATACTGATCACCATGGCAACCATTATTCTCACCTTATCCGAGGGTCCGCTACCTCCAGATTGTTTCTTGATCCCGTACGGGAGCGGTCATTATGATTGTGGTCTAATAAATCCTCCCTAGACCGCGAGGCGCGGGATCTCACGGACTGACTGAGATTATCACGTGACCCCATGAAAGCATTGTGTTTTTTAAGACTGTCATGGTCACGCTTGGATGACCCGAAGTGCAGGACGTCCATGGACCGCCATTTTTTACCAAGAGGCATGGTGGATTACTCCAGTAAGATCCTATATTAAGATTCTCCAGTGATAAATATAGAAAAGATATTTGAATAAAACTCATAAACTTCAATCATGTAACACTACATCGAGATTAACGACTTTCGAACACTCCAATAACATCAAGACATCATGATATTCGAACACTCCTCCACAGGAATCTTAATGTGCATCCAATCAACAGGTAAATCCGCATAACTTGGCACAATTTACACCAGATCCACTAAGATTGGCAAAATATATCCTAGATTTGTGTATCGATTCCAAAAGATTGTTTACATATATGTTGACGCTGAGTAAATACAGTAATACAACTGAAACAAGACTACTTATTTCTATTATACAGCATTGTTTGACTACAGTGATTTTTCTGCATTTCAGCGACACAGCTTGAATTCCTCGGATATTTTTATGTTCTATAATCAATAAAAACTTTGTATCACCTTTTTCACCACGTTATGCCCTGTACTCTACATAAAATCAATCTCCCCTTACGCAATACACAAAACAAAAATCCAATAAGTAGGTGAAAATAACATTCATTAAATGTCAATCAACAAAATCTTCCGTTATATCCTGGTAGAAATCAGAATCTACTTTATCATCTTTGCTGGTATAAGATCAGTGCACGAATATAAACCCAGGCACACCTTGCTGCACCAGATTTGTGTACACAGTGTTGAGAGATGCACAAGGTTATTATAATACTGTACAATCTATCATATACCACACAGAAACAAACAAGACTTGGCGTTCATCTTGTTCATTAGCTGGTGTGCTGCAATTATCGTTGTCACTTTCCCCTCTTTGTCTATGTTATATACAGTGTACACTCTACATTATATTTTAGTCTTTACCACTGACGATATATTAGATAGCGTTGTATGGCCCTACGTAACACAAGAAACATCTAATAATCACACTACATAACACAAAGGCTCGGGAAAAAACATTAGAATATCCACACAAAATGAAAACAGCAAGCAAGCTACAAGTTAGCCTTGATTTTACATCCCCGAGTTTAATGGGGTGATTTTAATCCTTCCTTATAATATAACATGTAGTATGTAAGTTGTATATTTCCCACACCAATCAAACGGAGTCTCATATCATCATTAAGGCCGCACACCTTGATGTATTTTCACAAAATACAATGGAAAAGTCACCAGTAAAACTTATTGACAACGAGGCTTGGAACGGTCACTAGTAAAATGTTTGACAACGAAAGTATCAACTGTACCAAGGCTTTGAACAACAAAAGAAGCTTGAAGTTCGTTTTTCTACTTCTGAGGTCCACTACACACAATACCACCTGAGGTAGATCTATACATTTAGTCAATCAAGTCGCCTATCCATAACCTTAGTAGCTTTCCCTCTAATTTTATGTATAAAGGTCGGATACACCAAATTTACTCGAGCTTAAAGCATCTCTCTGATCGTGTCACCTGATACTGTACGATAAAGGACCTAACGCAGTATGACGTGAATTCACTTTCTATATAATGTCAACCACTTTTTAATTCCATTTCACTTATTATACACTGTACACGTTCGGCCGTAGGTAAGTTAAGTAACTTGTGATTAGGGTCCTCAAACGAGAAGATGACGTCTTACTCAATATGAACAGCTGGTCTATGTATGAATACTGCTTTTCTATATTTCCTAATGTACATCCAAATAAAACATTCACCGGACTTCGTACGTGAAGAAAAGCCGTTGTGTGTGTAAAGCGTAGGAAGGAAATAGACAACGGGTCGCGTTTGCAAAAAATCCTATCGCTCAAGATGACAAGCCAGTCAAATTTCGTAATTGACATTAAAACTGCGCATTGTCTATTTCGCTCGTCAAATTCATGCTAATTTCACCAGGTAAAATTTGAAACATCATTCCATTCCTAATTAAAAGGTTCGTGGCTTGTCTTCAACAGATGCACTAAAATTCAACTTTGAGGAAAACCAAACATCGCTCGAAACAAAAATGATTCCTTTTTCGACGATTTAAAAATCAAAAAGTTGCAATTCATATAGAATTGGAATGCTCTAGTTTATGATAGTTGTAATGATAATCCACAGATCAAACATTCCCCACATTGATATTGTAAACTCAATGTAAATACTCCCTATTTAAATCCACTAAATACGAATTTACATGACATTGGTCATATGGAGGTGTCTTTTTGCGCCCAATCATCACGTCCAGGTTAAGTGTATAATATAAATGATCAAGTATATGTATAAATATCTTGATTTGAACCTATACAAGGGCGGATCTAGATTTCCCCAGGGGGTCAAACCCGTGCAATGTTGGGGGGAGGGGTGCCCCAGTCTATGATCTGGAAATGTTGTAAAAGATACACAGGAGAAATGTAAGAAATTTGTCAAATTCCAGCAGGATCCCTGACCTCAGACTCCCTCTGAATCCGCGCCTGATATATGCTATCACTTCCCCTTGTCGACATCACACTCATTAAGTTCGTATCAAACACTTGTAGCTTTATCATAACTAAACGAAATAAAAGTAACCTTGTGAGGGGGATCCAGGACCTAATGTTTCATTTTCATTTATAATTGAATGTATCTGAGAAAGCCAATTTGGCATTTCTTAATTTTGACGCAAATCCCACATCCCTCCAATATCTTTGATTCAGACATTTAGTAAAAGAACAAAAATAAACAGAATAGGTCTAGGCGCTCTGTTCCTTGAAATGTCATCTCAGGCAATCCCCCCCCCCCCCCCCCCACACACACACAAAGTTGACAACAAAAATTCCTTGAAATTTCTTCAAAAAGGGCTTAGACTTACTATAAGGTCAAGGTAACAATAAATAGAAAAGGTCAAGGTCACTAGGTACTAAAGGTGAAAGGATGGGGATCAAATTGAAAGAATACTCAAGTGCAGTCTTTGTTACAGATGTATTTCTCTAAAGTAAGCAATCCCCATAAGGTCTTGGTCAGTTAGTCAAGGGTCAAGAGATCAAATTGAAGATCTTGTCACAATGGATGCACTAGTGAAACATCAAGGCTGAAATGTTTAGTCTTAAGATTTAAAAGGTTAAAATATGGAAGAATTCAAAGGAATGCATGTGTCACCTGAGAAACATACTAGTAATTGACATTATAATGGACCTGACATCTGAGGTGTGACAGACAGACATACGGAACTGTGGCCATGCTAGGCAGGTGACACAAAGTTAGGTCAGCTACATTTAAAGGTCAAAAGTCAAGATATCAAAGTATTCTGTGAAATACATGTAAAATGTGAGTTGGCATTTTTAATATATCTGAATAAAGATTCCCAGCCATGCATTTTCCTAAAAGTTGGTCAAGTTCCAAGGTCAAAGGTCAAGGTATCAAATGAAATGACCTATAACAAGCAATGTACTTGTGAAATATCTAAGCTGTATTTATCAAGGAAGGCAAACAAATGAACAGGCCTAAAACAAAATGCCGTGCCGATCTTTGTTATATGGCAGGGGGGAGGGGTGCATAAGAAGATGCTTTCATCTGGAATGTATTATGGTCCACTAAATTCATGTGAATGTATACATGTAACTGCATTGTAATCCAGAATTTTCTGCTATATCAACTTCATACATTGCATGATAAGCCTCAAGAACTATTCTGCTATCAAAATTAAAGATGAAATATCATGCTATTATTATTTATTCTAACCCTTCCCCCCCCCCCCCCTCCCCGGTCATTAATCTGTGTATCCATCCTTCCATTACATACACATTAAAATCTGTTCGAAAATAAGAATGCTTTGATATCATAAAAAGCTTGTTGATTTGACAACAAATGTTCTATTAATTTTACTTCTGTCTCTGCATTGTTCCAGAAACTAGCTTAGCTGTCTCCCTTTGTATAAAACTCACAGTCAATCAACAGATTTTAAAAATCTGACTTTTTATTATCTGTAACAAAAATTGCCACAGTATTTTTTTTCGATATATGATGTGTTGATCAATTGACATGGCAGACAGAACATGTCTATATCCTGGTCCTGTTTACACAATACACCAGTACTTGCCACATATATAAATATTTAGGTTCATGTGTATTGTCGACTGATCTCTGAGTCAGCCAAACGTTATGTACATGTATATGTTAGAGAAGTTACTGTTTATGCACACGTACAATACCAGGAAATGTTTGTGACTCATTCAACCTTGCAATGACCTACAAAAGATGACGATACACAAATGTTTAATATTGCATAAGGCTACAAGAGTTATCCTTCCTTTTCGTACTTAACTTTCTTTCAGTACTTCATGTAAAGGGTTGTTTTCACCTAATAGATTTATCACATAAGCTAATATTTAGTTGGATTCTAAAAACTTTGTGAATTTCTCAATTTCCAGTGGTGTACTGTAGCTGTTATCCATGCTAAAGCATCCACATTTTTTTCTATTAAAACACTACAAGATTTTTCTCTTAGTCAAGGAGTCAGCCATGGCAGGGCACTTCCCACTGATCCTAGTATTCCTACTGACACACTGACCTATATATAGACACACTGACCTATATATAGACACACTGACCTATATATAGACACACTAGAGAGGTTGAGATTTCCTACGTGTAACTTGTACGTGTACTTGTATTCTGGTCGACTATTGTGATGTCATCATTTATTGCGTTTGACGTCATTTGCTTTACAAGTTACATGTTGCCAGTGAACGTGTAAAGTGCGAGATACACGTAGGTCATTACTTCAAGATATTTCATCCCCTTTATTCTATCAAATAGTATAAAAAGTATGGCATTCAATTCATAATGATTTCAAGTTTCTATTGCAATTTAGATTTAACCGAACTTCATATTCCTCTTGAATTTATGCTGTCCAAAAGTCAACTTAAGTTCACTAAGATTTTACAAGTACGCATAGTGGTCTTTGAAAAGAAATCTCAACAACAGTTACGTGTAATTCAACTTGTACATTAGACGTACCCGTACAAGTTACACATAGGAAATCTCAACCTCTCTACTGACCTATATATAGACACACTGACCTATATATAGACACACTGACCTATATTTAGACACACTGACCTATATATAGACACACTGACCTATATATAAGTGACCCTGTAAACCCTGTTAGCTGCTGTGACCATTACTATGACTTCCTTCCAAATCACTTCACAAGCTATGCCACTGATTCTAGTAGCAATGTGCCATGAAAAACAAGCAACTACCCTCAGAAATGGACGTGAACAAAGGGAAATATCCTACATCTTGATGGAGACTGAAAGCAAAAAGGAGAGACAGACTGACTGACTGACAGTGCAAACTCTTATGCTACATAACAACTTGCATTACTGTGCATATAAATGCTACTGCAGGAATCTGTATAACAGAATGCCATCAGCACCTCTGAGCACCTCTTTCCTTGATTATGTCATACAGGGCGCAAAAGTTCTGTTCTCAGGGATTTTTCAGGGTATTTTACTTTGGGTCCCGGGTCCGGTAAAATTGGGAAAAGTAGCGGCGTTTTAATGAAATTGGGAATTTCCAACAGTTTAATTGATTCTTAATGGAATAAATCATTACACAGAGATTCAAACTGTCTTCAATATATATAAATCATTACACAGAGATTAAAGTGTCTTCAATAAAAGAAACAATTGAAAGTACATTTGTACTAGTAAAGGCATCTACAAAATGTATACTTTAGATTGTACTTCAAAGGACATAATCTTCTAGGATCTGGAACAGGCATCTGTGCAGAGGCAGAGGAGCTACTTTCATGATCATGATCAATCAGGATTCAGATTCAAAGTCGGTGTTTGACAGGGGGGGGGACATTCCAACTGTCCGAGTCGATCCCATTCTTTTTACTGAACATGAACTACTTTCTGTTTTTTCTTTTATAGTCACTATCCAAAATTTTATTTTGAAGAAGGTATCTATCCTCTACAAAGAAGAAGTGCTCCCTTTTGTCATTTTTTGGTATCAGATTAGCTGTTGAGAGACAACATGGTCCTAGGTTCCCAATACTGGAGATACGATTTGACGATTAAAAGGTAAACTTATACCGGATATAAGATTTCTGACCAGTTTACATATCGATCGTCAATGTCGTATTTCTGATAGGTATTTCAATCGTCATTATTTTGCTCTTTACTGAAGAACACTTAAAAAAAATTAAGAGGTTCAAATTGGGAAATTTCAACCATAAATTGGGAAAATACAGGCCATTTTGGCGTTGGGAATGGGTCCGATAATCGGACCAAAAAACAGACTTGAAAAATCCCTGTGTTCTTCTAGTCATCAGTGACAATAAGTGTTTCATTCAAGCAACTAAGAAATGGAATAAATGTCACTAATGTCATCTAAACTCCCCTTGAATTTAATGAAATGGTCGATTTGACAACCTGAAAATTGCAACAAATCGAAATAAACTTCAGCCACAATCCTTGACCACCAATTTCATAAAAAATTTTACACTGGTATAAAGATGTGAAAAGAAAGTTGCACACACATTTTAAGATTTTCACAATCTTTATCCCCTAATATAAAATTATAATGTAGACAAACACTAGAGTGTTAAAGGCGTATTTGTGCTAGGTATTGGTCCAATGAAGATGGTCTTAAGTAAACAATGGATGACTGGCACGAAGGTAATGTATTGTTTGTCCTTTGATCTTTAAATTAAATTATATCAAATATATTTTCAATATCTTAAATTTGTTTTAAGTATTTTGAAGATGCAATTTTGGGATGAAAATAGAAAAATTTCATAGAATTTATGGACGAAAATAAACCTAGGTTGGAGGAGTTCAAGATACTCATGTGAATGGCAAAGAAAAAAATTATAGCATGCATAATTGTACTAAATCCAAAATTCTTGTGGTAATTGAATTTTGAAATTTCTAAAATCTTGACTTCTATTTCTATTATATGCTCCTATACAGTATCAATGATAATCTTAGATAAAGATATGTAGAAAGAAGTGAACAACAAAATACATGTAGCACTGCTCAAGAACAGGTATGTCGTCTGTTGCATATTTGAGCCTAATTAAGTGACCTTGACTTTCATAGTGACCTTGACCTATATTGGGTGGTACGTCTCATCATGTTTTTCATTCCCTGCAAGTTTGAAAGATGTCTTATGTGTATCAATTAAGTTATAGCCAAATATGTGAAAGTGTGACTACCAGACAGAAGGATAGTTTATATTTTTCTGCAAAAGATTTAGAACATTATGCTGAAAACAAAATATGAAACATTCATTTTCAAATTATCTTCCTTTTTACAGGTAAAACAAAAGTTTTGGCAGTTATCTCACTGACATTAGCAAAAATCGTGTTTTGCTCACTGAGTCACACTCAGTGTTCCAGCTAGAAAAAAAGGGCAGGGCGCCAGGTAGGGCACTAATAGTCTACGCACAATGGGCCAAAGAGGGCACATCATGCACGCGCAGTGGGCAAGGATGGGCACATTTATCGTTGCATGGTAAGCAAGTGAGGGCACAATTTTGCATTAATTAGTCGAGGGATAGTATATTTTACAAAGCATAAACTTTACATTTTTGCAAATATGGTACTTTATTTCTTTTGCTGTGCATCTTCAATAACCAAATTAAAGTACAAGCATGATCAAAATTTCGTAAGTTTTATTGTTTCAGTCAGTAATAATGCTATGCACTGAACTAGTGCCTGAGACTAGTGACCATTAATGCCTCTGTCATCCCCTGTACAATGAGACCAGCGACCTTGGTTTTCTATCTTATAAAATTCCTGTTTTATTGCAACATTGTTATTTTAATATTTTGGAGACTGCGGTAGTCATCTGCGTAACAAAGAAGTCTGTGTACCCGTATACTCTTTATTTTTAACTCCGCCTGTCTTCCGCGTATTTATCTGTTTATGGTCATAATTCTTTTGTAATTTGTATATTGAATACCTTGAAAGTATTGACTCCGATAGACCGTGAATTACGTCAGTACGCGTTTTGTGAGAATAATTTCTGCGGTCAAAAAGTAATTGGTTCTACATGTATTTAGTGCATTAAAAAATAAACAAAAAAGATCAAGAAGACGATAGATTAACTTATCGCAAATTTCTAAACAGACCCACGCAAATACTTGTATATAATGATTGTCCGTTTTAGCTTGGGAATTTAAGTTTAGAGGCAGAAAGTATAGATACAATGTACGAGTAAAATTTCAAGTCATTGTCATCATAATTGTCAGAAATAAAATGGTATAATATCATGAAGGCAGATTCATGTGCATTTAAGTCGCAAACCGTTGTTACTCTCAATTTTATACGATTCATTTAAAGACTTGAGACTTTACTGGCTCAACTTCAAAATTAAGTTGTATAGATTGCTTCGCAATTTTGACTTTTCATTCTCAATCACTGCTAATTTACATTTTATGGTACAACATAGTCATGCTGTTGGTTGTTGTGCACTGTGCAGTTAATTTAAAACATCAAAATATGTGAAAAAATTTTTGTACAAATAAATTTCTCAAGCGATCGATAAACATACATGTATACCTGCATATTTAATCAAAACATCTTAATTAGGCAGTCGTTTGTACTACTTAAGGTGCAAAATGATTGTACAAACAATTCAATGAAGCAAAGCACATATTAAAGACAGTAATGCATTTATTAGCGCGAACGAACAGCATAATCACAGGGATTTTTCAAGTCCGTTTTTGGGTCCGATTATCGGACCCATTCCCAACGCCAAAATGGCCTGTATTTTCCCAATTTATGGTTGAAATTTCCCAATTTGAATCTCATAATTTTTTTGAAGTGTTCTTCAATAAAGAGCAAAATAATGACGACTGAAATACATTGCAGAAATACGACATTGACGATCTATATGTAAACTGGTCAGTAATCTTATATCCGGTATAGGTTTACGTTTTAATCATCAAATCGTATCTCCAGTATTGGGAACCCATGACCATGTCGTCTTACAACAGTAAATTTGATACCAAAAAATGATAAAAGGGAGTACATCTTCTTTGTAGAGGAGAGATACATTCTTCAAAATAAATTTTTGGATAGTGACTATAAAAGAAACAACAGAAAGTAGAACTGTTCAGTAACAGAATAGGGCGACTCGGACAGTGGGAATGTCCCCAGTCAAACACTGACTTTGAATCTGAATCCTGATTGATCATGATGATCATTAAAGTAGCCCCTCTGACTCTGAACAGATGCCTGTTCCTGATCCTAGAAGATTATTTTTATGTTTTCCTGTTATTAAAGTTCCAGTAAAATTTTACAATTATCGGAACTCTTTCTATTATTGATGGAAAGTGTATCAAAATTACTGTCATACTTCAAATTTCAATAAACTGTAAAAATTCTATTCAGATTTTTTATTTCTTCTGTCATTAATACGAGCAGACACTTGTTACCCCTTAAGAAGAAGGAGTTATATCTCTGTGTAAGGATTTATTCCACTAAGAATCCAATTAAACTTTTGGAAATTCCCAATTTCATTAAAACGCCGCGGTTTTCCCAATTTTACCGGACCCTGGACCCAAAGTAAAATACCCTGAAAAATCCCTGAATCAAAACTTAGAAGGCGGATCAAGAAGGCCAACAAGAGGAAAACAGGAGGGCGTTGAGGACGCAACAAAGGGGCATCAACATGATCAAGATTCAAGGGCGCACAGCAGGGCATCAAGGGCACGAGGAAAGGCATCAAGGGCATGGCGCCCTTCTATTTTGGCCTAGTGGGAACACTGCACACTGATGCAGCGACATTACATATGTTGTAAATAAATCATATACTTTTCTCATCTTTTGTTAATCATGGTCTTAATGTTAGTCAAAAGCTCTCCACTGCTTACATATATGTGTTGAGCAGCATACACTCTCAACTGCTCAATAGATCTGAAATCTGCATAACCTCTTTATCCCCCCAAAGGGCATCGCTATGGGCCCACATGAATTTGATACCATCATCAGAACTAACGGTCGGTCACGCTAAACTCACCTTTCTGTAATGACCCACGGACAGGTGAGTTTAGCGTGACCGACTACGAGTTCTGATGATGACATGATACTTGTACACTGTTATACCCTTGGACCAAAGTAGATGGAACTTAAATGCAAAAGGTAACTTGGATGAATTTAAAATGCAAAGACTCATCATATTAGTTTCAAAGATACATCTCGAGCAAGAGCCTGAAGAGGAGACTGTTATGATGGCCCAAAGCCATAAATACCTGACAATATTCAAGTCACTTCTACTTCAAGTCAAGTGACAGATAAACATATTTTGTTCATCCCCATTAATATTTCCTGTGAGGAAACAGACAAATCTGTTACTCATGCTCACTGATGCAGCGGAAATGAGGAGTTAGTGAGAAAAAGGCAGCACTGGTGTACATAATGTTAACCTACCTATCAGAAAGTGGCATTTTCCTTCAATTCTGCATAAAATGTTGGATATGAAGACAGCTATATCATCTTGTTTGGACGAAGTATCTGTTTGGTCGAAACCACAGATCGGCCTTCACCCGTGCCTCTGACCACCAGGCGAAAAGTTTAGTATGGGCTGTGGGACTGAATAAGCTTTTGCAAAGGAATTATTTTACATGAAATAAAATGCAAATATCGTTTCTACGTCTATAGGATTTACAAAAGTGGCTCGATATATGCTTTTGAACTCAATGTTTACACTTTTTCGTCGATTCTGGCCGTCATTCCATAGCCGAACAACACACAGAAGTCTCGATTCCTTTTCCCCAATAAAATAGTTCTACATATTTTCAATTAAAGACAAGTCGAAATCTAAACTTTACTTGACTTTCACAATTTCTCCGTGAGAAAATAAATTTCTAAGAAAAAATTGCTTGGAATCAGACGAGTTGAATTATTTTAGATTTCTACATCTTTTTACCGCGTAGTAATATATGTTCATTCCGAGATTACTATTTTTTGAGTCCCGCACGGTATTCCAAATAAAAACAAATATCGTCATCATTCTAAATGTCTGTGAGAATATTTAATTTGTATCCGCTTTTTGTGTACTTAAGATAAAAATCCGTTGCAAAAAAAAAATTGGATACGGGCCGAACAAAATTTTTTATATATACAAATTGAATTTGGGCTGATCAATAAACTTTTTTAACGAAAATTATATGTTTATATACGTTACACCCACTTTCAAAAATCAAAATTATATGACTATAATAGCGTTCGAATCGCTTGCACATTTCAAACCAAAATGATATGTTAATTCCATAGAAATAAAAAAAAAAATCTATATACTACATACCACATATATGTTGCGGTAAAATTTTACTCTATAGATCTACATCAAATCTAAATTAATTCAACAGTGGAGTGTGCTCGATCTAAATTGAGGCGGGAAAATATTGGAACAAATTCTTTAATTGGTAATTCAAGTTTGAATTTAAAGACGTCTTTTTCGTTATTTCTACAAAAGAAAGCACAGAGAAAAAGTTACCTTAATAAAACTCAAAATGGAAGCAAAAAGTCTTTTTCTGAGAAAATTATAACTTATACCATTAGAAAGAGGACAAACGTATCTATCAGGATTGATGCGAGAAAATGTTGAGAAAATAAAAAGTATTTTTTAACGTTCTCTCTGTATTATTATATTATACGCTTATATATAAATATGCGCGAGCGAGGGGTATTACAGTAACTGATCAAACGGCGCGGGCATCGATTGTTGTAAAAATAATTGAGGGCGCCCATAAATTTATGACTTTTTTTATTTTACAAGTGAGATTTCCTAATTCTTGGTAGTTGTTGAGACCAAATATTTGCATGAAAGTCTGACACAAAACCCAAATCAATTAAAATAAATAGATCCTCATCAATAGATGGGGGCATTCAACACCATGAAAAATACGTACAAAACTAAATAAATCATAATCAAAAGATGGGGGCATTCAACACCATGAAAAATACGTACAAAACTAAATAAATCATAATCAATAGATGGGGGCATTCAACACCATGAAAAATACGTACAAAACTAAATAAATCATAATCAATAGATGGGGACATTCAAAACCATGAAAAATACGTACAAAACTAAATAAATCATAATCAAAAGATGGGGGCATTAAAAACCATGAAAAATACGTACAAAACTAAATAAATCATAATCAATAAATGGGGACATTCAAAACCATGAAAAATACGTACAAAACTAAATAAATCATAATCAAAAGATGGGGGCATTCAAAACCATGAAAAATACGTACAAAACTAAATAAATCATAATCAAAAGATGGGAGCATTAAAAACCATGAAAAATACGTACAAAACTAAATAAATCATAATCAATAGATGGGGACATTCAAAACCATGAAAAATACGTACAAAACTAAATAAATCATAATCAATAGATGGGGGCATTCAAAACCATGAAAAATACGTACAAAACTAAATAAATCATAATCAAAAGATTGGGGCATTAAAAACCATGAAAAATACGTACAAAACTAAATAAATCATAATCAATAAATGGGGACATTCAAAACCATGAAAAATACGTACAAAACTAAATAAATCATAATCAAAAGATGGGGGCATTCAAAACCATGAAAAATACGTACAAAACTAAATAAATCATAATCAAAAGATGGGAGCATTAAAAACCATGAAAAATACGTACAAAACTAAATAAATCATAATCAATAGATGGGGACATTCAAAACCATGAAAAATACGTACAAAACTAAATAAATCATAATCAATAGATGGGGGCATTCAACACCATGAAAAATACGTACAAAACTAAATAAATCATAATCAAAAGATGGGGGCATTCAAAACCATGAAAAATACGTACAAAACTAAATAAATCATAATCAATAGATGGGGACATTCAAAACCATGAAAAATACGTACAAAACTAAATAAATCATAATCAATAGGTGGGGGCATTCAAAACCATGAAAAATACGTACAAAACTAAATAAATCATAATCAAAAGATGGGAGCATTAAAAACCATGAAAAATACGTACAAAACTAAATAAATCACAATCAATAGATGGGAGCATTCAAAGCCATTACGTACAAAACTAAAAAAAAAATCATATTCTATAGATGGGGACACTCAAAATCATGAAAAATACGTACAAAACTAAATAAATCATTATCAATAGACGGGGGCATTCAAAACCATGAAAAATACGCACAAAACTAAAAAATGATAATATAAGGTGTCCGTGAAGAGTAAGCGTCTTCTGTTTGCTATCTAAACCCATAACGTACAGGAAAGATAAAAACCGGAAAATGTATCAAAGTTCGTGTTTTGTATGGATTATCTTTCTAAATTGTGGACAGCGAAAAACTTAGTAGTGTTTTATATTACAAAGCTGATATATTTTGTAAGCGATCAGCTTTTTTATATAAAACATTAATTAAGTTTTTCATCTACTTAACAGAAAATTGTGTTTATACTAACAAAGATGCCACGGCACCTGGGACATTCATGTTTCACAAACACAGGTTTTATTGCTTAAACAAAGATCATTTTTGTGGTCTTTGGGGGAAAGGTTATCCAACAAATTGTCGAAATTTCAGTGGGAATCAATTGTGCCCCACACCTTGCCGACATTTTTCTAAATTTACTCTTACGAAGCTGAATTCATTCAATCATTGGTCTCTGATGGTCTCTGATGGTGAAATATACCTTTTAGCTTCTGACTTTAACTTCACTTACAGATAGACTATTAATCAACAATCCAAAATTCGCGGATTACCTTGGCAGATTCTATCCATCAGAGCTTAGAGCCAAAGAAAAAATAAAGACAAATAATTCAGCATCATATTTGGACATAAATGCTGTCATACGGCACTGATGGTCACATGAACACCTCGCTCTATGACAAACGTGACGACTTCGGTTTCAGCATCACAAACTTTCCTTTTCTGAGTAGCAACATCCATTCATCGCCTGCTTATGGCGTGTTCATATCTCATTTCATACTTTATGCCAGAGCAAGTACCAAATATACAGATTTTGTTCTGAGAGCTTGGCGTCTTTCAGATAAGCTTCTCAGCCAGGGATACGTTTGTGATCGACTAACATAGTCACTGAGGAAGTTCTACGGTCGGTACGTGGAAGTCGTCACATATTATGATGTCCCATTGTCCAGAATGGTGGATGATATTCTTTCAAAGACCATTTGATCCATCCAACAACAGAATATACTTATATCTTCCGAAATGGAAGTAACCGGATGTGACATTTCTGCCGAATTAAAGCGACGGGTGTTCCATGCAAGCAGGAGATGCTGACTCTTCCTGGGCACCTGGTCTCACTCCCATATTGAGACTTCAAATGCTTCATTTCATGTGGTGGAGGTTTTTTTTTTTTTTTTTTTTTTTTTTTTTTTTTTTTTTTTTTTTGTCTGTTTTGTGTATGGGTATATGATCCATATTTGTCATCCTTCTTCCTGTAAGGTTGAATTAAAAACAGGACAATAATAGGCCAATTAATTGTTTGAAAATTTGATTGTGAAACAATCCGTACTCTACTTGCAGAAGCGAAGTCATGCATATAATCACCTTAGAAGATGGACAAACTTTCAGATACTAGCAGGAAGGCGATCAAGATTCAATCCTCATCAATGAGATTTGTACAATGTTCACCATGAAATCTTGTTTTGTTCGTTCATTCCATATTTTTGGCTGGGAAAATTTATGAATCAACCATATGGCACACTATAATGATAATCTACCACATGGCACACTATGAACCTACCCAGTCACAATAAATCTACGATAAAACACACTATGAATCTGACATATGCCCTAACTATGAATCTACAAAATGACACACTATGAATCTAGCATATGACACAATGATTCTACCATAAGACACATTATGACTCTACCACATGATACATTATGAATCTACCATGAGTAACATAATGTATCTACCATATGACACACCATGACTCTGCCACACTGAGACACTTTGCATCTACCATATATGACATACTTCAGCTCTACCATATGTATGTAACTCACTATGACTGTGATACACTAACTCTGCCATATGACACGCTATGACTCTGCCATATGACAAAGCTATGACTCTACCATTAGCACTACATGTAAATGAATCTACCATTATATCACACAATGAATCTACCATATTATACACAATGAATCAACCATATGACACAGTATGAATCTACCATACAGCACATTATAAATCTACCATATGACATACCATAAATCTACAATATAACACACCATATGAAACACCAAGTTTCAAAATGAAACACACTATGAATCTACCATATGGCACGCCAAGTATGAACCATATGAAACTAAATCTACAATATGATATATTATGAATCTACAATATTACACATTATGACTACCATATGACACTCAATGAATCTACAATATGACACACTATGAACCTACCATAGTACACACCACGAGTCTATCATATGACACAGTATGAACCTACCATAGTACACACCACGAGTCTATCATATGACACAGTATGAATCTACCATAGTACACACCACGAGTCTATCATATGACACACTATGAACCTACCATAGTACACACCACGAGTCTATCATATGACACAGTATGAATCTACCATAGTACACACCACGAGTCTATCATATGACACAGTATGAACCTACCATAGTACACACCACGAGTCTATCATATGACACAGTATGAATCTACCATAGTACACACCACGAGTCTATCATATGACACACTATGAACCTACCATAGTACACACCACGAGTATATCATATGACACAGTATGAACCTACCATAGTACACACCACGAGTCTATCATATGACACAGTATGAATCTACCATAGTACACACCACAAGTCTATCATATGGCACAGTATGAATCTACCATATGACACACTATATGAATCTACCATATTACACACTACAAATCTACCATACAACACATCTACAATATTACACCAAGAATCAACCAAATGACACACTATTAATCCTCCATTATACGGCACACTATGAATCTACTATATGACACACTATGAATCTACAATATTTCATACAATAAATCTTCTATATGGCACAATATGAATCTGCCATATGGTACATCATGACTCTACCATATGACCCACGATAATTGTACCATATGATAAACAATGGATTTACCATATGACACATTATGAATCTACCATATGATACACTATAACTCGACCATATGACACACAATAAGTCTACCATATAACACACTTTAATAATCTACCACACGACACACTATGAATCTAACATATGTCACATTATGAATCTACCATAAACACACTATGAATCTAACATCCATATGGATCTACAAAATGACACACTATGAATCTAGCATATGACACAATGATTCTACCACTTAACACTTTATGAATCCAACATGAGTCACACAATGAATCTATCATATGGCACACTTTGACTCTACCATATGACACAGTACAACTCTACCATATACATGCAACACACTATGGCTTTACCATATGACATACTATGACATTACCATGGCACATTATGGATATACCATATGACAAACAATACACCCACCGTATGACATCCTATGACTCTACCATATAGCCAAGTATGAATCTACTATATGTCACACATATGGACTACCATATGACACACAATGAATTATCATATGGCATATTATGAATCTACCATTTGACACACTATAACTACCATTGACATATTATGAATGATCTACCATATGACACTATATCTCTACCATATGACACACTATAACTTACCATATGGCACACTATGAATCTACCATATGACACATAATGAATCTAATATATTGCATGCTATAACTCTACCATAAGACACACTATAATATCATATAACACTCTATAACCCTACCACATGACACACTATAACTCCACCATGACACACAATGAATCTACCATATGACACAATGAATCTACCATAGGACACACAATGAAACTACCATATGACACACTATAACTCCACCATACGACACACTATAACTACCACATGAAACACTAACTCCATCATATGACACACTGTAACTCCACCATATGACACACTTTAACTCCACCATATGACACACAATTAATCTACCATATGACACTAAAACTCCACCATATGACACACAATAACTCCACCATATGACACACAATCTACCATATGATACTAAAACTACACCATATGACACACTATAACTCCACCATATGACAACTCCACCATATGACACACTAGATGACCCTCTGAAGTTCTATTTTACTGAAGGAATTTGAATGCCTGTTACAAACAGATGTAGCATGATATTGGAACTTCCTCCATGACATCATCAATTTGATGACACTATTCATTAAAGATTGGATAAAAGATGCAAAACGATATAAAGTAGGCTTTTCAACGAACGCTAGGTGTCGACTGAGAGTAACGACAACTCGTACACAAAGTGTCAGAATCGGAACCTTTCGCGCTTCTTCATAAAAATATAGCGCAAAAATCACTTCAAATCATGAATTTTCTCATTTATTTACCTCTTTTGGGTTGTTGGACAAAGTTGGTAGGATTCAATGTAATATTTTAATTTGTTTCATGTACTAAAGCCAACAAAAGGACAGAGAAAGATAGCACAAATTTGCACATCCGATTTTTAGACCCAGGTTTCAAATTTTCATGTGGTAATATATTGGAGGGGAAATAACTCCTTAATAATATCTGTAAATTGCGAGACCCTTTAAAATAAGAAACGATGTGAAAATTAACGAAATGAAACGAAAAACAAAATCACAAATTCTACCATAAAATCATTCGTTTACCATCTAATTGTGTTGATTTTTCCCTTGCACGCCTTCTCACATGTACCGCGGGAAGTGCGAGTCAAAGATCAGTACGTCTTGTATACATGTTAAAGTATCTGTGAAAGACCATCTAATAGCTGACAAGTTTTAATCTGGGCATAGATGTAACCGACTTCGTTAAAATTCAACGTGTAAGTCAGTCTGCTTATAATAAAGGAGAAAAGGGGGGTATATATACATTTGTAGGTATTCACTAAAAATGGTAGATCCCGAACTTCTCAGTTTAAAATGAATATCAAAAATAAAAATTCTCTGATATACATGACTGTTTTTATTGAGAGATAAATGTCATGAGTTAGAAAAAAATAAAACATGAGATAAATGTAATGAGTTAGAAAAAAAACCAAATAAAATTACATGAAATATATCGATAAGTAGGCATAAACGAAGACGGCATCACTGAATAGTAGCCGGAAATGAGAGAGAGAGAGAGCGCAGGATTATCCATAACATTGAAATATTATTTCAATATTACGCAAAAAAATAGACGGCAATTACCCCAACCCTTAAAAAAAAACGTATAAATGAAATTGATATAAATATCAGCTGTACTGCTCAGACAAGTGGCACTGATGCAATCACCCCTCGTCCACAATATGTCAAACAAATAGTATCTGTATTATGTGCATTTAGAGGGAGGAGAAGGCCGCCCGGGGGGGGGGGGGGCAGGGGGCCCACCTTCCCCCTTTCAACCTAAAGTTTATTATTCGGATAAGGCTAGTGGGAACTTTCGCGCATCCGATTCAATGCATTCTGCTTTCTATCTTTTATGTTTTGTTTTTGCTATTGTGATTGAATTGACCGCTGTCATATCTATAGGGGGTTAAGGGGGATTGTAAATTTCAAATTTTGATTTTAAATATATGAATATTATGCAATGAAAATAGTTATTTGTGAATTTTGACCATCTTTTTTGAACGATTTTTAAAAAACATTCGCTAGCTTGCCAGTTTTTACCACTTAAATGTATATGATCAATTCAAAATAATACAGCTTTTCGATGTACCCTTTCTCCCTTAAAAGAAATAGAGAATAGATAAAGAAATTTTCTGACATTTCACTCCAGATGCAGTAAAAACTCGCTCGCTCGCTATCGCTCACCTATATCACTTAATTAAGCATAAATATAATTCATTTGAAAGGACTCCAGAGGGAGATATCAGAATACGTGTATGTCAATCCCCTCCATTACTCCCCCCCCCCCTTTTTTTTTATTTATTTATTTATTTTTATTTTTTTTTTTTTTGCTTACCAGTTTTTCTTTGAACAAAATTCTTTCAAGTTGGACTGTAACCAACCCCACTCCATCCCCGATTGGGGTCCTTTTTTTCTTTGCTCGTCAGATTTTCGGTGAACAATATTTTCTTCGCCCAAGCCCCCTTTCTAATATCCTGAAATCTTAGATCTGCCACTGGCCCATTTCTAATAGCTCTACTTCCCTACATTTTTTTTTTTTTCAATATTTTATAGATTTATACATCGCTATATACATTTTTATGAGTTTTAAAAATATGTCACCTAAAGTCCGCTCGTCACTTGTAAGCGCGGGTCTAGCGGGTGATGGGTTAATGATAAGTCCGAACCCTCTCCCCCTTCCTCATTTGAATTTACAATAAAAGGAAGATATTTTTTCTCCAGATTTTATATTTTTTTTCAAAATCATAAATGATGATGAATCGGCAGAGCCTTCATAATCAATCATTTGGCTATCCGATGCGATTTTATCGGTTATTAATACGTTAAGCAGATTTGTTCCATTTACTCTCCGTCTGAAAAATATACTTTTTCAAGACAATGATTACTGCAGCACTTAATATGTTAATATTAATACACTTGATCACTTAATTACAAAAACCCCGTACTTTTTTCTGGAAAAAAAGAGTCAGGTTTTACTTATTCATATATTTATTTTAGGCACAATGTTTCAGTACCTCTCCTTTTCTAAAAAAAAAGACAGGAAAGTTAACTTCTTTTTAAACTCAACTGAAAAAATACTTGATGGGCTATATTTTATTTATTTATCTTTTTATTTATTTATTTACTTATTTATTTATTTTATTTTATTTTTTTTTTTGCTGTTCAGCTTTGGTAATAAACTCCTTTTACCTCAGAACAACCATGAAATAGAAGACTACTCTGTACATAGCCTTTTAGTCGTTCGTTTGATTCGTTTAATCAAGAATATGCGAGGGGCTGGACGCAACTTGAGACAATTCAACTTGAAACCTTTTCATAAAGATTCGTTCTTTAAATCTATCACGTCGCTATATAATCGATTATTGAGAGCCATAATCGATTATCAGATTCAACTATCAAGCAATAATCGATTATTTGCGATAATGGGTACATGTACCTACTTTTGGACACAAACCATGAATGTGGAAAAAAAACTCGTTTTCTAGTACCTATTTATGACGAAATTTCATTTTGAGTCATTAACACACTTATCTGAACCAGAATGTTCTGTGACTCTATGCGTGAGTTCAATTTTTCTCTTCATTTTTTTTTTCAAAATCATGTTTTGGATAGGCTGACCACCCCCCCCCCCCTCTCTAAAAACTTTTCTGCAGAGAAGAAAGAAAAAAGTTTCTTACATCAATAAAAAAAACAACATGTTTTGAAGAAAGAACTACGTACGCGATCGATGTTTTGAGCAAATTTTGCTAGGCTTTTAAACTTGAAAATAAAAAAACCGATGTCGACCAGTAATTGTTCAGTGAAATATGGGATGGGAAAAACCCTCCCCCTCCTATCCTTCTAGTTATCCCAGCATGTAGCTGTATTATAGATACTTGTTTTCAAAGTGAAGAATCATGACGATATGGACGTTTCTTTTACATGTCTAAAGCAAAACATCCACGCAAAAAAGAACAGGGATATTTCAAATTAAATGTAGTGTATTCATCTAGTACCTCAGATTATTTTTCCCCTCAACTCAATTTAGAAATCTGAAAATCGTGAAATTTTCACTTTTTTAGAAATTTGTTTTGTTTGCTTTTGTGAACAATTTGTGTTAAATACCGTTTGATTTTAAATTTTTCATAAATTTTGATTAAGTAAGTTCAATGATCACACGAACCTGAAATTGAATTTTACAGGGCTTTTTCTATGATGTCTGCGTCGTTTACCATTACGTTTTTTTTTTTATTCTTTGTCAAAAAAAAAATTATAATAATAACAAATTTATTTCGTTTGGTTTACTTTTCATTTCGTTTCGTTTCTTGTTCGTTTCATATTTTAAAGGACCCCGTAAAACTCGGTTACTCAAGATGAGTCCCGGGAATCAAATGTTTGTCAAATTTTACAGTTTGGATTGCCTCCCTTCTTAAGAAGACTTCATTTGAAATCCGGTAATAGAAATTAATTATTTTTCGATAATTAGCATGTTTTTCTCATTTCAAAGTTTCTTATTGCTATTCAGATACAGATACAAAAGTCGTGAAACACTTTCAAAGGAAAAGTCTTGGATTTTTAAATTTAGTTGAAAGGCCTCTATAAAGTATATTTATTTTCCATTATTTTTATAGAGCAATATGTATAATATAAATATATGTTACATTATATTGTACATGTAAAAAATATTTGAAATTCATCTATTTGAATACATGTAATATGATAATGACAAGATTTAACTTAACAAATACCTGCACATTTCAGCTTTCATCAAAATGTACATAATATAGAGAGAAATAATAAACATTATAAATATTTACATCAAAGGTCTACTTCTATATGGACAAACAGACAGGCAGAAGGAAAAACAGACGAAAACAATTTTCCCTCAGATCTTCAAAGAGGGGCAAAAAGTACAGATATCTAAATCATGGCATAATTTCAACAACAAACCTATCACATTAAACATGTATTGTAAAGGTATCATTACTACATAATAATTATTGGCACTATTCCCATTTTACAGAATTGCATACATCAAAATCTCGTTAATTTTATAGGGAAATTTTCTGTCACTAAGTGGTCGTCATGGAACACAATTACGATGTTTATTTCAAAATCTGAAATAAAGTGAAAAAAGTATTTTAAAATAAAGCACAGAAAATGAAATGTTACAACTATTCTCTAACTTATCATCAAAATACAGTAAATGTGCACATTTTCGCATGGGGAAATTTCAGTTGAGTCCCATGTTCTTCAGACTATAAAAAAGTGTGATTTTTACAAACAGGAATTTTGTTCAGACTGTGCTGAATTTCTGTTACATGCTTTGATTGTTCTCTTGAATATTAAACCATTTAATAAGTATAGATAAGATAAGATAAGATAAGATATGCTTTATTACCTAAAGAAGGGCCCGTAAGGGCATGATATGAACATTACAAGATACTATAGTAAAAATTAAGGAAATGAGTATTAAATAAATAATATTACAAGCAGTTGCAAGCATTCAGATTTTCACTCTTTGGTACATGTGAATATCACTGGTGTCTATAAAAATATATGATAAACGCAAGATAGTGCTAGATACTGAGACAGTAATTAATGGAGTGAACACATTGTAAAAAGTAGTGGGAATGCAGGGGTCACCACGAGACGATGCTACAGGACAAATTGTCCACATGTGAACTCACCTATCTTAAAATTATTGGTAGATAAAGTTGGACAGGTAAAAAGTCGAGGAAAAATCATAAATATCGGAATGGGGATTCCCCTACATACATCTCCGTCCGCTATTTGTATATTTTGAATCTCCGTAGCTGAAAGAAAAGGTGGAACAGTCAATTATGAAATAAACATAGAATATTAAGTTTTTGTAATATTGCTTCAACAATTTCATGCAGGTAAGTCACAAAAGCAATCTTTAACTTAGAAAGACTTTGACCTTGATGTTGACAAATAACCTTTTACTAGATTTGGCCTTCTCATTGACATTAACCCTACAATAACTTTTACATTGACATGGATATTTGACCTATCGTAATTTTTCATTTGGCCTATAATGTTATTAACCTTGACAAATGACCTTTTTATATATTTGGCCTTGACATAACCATTTGACCTTCAATAAGTTTGGCCTCGACATAGATATATGACCTTCATTAACTTGCCATCATTAGCATATCCCTCAGCACACCCACAAGTTTCTATTCTGACCAGTTGTATCTCTATAGACTTGATCTGAGCTTTGCAATTATCACAATTAGCTTTGACCTTGACATAGACATTTGACCTTGACATTTGACCTTTAGTAACTTACCATCTTTAGCATATCCTTCCGCACACCCACATGTTTCTACTCTCACCAGCTGTATCTCAATTGATTTGATCTGTGCTTCACAGTTATCAACAATCAACTAAAAATAAAAAGAACTTTATACAAATTTCAGGCATCAGACATCACAATGTAATTTATTTAATTTCAATGATCAGAAGTCAATGATTTTGTAAAAGAAAGACATACTATTTAGAGAGCAAAAATGACCCCAAAAAAATCCTACTATTTTGTGACAGACATAGGATGAACAAGAAAATCCTCGTAAACTTTTGAAAAATGCTCCCTTTCTAGCAGTTTGACTTTTGAAACATTGATGAATGACAGTACACCTTTGAATTTTGACCTAATGACCCCAAAATCAATATGACTTTTGTACTGTCAACTCTTTTAATATAATATGCATCCTAATTTAGTATAAGTGGGTGGTAGGGTTCCTTCAGTTTCAATCTGAATTTTAGTTATTTTTTCCTAACAGCGACCTATGGAATATATTATTACCGCATATTTATTTTTATCATCATTAACATCTATACTAAAATCAATAATTCCTGATAACAATCAATGCATCCTAACTTGGATAGGTGAATGGAATGGTACAGCCTAAAAAATGTAACTTTTATTTTTCCGACACAATGACATGGACCTTACCTCCCCTGTGACACAATGACATGGACCTTACCTCCCCTGTGACACAATGACATGGACCTTACCTCCCCTGTGACACAATGACATGGACCTTACCTCCCCTGTGACACAATGACATGGACCTTACCTCCCCTGTGACACAATGACATGGACCTTACCTCCCCTGTGACACAATGACATAGACCTTACCTCCCCTGTGAGTGGTTTGGTGATACACAGCACTGAGGACGTTAACTTTCCTTTTACACGGAATTTTGGAATCTTCTGTTTCTGAAATGAAGGACAAAAAAAATAACACAAAGTTTTGTTATCTAAGAGGAAGAAACATAAAAAGACCCAAGATTGAAAACAATAATTAAATGACCTATCTCTGCATCAGGTAAGTCAATCATGGGTGCGTTCTGTTAAACAGAATGTTCCGGTTGATCCGGCTGTTTCTTGTAATGGAACGGATTAGATCATCTGGCACATCTAGGACAGACGTTCCAGGCTATTTCAATATGGCGGACATGGTTACAATCTTCTTACAGTGATGGAAATTTTTATTGTAATTGGAAATTTCGGTATGGATGTTACAAGAAATGATAAACATTTGATACGCACCCCATGATTCTGAAATGTCATTGGTTATAACTTGACTACAGTTTTGCATTGGTAAGATATTACTAAGACCTTAGCTTCTTACTTCTTTAACATTGGTTAGTGTGTCTGAAGATATTACTAAGACCTTAGCTACTTACTTCTTTAACATTGGTAAGTGTGTCTGGAGATATTACTAAGACATTAGTTTCTTACTTCTTTAACATTGGTTAGTGTGTCTGGAGATATTACTAAGACCTTAGCTTCTTACTTCTTTAACATTGGTTAGTGTGTCTGGAGATATTACTAAGACATTAGTTTCTTACTTCTTTAACATTGGTTAGTGTGTCTGGAGATATTACTAAGACCTTAGCTTCTTACTTCTTTAACATTGGTTAGTGTGTCTGGAGATATTACTAAGACATTAGTTTCTTACTTCTTTAACATTGGTTAGTGTGTCTGGAGATATTACTAAGACATTAGCTTCTTACTTCTTTAACATTGGTTAGTGTGTCTGGAGATATTACTAAGACATTTGTAACTTACTTCTTTAACATTAGTTAGTGTGTCTGGAGATATTACTAACACATTAGTTTCTTACTTCTTTAACATTGGTTAGTGTGTCTGGAGATATTACTAAGACATTAGTTCCTTACTTCTTTAACATTGGTTAGTGTGTCTGGAGATATTACCAACACATTAGTTACTTACTTCTTTAACATTGGTTAGTGTGTCTGGAGATATTACTAAGACATTAGTAACTTACTTCTTTAACATTGGTTAGTGTGTCTGGAGATATTACTAACACATTATAGTTTCTTACTTCTTTAACATTGGTTAGTATGTCTGGAGATATTATTAAGACATTAGTTACTTACTTCTTTAACATTGGTTAGTGTGTCTGGAGATATTTTGAATTCTATTGGTTTGGATTTGGCTTTCTCCACAGCTTCCTGAAAGAGAAAAAAATTAAAATTCATCTTTTTTTTCGGACCTTTAAATAGGGTTTGGTTATAAAATCCCTTGATATTTACGTAGATTTTCACTAGATGTTTTCCTTGATATTTACGTAGATTTTCACTAGATGTTTTCAGAATTATGGGTACATATTTTCAAAACATATCAATCCAATTTGAAAATTTGCACAACATATCAATCCAATTTGAAACTGAAAAAATATTTTTAACATTTTGTTTCAGTTAAATCTGAATTCTCCAGGAAGAATGGCATTATTATACATGCATACATCAAAGGGGGGGGGGGGAGGGGCACAATAAATAGAACAGATGGGCAGCCAATCATTTTCCTAATCCTATACTTCATTTATCAAGCAGCTGTCTGGAAATTATGAAATATTAGCTTTCAAATATGTGTAGTTTTCCTGCTATGGCCTATGAAAAATTATAACAAATTCAGAATTTTCCCATAAAATGTACCTTGTACTCCACAATGAATTCACACTGCTTCTGTAGATCTTTACTGAGAACTCCCCTCTTCATTTCTGCTTTCAGGGAATACTGTAAAAGTCAATATATTTTATATTGCATCAATAAGGTGCCATGCAAGACAAAGACATACAAGATGACATCGAACTTACGTGTTTGATAATGCACCATACATGTATATGATAACGTTATGTGGATGAAAATGCACCTTGCATGATGCAGTGTATACGAAAACGTTTGAGAAAACAAAACATTTTCAATATTTTTGGTTGTTTTTCTATACAATGTGATTGAAATTTCCTACAAATCAACAGGACTTTGACATAAAATGCCAGAAATTTACAGCAATCTGTCACTTTTTGTAAACACTAATGTTGCATCAAGCACCGTGATGGGCAGAGATGACATTGTGACCAGTCTGGAAATCTAACCTGAAATCTTATGCTATATGTATCAACTGAGCTAAATGTAAATGGAAATTAAACAATCACAATTTGGGCTCTCGATCAGCTTAATTTGGGGCCCATATTGGGCCCCAGTCCCAATGCAAAATAGTATCTTTTTTTTCCCAATTTATTAATCATTTTTCCCAATTTGACACCTCATGGAAAATTCAACAAAATGAGTCAGTAAAAATTATCATTTTCAAGTCAAAAGGCATCCAAATCTATTTTATATATTTTCCCAATTTTTGAGAGAATACCGCTACTTTTCCCAATTTTAGGGGCCCCTGGTCCCAGTCCCAAAGTGGGTGAGAGAGCCCTGACAATATATATGATGTACCTGTATATTAACAAACACTCCATGATATGTCTCGTACAGCTGTTTATGTACTTTTGGCTTCAGAGGAATCTCGAACGGGATTTCGGTTTTACCACTCGGTAATTTTCCTGGTTTTGCAATCTCCAAAGTGTAGTTAACAAGTTGTATTGGCTGAAAAGGGAAGGTATCATTCACTTGTATTGCATGTTATCACTGAATTACAAATGCTGTACATTGCAATATTGTATGCAATTGTAAAACATATTTTATCACGAATAAACGTTAAGAAGTACATACCTTAAGAGAGTTATAGAATGCTTCAAACAAACCAACACTTTTTGCACTGAGTTGGAGAGTTACTGCCCCTTCCATAAGAAGGGAAATCCCCTGGTGAACGACTTCTCCACGGCTTTCCACCACTATGACCCCTGTTACTAGGTCCTGCAATTCAAAGAATCATTATCAGTTTTGATTTATTAAAGAGCATATTAAAATCAAATCAGAAATTTTAGTGCTAAAAATTAATTATTCTACCGGTAGACAGACCTTTTACCATCTCAAGGCAACCTCTTATCTTTATTTAAGGCTTTCTATGTTTCTTTTTTCAAATGTTTCTAAACTTTAGTAAATGACTTGTATCAAAATAAGCAACCCAACACATTTTAAAAGATTTTTTTTCTTTCTTTTCCCACCCTATGTAAATTTTAATTGTGATCCCCTTGGTGGCAGGTATCATGTATAGGTGACGGGTGCCCCTTGTAAAGTACCCCACATGGTGAATGGAAATTAATTTGGAACTTTGTAACCTATTGTAGGAAGCCTTGTTCTCTACAAAGTTCATTGTAAATACAGATATCCATGATGAATGGACCCTATAGCATCAGGATATCAATGTTTTGAAAATCATGTTTTTAAATAAGCCCTTTCCACATAACTGCGGTCCAGTTGTTTTGGACGGCAAAATAAGAAACTTTCCCGCAATATGACGTAAAAGACAATCAGTTTTTAACTGTGACGTCATGAAAGTTGGTACTTGTCGTCCACAAAACGCTAGGCACGCAGTTATGTGAAACAGGCTTATTGTCTTAATCCGATGCTTGCAAATGTGTTCTCACCAGGAATACTCCTATGAAACATGAAAGCCCTGTCACTTAACATTTAAAAAACATGGACAAGATCAAAGGTTTCTTCAAAGGTCAAAGTCACAAGGTAAAAAAATTTTGGTACTTATATTAAAAGTAAGTTAAAATCCCAAGGTCAAGGTGACTCACAAGGTCAAACATTTCCGTACCAGTAAGAATGTTCTAATACATAGAATATAGATGAAAGTAATCATATACAAGATACTTTATTACCAATTTTGGCCCAGTTAAAGGCATATACATGCATTACATGTATAAAAGTGTCCAAAAATGAAAATTTCATTTGAATTAAGAACTAATTTCATAAGATATAATATTAGACTTATGTATGACTAGATCCTATATATCAGCATCATATTCTTACACTCAGAAATTAAGTTTGAGTAAAATGTTAGAAATTCTCATCAGACTCAATTGCAATATGATGACATATTAAACATGTATATATTCGTGGAAGCTTCCTCTGCATCCCCCCCCCCCCTAAATCTGCCACTGATTTGGCTTGTTTAGAAAATGTGTTGGTTTATTCTTTATTGGTTTAGCCGTAATTTTTACCCTTTAAACCAGTCTCTTTATTTTTAGCTTTATAGATAAGTCCCTTGAACTGAACAAATGCAAAGGCCTTTTTTTTTTTTGGGAAGTCCTCCCCCCCCCCCCCCCTAAAAATCAACGTGTTGTTTGCATGTTGGCATGATCCGCGAAATTACATCGCTCTTAAAAGGCCGAAGTATGCCAAAATACTCATTTTTCAACATGATTTTGTTATTGACAATATACCCCTTCTTTATAAACTTTGTTCGCTTTTTTCAATCTGATATCCAACGCCGCCATTTTGGATGATCATGTGACATTCTTTCATATCCCTTATATCAAAGAGGATATTTATAGATTTAGCTATCTATAATTTACAAGTATATCTTTTTTCTATGAAATATTTGCCGCAAAGAAATAATAGGAATCAAAGATAACTTTTTTCGACGTTTGTTTCAAGTTTATTTATTCTTATTGATATACGCGGTGCTGTTAGCTTTACCTCCCCATTAAATAATTTTAGGATAAAAGGCAACATCTGCGTTAAGCTCATTCAGTAGATCACATATCATTTCATTAAAAAAACCGTAATTTTTGTGGTTTTCATAGAAATGTACTTAATTAGGCTACGGAAACAACTTATATACCTTCGTTAAATCAGGGTCATTTCGCTGGAGGTAAATAGAACAGCTGTAACTACAACGTCGCTAGGGTAAAATTAGCAGGTGCTTCCCGAAACGGTAGCACTGCATGCTACTTTTATTTACAGTATTAAAAACCCATAGAGTGTGTAAAATACAAAAGAACACAAGATAGATATTCTTTGAATATGGAATAATTCCGCGGAAGAATGTGTTAAACTATCTAACATTAATTATAACTTTTTGAGGTGTTTAAAAAGACATTTTTAAAACGACCCAAAATGTCTATATGTGAGGCGGATATCCTGGCAGAACAGTTTCCTGACAATGTGTCTGTCAGTGATCTTTGTGAATGTGGGTAAGTAAATATCATTTACTCGTCATATAAGCTCTTTTTGAAATAAGCAAAGGTCTCTTGGAAAATTTGAAAGTCGGTTTGACGGGAAAAAACTTAACCAGCAGGGACGGATCCAGAGGATTGGAATACTCTCCTCCTCATAGTAAACAGTTACCCTAAATCTTTTTGTTGCTTTTCATGCTCCTTTTTTTCTGTATGGTCGTTTATTTGCCTTCATACCAGTATTTCATTAAATAAGAATTGATACCGGCAATTTCACAGGATGTTTGCGCGTCATATTTTATCTTGACGTATTGCAGGAGGGACAGTAGAAGTTATCTTAATCTACTTTAGTATTGCTTCTCTCCCCCCCCCCCCCCCCGGTTTTCGGGAATCATTTCACTTTCGTATTCACGGTATACATATATTTATAAAAGAGATCTACTTGTTTGTTTTCGGCCGCAGATCGAAAACAAACAAACTAAAACATACCAAAAAAAATCCACACACACCAAAATCCAAAAACAAAATAAAGATAAGAGGCAAAAAAAAAAAAAAAACAAACCAAAACAAACAACAACAAAAACAACAACAAAAAAACAAAACAAAAACAAAACAAAACAAAACAAAACAAAACGAAACAAACAAACAAACGAAAACATAACAAAATGTACAAAGTTAAGAAAGCAAGCATTAAAAAGGTAAATTGTTGAATTCAGTTTCAACTTTACAATCACATTTAAAAAAAAAAAAGAAAAGCATCCAACACTATCAACTCTATTAGTTATTTTTCTCTCAGTCTAGACCTGTTTTGAGTTTATCAACAGAAGAAATTAGCACCCTGCTGATTTACAAACTATTTCAAAAGAATAAAATATATTTGATCCAGCGACCTTTAAAGTTAATTGGCAAGGTGGGTTCGTATTATACCGGTTGACCAGTTTTTATCAAAGTACGAGTAAGCTTTTAATGTATCGTAAAGCCGCATAAAGAGGGTTATTAAAATTTGATGAAAAAGTTTTAATTCTCATATTTAAGGACATAGAAAATATCATCATGTGTGAACAAATTAATATCGTTAAAACTCAGGCGCAGAATTTTGATTTTATGCAATATGAGCAATGCTTTCATTAACGGATCTAGATTATGTTTTTTTTTTTCAATTTTTGCGGATTGGGACGGGGTGTCTAGCTCATCACGATTTACAAAAGTAGAAACAAAGGGGAGGGGGAGGTATTTGATAAACTTCAAGGAAGTCTTTACTTTCCAAATCCTCTGTAGTCCCGCCTTTCGTTTTTTTTTCGGCGTTGAAGATGTCTATAAAACAGAATGTATAAAAGTTAGTTACCCTCTTATCGAACATACAACGCCAACTATTTTTAGTAGAAAAAAAAAACAATTACACGATCTGTCTGACCCTCATTGAAAAGGTTTAAAGTTTATATCTTTTGTAAAATATCGACGTTTAAACGATGCAAAGATAAAGCATTTTGATAACTTTTAAGAGATATTTAAAGCTACATGTATCAATGATTGACGTGACCTGAATTACGAATATCTCAGTGCTGAGTGTTTTTGCTTCAAATTAATTATACAGTGGATTCCGAAGACGGTTATTGCTCAATTATCATTCTAACACCGCATTCTTTACATAGTCAGTCGGCCGGCCGGTCGGTTGGTCCGTCCGTGCGTCCGCCCGTCCATCCGTCCGTCCGTCATTGTCATGCATGTCTGTCCGTATGCCCGTCTTTCTGTCTGCATTGGGTTAACAAAAGCAACCAACCAATCTAGTATTCACTAAAAATTCAATTACTCGTCATTAATCCGTACAAATCTCTCGAGTTTGAAATTAATTTGTTCTATAATATACATTTTCCCCACACACTTCAAATTGTTGACATTAAATCAATTTCTGTACAATAAACGTTAAAATCAAACACTTTTCGCTCTTTTCCAACAAACGACAATAAATCATTTTAAAGGTGGCAGGCAATTTAAGATTTTTAAAAAGCTTGTGTAAACACCCAGTAACAAAAAATTGTTTTGTACCTGTATATTAGAAACGTATGCAACCCTAAACTTATTGAAAGTAAAATAGAAACTCTACATGAAGGAGAATACAGATTGCATCTGGTTGTTGTAAAATTAATGTATAAGCTAATCTCCCATCAATGAGGACTACACTCTACGTGTATCCTGTATATAATAGATTTTTTTTTTAAATATTGATCACAAATTATGTATCGGAGTTTATTGCAACATTCCTTATCTCGATCGTATTGAATTGGGTTCTTATTTTCCTTACATTGCATGATAATCTGATCGCGATTCATGTATTTGTCAATCGGTATAATTTAGATCCGCGAAAAAAAAAAATAATAAAAATAAAATCCCAAAACATTTTTATGGTGCACAGCTTTCGGTCGCATTATCTATCGATCTCTAAAATCATTATAACTTTATTCAATTCTTTGTTTTAAGTAGAAATTCTAGATCCATTATAATTTTTTTATAAACGATAGTTTATAAATGAAATGTCATCATATATTCAAAAAACTTCCATCTGACAAACGACCCCCTCCCTCCCCCTAAAAAATTAAAAGCGGTATAATTCACATTTTAATTTTATTTTCAGTAAGTGTAAGCGGAGGAAACCCAACATAACCATACAGAAGTCCAAGGTGCCCTTCCCAGAGTCTGACTATGCCAGGACGTACAAGGCGGTGGAGAATCCCCGCCCTCGTTCCAGTAAACGCCCTGCAGATGAATCACCGCGCATGCGCCCGATGTACTCTGCACCGATGTCATTTTCAACCAATCAGAGAGACGATTTCAAGAATCTAGGAAGAGTGGAAAGGACCAAACCTATTATTCCGGTATATTTTGATTTATTTTTGTTTAAACATTTGTTATAACCGCTTGAAGCATTCTAAGTTTGAATGAATATATGTAAACAGGGATATGGTCATTATCCATATTTGTTATTGATGACGTATAACATGATACATACAAAAGAGGGAAGCTTCGAACACGCAGAAGGCAACGGAGATTAAGTAGTTTGGGAAAAAAGGAAGGAAAATGACAAATTTATTTGTTTACAATTTTGATGAAAAGAAAAATATCACCAAACATAGTGCCATTTAACTGTAATGACGTCATGAAGTGACGTCATTTTGACGTTATTGACAAAATATTGCTTGGCATTTTGTCTTTGGTGGAAGGATCCAATATAGCCGCATGCGTTAATTGAGATAAAACGTTTATGACAAAAGGATATAATAGTAATCTTTCACGTATATTTTTTTCATTCTAGTTAATGCATGCGGCCATTGCTAATTTTATAGAAATATGTACTTTTTGCATCAATTTCGCGTAATATGACAAATTTTGGTATTTACAAAGGGCTAAATGCTATTGATAAACGCAATGTTGACAAAAGATATATTAGTGATTTAGTAGAGAACGTTTCAAATTGTCAAATCACAGTTAAACATTCTATGAAGTACAATGTTCAAAATTAGGGCCAATATCGGGCTTCGTGGCCCTACCCCTTTCAAATGAGTTCTCCCACAACATATAATTCTCATACCAGGAACAAAACTACGAGCAGTTAAATGTGCCAGTAGAGTCCACGACTTCGTACAAAAACGAGTTTTTCGCCAAGCCGCTCCATCAGGAGGTGCGTCGTTCCGAGCCCAGGGGAACATACGTCAGCTCTGACGCTAAGTTTGACGACCATACCACTAACAAAGAACACTTCAAGAAATGGCTGTCACAACCTGTCACAAAATTCACAGAGTTACCTAGTTTTACAGGTGAGTGCTGTGGATCATTACATCAAAATCCTAGCAATGTTGCGCTTTAAACACAGAATAATCGAGGACTGGGAAGAGTACTCAACAAAATCTTACTTATTTTTTCAACGACGGGCGTTGCATGCAATCAGGGGACGCTGACTCTCCCCGGGCATGTGGTCTCGCTTCGGGTTGTTATTCATTCCGAGGTTCGCAACTGTTCCCATGGAAATTCTTATAATTTTGCTTTGCCTTCTCGACTTTGAGACTGAATAAGTGATAGGTACTTCTTTGATGTTTATTCAAAGACCAAAGAGTCTGAGGTGAGCCAATTGATAATTGGGCTGGTTCTTAACTTTATATTTCTAACCGAAAGGTTTGTGCAAGAATAACCTTCGGCTTCGAACTAATTGAATGGGAAACTTCGATCTTTTGTGTTCTTAGGTTCCATTCTATTCCCGGAGAGAGAGAAATTACCCAGTAGCGAAACCAAGAATCAGTTTAAAGGGGAGTACGCTAGACGGCCATCCGCTATCAGATTGGCTGACGCAAATATCCAAATGGACGGTAAGTGTTTCCATGGAAACATAATTTCTTGACTTTATGCAGAATGGTTTCATAATAAGTTATGACTAATGTATATGTACCGTAGCATTGTTCAAGCCTTACATGACCTTATTGGACACCTTCCGGCAATCCGGAAGTTATAGTTGTCATGGAGATGAACTTTACGTACCTCTTTTTTGGGATCGATATCTTGTCTGCATGTCTGGAACTAACAAAAAGATAGAAATGTCAATGAATGAAAAAAATATCAAATAAGAAATGCAGACTTTCTTTATCGATATCAGACTTTAAAACTATTGATTATTTCTCCCCAATTTGATTAATACATTCTTTCGTTTGCACGATTATTGCAGCAAACTAAATACTCTCATCTTCTTTTTTGCATTATTCTTTGATCGTTTGAAATAAATTCTGAAGTTATTCATTGTTAAAGAAAATAAATAAGTTCTTTTCTACATAAAAAAAACTAAGTAACCATATGCAAAGGATTTGTTTCTTTAATATTTGTTCTTCCAATATTGTGTAACAGTATACAAGTAAAATTTGACATAAATCGATCTGAAAATTTTGTTTGATATTTAGTTCAAAGAATATAATAAATCATCGATAAATATTAACGTACGTCAGAATCTTGTGAATCTTGTGCGTTATAGATTTCTTGTAGATGGCAGCAAACTAAATTCTACGAACTTAACCAAACTTGCGAGGAATGTCAACACATTGACATACGAGGGCTGATTGATATGTTGCGAGCCTCGTATTTAAGGATTTGAATTTTATCAGACATTTTGCATTATTTTTCTACATAACCCCCTTCAATATCTATACACATTTGCCACCGGTGTTTAATGGCCTCAATATTACTTTTAAAGAACTCCTTATCTTGACCGGTCAGGAAGCCATCGGACTGAAAGTGGGTGCCAGAAATATCTGCTTTCAATTTTGGGAATAGATGAAAGTCTGAGAGAGCAAGATCAGGTGAATAAGGCGGATGCTCAATCAAATTAAAGCCACAATCGTGAATGGCAGCCATGGCAGTGACAGACTTGTGAACAGGAGCATTGTCCTGATGGAACAACGCATCTTTAACTAGTGAAAACCAAGGCTCTCAACATATCAATCAGCCCTCGTTTTTAGGGTCAAACATTTGATTGTATATACGCACACTCTAGTATGAATATTAGTTGATGGTCTTTTCAAAATAAATTGTCTTTATGATATGAACCATATGGTTAGCAATTAAATGTGTTTTAACATACTTTTAAATGCATACCCCAATATTTTTATTACTCCTTTAATGTTAAAGCTTATTCTCGCTTTGTTATATAACATACCGGTGATAGTAAATTCTTGTGCATCGTTGTCCCCAGCTGTTTTGTTTGATGTTCGTTGTTTGTTTAATCTGCGGGTGTGTTCCGCTGTGGTCAGTACAGTGTGTCTCGCTGGAGATCTATCCCATATCTGTATTTCTCAGGGGACATGTTGCTGAATACAACCAATCAGGACACGTATAAATCCTTCCCTCCCGGTGACCATAGAGCAGAGAGGATCGTCAAAGAACCCTCCCTACAGGCCTCAAAGATCAAAGGGAAATTCCAAAGCGAGACACAGAACCGACACGACTTCCCTGCTTACAGGAACACACAGACTCTGCGCGCCAGAATGGCGGAACCCGCTCCTGACACCATCGACTTGAAATTTGATAACAAGTGAGTGTCTGTCTGCCTGTCAGTGTTTTCGTCATGTATGACAGTCACTATCGTTACGAATTTATATAAACAAATTCTATTCAGGGTAACATAAGCGAATGAATGATAAGCCCTATACTTTTTGGTAATTTCTCCATTCATTTCAAATTTTGTTAATTTTTTTTCAACAGACTTTTTGTTCAAACCTTAGCCGGCTTTGTGCTATATATTTATGTTGATTTCTATTTTCGATTTTTGAAAGAATGAAAACTAAAGATGAATTATCAACATATCTGTATTACAGAACCAGCTTCTCCACAGAACAGAGGACGATTTACCGGGGTCATGACATCCTTAAGAACCCCGTACCTCGACCTATACGTCACGACATGGAGGAGTACCAGAAACCTACAGTCAAATTTGAAACAGAGACCTCAAATAAGGTTTGTGATAAAAAAGTGTTAAGATTGGTAATCTTTTTCAATTCTATCAAGTCAGAGCTTATCAAACCATCCTACAATGTCGCCTTTTCTTGTAATTTATCATCATCATCATCATCATCATCATCATCATCATCATCATCATCATCATCATCATCATCATCATCATCATCATCATCATCATCGTCGTCGTCGTTATTGTTGCTCAGATTTCTGTGACAGTTGTGTTTCCAATCTTTTCTTCAGAGGGACTTCCAGCCCATTGATGTCACTGCCAACCGTTCAATGCGCGCCATACCCCCTTACCAGTCGTTAGGAGTACCTGACGCCAAGTTTGACGACAGGACCATGTTTAAAGAATTCTTCAAGACGTACAGCCCCACCCAGCGCGTGAGGTACGGCGATTTCCACGAGAATAGGCCATATGTTCCCCCAGTAGATAAATTTGAAGGTGTTAGTACCACAAAAACGACTTTCATACCTAAGAAATACGAACCTACACCTGCATTTAAACCGGAAACACAGTCTATCGACACTTCCGGTCGCATGGAGTTTTCTACTGTCCATAAGGACACATATACAAAACCGAAAGTAAAACCATGTAGGGCGAAAATCTTCTTGATACAGAAAGAACTTATGAAGCAAAAGGCGGCGTTGGCAGCGAAATAGTAGCGTTATAGATTACACATGGTGATTTTTCATCATTTTCTCAGATGAAATATTGGCGATCGAAGTATTATTGCACATCATATGAAAGTGAAAAGTGCTCAATCATTTTCATTCTGCCATTGTTCCCATCCCTTCATTTTGTATGATTTCTTCACGAGGCATTTCTTCTGTTCCATATCAAAATGCATAACATTTTCGATTGTATATGACCATATTTTACCCAACATGTGTTTGAATTCTCCAATATGTCCATCCCAAATATTTTTTCCCACATTTGCTAAAAGACGATTTTAAGAAAATATATCCAGCATTTTAAGTTATATACTATAAATTGTATAAACCATTTTTTTTGCCAAAATCTGTTACCAATTTTTTAACCACAGAAATGTTTTTACACAACGGCTAGTTTTAGAATTTTTTTTTTTTGCGTCTAGTGAACACGCAGATAGAGCACAGGAATTTATCGCGCTTTCCGGTTGCTTAAAACTATGGGTTATGTAACATACCTTATAGTACATCAAGCAAATGGGAAGCGCGATAAATCCCTGTGAGCTAGAGCAGCCTATTCTGTTGTGTAAACTATTCTGTTAAATGTTGCTTTTAGTTGTTATGGTGATGGAAAACATTGTTATTTTCTGTTGATTTGCCGTTGAATTTTATTTGTTAGAAATTTTGTGATAATTATTGCCACAAAAGGCAAGCACAATGATTATTTTACTTTAATGTTGACTACAATTTTTTCAAAATATTTATTGATATCTTTTATTTCTATAAAGCCAAAATATGTCCTATTCGTGATCAATACAATTAGTAGCTACATGACTATCTCACATCATTTTTTTTTACATCTTCATCGTATATATTTCTATATTTTGTAAATGGTGTGTTTTCTAATCAAATTTATACATTTATTGCATCATATTCTATTTATAGTAACTTGTGTATCACGTGACTGACCTTTGCACTATTTTGTACAGTATTAGTACACCTGTTAACGTCTTTCACTCGCTACCAACTGCTGACAATGTGTTGTATAATTCAATTTTTTTATCATTTTATTGAAATAAATATTTAAAAAACTTAATCATCATATTTCATATTTCAACTTATCTTCGAAAAAAGACATACTTAACATGTAGAATATTCGCTATATTCGAAAACCAGAGTTACTTCCCATTTGGGACGGTATCTGACGCAGACTGATTATGACGTCATCAATTTCTATGGAGATATGTGTTCTAAAAAGTCTGGGAAATGACGGTATAAAACCTGACGTTACCATACCATTTTCATGAAGTCATAATGGTTTTACGTCAGATACCGTCTGTAAGGGGAAAAACTCTGTATTCCGCAAAGACTCAATAGAAGGCTGTGTGTGACTAACAGGGAAAAGGCCAATCAGAACAAAATTTTAAATTGCAATTTTATTTGCCCCAATAATAACGATATGTCATAAAAAGGAGAATTCAAAGAGGAGGAAATGTAAAACATGATCAAGGACAATATCTCTTTTTATCTTAAAAAAAAAAACACCAAGGACATGTAAACGTTACGAAGGCGCGGGCATTTTTTTTGTAAATAGAAGTGTATGTGTACTCGTAAGGCTCAAACAAGCAATTTAGAGAAGAGAGCCGACAATTAAGACACAATAAATTTTAGATACGTTCATCAGGGCTGGTAGATCTTTGTCAAACTAGTATGTTGCTTATGGGGAGCAAGAAAAAAATTTGTCGTCAGACTGCTCTAAGACACAACGCGCCACCTACGATGCATTCTATAACTCCTTCCGCACTTTCACTAGAGATGGTTCACGAGTTAAATTGTTCTTCGTGTCTCTATGAAGCTTGAGTCATTATCTTCGTCTGTTTGTCCTAGGGTCAATCAAAGGGTTTCTTTACCGCTTCAGAATACAAATCATACAAATCATGAACATATAGTGACCTGTGTGATACCTTGTCCTTCCTCTTTGACATTATTTATATATAATGTAGTGAGAATCTCTACAAGCAGGTTGTAGGGATCCCTATGGGTACTAATTATGCGCCTCTTGTTGCAGATTTATTTTCATACAGGTATGAAAAACAATTTCTCCAAAATCTTCAAAAGCAAAGGAAACATGATGATGTGAAATGTTTCATTGGTACTTCTAGTTATCTGGATGATATCCTAACCATCGACAATTAATCCTGTTTTTGAAAAGTATAAAAATGTTATTTATCCACAAGAATTGACTCTAAACAAGGCAAACTTTACAAACACAGAAATACCGTTTTTGGACCTAGATATCATAATTGGTAATGGAGAGATTCAGACAAGTGTGTACGACAAAAGGTATGATTTTGGATTCAACGTCATACGGTATCTACATTTCACAGCTCATCCGGTATGCTAGAGCATGTACTGAATTTTTGGATTTTCACAGTAGAAATGCATAACTATCGAAAATGCGTAAGAATCATCAAACGCCTTTTATACCGTGGAAATGATCCTAATGTCACCAGACGGACACTAGGCTTGGTACTTGACCAATCTACAGACATGTACAAGCGCATTCTTAAGACTTGCACTCTGACTGACTGTGATGACGGGACTCCATGACGGGTCCTGTCCAAACCTCTTTAACCGACCACGTGTCCTCTCTGAATGTAAGTCGAACTCCTCGAGTGATAACATACATGACCTCGCTATGGACCACCGGTATATTACGTACGCCCGCTTTTTATATCCATTCCCCTACGTTTTGCGGTCTTGTTTGTGTGTGATCATCTTACAGTGAGGAGGTTGTTTTACACCACAATTGTATGGTCTTCGAGATCTCTGATTAATCGGAATAGTGGAAGGGTTGTGCACACATAATTCAGGATAACCACACCGTCTGCTACTTGCATGGCATATGACCGTCCTAGGTCGACACCGGTTGCCCATAGGTCACGTTGGTTTATGTGCGGTCTTTTGTGTTTCATGTTTCTATGTTGTGAGTAGGTGTTCCTTGTCCCTTTTGCGTCTCTTTCTGTGGACGTCTGCTCTGTGTTTTTACATGGGTGTTTTGGAATTTGGCTGTGGGTGCTGCAACCGAGTGTTGTTGGATATCCCCTCCTTTCCTATTTTCTTTTCGTGTGAGAAAAAGAAGGGAGGGGATCTCCGTTCCGTTTTGTATTTTTTTCCCCGCAAAATTCTGTAAGCCTTTCTATTGTGCGGTATTATTTTGGAATATGGTTTCGGTTTTTGTGTTTGACTTTCATTCACTTATTTAAACTAAAAAACCGCTCATATTGAATGAACCCCCCCAACCCCCCCCCCCCAAAAAAAACAAGACCAAAAACAAACACACCAAAACAATAGATAATAGGGAGACCATTGATTATGTTACGTCTCGTTAGTTTATGTGTAGTCCTTTGTGATTGATGTTTCTGTGTTGTGCGTTGACGATCCTTGTCCCTTTTGCCTCTCTTTCTGTGCTTGTCTGCTCTGTGTTTTTGCATCGGGTGTTTTGGGGTTTTGCTGTGGATGCTGCAACCTGGTGTTGTTGGAGATCCCCTACTTTGTTCTAGTTTGCAGCATCCACAATAAAACATGGAAACAACATGATGAGAAGACATTGAGTGGACAAGCAAAATGAGAGACAACAAGGGACAAGGAAGGCCAAACACCAAATACGTCACCAAAATACTAAACACAAAACACTCCACTTTATCAAAGATGAGCATTGGGCATTCGGTAGTACGACCGTCTTCCACGGTATCATTGAACTTAACATAATATGTTACGAAAATTAAAAATGCGCGCAAAAATATGGAATTCAGTAATATTGAGGAAAAACAGTAAGTAAAATCAAAATCAAAATCATTGTTATCAATAACACTGTGAATCAGTGACGTCTTTGACTGATAACTGTAAGACGACGACACAAACACAGGGCCAAAACAACAAGCTTTTTTTTACATGGCTTATATACGAAAATAGTTTGTGCTCTGCCGAATAAAGCGAGCTCACTGTACAATTTGTGTATGAGAGAGCACAAATTCATTGTATTACTGATCGCGTCTCAATCAGCGGATGAAAGTCTAACATCAAACCCGAAATCAGATTCCAAAAATCACAAGTAAAACCCTTACACAGTCAATTGTGCCTCATATGAAATTCATATGAAATTTACATGAATTTTACGTAAAAGTTCACATGAAATTTATGTTAAATGAGTACGAACATGAAATTTACATGATATTTTTCACATGAAATTCATGTGAAGTTTCTGACATGAATTGCATGTAATGTCAATTTTGCATGAAGGTCACAAAGAAAAATTCATGTAAAATTCATGTGAAGAAAATTTAATATGTGAAATTCATGTGAATGTTTTATCACATAAATTTTATGTAAAATTTATATGAAATTCACATGAACTTTCATGTGAAATTTACATGATGCTCATTTCATATGAATTTCATGTACGGCACAATTGGCTGTGTACAAATTCTTGAAAAAATATGAATCAGAACTTTCTCACGAGAAAAGAAAACTTGGACAATCAGACGGAGACAACAACACAGTCCCACAGAAACACGAACACAAGGACACCTTCATCTCATGGACACTCTCCTGAGTCAAGTACATGTAAAACAAAGGAGGTGATCTCCAACAACACCAGGTACATGTAAAGAATGCACTGTATAATGTGCCGTGCTAACATGTGAAACATCTTCAAATTGATTAGCATAATTTAAAAGCAGATAAATTAACAACGTGGACCAGACATGCACGTTTCGGGTATTTAACCCTCGTTAGTGATTCTCAATCCAAAACAATGAAATAGGGCTAAAATCTGTGAAAATCATGTCCAAAATATACCGCAAGACGTAGTTAGATGGCTGGGATATGATGCTACAGGACCAGGTTTTAGAAATTTGAGCAAAATAATTATTTACATATTACATGAATCATGTTTCATAACCGGTATATAATGCAACTGTAGTACTTAGCAGCATCGAAAGGAAAGCTTAAAGTTTATTCTAATTTCTCTTGATGTATTAAAAAAAACCAAATGGAGGAGTTTCGCTCTTTGGATCCGGAGTATCAGATTTAAGAATGAGAAAATCATTGTTACATGTGTAAGCTGCACCACCTTGAATAAATTCAATGATGACAAAACACAAAAAAATGCAATGATCGCTGTGCGATATAAGTCCCCTACCGGCGGCATAAATTTATGACTTGCATCTCTGTTCATCAGTTCATCTTCTTCAACAACAGCCAAGAAAGGTCTTGGAAACTGAATTCAAGAAATTTGCTAAGTCCAAGGGCCATAACTCTTGTGAAAATTAGTCAATCTAAATTAAACTCAAATCTGCATCACACTATAATGTATTCACATACCAAAAATCAGCTCATTATCTGCAATAACAGGCATGAAAAAGTCCGGAAAACTGAAATTTTCATAAAATTTGCTAAGTCCAAGGGTAATAACTCTTGTAGAAATAGGTGAATCTAAAGCAAACTCAAACTTGATCTGTATCCCATGGAGATATATCCACATACCAAAAATGAGTTCAATTTATCCAACAACAGTGGAAAAAAGTCCGGAAAACCAAAATTTTCATAAAATTTGCTAAGTCCAAGGGCCATAACTCTTGTAAAATTAGGTCAATCAATATCAAACTCAAACTTGATCTGTATCACATTGAGATATATCCACATACCAAAAATGAGTTCAATATATCCAACAACAGCAGAAAAAAGTCCGGAAAACCGAAATTTTCATAAAATTTGCTAAGTCCAAGGGCCATAACTCTTGTAAAATTAGGTCAATCTAAAGCAAACTCAAACTTGATCTGTATCACATTGAGATATATCCACAGACCAAAAATGAGTTCAATTTATGCAACAACAGCGGAAAAAAGTCAGAAAAACTGAAACTTTCATAAAATTTGCTAAGTCCAAGGGCCATCACTCTTGTAAAATTAGGTCAATCTAAAGCAAACTCAAAGTTGATCTGTATCACATTGAGATATATCCACATACCAAAAATGAGTTCAATATCTCCAACAACAGCGGAAAAAAGTCCGGAAAACTGAAACTTTCATAAAATTTGCTAAGTCCAAGGGCCATAACTCTTGTAAAATTAGGTCAATCAAAAGCAAACTCACACTTGATCTGTATTACATTGAGATATATCCACATACCAAAAATGAGTTCAATATATGCAACAACAGCGAAAAAAAGTCCGGAAAACTGAAAATGGGACAGACGGACAGACAGACAGACAGACAGACAGACAGACGGACAGACGGACAGACAGACAGACCGAGAGGAAACTAAGAGTCCCCTTCGGCGTTGCCGGTAGGGGACTAAAAACAAGAACTACAAAACACCATTGAAAATTGAAAAGGGAGTAAATGTATCATGTATGCTATTGTCCTGAACACAAAATTAAGAAAAAGCAAGTTTAATCAATTTTAAGGTAAGGAAGTCATCTTGACCAGCCTGTTATGCTACTACCATGCAACAGAAAAATTTGCAGGGTGCAATTTGCATCTTTGAGCTCCAAGCACGTCCCTCTACAACTATATACAATGTACAAACAAGAAGTAACAAAGCAATGCTTAAGGACGGATGAGTGTTTAATAAAAGTCTGTAAAATTTTAAGCCTTACAAAGTCACAAAATATTTACAATGTAGCACTGGTTAGTATGAGACAGTAAAAATCCCAGATTGCTATCTGGTTTGAAGCACACTTGATGCCTTCAGTCAGTCGTAATCATTGTTTTCCATCATGCCATCTCTTCATTCTACCTTCGGCCAATGATTGGTGGTTTATGAATGCATGTGCTCGATGTATACAAACATCTCTGGGCGATGGAATCGAAAACGAGGCTGACCGGGCAGGGTCTGACGTAGATGTATCCCTCCGAGCAGCTGGCGTAGAAATGACAGTCCCCACAGGTCTGAAAATCCCCATTAGGGAGGATCTTACAATCAGCGACACGCCCAACGCATTTATCTATAATGGAAGCTATTGCACTCGTACGTAAAAGAGATATCTATAAGTATTGTGTACTATAAGTAATATCACAACCTATATGCTCTACATGATGATTATCTCGCTGGCGTCATTACCTTCACAACTTCCAAATAATAACACAGGTTATACTTTAAAGTAACAAATGGGGAATATATAGTTAGAAAAATTATGCAAGCTATAAAACAAAGGAGGGGATCTCCAACAACACCAGGTAGCAGCACCCACAGCAAAAAAAAAAACCCAAAACACTCAATGCAAAAACACAAAGCAGACAAGCACAGAAACAGACGCATAAGGGACAAGGAACGTCAACGCACAACACAGAAACATCAAACACAAAGGACTACACGGCAACCGGTGCCGACTTCGGACGGCCATCTGCCACGGAAATAGCAGAAGGTGTGGTTATCCTGGATTACGTGCGCACAACCCTCCCACTTTTCCGATTACCCAGAGGTCTCGAAGAACGTACAATTGTGGTGTAAAACAACCTCCTCACTGTCAGATGACCACACACAAACAAGACCGCAAAACGCAGGGGCCCAAGCAACACAGATGAATATGTAAATGGATATAAAAAGAGGGCGTACGTAATACAATCCGTGCTCTGCCGCCGCGAGCTCATGTATGTTATCACCCGAGGAGTCCGACTTATATTCAGAGAGGACAGGTAAGATACATAACATTAAAAATATCCAATCACATCAAAAAGGCTGAAAAGTTGTTATTATACCCAGTTATCACAAGCATGTTTTGAAAACATGTAAAAATATTTCAGTAAATGACAAATATGGATAATGACCATATCCCTGTATACAGCACAAAATTCAGAAAATCTGAAGCCGAAGGCATACAAAATCAGGATAAAACAGGAACCAAAGCAAACAAACAAAAACCTCCACCATATGAAAAGAAGCGAACTCCCGATATGGGAGTGAGACCATGTGCCCAGGAAGAGTAAGCATCTCCTGCTTGCATGCAACACCCGCCGCTTCAATTCGGTAGAACTGTCACATCCGGTTACTTCCATTTCGGAAGACATAGAGTACAATCTTTTGTTGGATGGTTCAAATGTTATAGAAACGTGATTTTGTATGGTTCCCGAAATATCAATAAAACATTGTTTGGGAACATTTTATTTTGTTCAGCACTCTTAAATGTTGTTAAAACGTTTTATAAACATTCTATACAATTGCACAGTGTTTTAAAAATGTTCTTGGAACGTTTTGCCAGAAATGTTTCAACAGAAACCTGTTTTAGACCATTCGAAAATATTTCGAAAATGTTTTGTGTTACCTTGGTATGACACCGTGACGACGACTGATGAGTTGTGATTGTTTAAAAATACTTTCGTGATATTTAATTTCATTGGTGTTCTACTTTTGAGAAGCGAACCCGTCGTTACATCATGAATCTTGTGAAGGTAATGTCGCTGCAAGGCAAAATTTACTTCCCGAAGAGAAGATGGTTATATCATCGAAGAATATAGAGGTAATATGCCTCTATCAAATTTTAATTCTTTATTCCCTTAAGATTAGGAACAAATCAGTTTCTCCATTTCATTAGTATAATTTTTGAACTGCTTCATTAAAGTACATTTGTGTGGACTGATTTTATATTTACTCTTTAACATATACAGTTATGTTTATCTTTTCTTTGATTCGATCCTTATCTTTGAGTAATAATAATCTTACGTGGTAATTTGTTAACAGGAGAAGTTGTCAATGTTCCTTTATAAACTGAAAAAAAAAAGAAAATAGTACAGGAACTTGTAATACTTTTAAAGATAAACAGATAACAATAATTTGAATTTATCTGTTGTCTTCAAATTGAAGGATGTCGTCGCCGTGGTCTAGTGGATAAGGCATCGGGCCAGTGACCGGAAGGTAGTTGGTTCGAGCCTCACTAGGACTACGGGTCGGTCGACAAATACACATCTATGTTCTGTGTTATACACTAAAATGTCCTTGTCTTTGTAATGTATGCATGTCTGTGGTGTTAAAACAAATTGTAGGTTCGTTGCATTACTTCAAGAAAATTTGTACTATAATTGTCTTTATGGACACTTGGAGATAATTGTTCATCATAGAATGAAAACAAATTGAAATTTACACCAAGAAAGAGAAGGATATTGTCTGAAACCATATCTGGAACCAACCTTTACAATCCGGGTATGTGGTTCCGGTTTTCCAACTTCCGGTTACAGTGTCACATGACCTTTTAATAAACGCCTCTCCACTCTCAAATACAAATCCATCTTTACACAAAGCAGAACAAACACTAAAAAGTAGAAAATTAATAAAGTAGTTCAATGAAATCTTAAAGATAAACTGAGTGTCTCAAATCTATAACCATCTATTATTATTATTATTATTATTATTAATTATCATGAAACACACAAAATATGTTTGTTGTACATGTATGTATCAAATCCGTATAAGTGGTACTGCTCCAGTTAGAAGAGCACGGATTGTTTAGTATTTCCTTTGTTTTTCAAAATGTCGAAGGGTTCCAACTCTATACCTTCTTGAAGATAATTCCAAACCAATTTCCACGCACCAGACACGTGTTGATGCTTCCAGCGGAGCCACCAAAAATAATTTCAGTAGCGCCCTCTTTAATTTTTGAAGTTAGATTTGTACATTTACAGATTACAGATCACAATTAATTTTGAAAGTGTGCGTTGACCAATTAATTTTGAAAGTGTTCGTTGACCACGCAAATAGTTCCTGATTATTTCAATCCTCGTCTTCTTACTTTTAATTTCTACGACTCTTTTTACACTAGATGATTCGTTTTTTACGTCAATGAGTCGCAGATGAGTTGAAACAAAATATTCTAGCATGTTGAATGACACTGCATCATCCTAATCGCGGAATGACAGATGTAATATGAGGCTCTAGAATTGATAGATTGTAGAACATTAAAGCCACAGATACCCCCTTTCGGGTTTAAAAAGATATCAAAAGTCTACTTAGCGACAGATTTTTGCATGAATCCATTTCTGAGCTTAGTTTGATACTATCTAGCAGATATAAAAGTTTCAAGCAAAAAATGGTTGTGCGATTCGAGTATTTAATCGTCATATTAGTATAATTAACAAAGGAATATATTGGAAAAAATAATTGGGGTCTGATACCAACATTACAGAGAGTGCGCGGCTCCAAATTCACAGTCATTTTTGTTTTTTAAAGTCATATACACATATTTATCTGTGTATTACTTAAGCACATGCGTTTTGCTGTCTTGTATGAGTGGTCATCTTACAGCGAAAAAGGCTATTTCACACAATATTCACGGACAATTGAGAGGGTGATGCACAGTAATCTGGATGACAGATGACCATTCTAAGTCGGCACTGATTGCCGATCGGTCTCATTGGTTATTTTTTCTTTGTGTTTGGTGTTTTGATTAACTTGAGTTCGTTTCCCTTCTGAGTTTCTTGTTTTGTTGCAGATCCACTCCTTTCTTGTTGTGCTTATCTACTCTGTAATTTTTTTTCGTTTGAGTGCTATACGTGTCCTCTCTGAATGTCAGTCGGACTCCTCGGTAATAAAATATATGAGCTCGCTACAGCCGACAGAGCACGGTATTTCAAACGTCCTTTTTCATATCCATTTACATATCCATCTGTGTTGCTTGGGCCCTTGCGTGTTGCGGCCTTGTTTGTGTGTGGTTATCTGACAGTGAGGAGGTTGTTTTACACCACAATTGTGCGTTCTTCGATACCTCTGGATAATCGGTAAAGTGGAAGGGTTGTGCGCACGTAATCCAGGATAACCACATCGTCTGCTACTTACGTGGCAGATGGCCGTCCTAAGTCGGCACCGGTTGCCCAATGGTCTCGTCGGTTTATGTGTGGTCTTTTATGTATCATGTTTCTATGGTGTGAGTTGGTGTTCCTTATCCCTTTTGCGTCTCTTTCTGTGGATGTCTGCTCTGTGTTTTGAAGTTTTGCTGTGGGTGCTGCAACCGAGTGTTGTTGAAGATCCACTCCTTTCTATTATTGATGTTTTTGTACTGCAACCGAGTCTCCTTCCTTCTAAAACAACCTCAGAACCATTCATAAGAGCCAAACTACTGGTTCTGAATAAGTCTGATCAATACATAGATTGCGATGGTGATTTTTGGGTCGGAATGCTATGTTCTCTCTATCTTCTCAAATATCTCAAATCATTGATTGACTTTGACCCCTTGTTAATTTTCTAGATACGCACAAGTGTTCATTGTTTTGTCAATTTCTTCATCAATACTGAAACGGAGTTGACGATGTACAAGGTGATCGAGTCTATGAACCATAAGTATGACAAAAACTTACAGTTGCTTTTCTGATTGTTCACAATTAACTATGCCATTCACCGGAGGTAGTAAGGGAAGACACATGGATGGAGGGCTTATGGAGGATGCTAGAAAAGAAAATCATACAACTACATGTATTTTCAAAACAGACGTGTAAAATGAAACGAAAATGTTTCGGTGAGTAAAATGAAAAGCTTGAATCTTCATTTGCAATAGAAGATACCGTATAACCAGAATTTTTCGCGAGTATCAAATTTCACGATTTAATGGTAAAATAGGGTGTCTTTATTTTTGCGAGTACATTTTTTCGCGATTCCTAAATTAGAAACGTGCATGCCTGATCCATGCTGTAAATTTATCTGTTGTTAAATGATGCTATTGAACTTGAAGACGTTTAAGGTATCCGTTGTACAAATAAATATCAAGTGTTATATATAGTTAGAATCATGGCATATTTTTACCTAAATGTACCTAATACAACATAAATAATGGTTTCTATAATCAAAGGTCAACATGCCGACCGTCACTCAAGCCACGGAAACTACCGAGGCACTGCCGAAGATTACCGAGATAATTTTAACACTGTTTAGATGGACGAGACGTCCGCGAGATCTTCATTTGTACATTGGATACGTTAATATATGTACATATTATGCAACTGTTTTGTACCTTTTATTAATGAAGTACTAGTTATTTCTATCATGAGAACATACTCAATTCACTTCTCTTCATGAAACGGATATACCAATTTATGACCAACCTTATCAAACAAAATTTTTCGCGGTAATAATTTTTCGAGATTCCAAATCACTCATGAATATAGCAAAAATTAGTATCTCGCGAAAAATTTTGGTTATACGGTATTATTTCGTATCAGAAAAAATAAGAATCCACATCGGCGATGCCAGTAGGGGATTAAAAAACAAACCTGTTGGTGCTGTTGATGAGATTTTGTTGGTGTTTATTTGCGAAGAAATGCTGGCTTGTGTAGTAGTAGGCACAGAGCTTGGACCACCTGAGAAGGATAATTGAAGAAATAACAAGGAAAATAAATATTAGAACAGTGAAGAACATCTCTGAAATTCAATGGAATGGGTGGGATTAATGATTTGTCCAGAAACAAAGAGTGATTATCTCCAACAAGACCTGTTTGCAGTGATAACAGTGGAACATACACACACGAGACCAGAAAAAACAAAGGACACCACATTAAATTACCATATGATATTCAGATTTTCAATATATTCTATCGTAACATTTCAGTGCACCATATGCGCATTTAATTAGGTTATGTCTCATCAGTGATCCTCAAGACCAAAAAAGAGGAAATAAAAAAAAAGTGTGAAACCACGAGTCGCAAAAATCTAAACAGAGCTATGTCATCATACCCCTTAGTTTACGGAAACAGCTAAAGACAACAAAGAAATATGTGGAATAAACCTGCCGATACAACAATTACCGGCGACAGCAAGACCAACAATACAAAAATGGCTTACAAACAAGGAAAGACATGTAAAAATGTATAGTTACCTTCATGCAACCCGCAACCTAAGAAATCCAAGCGGAGACCTATATGCTGATTCCATTCAAGGGGATTAACTCTCACATATCTGGCTTCAAATGGGCACGAAAATTTATTGGTCACAAAACTTCCGCTGTCAGAGTTCCCTTCAAAGAACTAGATCAACAAGAAGAATTTAAGGTACAATATCTGACGTCAAAAACGTAAAAAAAATTCGTTGTTATAAAAACACTTTATACGTTTATGTTCTATTACATACTTAGATATCTGATGTCATGCCAATCTTTTATTATTTCTGGAAAACTATTGAGTTTCAAAGAATTTTAACTACTTTAACTTCAGCATTATCTTTATTCATACAATAGCTAGGCTTATTCTTTAGGTTCAATGTTAAGATGACAACAAAGAATGTTAATGAATGAAATGAACAAATTCAGGCATATCAAGGATGCAACATACACGATCTTGCACTTTATCATCACCGTATGGAATGAAATGTCTGCCATCCGAACTGTAGAGAACTCTAAATCGTTTGACGTAATCATTTGAAGCGTCTCTTCCCCTTGTAACAATACCATAGAATTCCATCTTTGAGCCAACATCAATCTGTAATGAACCATGGTATTTGTTAGGCATCTGGTGAAATAGTTCTTAAATGATGAGTCCGATGTACCAATTCCAGTACAATGTCCTTTTGAATTTGAAGACGTTAAGCATTTGTACCACTAGGTGAGTGTCACTGCTGGTGGACCAGGAGTCCCCAAGTGTACATGTAGCCAAGTTCCATCAATTTCGGTTGTTCGTTTCTTTATCTGCATTTGAAAATTTCTGATTACAAAATTTTCTCAAATTTCTGAAACCTGGTACCTGTAGCATCATATCCCAGCCATTTTTCGGTTTATTTAGAACATAATTTCACAGATTTTGGCCATTTTTCATTGTTTACATTGAGGATCACTGACGAAGGTTAAATACCCGAAACGTGCATTTCTGGTCCACACTGTAAATCTATCAGCTTTAAAATGATGCTAATGAAACTGAAGACGTTGAACATCTGTAAGACACTCTATTCAAAGCGTTTGACGAAAATTCCTTTTGTAAATATACCGTAGAATTCCATTTTAGTGTTATCTACCTACCAGGAATAATATCTTGATGAAATACAAAGTAGCACTTCATCTGTGGATTACAATCCAAATTAAGATTTCATGCATGGAACAAATTAAATGTATGTTAAAATCAGCTTCTTAGTTTCATGAAAAAAGTATTCTACTGTACTTATAAATAAATATTTGTTCCTTTATTGTATGTACATCGAGACAATCACCGAATTTGACAATTTTTCATAGAACTGTTGCACACAAAACGGAGATGCTGATTCTTCCTGGACACCTGGTTTCACTTCGGAATATTAATTTCGCGTTGTTCCAATGGAAATCTAATGATTATTTCCTTACCTTCTCGACATAGAGACTGAATAACTGACGAGTACTTCTTCGATGTTTATTTCAGAATGCGTAGCGCATATTTGATGCACTGCTTTTAGCTACTTTACGCCATTAATTTTGCCTGTTTTTTGGTCACAGAGTTCAAACATCCTACATTTATAAGTCTCTTAATACGGAATTATTATGTAAAACCATGCATGTTTAGTGTAACGCATTCAGAATATTTGTCCAGGACTCTGCTCTCTGGCACCAGCGTTGGATGCTTCTTTTTACCTAATATTATAAATATAATATACCTGAATAAACTGGTTCAGATTGTCTACAGCCGGTCTCCAACCTCCGCCAATCTGCACGTTAATACTCGTGTTCTGGTTGACGGTTTCTATTCGAACACGCTCAGCACCCGCCACCAGCTGGGCCGTGTTAAAGATGGATGAGGCAGAGAAAGCGTTGTTACCAATCTTGTGGTTTCCAGATATAATATATCTATTACAAGGAGCTGTGAAGGGGATAAAGAAAACATTACTTTATCTCAATTCGTAAAAAAATCCATTTTTTTTAAAGTTCTAGAATTTATTCAGCTAGCTTACCACAAATAGCTTATGCGTAGATTTTGGAGATCAAATAGATGAAATTGCACATTACAAGCAAGCGAGTTTCAATGTCAAGTAGATTGTATATTTGTCTAGAAAAAAGATGTTCATGAACTGTAAACGTGGTTATTTTCGCTGGGGGAAATTTTCGCGACATGGCCATTGAAACAGTACGCGTGGTGGTAATTTTGGCGAAATACGGGGTATTCCCTTTACTCTTTCATACTGGCTGTAATTTTCTCGTGGGGTATTTTCGCGATACTAATGCAATCGATAAAAGTGCGAAAATAAACCCTTTGCAAAAATCTCCACGTTTACAGTATTCTTTATATTTTCAGTAAATATCATACTCGTAGATGTTTAAGTCAATTGAAGACATATGTGGTCTATTATTCAATGTTTAACTAAGCATTTTGCAAATATATTTAGGTTTGCAAAAGGAAGAGGGAGCATGTTGCAGTTTTCATAAAGAAACATACTTGTAGATGAGATGAAGGTAGTTAAGAAAAAGCATTGGCGCGTAAAAGCACGGATGATGATGATGATGATGATGATGGTGATGATGGTGATGATGATGATGGTGATGATGATGATGATGATGGTGATGATGATGATGATGGTGATGGTGATGATGATGGTGATGATGATGATGATGATGATGATGATGATGATGATGATGATGATGATGATGATGATGATGATGATGATGATGATGATGATGATGATGATGATGGTGATGATGGTGATGATGATGATGATGATGATGATGATGATGATGATGATGATGATGATGATGATGATGATGATGATGATGATGATGATGATGATGGTGATGATGATGATGATGATGATGATGGTGATGATGATGGTGATGATGATGGTGATGATGGTGATGATGATGGTGATGATGATGATGATGATGATGATGATGATGATGATGATGATGATGATGATGATGATGATGATGAATCAATATTGCAATTCAACCTTATGAATATTCTTTTAAATTCAAAAAGCGATGCACATGAGCCTTTTATGTACGAAAATGAAGAAGCGGCACTACATGTATAAGCAGCTTTAAGAGCATTTTTAAAATGAAAAACCCAACAAACCATTAGCCTCATCTACTTACGAACACAGTTTGGAACCTGTCTTCCGTTTAGCCACACACCAGTGGCGTCATCACACACACGTACTACGGAAACGTCATTGGTTTCAAATACGTATCCTTTATCACAGACAGCCGAACAAATCCTGAAGCAATAATGGTGCATTATTGTGGATGTCAATACGTAGCTCCTTTCTTTCATTCATTTCATTTTAAAAATGCTTTTTGTTTGTAAATGGAAATACGCTATTGATGTACAGAAAAGCTCTACATTCAACGAATTCTTATTCAAGTTTCAACTGAGGAATCACCGAATGTCCGACATTGCACCTATTGACGGGTCTTTGCCAAACAGGGGATGCTTAGTCCTCCCGGGCACCTGGTCCCACCTCTAGCTTGCTAGGGGTCCGTCGATGTTCCATTTGGTGCTCTATTGTGAGTGCTGTTGAGATTGTCGTCAGGATCTTCTTTATCTCATTTGATTATGACGTCATAGTGAAAAGTGCCCAAACAGGTGCGTAGTAAGACATTTTGCAATCCCTCAATTTCAAACTTACAGATCAATGCCATTATGTTTACATGTTATAGAAGTATGCTGCTGTGTTGGCAAGCTCGTGCACTTTCCCACACTCTGTGTTTTCTCTGAAATGAAAATATACATACTTTGAAGAAGATATTTGTAAATATTTACATATGCCCATTCATTTGTATATCATTTACACTGTGATTATAGGAGTATAACCGCGGTGGCGTGGTTTGAACTATGACGTCATAGTAACTTGGCTTGATTGGAATTTTGACGGTACGTAGTAACAGAGCCTTAGCAACGGAGATTTATTCGTATTTCAACGTCATTTAAGCGTGAAAAACTGGAATGTAAATATATATAATAACTGTTTTTTGGAATGTGATTATACTGTGATAAACTACAATGGATCCAGAAATTATGTTTCTCATAATGCGCTAACGCGCATTATGGAACATAATTCCTGGATCCATTGTAGGTTATCACAGTATAATCACATTCCAGAAGACAGTTATTCTATAAATAAACCGTAATAAGAAAAAAATGTATATCTAAACTGGCAAAAATTACAATGAAACACGATAGTTGATGGACAAATTATGTCACGTCGGTAATAATGAACATCAAATTGGAATGTAGCACACTACAATCCCTATTGTTTTGATAACGAAAGACGCAAAATATTATATCCTTATCATAAAAGTAGGTCAAACTCAATGATCAAGGTCATAAGGTTTAATGTTTGTTACCCAAAAAATTCTTGCCACAAGAACAAGAAATATGAAAAATAAAATCCGTATCACTTTCTATTCAAAAGATAGGCACAATACTCTGAGGTGTTTGCTACAGGCAAAATAATAGATATACAGACAGATAGACACTCGAAACACAATACACTTTCTAATTTTTCAATTCGAAGACATGAAATGGTTTGTTCATAAATGATGCTATGAATATGAAGACGTTAAACATTTGTACCACTTGGTGAGTGTCACTGCTGGTGGAACAGGAGTCCCCGAGGGCACATGTAGCCAAGTTCGATCAACCTCTGTTGAATTTTTTTTTCAAACGTATTCACAAATTTCTGTTCACAAAATGTCCTCAAATTTCTGAAAGTGGGTCCTGTAGTTTCATATCCTACCCATCCTGAAACGTATTTCGGTATTGTTTTGGAGATAACTGTCATTGGTCATTTCATTGTTTGGATTGAGGATCACTGGCAAGGGTTAAGTGCCCAAACGTTGATGTCTGGCCCATGCTGATAATTTATCTGTTCTTAAATGATGCTATAAATTTGAAGGCGTATAATATATCTTGACATCTATCAAGATGATAAACGTCTTCAAATTCAATAGCATCATTTAAGAAAAGATAAATTTGCATCATGGACCAGACATGCACGTTTCGGGTGTTTAACCCTCGTCAGTGATCCTCAATCTAAATAATGTAATTATGTTATATGGCCAAAAAGTGTGAAAGTTATTATTTCCAAAAATGTACCGAAAGACGTAGCAGGATGGTTGGGATATGATGCTACAGGACCCTCGTTTTAGAAACTTAAAGAAATTTTGATAACATAAATTGTCGAATGCGTTGAGGAAACGATCAACCGAAGTTGGTCGAACTTGGTTACATGTGTCCTCGGGGACTCATGGTCCACCAGCAGTGACACTCACCAAGTGGTAGAAATGTCAAACGTCTTCAAATTCAATGACATCATTTAAGAACAGATAAATTTGCAGCATGAACCAGACATGCACGTTTCGGTCACTTAACCCTCGTCAGTGATCCTCAATCTAAACTTTGTAATATGGACAAAAGTGTGAAAATTATTAGGTCCAAAAATATACCGAAAGACGTAGTAGGATGGGTGGGATATGACGTATTCATACAAGGCTTTCTTTATGGTTAGATATACACATGTATACTTACTGACGACACATTTAGGGTATTCAACATTCACCCCGTTCCAACTTCCGTTGTAAAGGTCACATGACCTCTCGATAAATATATCACCCGTTGAAAATTCATATCCACTTTTGCAAAGGGCTACACAATGGCTAGAATGAAGAAAGAAAATAATATATATATATATACTGTATGCGAAATTATTTTCTAGAAATTTTCTGAATTTTACGAGAAATTTTTTTCACAAGAAATCTTTAATACCATTTGGAAAGAATGAAAAACAGTGAAATCTACTTCGATTGAAATCTTAATCACATTATTCTTTACGAATGAATCATAACATAAACTTTTATGTATATTTTTTTCCTTTTATAAATCAATATTTTCACACACCCGCGAATAATACTCACACTGTAGAGGTGTTCCTGTCACAGTTGACCAAACCATTTGTAGGAGCAACAGGAGAGCTGCATCTCGTGTCATTATCTAGGTTTTAAAGGAGTTTATAATATGACTGAATCATTCATATTCATGTTCTACAGTGTGTCTCTTTCAATCAAATTTGTGAAATGTTCACAATGTACTTCGATCATAGTTGATTCCATTCTACAACGTTAGGCCGGTAAGGTACCTATGCATCCAAGAATTCTTAACTTTCAATCCCTCACACAACTTCTTAAAATGCTGCTTCAAAAATTTCCGAAAAAAAAATGCAACGCCAACATGATTTGGGAAAGGGGGGGGGGGGGGCAGTTACGAACAAAAAAAATAAGATATTTGAAAAAAAAATATCAAGGAACAGGAAATAACTTACGTATACAATCAGGAAATTCCCTGCCATTAATCCATAAATGATTGCTTATGTCACACGTTCTTTCCACTTCTAACTCCTGACTTTCAAACATGTAACCAGTGTTACACTTGGCATTGCAAACCCTGGAAAATATATTAACACAAATGGTATTCCACATATTTTAAAAGAGATTAATAGAATCTTTAAAAGGTAAAGGTAAAGATAGGAGTTAATAATCTCGTTTGCCTGAGCCTCGCTCGACTTCTACTGCCTCCAGTGCATTCTCAACTGCCGTTTAGGTGCTAATGCTTTTCATTCACATTTACAGACCAGCTCGTCTCATGCGCCAGGTAACCGGTTTTCTCCTGGGTGGAGAGAGTGCAACGTAGTGTAAAGTAACTTGCCTATCGTTACAGTGGTTTTGCAATGACCGGCGACGGCAAATTTCAAACGACCTATTGGTTCGTTGTCCACCGCGCTAACAATTAAGACACGAGCAGCACTTACGTGTAAGTGGGTAAGGAAGCCATAAAAGAAAGACACACGATGTACTGCCCATAGATTGAACAGTGTTACGCTTGGAATTATATACTCTGAAAATAATAATATTCAGAATATTTTTTCAACGAATGGCATTCTGCATTTATGACGTCTTTGATCTTAAAAGAAAGGAGTGATATCCAACCAGATTCGGGGTGCAGTACCCACAGCAAAGCACCACAACACCTGAGGCGAAAACACAGAGAGTAAACAAGAACAACAAAAGAGACAAATGACATACAAACATGCAACACAAAAGACTTCACATAAACCAACAAGATTAATCGGCAATCGGTGCAGACTTAGGACAGACATCTGTCACGCAAGTTGCAAATTGTTAAACATAAACCAAAATGACCAATGAGCAATCGGTAGCGACTTAGGACGGCCATTGCCAAGCAAATAGGGAAAAGTGTTTGTGTAACAGAAATTACAATCAATGAATTTAGGATTTTAGATTTTAGGATCACTGATGAGGGTTAAGTACCCGAAACGTGCATGTCTGGTCCACGTTGCCAATTTATCTGTTCTTAAACGATGCTTTTCAATTTGAAGACATTTACATTTATACCACTTGGTGAGTGTCACTGCTGGTGGACCAGGAGTCCCCGATGGCATATGTAGCCAAGTTCGATCAATTTCGGTTGATCGTTTCTTCAACGCATTCTAAATTTCTGTTATCAAAATTTCTTGAAATTACTAAAATGTGGGTCCTGCAGCATCATATTCAACCTATTCTGCTACGTCTTTCGGTAGGCTTTTTCGACATATTAACTTTCATACTTTTTGGCATGTTACATTGTTTAGATTTTAGGATCACTGATGAGGGTTAAGTACCCGAAACGTGCATGTCTGGTCCACGTTGCCAATTTATCTGTTCTTAAATGATGCTATTCAATTTGAAGACGTTTACATTTATACCACTTGGTGAGTGTCACTGCTGGTGGACCAGGAGTCCCCGAGGGCACATGTAGCCAAGTTCGATCAATTTCGGTTGATCGTTTCTTCAACGCATTCTAAATTTCTGTTATCAAAATTTCTTGAAATTTCTAAAAAGTGGGTCCTGTAGCATCATATTCCACCCATCCTGCTACGTCTTTCGGTAGGCTTTTTCGACATATTAACTTTCATACTTTTTTGGCATGTTACATTGTTTAGATTTTAGGATCACTGATGAGGGTTAAGTACCCGAAACGTGCATGTCTGGTCCACGTTGCCAATTTATCTGTTCTTAAATGATGCTATTCAATTTGAAGACGTTTACATCTTTCTGATAACTTTTGTGCCCTTGAACCTGGACCCCTCATTTTTGAAATATAATGTACATTTAAATTCTTCATTGAATTTGTTCAGGATGGCGCCATTTACAAAAATATTAGATAATTTTTGTCTTTTTCTAAACTATTATACCCGCAACATTGAGCGACTCCCTTGTTTTTGAAAAATTCGGCTATCTAGATTAAAATATGCTTAAAGCTTCCTTTGTGGTCCTTCGTACTTAGATATTATACTTCCATTATATATGTTAAACGTCTTCAAATTCGATAGCATCCTTTAAAAAACAGATGAATATTCAGCATGGACAAGACATCTACGTTTCGGATACTTAACCCTCGACAGTGATCCTCAATCTAAATAATGTATTATGTCCAAAGAGTGTGAAAGTTATTATGTCAAAAGATTACAGAAAGACGTAGCAGGATTGTAACATGATTTTCGTGATATCTGAACACGTTTAAAGTGTACTAATTAGCGCCTTTTTCAGCACCACCTATAACACACCCTGCACTTTCACTGGAATCTGGAGATTGCTCATTAGAAAAAGTTGAACTTCGTGTTTCTATGGAGCTGGTTGTTGTCTTCATCTGTTTGTCCGATTTTTCTTTTCTCGTGAGAGAGTTCTACATGTATTTCAAATTTTTCAAGACTTGGTTGTGATTTGTGTAATCTAATTTCTGGTTTTGTGTTTGATTCTTATTCACTTATGATAACTTTATTATCATACTTATACGTTTACAATCATACTTAAAAGTCTATTATCATACTTAAAAGTTGATCATCATACTTAAAAGTTGATTATCATACTAAAAAAAGATTATCATTCTTAACAGTTGATTATCATACTTTAAAGTTGATTATCATACTTAACAGTTGATTATCATACTTAAAAGTTGATTATCATACTTAAAAAATGATTATCATACTTAGATGGTGATTATCATACTTAAAAGTTGAATTATCATACTTAAAACATAATTATCATACTTAAAAGTTTACTATCATACTTAAAATTTGATTATCATACTTAAAAGTTGATTATCATACTTAGATGTTGATTATAATACTTAAATATTTATCATCATACTTAAAAGTTTTATTATCATACTTAAAAGTTTTATTATCATACTTAAAAGTTTGTCATCATACTTAAAAGTTTATTACCATATTTAAAAGTTGATTATCCTATTTAAAAGTTCATTATCATACTTAAAAGTTGATTATCATACTTAAAAGTTGATTATCATACTTTAAAGATAATTATCATACTTGAAAGTTGAATTATCATACTTAAAAGTTGATTATCATACTTAAAAGAAAATTATCATACTTAAAAGTTGATTATCATACTTTAAAGATAATTATCATACTTAAAAGTTGATTATCATACTTTAAAGATAATTATCATACTTAAAAGTATATTATCATACTTAAAAGAAAATTATCATACTTACAACTGAGAATTTGTATTTTCACATCTGACCACGCCTTGATTAGGTGGTTCTATAGAACTACACATATTTTTCACATATGCTGAAAAAGAAAACTAAAATCAACAAACTATTGCTTTGGAAAAGGCATAAATAGAAATATTAAGTTATCATTAATTTTCATATTTTGATGGCAAAATGGTAGAAAGAAATTATAGTACCCAAGTTTCAAATCTAGTTTACACAAATAAAAAAAAAATCGTATTATTCAGCTTTTTCAGTTCTAACAGAATATATGTAGATCTTTGGCGGCAATAAACTAGTACAACGATTTCATTTCCTAGGCAGCCACTTGATTGTTCCTTTTATTTGTCATTTCATCAAAAAATAACATTGAAATTTAAGTAAGTTGATACCCTCCAGTGCTATTTTGGCAATTTTATCTAACTATATTACTGAATCGACTTACGAGAAATTTGGAACCAAGGACTCTTTGCAAAGTAAAGACACAAATTTTGATAAAAAACAAAACAACAACCCCCCCCCCCCAAAAAAAAAAAACAAAAAAACTAGAGGGCGCTACTGAAAGACATTTGACTGTGTCTGAAAACACCTCAGCATTCATTTCATTAAGTACGACTGATGAGGATTTACTAACCGAAACACATGTCTGGAGCAATAGAATTTTTTTTTTAAATTTTCTTTAAGAAGGTAAAGAGTTGGAACACTTCCATAACTACCCTATAGCACAACCCTCCCACTTTTCCGATTACCCAGAGGTCTCGAAGAACGTACAATTGTGGTACCCTGTAATCCACAGCAGGTTTTCATGTTTCAATATCATGTTGTCTACGTTCTTTGCAGGGCAGTCTCGTAAACCGAAGGGACCAATAGTTGAAATATTCAGAAATAGTATGATGATGTTGACTTACGTATGCATGATGGTAGCTTGTTACCATTGACCCATTGTCCTGTTGTCTGAACACAGTACCGTCTTTCTACCTGAGTAAATGTACTGAATTCATAGCCTTTATTACACACTGCGGTACAAACTCTGTAATAAATAGTAAGAGGGAAAATTCTCTATAAACGTTCCTGATTACCGTCAGTCATGACTGACGGTATACTGTAATCATTCGTAACCTACTTGCACGGATAGAATACCTCTTGGTAATATGATTGGTTGACAATTGTATAAAATGCAAATATTCGTCTAGGTTATTCAGAATCTGTATATAAGATTCTCTCATTAGGTCGGCTGAAGAGTCTAGATGACCTGACAAATGAAAGTCATATCGCACCAGTGTATTTTCTTCCGAAATATGCATCGAAAAGTCTTTGTTCTGATACGTCCTATACCAATCGCAGATTTTCGGAAATTTCCGTCACTTGAATCGGACAAAACCCGGAAAAGTCCGGAAATGTGCGATTGGTAAATGCATTTTTTCTAACTAGAATTGTACAACTTGTAAAGTCAGCTGACTGACGGCAAGCTTTTTGTAAAAGCTAATACTTGTGTCACGATTATTTTCGATTGTTTTCATGTAAATGCAACATCTTGATCATTTCAATGTTTATAATTTCAACTACTAGGCTAATATCTCTGTTGCTGGACAGTTAGTCCCTAAGCATATCGCTCGCCCAGTTTCAAAGTGTTTTGACACTAGAACTATAACTGAAATGTATCTGAAATTGTCCGTTACAAATTTGATGAATTATTTAGAAATTAAGGGGTATCTCCCCGATGTCACAACTATGTCCTTAGCTTGTTCTTTGGCAGAAATTTAAAGTAATATCTACTTTCTGGAGTTTCGCTCTTCAGTTTTTCAACATTAGGATTTGAGCATAAACATCGGATGAGGCCTTATTTGTTGAAATGCATATATCGTGCACTGATTTGTTTATTTATTTTTCCTCAAACAGAACATACATTTCAATATTGATAATTACATACTGACATAAATAGTTTGAAGTTGACATTCTACGAAGAGGAAGTTAAATGTAAGAGGAAGAAGTGTTCCATCACAAAATGAAATTGATAAAATGAAGGAAATACTTACAAAAGAGTATTATCTTCGGTGCACGTGACTTTTCCTCTAACTGGTGCCGTCACATTATTACAGAGTTGAGAATAGCAGGGATTCAAAATAAATACTGCAAAAATGAAATTCTTGTGATGACATTGTTAAGTTAACAATCTAAAATCCACACTCTATCTTCAAGTTGTTATCTTCTTTGTGGTTGTTAGAAAATTTCTAAAACGTGGGTCCTGTAGCATCATATCCCATCCATTCTGCTACGTCTTTCGGTACATTTTTGGACATAATAATTATCACACTCTCTGGCCATATTATATTGTTTAGAATGGAATCACTGACGAGGATTAAGTACCCGAAACGTGCACGTCTGGTCCATACTGCAAATTTATCTGCTCTTAAAATGTGAAGACGTTTAATTAATTTAATATCTCAGAATAGAAAGATCATACAGAGGTTGCAAAGAGTTGCGTTTGGGAGCAAACTCTTTCTTGTAGGACTACTTTCACTCTTTTTTTATTTCCTTTCATTATTGCTTATTAAAATTGTATCCCTAAATTCTATCATATTCAAGGATTCAATGTAGACCTTTTTTATACAAAAGAACTTGATATTAAGATATTATTTAAAGGATTTCCATATTTAGCTTTCCCTACCTACCCAATAATTATCGATAAGGGAGTACGTGGAGCGGTTTTTTTTTTTAAATTAAAAGAAAGCAAACAAATAAATGTAATTCCGCATCTAAGGTTGTTGTCCTTCCCGTTTTGACTTCGCCGTTTATTTTATCAATCAACTTCAATTCATTTCTTTAACACGACGTTCCTGTCGAGATACAGCGTTTTGGTAAACATTGTTGAGATCAAAGAGACATCATGACAGAGTATAGACTGTAATGGTATTTTATAAACAAATATAGCCTTATTTATGTTTACTTTAACAGATGTTTGGTCAAATTGTATCATCCCTTAATGTATTACCCCTACAAATATACAGAAGGAGATCTTTGTGTTTCTGAATTTGGTCGGAAGTAGAAGAAACGTGCATGTACAGCAAAACAGAACGAGATAATAATTCAGAATGAAAAAATCGATTTAAAGAAAAATAAAATATCCATTTATCCTCAGTTGATTTAATGAAAATATAAAACATATTAAGGTCTATATTTCTTATATTCATACACTTTTCTTTCATATATTGTGAAACATTGTCTTTATTCTTTGTTGCAGCTTTATATTTCTGGATCTTTTGTAAAATATATGAAAAAATAAAATTTGCAAAAGAGACAAGTCATCTCTATATTATTCTGTCTTTGATGTATATGTCTCTTTTTTTAAATTAAAAAAACCTTTTTTGTCTATCTTCACAATGTTAGCTTATCCAGAAATAAAATACCTGAACATTCCTATTCTCTATCATTCTTAGAGTATACCGACAAATTCACAAAACAAGATTTAAATTCTCATTGTTATTTTTTTAATCAAAGAAATGCATAGTCAGAGGAAAATTAAAAATTTAAAAGAAATAATCAGAGAGAGAGAGAGAGAGAGTAGATTGCAATCTTACCAAATACAAAGAAAACACAAAGGGAGGGTCCGGAGTCGGTCGCCATCTTTCCGGTTGGTAGAGGTATATTGGGTTTGACCACCGCACGGCAGGTATGCACCAGGGTTCCTTATCTACACACTGTTTATTTCAAATAGATGATAACAATGTGGCGGGTTTCAGTGTTTTCTCAGGGATTATTAATATCGGCTATTAAGTATGAATAAAGTAAGTTTAGAAGACGGTGGAGGGATCTCATTGATAGAGTGGAATTAAAAGGGGTGGACATTTGACACGGATAGTTATCTGTTGGAGTTAGAGGTCACGATGACGCATTGAATTTCATATCATTTCTTCTGTTAGAAATAACTTATGTTAGATTTTGATATTTAATATCTTTATACTTATTTATTCTAAATATGTTTCAAAATTATCAATAAGCCATTTTTTGTTCCTCATTTAAAGAAATGTTTTGATTGATTTATTTTAGGGACTTCAGTGCAAAAACTACTTATTTTCATTTATAACCCGAGTAGTCCGAGTGACACTCAGAGAGGATTGGTGGTCGGGGCCCTGTCTTCTCTAAAGAGGTTTGGACAGGATCCGTCATGGAGTCCCGTCGTCACAGTCAGTCAGAGTGCAAGTCTTAAGTATGCGCTGGTACAAGACTGTAGATTGGTCAAGTACCAAGCCTAGTGTCCGTCTGGTGACATCAGGATCATATCCACGGTATAAAAGGTGTTTGATGATTCTGACGCATTTTCGTTGGTTATGCTGTCTACCTTTGATCCTTTTTCTTTTGTTAATTATGTAACCATTAAACGCAAAAAGTTTCTTCGAAAACATGAGCACATGCTCTAACATACCGGATGCGCCTTGAAATGTAGATACCGTATGGCGGTAATCTAGGAATCGCCGCCAAGCCAGGGAAAAGGAGCTGTTAAGATAAGACGTAAAATCTGCCCTGAAAAGTCGAAATTTCAAAATGCAAGAATTAAGAAATTTTTTCAGTAAAAATAACAAGTAAATTGGTCCAGATATGAATCTTCTGTGAGGTTGGATAAATTATCTAAAATAAGACCGATTTTTGGGTAAAAACAAGCGTTTTTCCTGAAGAAATCAATGGGAAACGGAAAAGGTTTCTACAACATTGTTCCCCCCTTCGGTTCAGAATGCCACTTTCACCGAATGTGTATATCAATAAAAGAAATTTTATGGCCAAGTGGGGTTTTGAACCAAGGGGGGGGGGGAACAATGTCCCACAGGCGAAAAACGAAAAAAGGGGGGCATGGATGACTATTTAAGAATCAGTCCTTAGAGCGGTTAAATAGATTAAAATTGCCTTCTTTTCTTTTAAATATTATAGAACAATCTTTTCAGTGTATGTTCTGATCAAATATTTAACCGTTAGAAAGGAAATAAACAAGAAAGTTGTCTATTTCTACACTGTGCGTATTTTGCGCCTGAAAGCTAAAATACGTGACTGATAAGTACGAAATAAAACCGTTTTCAAGTGTCCGGATTGCAATTTTGCCGATTGTATTGATATAATAACCTCAAGTTTTATTTTATTTATGAAACATTGACTTGAAAAGCTACAAAAGCTTAATAAACATCAAAATTTGTCTTAAATAATGCATTTTTTTGTGAATTTTCGCTCGATATTTGACGTTTTCTCTCTTCAGTACCCTTACCTTTTCAACCCGTTATTATAACATCTATCACCAAATCTATTTAAATAAAATACCTACTAGGAATCTTCTTAATACTTTATATTTTAATCCTGACTAATATTTTCCTAAAATAGAAGTACAGAGCACGATAAATAATCAAGTGATTTCAGGGCTAAATCCAGCCCTTATCTTAACAGCTCCTTTACAATGTTTAATCCAAAATCATCTTTTTTGTCATACACACTTGTATGAATCTCTACATTAAGATTTTTTATATTTAGGTCCAAAAACGGTGTTTCTGTGTTTGTAACGTTTGCCTAGTTTAGGGTCAATTCTAGTGGATAAATAACATTTTCATACTTTTCAAAAACAGGATTTGTTACAGTCTATCAACATCTTCCCGAGAAGAGCATCTAGTGATAACCACAAGGTTAAGAAAACAAAAATATAATAAGTATAAATGAGGTGATGATCAAATAGCCATGGTTCTCTTTTCTCCCTTCTCTCATACCATTAGAATTTAGATTCTCTCTGGCATTAATGACATCCTAGATAAAAAAATTGTTCCATAACACGTAACCATAAGGAAGTATGAAAAACAAGTTACATAAGCCCGAGGCAGACGTTTGTTTTCACTGCGTAAATACAGTAAAACATTTGTCTTCCCTTCCTTCTTCCCACTTGCAAAAATTAAATTGTAAAATATTCAAAATTAATGAAGAATTACCCATCAGTTATTCAGTCTCAAAATTGAGATGGTATGACAAAATCATAAGAATATCCGTTTGAAGAGTTCCGAATCCCCGAATATATGTGTGTGTGTTCTGCTGTGATCACAGGATCGTCATCATGTTGTGGATCTCCTTATTTTTCAGACAATGAATCCTCATTGGCCAAATTTATCCATAGAAGTCAAAACAATAATCTGACACCTCCACATCTGAAGTGTTTTTTTAAGTGCGCATATGGCCGGTGCACTGAAGTTTTAAAATAAAACATATATTTCAATTTTAACAATTAACAATTTAAGCAATTGGCTCTAAATTTTGCTTGAGGTTTCTTATATCAACTCCAAGAACAGAAATGTTGAGTATGTTCATCATACTTTTAAAGACGATTTGCGATATGAGTCTTCATATAGTACCACGTGTCTACTTCTTAAAGTGAGGATCCTCGTGATACAAGAAAGTCTAGTAACACCTTCCCGAGATGAACATGCATTAACATCGACGGCGGGTGCGGCTAGCCAACAGGGGATGCTTACTCCTCCCGGGCACCTGGTCCCACCTCTAGCTTGCTAGGGGTCCGTCGATGCTCAATTTGGTGCTCTATTGTGAGTGCTGTTGAGATTTTCGTCAGGTTCTTCTTTAACTCATTCAAACGCTGGTGCAAGAAAAAAAATTTATGGCGACTTATTAATTCAACATTATATTGAATTATCTCTGTTTAAATCCTTTATTCGTTCACAAAATACTTGAAAACATGTATCAATGTGACAAATTCGTTTAGGAAACCCAATTAAAAAGACCATCACACAAATAAAAAACAAATATTGTGGTTATCACTACATGGGTTAAAGAAGATCCTGACGGTAATCTCAACAGCACTCACAATAGAGCACTATGTTGAGCATCGACGGACCCCTAGCAAGCTAGAGGTGGGATCAGGTGCCCGGGAGGAGTAAGCATCCCCTGTTGGCTAGCCGCACCCACCGTCGATGTCCATGCACGAAAATGAAAACAATATATAAAGTACATGCACTGAATGCACGCAATTGACAAAACCGCTTTAAATACTTATTCGCGGGGAACTTTTACCAGTTCGCTCTGCAAGAAAGAGTAAGAATATTTTTTTAAATCCACAATTTTCCAACTCTGCTGTCAAAGAGCAACCTTCTAGACAGACATTTCTCACTCACTTACGTCGTGAGACAAAAGAAAAAACGTAGACGTAGCAGTTTGAGATTTCCTTGTCTCACACTCCACGTGACTCCTATTATGACGTCATAGAAAGAAACGTCACGCCATCGTTAGATTTGTGTAAGTTTTGGTATCGATTCTAGCTTTAAAAAGCATTAAAGTGATGATAAAATGAGGTGAGTGAGAAAAATAATCAATCACGACGTTACGACTGAGACATGGGGAATCTCATCCTCGTGCAAAAGATTTGCTACATCCACGACTCGGCAAGCCTCGTCGTGGATTGCAAATCTTTTACACTCGGATGAGATTCCCCTGTCTCAGTCTCAACCTCGTGATAGATTCTATTATTCTAAACAGTACAACAGAACCATAGATTGACACGTAAAGTAATATCGTAATTTTGATATTATTTTGTTCTGATACCGGGGCTTATATGCTAAACCCTAGTTTTAAGATAAAACAGCGAAAGAAATTGAAGCTTCTTAAATTGTATACTAGAATGTAACATGAATTTATGTCAGATGTTTAATCATGTTGAACAGCGCCGCTCATAGTACATGCTGTACTTGCACTCGAAATTGTTATAGCGTTGTCCTTTATGTTTCTATGATGCTTTGTTATTGTCTCCGTCTGTTATGCCAAATTCTAATTCCTCTTGACAAACCCATCTTCTGTGTTCACTGTTTGGATCTCCGCCATTTCTTTGTTTTGTTTCATGAATGCTTCAAGATTTTGTATGCCTATTGATTGTGACTTTTGGAATCTGGTTGGGGTTTTGTTTTGTTTTTGTTTTTGTTTTTGGGGGCTTGAATTTCATTCACTTATTCAAATTCCAAATACAGAAGACTACAATTTAAAAACCCACACAAATGGGCAATAGGTGTCAGCTTTGGACAGCCATCTGTCATGTTTATAGAAATAGTCCGGATTACGAGCGCACGATCCTCCCACTTTTCCGGTTACTCAACTGTTTCGAAGAATGAACAATTGTTGTGTAAAGTAGAAAGGACGGGATCTCTTGGTTGCACACCAACAGCAAAGCATCAAGACACCCAAAGTGAAAACACAGAGAAGACATATACAGCAAAGACGGAAAAGGGACAAGGAACAGCAAACACGACATCAAAACACCAAAACATGACAGATGACCGTCCAAAGCTGTCACATATAAACCAACGATAGCAATTGGCAATCGTGCCGACTTAGGACGGCCATCTACTACGTTAATAGCAGAATGATGTTGTTATCCGGATTACGTGCTCACAACTATCCGCTTTTCCGATTACCTAAGTTCTCGAAGAATGCATGATTGTAATAACTGTAAGATGACCATATAAATAACACGTCAACACACAGGGGACCAATGTAACACACAGACTGAATATATAAATTGATATATAAACAAAGGGCGTACGACATACGTGCTCTGCCGGCTGTAGCGAGCTCATGCATGTTATCACCCGAGGAGTCCGACCGACATGCAGAGAGAACAGGTGGTCGGGGCCCTGTCTTTTCTAAAGATTATTTATCTGCTTTTAAATGATGCTAATGAATTTGATGACGTTTAACATTATTTTCTATGGTATGAGCTGGTGTTCCTTGTCCTTTTGTGTCTCTTTCCGTGAGTGTCTGCTCTGTGTTTTTGCATTGGGTTTTTTGTGGATTTGCTGTGATGCTGTAACCGAGTGTTGTTGGAGATATCTGAAGAGGTTTTGACGGAGCCCGTCATGGAGCCCCGTCTTTGAGTCCCCTTTCAATGTAATATGACCACACAAACATGACATACAAAAACACAGGGACCCACGTTACACAAAGGCACCTGGTCTCACTCCCCTATCGGGAGTTCGCTTCTTTTCATATGGTGGAGGTTTTTGTTTGTTTGCTTTGGTTCCTGTTTTGTCCTGATTTTGTATGCCTTCGGTTTCTGATTTTTGAATTATCGATTTTGTGCTGTATACAGGGATATGGTCATTATCCATATTTGTCATTAATATGAAAATGGCTAGCGACTTATTTCTGAAATCAAGTAAGTCATACTCTCGTACTTAAAACAATTAATCTACATTCACATTTTAATGAAAATATCTTCATCGAATGTTCAGCATTACAGAAAACATGCAAACTATTCAATCTATCTATGAGCTAGTACAATGAGATAAATATTCTAATATATTCAAAAATTATATATCCAAATATATTTCTAATTAGTTTATGAAGATCTACAGGTGGATGACTGAGCTTCACATCGAGACGTGCTGCTGTCGAAATATGATCCCTTTGCGCAGTCCATTAAGAATGCGCCGTCATCTGCGCAGAAAACGAACTTTTCACACGTATTGCATGCCGGGTAAAGTCCGTTACCGGGGCAACTAGCCAAACCGCTCACACAACCAGCCACACTACCTCCAGGTCTTATTGTAGGGACTCCTGTTCGTGAGAGCAGAAAGAAATTAAAGTCAGAACAGTATAACCATGTTTCTACACGTATCCCATTCAGAAATTGCAGTTGTATGGTTGATAGAACCAATTTAGCTTATTTTGTCTTATACATGACAAATAGTAATTGTCTTATGCATGAAAAATGGTGAATCGACGTTAACCTAAATGGTATGAACTTAAACATGTATGTTTTGTACATTCCCTGGTAATCTAAGTCCAATACACTGTCTCATAGTAGCAGAGATGATACTGTTTTCCTTTATTCAATAAATTATACACTACAAAATTAATCATCCTCACCAGTTTCTTGAAAATTTTGAATTTGCAATTCTTATTAATATTCTTTTTTTTTACCTTGGTATTTTTAAGTAAAACTTTAAGAAATAAGATTACTTTAGCAAATTGTCATCTGTTCGGTCACTAAACGAAAGGTCTATAACATGGAACTGTGCATGATAATTTTGATTACCTGGATTAATAGTTGATAAACAGTCGGGGAATGACCGACCCTGGGACCACACACCTCCTGATGTACACGATTTGGTCATAGAGGCAGAGCCTGTGGGGAATCCATATCCGGGGGCACAGGTGGCTGTGCATACCCTGTAATAACAATCAACCAATCAAAACCTAGCGTAACAGTGCATACCCTCTAAAAACAATCAACCAATGAAAAGCAGTGTAAGATATATATTTTCAAAGCATAGTCAGCCAATCACTCTGCAATCACTGATGATACAATGCTTGTTGAAATACGCATATGGTACAATGAATAATAACGATAGAATGACAAATATGGATAATGACCATATCCCTGTATACAGCACAATGACAAATATTGATAATGACCATATCCCTGTATACAGCACAATGACAAATATGGACACTGACCATATCCCTGTATACAGCACAATGACAAATATGGATGATGATCATATCCCTGTATACAGCACAATGACAAATATGGATAATGACCATATCCCTGTATACAGCACAATGACAAATATGGATAATGACCATATCCCTGTATACAGCACAATGACAAATATGGATGACGATCATATCCCTGTATACAGCACAATGACAAATATGGATAATGACCATATCCCTGTATACAGCACAATGACAAATATGGATAATGACCATATCCCTGTATACAGCACAATGACAAATATGGATAATGACCATATCCCTGTATACAGCACAATGACAAATATGGCTAATGACCATATCCCTGTATACAGCACAATGACAAATATGCACAATGACAAATATGGATAATGACCATATCCCTGTATACAGCACAATGACAAATATGGATACTGACCATATCCCTGTATACAGCACAATGACAAATATGGATAATGACCATATCCCTGTATACAGCACAATGACAAATATGGCTAATGACCATATCCCTGTATACAGCACAATGACAAATATGGATACTGACCATACCCCTATATACAGCACAATGACAAATATGGATAATGACCATATCCCTGTATACAGCACAATGACAAATATGGTTATGGTATGACTGGAAAATATGCCCATCGCTAATTGGCTGAAAGCATGTCTGGAGCTTCTAAATATATCGCTATAACCTCCTCCAGAGAGCTAAATTTAGAACAACTCTCATATTTTCCCCTGCATCTTTCTAAAATTAGTATTGTAGTTATGACGTTATATAGTAGCGGCGAATGCGTATATTTCGCGCCATCAGAGAATACCTATTCATTACTAACAGCAATGGATGCTATCAAGCTAATCGTTGTATTTCATGATCATACAATAAAACAATTAATTACCTTGTGTTCAGTAGATATAGCAGTATAGCAACCCTCAGCATATGTTATTCACCTCGGCCTGCGGCCTCGGTGAATAACATATCCTTCGGGTTGCTATACTGCTATATCTACCTCACACAAGGTAATTAATTGTATAATAATGACCATATCCCTGTATACAGCACAAAATCAATAATTCAGAAAGTCAGAAACCGAAGGCATACAAAATCAGGATAAAACAGGAACCAAAGCAAACAAACAAAAACCTCCACCACATGAAAAGAAGCGAAGTCCCGATATGGGCGTGAGACCAAGTGCCCAGGAAGAGTAAGAATATATATATATTTCAATATCATAATTTAACTTACAGGTCTGTTGCTCTGTATTCACACATCACTTTCGTGCTAGGAGTAGATTCTATAGGTTCACATGTCAACACTAGGAGTGGATCTGTAAATAAATAACAAAATCTGTGAATAAATAACAAAATCTGTGAATAAATAATAAATTCTAAAACTTTTTGAAAAAAAATATACAAATTGATATAGGGTATTATGAGGAAAGGGATATAAGTGCAAGTGGTCTTTCTTTCTTGTGCTTCACGAAAAATACTAACTAAGGTTAAAATTCGCCTCTTTTTTCAAATTAACCAAGATATACAAACTTATACATTAGATGTATAGAGTTACTTCCGCTTGGGGTGGTGTTCGACGTAAATGCATACTGACGAAATAAAATTCCCACAGAAAAATCGTATTTAAAGCATGTTTCCCCGAATTTTACGTTGGTTTCCAAAGTATTCGATACTCATTTACATATTCATCTGACTGTTACTTGGGCCCCTGCTTTTTCTATCTTGTTTATATCGCCATCGTAAAATGATGAGACAACACAATTGTGCGTTCTCCGAGAGTTCTAGGTAACCTGACAAGTGGTAGGGTTGTGCGCACGTAATCAGGATAGCTATATCATGTGCTACTAGAATGACAAATGGCCGTCCTAAGTCAGCATCGACTGCCCATCGGTCTCGTTGGTTTATACGCAGTCTTTTGTGTTTCGGATTTTGAATGACGTATTCAATGTTCCATGTCCCTTTTGCGTCTCTTTTTGTGCTTGTCTACTCTTGTGTTTTCCACTAGGGGTATTCCGATATTTAGCTGTGGTTACTGCTAAAGGGTCTTGTTGGAGATCCCCTCCTTTGTTTTTAGCTATCTAATAAGTAGACGTCAGATACCGCCCCAAAATGGGAAGTAACTCTGTATGTAAGAAAAATCTGATAAAACTTACTTGCATGTAGAGGATCATTTCCCATGGCGTCAAGAAGGAAAGCCTCGCTTCCCATTACAGCAGCTGCCAAAACTTAAAAAAATGGTAAGTTGATTATCTAGAGATTATATGTCTTGATATGGCCAAGATTTGTGTTGACTCAAGGCAACTTTTGTTTTAAAGCATGGTCCGCAAGATTTAATGCTGTTGGACAAACTTTTATTCTCTCTCTCTCTCTCTCGAGTCTCGTGTTTTATTGTTTAAATACAGTAGATACATCTCTAATAAGAATAGCTGAAGTAAATAATTTCAGTCGATACCAACATCTCAAAAGGACGGTATAAAATTTGAATAGAGCTTTTGAATTATAGCGGAGCCGCACAAATTTGCTTCAGTAGCGCCGCCTACAATGGGTTTCGCTTTTAAGGTATCGGGTTTTATTTCAATCATTATTGAATACTCCATCATATAATTCCATTATCTTTTATATACTAGTAGCTTCCTTGTGTTCTTTTGATAGACCCCTTGCGGACCGTGCTGCTATTTCAAAGACAAACAATATACTCAAATACTGTGATGGTGATAAAAAATTCAAATGGACCATTCAAACAATATATTGAAATACTTTGATGATAATAAAAAAATCAAATGAATTATTCAAATTGACTTTTGCAGAAATGCATATAACGTAAAAAAATTCATATTGTCAGCTATCTAATATACAAGTTTTGCTTTTCCGTCTTAGATTGACAAAAACAAAAGACCTCCAAAATGAGAAAACAAAGAAGAAAAAAAAAAGAAGAAATGAGCCAGAATATCTGTTTAGTTACACATCTTAAACATAATTGTCAATTTCAAATTTTATTTGAACAGTCAATTTCAAAAGATCTAAATTAAATCTCATAAATATCACGAGGAACAATATGGCATTTAATATCATAACAAAAATATTGAAAAAAGAAAACAAATGCTTACCAAGTAAGACAAACATGTTGATCGTTTCTTGTGAGTAGAATAAATGTCGCCACAGTGTGTTCAGAGAGTTGGGACTTTTATCAGCGTACCCCGCCTTATCATGATAACACAGTATAGCCAGGACAACCTTAGTCTTTGAGAATGGTGATAAAGCATGGTTCCTATAACTTAACGTTACAGATGCTTAGGAGATTTGTTCTACTATTGGTAGTTGTACTATTAAATTATCTATTTATAAAAAGTAGTTCACGTCGACACACATTCCTGGTAAATTGTTTCATCAAATTTATGTTTTCGTTTATTGGACTGTCTCTTGATCTTCTCTCCAGTTCAGTCTTGTCTCAGATGAGCAGATCAGGTGAAAGAAGCAATATGTTAACCTAAGACAATTTACAACGTGTGTCGGTCATGCTACAGACTTCTTACCGATATAGCTGGATTGTAGAATTTTTCCTAGGGTGGGGATCGAGAGGGAGAGGGGCGGGGGGGGGGGAACAGGGGTTTAATTTAATGAAGATAACCTATTAATTCTGGGTTTTTGTGTCAGTTTTGTTTTGTATTTTTTTTTTATTTTTTGGGGGGATTGTATGATGAGAATTCTGTAAACCTTTTGATTGTAATTTTTGGAATCTGATTTCGGGGTTTTGTATTTGACTTTCATTAACTAATGAATAAAAATGGTTTTTAGTTTTCTTGTACCGTGCGAAAATTGTTAATTCTTTCCATATCATTACCACCTATAGATGTTCTACATAATGAGGACGCTGACTCTCCCCGGGCATCTGGTCTCTCTTCGAAACGTTGTTCATTCCGGGGTTCGCAACTGTTCCAATTGAAATTCTAATGATTTTCCCTTACCTTCTCGACTTTGAGACTGACTGACTGAATAACTGATGTGTGCTTCTTTGATGTTGATTCACATCAGAGAGCACCTGCCCTGTCCGTCCATAGCGATGATTTATCAGCGTAATTTTGTAATTTTGATCAAGGCTGTAACTTTGGTGATAATCATATCATAGGCAAAGTGCGAGGATAAAAATAAACTTTCTGACAAATAGCAGTCAATCACATAAATTTATGAACAAAGAAAATCTATGAATTTACATCAATTCAAATTCATAATAAACATTTTATTCGTTTATAGGTCGTAGAGGTAGATTGAACAGAAATTTAAAAGTACAAAGTTCCCTTCTTTGCTAGATACTCCAAATACAATATATACAGCCATTGCATAATGTCATGGTCCAGAGCACGTGGTTGACGCGCCAACGCATGCGCGTTGGTTATTATCGAAAAAGAGGCCAGTCGGACACTGAAACACATAGCCACCATTATAGCTGCAGGCGAGGTAAGATGAACATCCCCGGCATGATTGTCTGTAGCCTCTACCAACACTGTAACAATCTGTGGTACGCCAACATCCATCTGAAAAACAGGAAAAGAAAAATAAGCAAAGCAACAAACATTCAAATATATATACATGTATACTATACAAAGAAAGGTAAAATATAACGAAAATACTTCAAATTCTTTATAGGTTAGAAGAAAATTGAAAAAAAAAAAAATCTTATCCCTTGAGATGAATCAGCATTGCCGTGCAGAGCATTCATGCCTGAAATTTGGGTCATAAGTACCTATGTACGATTAAGAAATAACAACCTAGCTAGCCATGGTTTGTTGTCCAGTAATTCCCCGAGTCGCGTTAACCAATTAAACTTATCACCGAGCCACGAAGCAGCGAGGTGATAATTCTATTAGTTCATGCGACGAGGGGAATTACTGGACAACAAATCACAGCTAGCTAGTTTTTATTTCTATTCTAATATTGTTCTGCACGAGCTCTATAGCACGTGCATGGGTGGAGCTTAGAGAACTGAAAGTTTATTGGAGATTTTTCACCAGGCGATTTCTATGGTACATATAGGGAGACAATCTCAATTCATGTTAGAATATGTATCCAAAGGGGTAAATCAGATATAAAGAAAATATGCGTATTTTTAGAAGGAGAGAGAGCTCACCAAGGAAAGTATTACTGCCTATGACTACGACACCAGCCTTCCCACCAATAGCTTTAGTACTGGTCGCTTCTGAAATGAAATGAAGCAGAATAAGTGTTTTTTTTCTTCGAAAACAGAAGGTTTTTTGAGATACGTCCTTTCAGGAAGTATCTTACTGTTATGGTAACTGCTTCAAAGTATACAAATTGAGATACTGCCGCTTTGCGCCTCAAAATATTGTGCTGTGCATAGTTCAGGAATTTGCTGTTTACCACATACAAATGTAAGAACAAGAATATTAAAATGTAAGTACAAGAATATTCTCCCTCTTGAAAACAGTTTCAATTTCATATAGAATAAATGCACCACACAATATCAACTATAATTCTTGTTTTCGCAGCACAATGGTGGCGTAGTAATATACTACTTTGTTTATGACAATGTTAGGAAAGATAACTCAAAAATTGCATTAAAGTTATAGAGTTGTCTTTCTTATATCAACACTGAGGTTAGATAAACATAGTTTGTGTTTTTTTATATGGATATTGTAAGCTTCATATATGCATCCTGTGTTAAAAAATAAACATCATTGCCTTACGATAAAATTATGCAACATTTTAATACCTGTTGACAATAAATTTTGTGTAGATCTAGAAGTGTCTCTCAGGACCTTCAGTCCATTGATTTTATTAAGTGCCCAGACGTTACAAAAACATAATTTCTATTTTTTTTCCATGTTGCTATCACTCATTGTTTAAGAGTAACACTATAGTCCTTACGTGTGAATGGTCCAAAATTTTGAGTAGTTCTGAAAGGATTATTTTGATTTCCAGAATTCTGTGTTGTTTGACCACTCAGGTTTCCACCAATTGGAATACCTCCACTTGGGCTACCACCACTTCCGCTTCCCTGACCACTATTGCTACTTCCGCTTCCGCTACTTCCACTTCCGCTACTTCCACTTCCGCTGCCGGGATTTCCACTACTGCCACCACTTCCTGATCCGCCGCCATTATTGTTGGGGTTGTTGAAGGGAGATATGGGTGAGTTAGTTACCCGGACGGGCGGTACCTGTGTCGTTGCTGCCCCGGGATGGTTCCAATCTGAATTTACAATTACATTTTCCTCATTTATTTCTAAGCGCGAAGCTTGCGGGGTTTGGTAGAGTAGAAGAATCAGGACATCTGATCTTTGAATTTGCCAAATAGTACTGATTTTTCCTGTTTTCATATTAACTTTTATTTTCTTCAATCACAAAATGGACCCCCCCCCCTCCTTGACGTAGTGTTCCATGGAAATGGACATGGAAAATATAGATCCCCACAAAATCTGCTGTAATGTATCATTGCTGTATGATTGCTGTATGATGGAGGTATGTAGAGCCAACTGTTACTTTTGATATTTCTATTATGCGTTCCAAAAACAATGTCATAGCACATGCTCTTGTTCTGACACAAAATTACGGGTTATAAAAGGTCGTCCCATCGGGATCTTTTCTGATAAGAAATGGAGACAGTTATTTCAATAATTACAACACCTACGTTTTCTTTTCATATCTAAGCGAATTTGATCATTGCATTTGGTGATGTCTCGATTATATAATGATGTAATGTCTCTGACACAAGCACTTTGGAGTGTGCCAAACAAATTTGTAAAACCAGTGTCAAACTCTACATATTTTGTAATCACCTTCAAAAGTTACTTACATTTTGACTTTTCACAGATATAGTTGATAGGTGACATACAAGCTACGTCATTCAGACCACCGTCCACCAACTCTCCACAATGTTCTTGACCAGCATAGTTATCAGGCATGTTCTTCTTCCATGGCCTAATGAAGGGAATAATGATCATAAACATCGAGGAAGTACCCATGAGTAATTCAGTGTTATAGTAGCCATGCGGTTAGCCAAACAGAGGATGCTTACTCCTCCCGGGCTCCTGGTCACACCTCTAGCTTGCTCTAGACGTTTTTCTATTCATCATTTCATTGTGGCTTCTAGTCTTCTCCCTCTTATTATAATTAAAAATCAATTTATTCTCATTCTTCTTTTTATGTTTTTATTTCCATGGAATGTATATAGATGGTGAATAAAATATTGATGTATTAAACAGAAGTTGAACTGCTTTGATGGTTTGTTGTATCCTTTTAAATAATTTAATATTCTAATTGTTTGTTGGACCATTTGGTGTGGATGTTGCTGTGTACCTAGTTGAACCCTGTGATCCGCAGTGGTCAATGAAGAATTGTTGGAATATTTTTCGATATCATAAGACGTCTATGCATATTTTGTCTTACTTATCAATGTCTTTAAATTTGTCCTAACTTTGTCTTTTTTATCAATTTCTTTAAGTTTTGTCTTAACTTTGTCTTACAACTCAATTTCTCTGGATAACTACACCATTTTCAACTAGCGTGGCAGATGGCCGTCCAAAGTCGGCACCGATTGCCCATTGGCCTCGTTGGTTTATGTGTAGTCCTTTGTGTTTGATGTTTCTATGTCGTATGTAGCGTTTGTGTCTCTTACTGTGCTTGTTTACCCTTTGTTTTCAAATTGGTGTTTTGATGTGGGTAATGCAGCCGAATCCCCTCATTTCTTTAAAAAATGTCTAAAATACTATGAAACTGTCATGAACAGGAATGGCGTAAACTTCTTTTGGTCTATTAAAAATTCAGGGGATGTGATTGACAAAATGAAATCAAGAAATTTTGAAGCAAATACGATATCTTCATACGACTTTTCTAATATGTACACCACGCTTCCTCACGACAAAATAAATGATCGACTGTCCAAACTCATTAAATGGTGCTTTGATCGAGAGGTGAAAACTTATATTTGTACTTCTGAATCGAAGGGTTTCTTTTCCGCCACAGATTACAAATCATACAAATCATGGACATGTGGTGACCTGTGTATTGCCTTGTCCTTCCTTTTGGACAATATTTATGTAAGATTTGGTGAGAAACTCTACAAGCAGGTTGTAGGGATTCCAATGGGTACTAATTGTGCGCCTCTTGTTGCAGATTTATTTTTATACACGTATGAAAAGGAATTTATCCAAAATCTTCAAAAACAAAGAAAAAATGATGATGTGAAATGTTTCATTGGTACTTCTAGGTACCTGGATGATATTCTTACTATCGACAATCCTGTTTTTGAGAAATATAAAAATGTTATTTATCCACAAGAATTGATTCTAAACAAGGCAAATGTTTCAAACACAGAAACACCATTTTTGGACCTAAATATCAAAATTGTTAATGGAGAGATCCATACAAGTGTGTATGACAAAAGAGATGATTTTGGATTTAACATAGTAAAGGGGTAGGGCCACGAAGCCCGATATTGGCCCTAATTTTCAACATAGTACTTCATAGAATTTTTAACTGTCATTTGACATTTTGAAACGTTCTCTACTGAATTATGAATCTATCTTTTGAAAACATTGCGTTTATCAATACCTTTTAGACCTTTAAAAACACCAAAGGACTATATATGTTTTATATAGTAAAGTGGCCCCCTTTCAGGGCAAAATCTCAAATTTCCATGAAGTAATGAATTTGTACCAATATTTATTCTACAATGTAGGCTATTTATGAAATGATAAATATCCTTTCATTTCCTTCCTCACTTTCATAGAATTTGGGCTCCAAAAATGGTATATTTTGCCAAATGTTTGGAAAAACGTCATTTAGGGGCTCATTTTCGACAGACTTCCTATAAGTTAGTATTGAGCGGGCTTCTGAACAACTTTTATATTTTGATAATCTGTTACTTTTGTACGTCTCTAAGTGCATGCAAAAGGAAAAAGTTGTTCACGATCCCGCTCGATGTTATCTCAATGAAAATAATCAAGAATTATGCTGTTTTTTATGAAAAATTGACAAAATCACCGGTTTTCATAATATTTAAGCAAAATTTACAATGTCTTACAAATTGAGGAGTAGTTTTTGTAACTAGATTTCTCAAAATATAGATATTCAACTTTCTAAAAATGACAACAACATTCAATTTTGGAGAAGTCGATTTTAGGGGGCCACTCATAAACCATACATACTCCTTGGTCATATTTCGCAAAATTGATTCAACAACTGCATATTTCTATTAAATTAGCAATGGCCGCATGCATTAACTAAGATGGAAAATTTGTATGTGAAAGATTGTCATTATATCCTTCTGTCATAAACGTTTTGTCTCAGTTAATGCATGCGGCCACATTGAATTCTTTGACAAAAGACATAATTCCCAGCAATTTTCGCCATATTTTGTCAATAACGTTAAAATGACGTCACTTCATGACGTCATTACAGTTAAATGGCACTTTGTTTGGTGATATTTTTCTTATCATGGAAAGCAGTAAACATTGGTGCATTTTCATGAGAGATACCAAGTATTTCTCGTGAAATTTATTTCTAGTGAAAAATCGAGGGCCTATTTAGGGGTCTCGTGGCCCTACCCCTTTCCCCTGGCTTGACGGTGATGTCCCTAGATTACCGTCCTATGGTATCTATATTTCACAGCTCATCCGGTATGCTAGAGCATGTACTGATGTTTTGGATTTTCATACTAGAAATTTACAAATTACCAAGAAACTTTTAGGACAAGGTTTTCGCTTTCACAAACTAGTAAAGACTTTCTGGAAATTTTACAAAAATTATTGTCAACTTCTTCTGAAATTCGGACCAATACAGGCAACAGAGTATATTACTTTAGGTATTTCACAACCTGCATTTTATGGTCACATTATTAACAAGATAAGAAGGATCAAAGATAGACAACATCACTACCGAAAATGCGTCAGAATCATCAAACGCCTTTTATACCGTGGGTATGATCCAAATGTCACCAGACGGACACTAGGCTTGGTACTTGACCAATCTACAGTCTTCTACAAGCGCATTCTTAAAACTTGCACTCTGACTGACTGTGACGACGGGACTCCATGACGGGCCCTGTCCAAACCTCTTTAGAGAAGACAGGGCCCCGACCACCTGTCCTCTCTGAATGTCAGTCGGACTCCTCGGGTGATAACATACATGAGCTCGCGGCGGCAGAGCACGGATTGTATTACGTGCGCCCTCTTTTTATATCCATTTACATATTCTTCTGTGTTGCTTGGGCCCCTGCGTTTTGCGGTCTTGTTTGTGTGTGGTCATCTGACAGTGAGGAGGTTGTTTTACACACAATTGTACGTTCTTCGAGACCTCTGGGTAATCGGAAAAGTGGGAGGGTTGTGCGCACGTAATCCAGGATAACCATACCTTCTGCTATTTCCGTGGCAGATGGCCGTCCTAAGTCGGCACCGGTTGCCCATTGGTCTCGTTGGTTTATGTGTAGTCCTTTGTGTTTGATGTTTCTGTGTTGTGCGTTGACGTTCCTTGTCCCTTTCGCGTCTCTTTCTGTGCTTGTCTGCTTTGTGTTTTTGCATTGGGTGTTTTGGGGTTTTGCTGTGTGTGCTACAACCTGGTGTTGTTGGAGATCCCCTCCTTTGTTTGTTATTGGTCCTGCAGCATCATAACCCAGCAATCGTGCTACATCTTTCGGTATATTTAGGACATAATTTTCACAGATTTTGGTCATATTACATTCTTTAGATTGGGGATCACTGACGAGGGTTAAATACCCGAAATTAGCATGTCTGGTCCATGCTGTAAATTTATCTGTTCAAAATGATGCTAATGAATTTGAAGACGTTAAACAACTGTTATGATGGTAAAAGAACATTTCTACTCACAATACGTTGTTATCCAGTGGTTTGCCATTCAGCCATTTATAGTTTTGTGAGTCTTTTCTGGGAACATTGGAGAGTCCTATCCATAATTGGTACATCACAGTGGGGGAGTATTTAGCCTTGTATTGTAGTACTTTCTGTTCTATCCAGGACTGGCAGGAAAAATTAAATAGGAAAATGATGAATGATTCATAAATACGATAACCAAACCTATTGTTTCAATAGAATCCTTTCGTCCAGATGGGAATTCTGTCATGCATTACTGTTTTTACATATCTAAGTGGTGCAAATTCCAATATTTTCTTCGATATTTTAAAAATTCTTAATACTGATAACATAGCCATATAGCGAAACTCCCTACTCTTTTTTAAAGTTTTAAAGTATACCGAAAGAAATTTGCAAAGTGTACTAATTAGCACGGCAACGCTTTTTAAGCACCAGCTCAATACCACAGATGAGGATTTACTGTCCGAAACACGAGTCTGGTGCATTCAAATTTGTTTGAAATTTTCTTCGAGAAGGTAGAGAGTTGGAACACTTTTGTATTATGGCACAAGTCTCAGGAGATTATCCATCAGATAAAGTTGTCCTCCGTGTTTCTATGGAGCTGTGTTCTTGTCTCGTGAAAATCGTCTTATCTATATTTTTTTGGAATAAGTTGTAAGCCTTTTGATTGTGATTTTTGGAAACTGATTTCGGGTTTTGTGTTTGACTTTCACTGATACTAATTGCCAAAAATAAAAAAAAACCCAGGTTTTTTTTTCGCTGCTTTATGTGCATGTACATTAGCAGTACATATAATAACCAACCATACATGAACCTCAAATAAAATTTGGTGTATAGTTTCGCACAACTACTGTCCTGTTCACTAAATCCAGAGCACCCTGTTTTGGCGATATATTCTGTCGTCTGAAGAATTTTGCTATAAATTATTGCTTCAGAGAATCGACCTCCTTTAGTCGTAACTGGAAATTAACTTCAACTTACCCTATCAGCTGCCTTCAAAGCGCAATATGAAAAAATAAAATGTCTACGGGGAATTCCCATGTTAATTTCAAGCCGCCACCATATTGTTCTCCGTGTCAACAATAGTAAACAGTGACGTCAAAGCCTCCGACGTCACACATTTTCAGCGATTTTACTATAGAAAATCCCCGTAGACTTTTTATTTTCCGTGCTATTTCTAACTTAGCTGACGTACAGCCAAACGAATGGTATTTTCTGTTACGACTAAAGGAGTACTATAAAATCGATATCTTTTTGGAAGATGACATTACCATATTTTAGAGAAAACCGGGAAAAAAGGGTGCTCTGGATTTAGTGAATAGGACAGTAATAACAAACTACATCTGTACTGTCTATTTTTTACGTCCTTCACTTTACCCATACGATTCAGACTGAAATCTTTTACTTTATCATTTACCCGTTTCATAAGAAGACTGTCCTCTATCAGGCCGTGTAGAGCTCGCAAAAATGTTCCCCGCGAGGGGTTTGACATTTAGTGTTTTGAATATATTCCCTGACATTGTCTCCATAGCACTTTCTATATAGACATAGCCTAAGACAGTGCATGTATTTTATGTATTGTTTCATTTTCGTGCGTGATCATCGACGGCGGGTGCGGTTAGCCAACAGGGGATGCTTACTCCTCCCGGGCACCTGGTCCCACCTCTTGCTTGCTGGGGGTCCGTTGATGCTCAATTTTGTACTCTGTTGTGAGTGCTGTTGATATTATCGTCAGGATATTCTTTGTCTCATTATAAATTTCTACTTTAATAGGAATCTATTTGCAATCATCATTTTATGTTAACCCTTTATCAATTTGACAATATATCTCTTCGTACAAATCATTAAAATTAAATTATGTTCACATCTTATCACCATCCCTTCACTGCTCTTATGTTTTGAATATTTTTTCCTGACTTGGTCGCCATAGTACTTTCTATATAGACATAACCACAGACAGTGCATGTATTTCAAATATTGTTTTCATTTACGTGCGTGACATCGACGGCGGGTGCGGCTAGCCAAACAGGGGTTGCTTACTCCTCCTGGGCACCTGGTCCCACCTCTAGCTTGCTAGGGGTCCGTCGATGCTCAGATTTGGTCTCGAGATATAGTCAGATTACATGCGTCTGTTGCTTTAATACTTGATTGAAATGTTGTTAAAAAGTAACAAGTTCGACAACTTAACATTTTCTTACCCGTTCTTGAATGTCATCAAGGACAAGTAGGTCACCTTGTTCTAGTAGGCATGCGCGTCTTGCATCTTCGTACTTCTCTGCCTTATTGTAGGTTATAAGATAACATTCGTCACTTCCGGGTCTCTCCTCCCATCCCTTTGGACAAACGCCGTATGGATCTAATTTAAAGAAATTGTGTATTTGTCATTAACATTTAATGGCTTTCAGAGGAGATGCAAGTAGAAATCGACAGGAAATCACTGATTCGAATTTCCACCAATACTTTCTTTGCTTCTTACCATTCTTATACAACCCCAACAAATCCTTTAAATACCTTTCATTCATAGAAAGAAGGGAGGAGATCTCCATAGGTTCAGAACAATTGTATCACATAGAAATTGACAAAAACTGTGATTTTCTGTCCTTTGTAATTGAAAAAAAAAAACAAAAAAACTTTTGTACGTTAAAAGTTATCACCTAACAGAAGATTTCAACCCGGATGCTTCAGCCAACAACTGTTTCAATGTGAATATGATTTTGAAGAAAATAGCTAGAGGAAATTAACGTATTTTCTGTTTTCTTTTGTGTTGATCGTTTGATCTCTCTTTCATCAAAATTTTATGGACAGGAAACGGCCCCAACGAACTTAAAAAAAGCACCGAAAACTGCTATGAAAACCAAGTATATCATAAAGTTTTAACAAAGATACCACATTTTAATCTCGAAGCTAGAAATACAAGAAATACGCATTTTTTTCATAATTATCATTCAAACGCCGACCTTGGTAATATTGAATGAATTTGATTCCGGTCACATCCTAATCATTCCATTGGGGTATGAACGTGTATTGATCGATCAAAATGCGTAGATTCGTGTGAACATGCACATTTGGATATTGTACCTGTTTTAGTTGGACAGCCCAGAGCGTCAAACCGTAGTCCTATGAAGTTAGCCCAGTTGACAGGTCTGATACGGATGTACTTTGCTATGATAGGACATCCAAACATGTTGGTGATTTCTTTCTCTTGGTCATTAACATTTCCTGTAAATATCTGACCGGAAACAGAATAGACGCATTACTTGTTTTAAGAAATCATCTTTTCCGTTAATTTTTTTTACAGTACTTTCATTCATTATGTTTCAACAACTTTTTACGACTAGCAATATACATTGTAAGAAAGCATGTTACTTATCTACTTTCCTCCATTTCAACCTAAAATGTACCAGATTCAATCTTTTTTTAAGTCTATGGATTACTAAGACACTAAAAAGTTACCCCTCAGTAATGCAGTCTCAGAGTCGAGAGGGCAAAATCATTAGAATTTCCATTTGAACCGTTTTTGAAAATGAATTCCAATAGAAAAAGAATAAAGAAGAAGGTACACGATGAATGATGCATGCAAGCAGGAGATGCTGACTCTTCCTGGGCACCTGGTCTTACTCCCATATCGGGAATTTGCTTATTTTCATGTGGCGGAGGTTTTTCTTTGTTTGCTTTGGTTCCTGTTTTATCCTGATTTTGTACGCATTCGGTTAATGATTTTCTGAATTGTCGATTTTGTAGTGTTTATTGGGATATGGTCATTGTCCATATTTGTCATTTCACTTCATATAACAGTTCTAATAAACTGATAAAAATCCAAAAATGTCAAGAAATTTAGCTATTCTCACCACATCATGTCCGTTACCATCATTAACGGAGTCATACGTAACGCCGTCAACGCTATACTGTACGGTGTACTTGGTCACACGATTGTAATCTGACGTTTCACCATATCCAATATTACGTCCCTGCGTCACTATACCTCGAATCATACTCGGGCTGTTAAATTCCGCCTTGAAATATATAAAGTTTTGAATGTTTGCTTAAGAAAGCTTCAAATTTGAGATACATAAAGTTTATACATGTATAAGGAAGACGAGAAATGCTAAGAAATACTTACAAATGCACACACTTACTAAAATATGTAATGAAATAAAGAGATAATTTAGTCTTTAAGAACATTTTGATAACATTTTTGTCTACCACAGGGAAATAAGCATACTTTGGTATCTTGCATTTAATTTTCTATATTCAGATTAGAATTTAATGAAGATACGACACAGGTTAGTACCTGGATATATTGATTTCTGTCACTTGTTTGCGGTGACCATCCTCCGTTTTTGTAGGTTGTGTTTGATTCTGTTGGGGTAAATAGACGCGCCCTCTCCGGGCCGTACTCTCCAGACGAGAAGTTGTTAAAGGTGGACGATGCTGTTAATTTGTTGTCTGGGATTCTATTTTTCCCTGAGATCAGATATTCGTGACAAACCTCTGGAGCTGAAAGAGAATATATTTATTTTAAGATGCAACGAGATGGAAAAGATCTCAGTCAAAATCACTATGCACTGATCACAGCGGAAAACACCCGTAGGAATGCAAAAAAAAAATTAGACAGTCAAAACATTCCACTTAAAATGAAACTCTCAGATACATTTATTACAGGGTAGAAAATATGAGAGTGAGATATCATTTGGGTAAATATAAGATTCAGTTTCAGGTCCGATTGGTCGGCATTGTCTAATGACAAATTATGATAATATATCAAATTTCTATGGACATGAAATTTCGTTATTTCGTAGATGTTTGAGGGTGTTCCTTAATTTTTGTGTTTATTTAGAAGACAAACTTGAGGGAGTTGTAGGACTTGTCACTGCAGGTGGCGCCGTCTGTCTGGTGGTTGGAGGGGGCGTGGTGGTAGTGGTGGTGGTGGTGGTGGTAGTGGTTGTCGTGGGTATAGGGTTACAATCCCACTGTAGGTCCAGGTATTTAGGAGTGTTAGGGCAGGGGTCCTCTCCTAGGACGGTATTATCCGCTGACACTGTACAAGACTTCAAAAGGAAAAAATACGAGGTTATGATGGATTTACATTAGTGCAGTTTTGAGATTTAATGAAAGGTAAAATTACTATTGGAGCACGTTGATCGTAAGATAGTCGCTCTGACGCAACTCATAAAAGGATGTGGTTATTTTTCTTTCTTTATTCTTGTTTCATAGAAAATTGTTTCTTAAAATATATTATATCTCATTCTATATCTATTTTATCTTGATGAATCAAGTCTGATAAATATTATTCTAAAGAATTGTTCTCGTCGAATTTTCAAAAATATAAAAAGGTTACCTGTTGATGGTACATGCTGTTGCTATGACACCAGTCACTCTACCGGAAGAATAACAATTTATGTTCAAATTTGTGGTACAAACATTTTCATTGGTTCGTCCGTAATTAACACTCCTAATTTGAATCTGTAAGCCCGCCGGGCACGTGAGCGTTTGTGTCAGACCCTGGCACACGAATTTACTGTTACTGCTCGCTGAAAAGAAATTTACAAATTTTAAGTGTTAACAATTTACAATTTTTTGTATGCATTCTATTTTTAAAACATTATCTTGACTTTTTTTCTGCTGCAATTTTAAGCAAATAATTGAGAATTGAAAAAAGAACAATCAAGAAAGCAAAAGATCGCACCGATATCTTAGAAAATTACTTACCATTTGAGAATGATGAAAATGCAACTGAAAGAAATGGAATAAATGTGAAAAGCGTGTGATTTCTCTTTACAGACTTAAATTCCTTACACAGAGCTTTCATATTAGGCACGGTCCATTTGATATTCTGGGGGGGGGGGGGGGGCTTGGGTTTTTTTCGAAAAAAATAATTTTGCTCTGAATTTTGATGAAAAAAATAAATTTGCTTATGGTGTGACAGAAAAAAATAATCTTGCTCTTACAAATAATCTGAATTTAAAGAATTACCATAAAATCTTGCTGAAATTCTTGAAATTTTTCCGGCTCGCTTCGCTCGCCACAGTTTTCAGTCTGTCAAGAAAATTTTGGCTCCCTTCGCTCGCCATTAGGAGTTTTCTATCAAACATTATTTAATAATGTCAAAGTTCATATATTTGAAGATATTAAAAGTGTTAGCAATATATATGTATTACTATTAATACATGTTGAATGTATCCTATAGAGTCTAATTTTATGTTCTTGTAAGCTTGGAGGGAGAACTTCAATTATTCACCAATTTACAATTCAACATTTAAAAATTTGTCTAGAAGACCTTCCCCACAGACCCTCTTATATTCATGTACCTTACATAAATTTTGTTTATTTAGAATTGTATTGTAAAAATCTAGTTTTATCTCTCTATTTAGAATTGAATTGAATACTTGCATAAAAATAAAGTATATGTTAATATTTAGAGTTTTGAGTAAATAAATACAAATGTATAAATCATTTCTATTGATAAAACACAAACATTCTTAATTAATTTGCACATCATTTAAAAAAAAAAAATTTCCTTGCTCCGACTTTGCAAGAAAAAAAATAAATTTGCCCCGGTCTGAGGTGAAAAAAATAATCTTGCTCCGACAAAAAACCCAAGCCCCCCCCCCCCAGAATATCAAATGGACCGTGCCTTATTGATAAATAAATTAGATACAACAAGCAAAGATGCATCAGGGAAGAAAAAAGTACTAGTATATAGAATGATACAATTGTGAAATTAAATTATTGAACAACTCCGAATTCCAATATAATGTCATTTATTATGATTTCAAATGTAGGAAAATAAAAGAATTGGATAAAAAAGAAGCCATACCTATTATAAATGCTACTTCTATCACAGACAATAATGGAAATTCCATTTTGAGTATTTTGCACAAAAAAGATATATAAGAAACGAAATCAAATCTGGATGTCTATACGCTATAAATTATGAATTTAAGTCCCTTTAACATAGTGTGTATGCCGTCCCCTAAACAGATCACGGGTATGGTCAAAATGACGCCGGATTAAAAGTCAAATTGCTGTCAGGAAAACAGATGTAAATATACCCTTGTTGAATGACCAGTTATCTCCCTTTGTTTGTATGACTTCCACTTAATTCGCCTAATTCTAATCTCATTGTTTAGGAATTCGTGAAAAAGGAGAGTACGTTATCAGGAATTAAAATACCCTACTGGTCACTTAGTTTATTTCCTCAAAATATTTGGGGGTCAGGAATCACGATCAGAATATAATTCGATAGATTTCAACCACTCAAATCGTGTGTATTTGTCACTATACGTCACTTCCTGCAACGACTGTAATCGACAAACAAGGTATTTTATTTAGATAAATTTGGTGAAAGATGTTATAATTACGGGATTGAAGAGGTAGGGGGTACTGATAACAGAAAACGTCAAATATCGAGCGAAAGTTAACAAAAAGGCATCGTTTTACACAAATTTCATGTTTATCATGCTTCGGTAGTCGGTGCCTTTACATATAAAAAATTAACTTTGAAGACAGTGGATCAATATAATCGGCAAAATCCGCGTCCAGAAACTGAAAAACCCCGGTCATTTCGTACTCATCAGGCACATATTTTTGTAGCTTTCAGACGCGAAATACACACTGTGTAGGAAAAGACAACTATTTGGTTCATTTCATTCCTTAAAATTAAATATTTGATCGGAATACACCCAGAATATTCCATGATATCACTGACAAAAAATGGCAATATTGATCTAATTTACCGCTATAGAGAGAAAATTTGTCTGATGTACACCCTCATTAATTGATGATGGTTAAATAATACGGAAGTGTTCCAACTCTTTACCCTCCAGAATTAGCCCTCTGAAGCGAGGGGGGGGGGGGGGCAATGTTTTTAAGACCTTTTCATTTTCCATTGATTTCTATGTAGAAAACACCTATTTTAATCCAAATGTCTGTCTCATTTTGAATTATTTATCTAACCCGACAGTATATTCATATATGGACCATGTATATTGTCATTACTGCCGAAAAAGTTCTCTTAAATTTTGCATTTTGAAATTTCGACTTTTCAGAGCAGATTTAAAGCCTTATTCAGTGAGTGAAAGACAATCGCTAAAGCGAACATCTGAATACAAAAATCATAATCCACAGAAATACAAGAAAGGAGGGGATTCCAATCTGAAAACAGTTTAAATAAAGCCAAAGTGAATTTTCCTGGCGCCATCTACAATACAGACTTTTAATTTCCTCTTTTCAAAATGAGCGGCTCCAAATTTTGTGTAGAGTTTATTCAGAAGCGTATTTAAGTTAGAAAAATGGCCAAAAATCTTTGGAAGGTAGGCGAAAGGAGATAAATTCTAAACATAACCGTGAAAAATATGCCGAAACCCCAGCCAAGGACAGATGTTAAACGTCTTCAAATTGAATAGCATCATTTAAGTACAGATAAATTGGCAGCATGGACCAGACATGCACGTTTCGGGTACTTAATCCTCGTCAGTGATCCTCAAATCTAAACAATGAAATATGCCAAAAATGTGAAATTGACTATGTCCAAAAACGTACCTAAAGACGTAGCAGGATGGGTGGGATATGATGCTACAGGACCCATGTTTTAGAAATTTCAAGAAATTTTGATATCAGAAATTTTAGAATGCGTTGAAGAAACGATCAACCGAAATTGATCGAACTTGGCTACATGTGCCATCGGGGACTCCTGGTTAGCTATGCAATGTCAGGGAGATACCCCTTAGTTATAGAAATTTAGGTCTAATTTGATGACAGGAAATTTAGAATATATTTCAATGCAGCGCGTAAGCACTAAAGCTAGGTGAGCGATATCCTCGGGGACTTGCAGTCCACCAGCAGCGATACAAGCCTAGTGGTTGAAATTGTCAATATTGAAATATGTGTTAAATAGTACCAATTTTATTCTACTAGACACGTGTTTCGGATATTGAATCCTCGTCAGTAGTACTTCATCTTATATCACATTTGATCAGAAAATTCTTGAGTAGGCTATTTGCACTATCTTTTAAAAGAATTAGAAATTTAGATTGAGAATCACTGACGAGGGTTAAAGGTACACATGGTTTTATATGGATTGATCTGTCAATAATTAAGTTTTACCGTAAATACGTTTAATGTACTACCATTTGAACATCTATTTGTTACTCACATAAATTATCTATCAAATTATTGCTTTATAGACGTTTTCATCTCGGATACACACAATTTCGGTGAACTTCGGAAATGTACATATATATTGTAGAAACCTTTGGCTATATGTTCTCGCCCGACTTCAGTTTAAATGTCAAAAGTCTCCTTCGGTCCAGTTCAAAGCTTAAACTAGTTTTTCTTTTTATTGTTTATTACATTTCTCTTCTCATATTCTAATAGTACCAATCGTCGATTCCTTTTCGTCCCATCTGCCATGTTGTTTGTTTTGCTACCGTGAGTACTAGCTATATGCAAATAAGTGCTTACACGTGTTCGCATTCGTTCTTCTTCGGAGAAAACTAGGTTATATTAGGGTACCCATTTTATAAGCAATAATTGATCATATTTCGGTAGCAAGGGCATATCTGACTGATATATCCAGCTAGTTTCTAATTATTAAGAATGCTACATTCGTTTCCATCAAAAATTTGACAAAATGGTTTATTCATAGTTTGATCTTGATGAGACCAATTGTAACTTTAGATACCCGAAATTTGCATGTCTGGTCCAAGCTGCAAAATCTGTTTAATTATGCTTTTGAATGACAAAAATATTTTCCTCGGTCTTCCTCGGTCTGGGGCGAAGAATTCTTTTTCTGACCATCCTGACTAAAGAAAAAGAAGACAAAAACAAAACAAAAACTCGTCCGAATGGACCGTATCTCAATTCAAGAAATACCTTAAATCAGCATGCAGAGCACGATCTGCATTGTAGGTTGCTTTTTTAAAACTCGTCGTGCTAATTATTTCCATATAACACATGGATCATGTAGCATATCTAATTCAAGTATAGTATCCAGGCTGGAAGGGCCGAAAAGGAAGCCCATCCTAATTTCTGTCTTAGTGTTACCAACAGTTTCAATACAAATGATTTAGAATGTTCACAATATGAAAACACACAAATGTGGATTAATAATGTACAGCATTGAGATAAATTAGAAAAGAAATACATTGCTGGTCACAGGCACATGTAGCAACTTAGTATGAAAAAGCCTGTATATCATTACATCACACAGTCTTCGTATATCTACAGAAAAAAAAAACAAGGTGTCCGATGGATTTTTCCCAATTTTTTTTATGTACTTTATACATTATTGAAGACAAACAGGCAGCTAAGCATCAAGATCAATTCAATATTCTTCTTAAAACATTAATTCACTGTGTTGCATCACATGACTTTAGTTCAAATAATCAAAGGACTGAAGGTCCTGAACGATACTTCTATTCAAAATTTATAGTCAGCAGATGATTGTTGAATAATTTTATTGTTCATGTATGATGAATTGATGATGATTTTTATACAAAGGATGCATATGCATGTGAAGCTAATAATTTTCATTTCTATGAGCTCATTGTGTTCTAGAAACAGCATAAACTGATTATATTTACTATAAGTGGTATACTTTAAGTAACATATTATTCTGACGACTTAGACCCGGAGCAGTGTCTTAACATTAACCCATTTGGAAACTAGAAAGACGTTAAGACCATGCATGCATGATTAAAATGGAAACTAGAAAGACGTTAAGAACATGCATGATACATTTGATAAAGAGCGGTTACATGTAGATCCAGCGTAACTTTAAGTTTATTATCACTGGTAAAAATTCTCATTTTATTTACCAGAATTTCCTATTTCTTTCAACAAGATCATGCTTCGTTTCTCCTTTCGTTTCTCATCGGTTTATACATCATGTAGATAGGGAAGACAACTCTTACATTGTATAAGAAGTAATATATTATTACGCCACCAGCGAGCAGTGAAAGCAAGAAATAAATATTCATCACATAAAACAATGATTTTTTGTGATGCATTTACTTTATAAATTATATGCAATTGAAACTTTTTTTCAGGAAGGAGGATAATCTTGATCTTGCATGTGTCAGACAGCAAATTCCTAAATTAGTAAAAGCACTACATTTTGAGGTGTATGGATACGTTGCAAAGCGGCAATATCTCAACTGTTACGATAACAGAATGAGACTTCCTGAAAGGAAGTTTCCTAAAAAGCTCAGTTGGAGGAAAGAAAACGGGAATTGAAATAATTGCTTTGATAAAATTTCATCTTTTCATAGCATATATCCTTGTCTAATCTGATACTTTTACAATCATGGACTGGTAAAACGCTGATGTTTTAACAAACATTATGACAAAAGCTGTAGATATTTGCGTGGAAACCACCACAACATCGTGTTTAACATATTTCGACCACGACGGTTTTTTTATTTGGTCAGAATGTTTGTAAAAACTACAATGGTTTCTTGATTGACAAATACTAGTAATGTTAAACGTCTTCAAATTCAATAGCATCATTTAAGAACTGATAAATTTGCAGCATGGACCAGACATGCAGGTTTCGGGTACTTGACCCTCGTCAGTGATCCTCAATCTAAACAATTTAATTGGCCAAAGAGTGTTGAATTATTGTGTCTAAAAATGAACCTAAACGTAGCAGAATCATCAAAATATCATTTTTTACGATGACATCGGCTATGAAAAGATGAAATTGAATCAAAACAATCATAACAGCACCTGTTTTCTTTCCGCCAAACGAGCGCTATGCCTCCATTTTGTGTTTGTGGTTTCACCAACTTAAGTCACGTGATGCTACACAATATAATAATTCACCCAAAATCTTTCAAAACATAGCATATTTGTCTACCAAAGTTGGTCCTTTTGTTTTTATGTCTTCAACCTTCATTACCAGATAGAACCAACACTGATTCATTCAGAGGCTTTACTCTGCTGATTCCAAGCAGACAAAATATCTGGATGATTCAGACTAGCTGATCTGGCAATCAAGGTTCAAGACAGAAAGTAGAAAGATTCCAACTCTGGTGAAAGATTAAGCTTTGTTATGAGATTTTTTGGTGAATTTTGATGTTTTACGAAGAATATGGATCGATGTTGATGTTTGAGGTTTGCTCTTTCATTGCGAAAATTGCAGATTGCCAATTTTATTAAGCTGAAAAATTCGTCTTAAGCCTTTTCTTCTATTCTATTATGACCTGTAAAGGGAATCATACAGTACATTGTGCCTGTGTTGCTGGTTACCTCCCTGTATGTAATTCGGATAGAGGATATAACAAAATCACTTTTTGTCAGCGCACAGCAGCCTTTTTGGCAACCTTTTTCCAAATGCGGTATACATTTTAATCCAAAATTATTCAAAGTATAATTTGACAACCCTGTGTACTTCATTTATAACGAAAGCCGCATGTCCCAATGGAAATTTGTCCATTTTACAAAAGATTCTACGGAGATTCAATAATACCACCAATAATACTAAAAGTAACACCGCCCTTTCGGTTAAAATGATTTTCTGCAGAAAGAAAGGGGTAGGGGACAAAGTGACCATATTTTTTTTGTCCCAATGAATTTTTTCAAAAGGTTCTTTTTTCTGATTCATTATGCTTCTTCTAGACAAAAAATGACATGTGATTTCTCGAAAACAAACCTTCTATAGGGCGAATGATTGAAAATTGAACACTGTCTTCACATTAGAAATTCATATTTTTGGCAAGGGACACACATACCTACAGTTGTAAGCCCTAGACCAAGGGAATGTAACAAGTTCAAACTCATATGGGACATTCCTTTTTATATTCTGAATGTACACGGAAAGTTTAACTTTGTTACATGCACTTGCCCTATAGATACTATAAACTATAATTTTGAAATTTGATTGTTATTATTTTACCACTAATTTCGGTAGTAATGGGCAATTTTGGCAGGAAGTAACACTCATATTAGTTGATAATATCTATTTTCGATTCAATTTCAGTAAACAACAATATCTCTACCCTTGTTTGAAAGATAAAAATAGTATGAAAACAATTTTTGAAAATAGCAAGTAAATGGGCCAAAAACGGCAGATTTTGCCCCTACCCATTTAGGTTTAGGTTTAAAGCTTCCGTTTTGGCCCTACTTACATAGAAACTATAATTTGCCTTATATGTAATACTATGTTTTTAAAAATAATCAAAAAATAAAACTAGAGGGAGCATCTGAAATACATTTGGTTTTGTCTGCAAATCACCTCGGCATTTAATTAAGTACCACTGATGATAATTTACTATCCGTTGCTGGTTCATTAAGATTTGTTTGAAATTTTCATCAAGAAGGTAAAGAGTTGAACCACTTCCGTAAATATTATATATATGTAAAATGGTTTATGCGATATTTGAATATTTCTAAGTTATACTAATAAGCACGGCACCGATTTTGACAGCCTTAAATGTAATCCGTACTTACACATGGCTCTGGAGATTGTTCATAAGATAAAGTTGTTCTTCTTGTTTCTATGAAGCTGTGTCATTGTCTCCGTCTGTTTGTCCTTCTTGTTTCTATGAAGCTGTGTCATTATCTCCGTCTGTTTGTCCTTCGTGTTTCTATGAAGCTGTGTCATTGTCTCCGTCTGTTTGTCCTTCGTATTTTCATGAAGCTGTGTCATTGTCTCCGTCTGTTTGTCCTTCTTGTTTCTATGAAGCTGTGTCATTGTCTCCGTCTGTTTGTCCTTCGTGTTTCTATGAAGCTGTGTCATTGTCTCCGTATGTTTGTCCTTCGTATTTTCATGAAGCTGTGTCATTGTCTCCGTCTGTTTGTCCTTCTTGTTTCTATGAAGCTGTGTCATTATCTCCGTCTGTTTGTCCTTCGTGTTTCTATGAAGCTGTGTCATTGTCTCCGTATGTTTGTCCTTCGTATTTTCATGAAGCTGTGTCATTGTCTCCGTCTGTTTGTCCTTCTTGTTTCTATGAAGCTGTGTCGTTGTCTCCGTCTGTTTGTCCTTCGTGTTTCTATGAAGCTGTGTCATTGTCTCCGTCTGTTTGTCCTTCGTGTTTCTATGAAGCTGTGCCATTGTCTCCGTCTGTTTGTCCTTTGTGTTTCTATGAAGCTGTGTCATTGTCTCCGTCTGTTTGTCCTTCGTGTTTCTATGAAGCTGTGCCATTGTCTCCGTCTGTTTGTCCTTTGTGTTTCTATGAAGCTGTGCCATTGTCTCCGTCTGTTTGTCCTTTGTGTTTCTATGAAGCTGTGCCATTGTCTCCGTCTGTTTGTCCTTTGTGTTTCTATGAAGCTTTGCCATTGTCTCCGTCTGTTTGTCCTTTGTGTTTCTATGAAGCTGTGCCATTGTCTCCGTCTGTTTGTCCTTTGTGTTTCTATGAAGCTGTGTCATTGTCTCCGTCTGTTTGTCCTTCGTGTTTCTATGAAGCTGTGCCATTGTCTCCGTCTGTTTGTCCTTTGTGTTTCTATGAAGCTGTGCCATTGTCTTGTCTGTTTGTCCTTCATGTTTCTATGAAGCTGTGTCATCGTCTCCGTCTGTTTGTCCTACATGTAATTTCTTTTCTCGAGAGAAAGTTTTGTTTTATATTCTTTTAAAGAATTTGTAAACCTTTTGATTGTGATTTTGGTATTGTGTTTAATATTTGATGTTGTGAAATCCCCTTTATGAACATCATTCCTCCGTCGGAAAAATAGTTTGCGAAAGAAAGAAAACAACTCGCTTTTATAACAAACATATTTAACTTCAAGATGGATTTCAACAAGCTTCACATTAAATATCTATGATCTTATTTTACACAGTTTTGCTGGTTCAGTTTCAAAGTATAGTTTACAAAAAAAAAATATTTTTATAATTTACATATAAACAACTGTCATTATATAAATGTATATTTCTCATCATCCAATGGCACGTCTACATGTAAAACTCCTTGCTACGCATGCCTGTAAGTTGTTGTCGAATTCCAGATTGGCGGGACACGGTCTGGCGAATATACCACTAGGTGCGCATGTCAGGTATTTATGGCAATCTTGACAATATTGGTGATCACCGATCCCGAGGTTGTAGCAGTCATTCTGGTTACCACATCCGGCTGAAAAATGGATATTTTGTTAAGCTTTAGGCTAAAAATATCAAAGGAAGATGGATCTCCCCAAGATAACTAATTGTAACTGAAGTCTTGAGTTTGCGTATCTAATTTGATAAAGCTAGTTTTTTTACGTACTGTAAAAAGTCCATCCATTAACTGTGACAGCTTGACTTCCGGCCGGTGTCGGTATATATAGTTTGGCTGAAATTTAAAACCCGAATATATTTACGTTTTAAGAAGCCTTGGACTTTAATATGAATAATTATAAAAAAATATATAATAATAATTCTTTAGCAAAATTTTTATTTCAGTATTTGTTCTGCAGCTTATAAATTGAGAAATAGATCTGATATGGTAGGTAATAATATCACAGTGCCATATGCGCATACCAGCATACTATGACTCAGGTAATTTGATTTTCCTAAATTCATAAATGTATGTCAACCTGTGGTTGGTGCTCGCGTTGTGGGTTTTGTTGGTGAAAAGAAAGTGACGGTCGATTTGGTTTGAGGATTATTATTCCCAGTGTTAGATCCGGTACTGCTGCTTGAACCTGAGGTCATCGTTGCTTTTGTAGGAGGAGATTGTGTTGATGGCGCTCCAGGGTTATTCCAAACTAATAGGAAAAAGGTTAAATTGAAGACAAAGTTACTCAGGTGTCATATTCACATTCCAAATTATATAGGAGGGTTTCTTATTATGAATATGAAAGAAATATCCAAGCAAGGCTTACTTGCAGTAAATTCAGCGGCACACACTCGTAAGATTGTTAACAACAATTTAGAAACATTTTGAAAAACAGAATTGAAGAAAAAATGTTTTAACTCTACTGCTAGAAAATAAATAGCCTTCTTGAGATCAAGATTTCAAAGCAAAAAAAAAAAAAATCCTATATAAATGTCATAAAGATCCCCGACATATTTAATCAAAATTAGTTCAAAAAACAAAAAATGGATCATAAATAGAATCTACAAACAGCAAAATTTAGACGAGTGAAAAAAAAAGAAAAAGATTGTCTGTCGCTATAATTCCGTCTTTTCGATTTTACAGGCCTGCGTTCGATTTGTGCAGGTATCTGACGTAAAAGCATTGTGACGTCTTTAAATTCCTTTGAAAACGTCATATATGTAACCCTATTTCCCTGAATTCCGTGCTGGTTTCCATAGAATTTGATGACGTCACAATGCGTTGACGTCAGATACCTGCACAAATGGGAAGTAACTCTGTATTTCGAAAAGACCGAATTGCACAATAAGTTTGTTTGAAATTTTCTTCAGGAAGGTACAGGTTCGAACACTTCCGTATTATTGTACGTACACTTTGGTTTCTTGCAGATGTAGTTAAGCTTGAGGTCACAGTTTGCGTCATTCAGTTCTCCATTAGCAAATTCACCGCAGTGTTCCTGTCCGGCGTAGTTATCGGGGTTACCTTTCTTCCAAGGACTGTACAAATAAAAATAGAAATGACGAAATATATAGAATTTCGTGTCAATGGAATGCCAATATTTTCCTTTTAAACAAGAAATATAGAATTATTTGACTCAGAAAACGTGTGAATACTGAAGAAAAACACATTGTGCATATATGCAGCAACATAGGGTTGGACAGAAATGTCTATATCCGATGCATCAGACAATTATGTTAAGATACTGAAACCCACCAATGGTACAATGTTACTGCAATGACTCCTGATCAGTGGTATTTTAGTTATAAATACAGAATGACATCAAAGATGAACCTTAAACTCAAAGAGAATAATTGCCAATTGGCCTCGTTAGTTTACGTGTGGTCTATTGTTTTAAATGTTTCTACGATGTGATTTGCTTTCCTTGTCCCTTTTGAGTCTTTTTCTGTGGACGTCTACTCTGTGTTTTTGCATGGGTTATTTTTGGTGTTTTGCTGTTGGTGCTGCAATCTAGTGTTGTTGGAGATCCCCTCCTTCCTTTTATACTTACATGACATTAGCACTGAAGGAAGATCCATCGGCCACCCATTTATAATCCTTGTTGTCTTTATGGGGGAGGTTACTGAGTCCAATCCACACCTGATAAATACCACTCTGTAATTTAGATGTCTGGATCCGCTGTAATTCTTGTATCAGCCAATCCTAACGACAGATATAGGAAAGATAATATGGTCACATAATTACAAATAAATAGATAAATAGAGATATGTAAACAATGTATTAGAGAGCGTAAATCATTTTAAAAGGATGTTTGGGTATCAAGCTTGAACGAATTATTCCTTGAGGACCAACATTGGGCGCCTCGAAAGAAATTTCATTGCAGTACCTACATGCATCAGTTATTCAGTCTCAAAGTCGAGAGGACAAGGCAAAATCATTAGAATTTCCATTGGAACGGTTGGAAAAGGCAAGGCAAAATCATTAGAACTTCCATTGGAACGGTTGGAAAAGGCAAGGCAAAATCATTAGAACTTCCGTTGGAACGGTTGCGAACCTCGGAATGAATAACACTCCGAATGAATATTTTGTTTTCAATGATTTTGATGAGCCGCTTTAGCATCTAATGGATCGTTTTCTAATATATTTCATCTGCTTATGTAACTCAATATTGAATAATAAATAGACATATAACTACGCGAAAGTCAGTAGTCTTCCTGGAGATTTTTTTTATCATTTTATCTTTAATTTTGTTTGATTAACTTCATACCACTCACCCTTTCTTGAACTGTTTCTTTTTTGCACGATCAACTCTATTTCACTCACCCTTTCTTGAACTGTTTCTTTTTTGTACGATCAACTCTATTTCACTCACCCTTTCTTGTACTGTTTCTATTTTGACCAGATCTCCCTGTTGTAGTTTACATGCTTGCCTTGCTTGTCTGAATCCCTTTTTGTCCTTTGTTGATATCTGGTAGCACTGCTTACTGCCTGGTCTCTCTATCCATCCCGTGGGACACTTACCATAAGGATCTGTTTGAGGAAAAATATAGATTCATAGTAGCAAGTTTTTTTTCAAAAGTAGGGAGACAATACCAGGTCTCTCTATCTAACCTGTGGGACACTTCCTATCATCACAGAGGATACCCATCAGTTCTTCAGTCTCAAAGTCAAGAAGGTAAAGCAAAATCATTAGAGCTTCCATTGGAACAGTTGCAAACCCCGGAAAACATATCCTCAAGTGTAACCAGATGCCCGGGGAAAGTCAGTGTCTCCTGATTGTATGAAACACTCGTCAGGAAATAAAGAGGTGAAAGAGTGGATAGTAAGTCATTCTTTTCAAATATGAAGAGAAAATCTCAAGAAAGCGTTGCAGTTATTACAGTGGAATACACCCGCATGAGTAAATGAAGGGGATTACATACAAAGCTGTCACTTCTACAAACATAGGGATACAACAAGAAAATAAAACATCAAATTAACAAAGACCAGGGCAAAATGTCATTGCAATATGAATGACAACACAAAAATAATGGTAAGCAAAAACTACATGGTACTGTCATTGCATTGCCAACCTTATTGAAATGCAAAATATCCACTTAGAAAATATCCAAGTGTAATGATGTAATGATAAGCATGTTAGAATACACACAAATGTTACCATTAACGTAAAGGATAAACATTTTCAGTTAGTGAGGCACAGCCACAGGCGTGTTTAATAATGCAACATGTATGGACTATTGATTCTCTTTCCATTTTCTACTTAACCTCTCTTTATTTGCATAATTACTCATTTTCAAAACTTACCTGTTGTAACTTGACAGCCAATCAAATCAAATCGTAGAGAAATATGAGCAGTCCATTCCATTGGTAGAATTCTTACGAACTTTGCTATGATTGGACAACCAAACATGTTTGTTACGGGTGTTTCTTCATCTTTAGTATTGCCAATGTATACCTGGAGATAAATTAAATTTTGATACAACATTCGTGAAAAATACCAGTATTCAATCGCTAATATATTACATATACTGATGTAAACGCCTTCAAATTGAAAAGCATCATTTAAGAACAGATAAACTGGCAACATAGACCAGATATTGCAACAAAATTTATACTCCCAGATCGAACACTCTTTGATAATTGGATCCAGTATATATCAGTGGTAGTTAAATCATTCCAACGATGTACCCTCTTTAAATCGAAACAGTTTATGTTTTAGAGTACCTGATCATATTGTTTGTGTTGATGATTTTGTGTCCAGTTGTCCATAGCTTTTGTTGATGTTAGTTTATTCTTGCATCTTGGTGAATTCCGCTTTGTGAAATGCTGGATATTCCTGCCCGTGACTACTTCCATATCCTAATGTTCTACTTATTACGATCCATATACTTTTTTTGTTTTTAAAAAAAGAAGAAAACTATAAAATCTACGTACTATATCATTGCCGTTGCCGTCTTTGACTGTTTTATACGTTGTCCCATCTACGCTATAAGATACTTTGTATTTGGTAACTTTCTCCTTACAGCAGCCGTCTTGGGGATTCACATTACGTCCTTGTGTTATTACGCCTCTTATTGTACTGAAACTCTTCAATTCTACCTATAATAGATTTGAACATTTTCATATTAAATTGATTTTGCTTTCTTTCATCTTTATGAAAGGTTTCATAAACCTTGCAAGTGAAGCGGTTGCAGTAGGGGAAAAATATGAACATCCTGTATGATACTATGATATTCATGTCGAGCTTCTCTTACGAATCTTGAAAGTGAAGCTGTTGAATGTTGAATTATTTAAAAAAAACCTGATTCAGAAAAGCAAGACAAAGGGTGTTCTAAACTCCATAATTTATAGATAATAAAAGAATAATGATATGATCCCCATTCATAAACATTAAAAGTTGTTGTTTGAAAAGAAGTCTACTCCAGAAAAATCTAGTCACGTGCCTGAATGTATTGGTGTTTATCGTTATCCTTGGAGGACCATCCTCCACTGACGTAAGTTCCGTTCTGGAGTCGCTGTGCGGGGTTATACAACCTTGCCCGATAGGGGGCGTGGTCCATGTTTGCTGTGGCATTAGTCCATGTAGATGTCGCTGTCATCTTACTGTTATCGACGCCATTTTTACCGGAAACCAAATATTCGTGACAAACCTGGGGACCATCTGAAAATTGTTTTGTGTTAGTTTTGAAAAGTGTATTCTCGATGGTATATCTCTATATGGAAACTTGTGTATATGAATTCAGAATTCTGAAGTCCATTTTGGATATAAATTGAAAATGTTAATAGTTGTGAACATAGATAATTCAAGATTTTGCAAACAGCTGTATGATGATTGTCATATCTTATTAGTATATCAGTGAATGAAATTCAAACACAAAAGCAGAGAACATATTAAAAAAAAACACAATCGGAAGGCTTACAAATTTTGGAAAACATCCCCTAATGATAAGAAAACAGTACGAACAGACGGAGACAACGACACAAGCCCCGTAGAACCACTAAGGACAACTCTAACGAACCATCTCCAGTGTAAATGAATAAGGCATTGTATAATGCATTGTAGATGGCGCTGTTAAAACGCGTCATTCTTATTATTTCATGCATAACTTAAATCACGTAGCATATCTAACGCAAGTATAGTATTCAAGTAGGAAGGACGAAAACGGCCCATCCCAATTTCAGTCCTGGTGTTACCCACAGTTTCGCTGCTTGGCCACAGAATAACCAGAATTAATACTTAGTAACGCCACCCTGAATAAATTCGATGAAGAAATCTAGATGTGCACTATAATTGATAAATGCAATTTCATTTACTAGTACCATCAAGAAAAAACAAGATAATTCCTTGTGGATTTCACCATAACAGAATAGAAACAAAGCAGACACTAAAACCTTTAACATTCGATATGTTTGAATGTCATTAAACTTTTAGACTAATACAAAATTTCAGACAAACCATAATGATTGTCAGAAATTGAGTAGGAAAAAGATGATTTCATGAGAATATCACTGATATACTAACGTAGTAATGATCTAAGTTACTTGTATACACACTTGTGAGACGAGAATGGGAACAGACAGAACAGACAGAGTCAAGAAGAGCAATTACATCATTGAAAGATAAAGAACATCACCTCCTTTGTCACTAATATATGAAAATAATAACTTTATTTCTAATATGTAATTATTCTATTGCCCAATTTAAGGTTCCTTTCTTGTACACTGTTAAACGTCTTCGATTCAATAGCATCATTTAAGAACAGATACATTTGCAGCATGGTACAGACATGCACTTTTCGGGTACTTAACCCTCGTCAATTTAATATGGCCAAAGAGTGTGAAAGTCATTATTTCCAAAAAATGTACCAAGAGAAGTAGCAGGATGGGTGGGATTTGATGCTTACAGGACCCACGTTTTAGACATTTCAAGACATTTGATAACAGAAATTTTTCGAATGCGTTGGTTCTCATTCAATCCTCTCCATGTCATACTTACTTGCGTTAGGACTAGCAATCTGTGAGTGTGTGTTCTGTTGTGGTTGTTGCTGTTTTTTCGCAGTCGTTGTTGCCATGGTAGTGGTCGTCGTCGTGGTAACAATAACACAGTCATACTGTATGTCTAAGTACTTCGGGATTGTGGGACAGGGATTGTCACCAAGGACGCTGGCCTCTGCTGATAACTGACACGCAGCCTGAAAAAGAAAGTTTCATTTTTATACCTTAAATTTTAAAATACTTAGTCTTGTGCATTTGGCTATTACCGTTGAAAGGTAATGACCCTTACATAAAATTCGACAAATTATGTAATTTTACTCGTGAATTCATTGTGTTATTAAAAAGGAAACAGTCAAATGAGATACAATTAGAAAGCAAAAACAGAAAGACACACGCAACTTACAACTGAATGACCTGTGTCATTATTCTATTATTCTATTGATGATCAGTCTATTATAAGAAGCAGATATATGTCAAGAAAAGGAAAACATCTCAAATAAAGCTTTCTTATAATTTATAAGACTTTTTAGTAATAATTTCACTTTTACTTGAAACTTATAGGCATGATATAAGGCATTGTCTCAAAGTTCTAGAATGATGATAGAATTTGAAAAAGGAATCCTAGTTTAGAAGTTTAGACAGACATAGAGACAGACGATTAGACGGACACACAAACGGACAGTTGTACTCACCTTATTGTTACATATCCCGTGACTTTTCCTGAGGAGTAACGATTGATATTAGAGTCCTTGTTACAGACAGACAGCTGTACTCACCTTATTGTTACATGCTTGTGCCACATATCCCGTGACTTTTCCTGAGGAGTAATGATTGATATTAGAATCCTTGTTACAGACAGACAGACAGACAGACAGCTGTAGTCACGTTATTGTTACATGCTTGTGCCACATATCCCGTGACTTTTCCTGAGGAGTAACAGTTGATATTGGGATCATTGTTACAGACAGACAGACAGCTGTACTCACCTTATTGTTACATGTTTGTGCCACATATCCCGTGACTTTTCCTGAGGAGTAACAGTTGATATTGGGATCATTGTTACAAATGATGGAGCTAGTACGGCCAAAGTTGACACTCCTGACTTGTATGACCTGACCCCCGGGGCAAGATATGGGCGTGGTCTTATGTTCACATATGATTTTATTCACTGAAAAAAGGATTTAAGGTGTGTTATTAAGAGAATTTTCAAAATTTTCAATCAAAATTCATTTGTGTTTATAAATTTAGTGAAAGAAAAACAAACGAAAGATCCACAATCATAATGCAAAAGACATTTTGTCAAGAATTTGTGGAAAAAAAAACTTTTAAATCATTGAAAGAGACAAATATGCGGTGCCCATGATAATCGACCTATCAAGTTTAGAGCATCAGTTACATATTCATTTTTTTTATTTCGTTTCAATTCATTCGTTCGCATTTTTTAAAGTAATAATCTACTATACTATTGAATATATATCATTAATGTTCATTGGAAGCAAAAAAACTTACATGAAAGAACGAGGGCAGGAAAAGAGGCTGAAATAATAATAACAACATTATTTGAAAAAAAAATTCTTATTAGAACTCTTTGTAGAGGTAAACTTCTTGGTTTTTATTATAATTTTGCGATAATAGGGAAGTGCTATTAACATTTGCATGATCATAATGCATGACATTAAAAAAAGATTTTTTCTCGTAAATACACATTCAATAACTCATTCTCAATTCAATTTCGTTTTAATTCGTGTAAAAGATTGAAGTATACTTACCGATGAGTATTAATAGTTTCATTGTGAAAATTATCTCAGTGTGTGTAAAAAATAAATATGAATGATATAGTCCTTTCTATAAAGTTCCTAGTTTAGAGCACCAAGTAAGAAATAAATATTCGCTTTTTAAAAATCTGTTTCACATCTCCATTGCAGACAGAGTACTTCTCCTAACGCCTCGTTTTCCCCCTTCTTTCTTACTCTTTCAAGGCTATTGAAACTTCAAGTGGAAGATTCCTTATTGCACAAAAAGTATTTAAAGATGAACTTGGGTGTAGACCTATTCGGGAATTTTTGTTTCAGACGTAATCCCTTTGGCTTGGCAAAGCCACCCTCGATGTTATGATGGAATGTTGAGAGGGGCACTGATGATGGGATTGTTTTTGAAATGTTTGGACACTTATCAAAAGTCAGCACAAGTGTAAGAAATTAGGGACTGGTTGACGGACATAACAAACGGGGAGATGGGGCCAAATAAAGGGAAGTCCAATGGAACTTTGGGTATTTATGTGTCTAAGAATTTTGACTTTTGACCAGTAGTAGGCATATTTAGGTATTGCTTTTGTGAATAAATAAGAATCAACATGCGTTCTTATTAGGATGAATTTACTTTAGTATTCTAAATGGAGTTGAAAGGTCAAAAGAACGTAAACTCTGGATCAACTTCTTCCATATTTTGAACCATGCCCATGAATTTGGTATTAAAGAGCGTGAGTCTAAAATAAAAACAAATCTTCTGATTCGGAAACCGCATTTCAATGTTTATGTCGAATTTTATCTAAATCAAACACGATGTTAGAATTGAAGTGGACAACTGCATTAGGACAGCCGGAGTATGATGTTAGTTTTAGCTACGGTGTAAACAGGGATTTATGGAATCTTCTTGTTTATCATAAATTTTGAACTCTCAAGACATGCCAGGTCACTTAGATCCACGTGTAAATATTACGCACTTTTCGCGTTTTATTTCTTAAAAAAATCAGTAATGAAATTATCATCAGCATTGGAGAAAATTACGTCGTCACATATGAAAAATGATTTCCTTTATTTAAGTCGTATATAAATACGAGATTTCTAGTCATCTTTCTTTAAAAGAATTAAAAAAAAGGTTCTTCTTCAACCAAAGACATATCTCATGAGTTACAAAAAAAGATAAAAATAGATATGAATACCACACATAACGACATTCAAGCAGTAAAATCTCAATCTTCCCAGTGTTAATTACTTTAGACAATCAAAGGAGAATATAGAGCGAATTGATAACATACATTTTAAAAATTAGGGTTATTTTTGAATTTGATGACGTTTTCATTGTCTCTTATTTCTAAAAGACTTTATATTTATAACTGCTCCTTTACTTGCCTTACTATCAAGCCTTTAATTATTATTATGCCCCGGAATCAAAGATTTGGGGCATATTGTTTTGACCTGTTTGTCTGTCTGTTCGTCCGAAAAACTTTAACATTGGGCATTACTTTTGAATGAAATTGTTAAACGTCTTTAAATTCAATAGCATCATTTAAAACCTGATAAATTTACAGCATGGACCAAACATGCCCATTTCGGGTACTAAACCCTCGTCAGTGATCAGTCTAAACAATGTAATATAGCCAAAAAATATGAAAATTATTATGATTGTCCAAAAATGTACCAAAAGACGTAGCAGAATGGGTGGGATATGATGCTACAGGACCCACGTTTTAGAAATTTCAAGAAATGTGTTGAAGAGACAGACGATCATCCGAAGTTGGTGATAGAGCTTTCAAAATTCACATTTATATGTAAACGTCTTCAAATTGAATAGCATCATTTAAGAACAAATAAATTGGCAACGTATCCTTTGTGACAATACCTTTCCATCGATACCAAAGTTTTTGACCTAGTGACCATGACCTTTGACGTACTTTTATAAAACTTTAACATTGGGCATAGCTTTTGAATGGGAGGTGAAAGAGCTTTCATATTTCACATGCGTATCCCTTGAGTCAAGACCTTTCCATCGATAACAAACTTTTTGGCCTCATGACCTCGACCCTCACCTTTGACCTACTTTTGAAAACTTACAATGGGCATTACATTTTAATTGAAGGTGATAGAGCTTTTGTATTCCATGAAACAAGACCTTTTCATTGACACCAAATCGTGTGGCCTTAACCTTTGACCTACTTTTGAAATTCTTTTAAAATTGACTCTTCTCTTCTAATTTTACCTACTTAACAGAAAAGGTTGTTAAAACTGACAAAGATGTCGATTCGTGTTTCCAAAACAGTTTTTTTTTTATTTTGTACTGTTCGTGCAAATTACGACATCAAATCAAGTTCCATTTAAAAGCGTTTGAAATATGCTAGTAAACTTTCAGACAATTCGATGAATTATTCTAAAACTAAGGATGACATATCGCTGTCCTTTCGGGATATGTTTAAGGTCATGTTTAAAATTTCGCTCTTCATGCATTGGATTTGGATTTTCTATCAAGCCTATCGGCCACGAGCAGCACTGAACAATGATCCATTTAAGCTTAATTATGTAGCCATTTTTTTTTTATAAAACTAAGGAATATCTCACTGATGGCATATCGCTGTCCTTCGGGGTATGTTTAAGGTCATGTTTAAAATTTCGCTCTTCATGCATTGGATTTGGATTTTCTATCAAGCCTATCGACCACGAGCAGCACTGAACAATGATCCATAATCGTAATTATTGTAAACTAGGCGTCTTTCAGATAGGCTTCTCAGTCAGGGATATGTTTGTGACCGACTAACATCATCACTGAGGAAGTTCTACGGTCGATATGGGGAACTCGTCATATACTATGATGTCCCACTCTCCAGAATGGAGGATGATATTCTGTCATAGACCATTTGAACCATCCAACCAAAGATTGTACTCTATGTCTTCCGAAATGGAAGTTACCGGATGTGACATTTCTACCGAATTCAATCGGCGGTGTTGCATGCAAGCAGGAGATGCTTACTCTTCCTGGGCATCTAGTCTCACTCTCATATCGGGAGTTCGCTTCTTTTCATGTGGTGGAGGTTTTTGTTTGTTTGCTTTGGTTCCTGTTTTACCCTGATTTTGTATGCCGTCGGTTTCTGAATTTCTGGGTTATCGATTTTGTGCTGTATACAGGGATATGGTCATTATCCATATTTGTCATTATATTAAGAAGGAGCAGATACTTTTTTGCAAAATATTTAGGAGGAAGCAAATGTCGTGTTAAAGTAATATGCTTACTGCTATTTCAGAATCCTTGGTATTACAAATAGATGCGGAAATAATATGAATACATATATTTTTTTTAAGTTTTGAAGTAGGAGGAAGGAAAATCGAATGGGAATATCCATCGCCGTCTGGTACACCCATCTCTAGAGCATATTTTTTCTCTTTTATATAAATTGGGATACGGTTGGTAAACTAAGAGATATCGCGAACTGAATTAAATCCAATATCCCAAAATGAAGTGTATATTTTGTGTTTCCTCTCCATTTCCTTGTCACAGGATCTTGTCACATTTCCTCCATTAAGGCATTTGGAAGGTTCTTTGCATGTTGCTGTCTTTTTACTCTGATTTGGTGATTCGGTTGTGGCTCAAAGGTAAATTGATACTGTGGCCACTGGTGCTGTCTGATGTGTTAAGAGGGTACAAAGGGTGTATCCTATAGATGTTTTCCTGGCTGCTCTGTGAGGTGAAATGTTTTGATCTTAGGAATATCATCCAATATTGGGCCAATTCAATTGTCATTGCCATTATGGAAGGTCATCATGCTCGTGCATTCCTGAATGTTTTAAGCTTGTCTCGTTGCGTTTCTGTCTTCCTTGTTCATGAAGCACTGAAGTCTCCCGATTGCGTGTACTGTTTACACACACTAATCAAAACATATAGATTTCAACTGTTTCGGATGTCCTCTTCGCCGGCGATGACGCTGATGGTTTTGTTGTTCGTTCAAAGAAGTGCGAATGTTAAACGTCTTCAAATTCAATAGCATCATTTAAGACCAGATAGATTTGCAGCATGGATCAGACATGCACGTTTCGGGTATTTCGGGTATTTTATGGATGGGATATGATACTGCAGGACCCACCTTTTAGAAATTTCAAGAAATTTTGTAACAGAAATTTCAAATGCGTTGAAGAGACAGACGATCAACCGAAGTTGATATAATTAACTTGGCTACATGTGCCCTCTGGTACCCCTGGTCCACCAGCAGTGACACTCACCAAGTAGTACAAATGATAAACGTCTTCAAATTCAATAGCATCATTTAAGGCCAGATAGATTTGCAGCATGGATCTAGCAAGTTCATTATCATTGAACATTAAGTTAACAGAAAACCTCGAGGAGGAAAAGCATACTGCTTAAATTTCGAGTAACCGTTGCTTCGTTTGGGCATTAAAAACAGAATTATTAACAGTTGGGGCTTTGGAAAGGGTTTCCGGAATAATGAATCCGTAACCATTTTCTATTTCTACACGCCAATCTCAAATTTCCTTCAAGATAACATCATAAAAAATGATAAAATGGTGTTTAGATCGGATCCTTGTGGCATAATTTGCCTTGGTGTGACATATGGAGCTATTTTTTACGCAGATTATGTCGTGATCCGCCATTTAGTACTCCCTGTTATGACAGACACGTAAGTAGAAGTTCGCGAATTGCCTCTGTCAGTCTGTGTTTATATTGCACAACTATCTTGTTTACTTTGTTTGCTTTAGCAACTAAGATTTAATGAATAAGATAGACAGTTATTAATGAATAAGATAGACAGTTATCAACAAGTATTTTCATCAATTTCAGATTATGGGGAGTGTTCAATGTTATAGTTTTTAACACCATCCTTTTCCTTGCGTCAGTGTCGCATGTTCGGGCAGTTTTCTCAGATCCTGGGATCGTACCACTGCCCACTACAGGACTTGACTTCTCTGATCTCCATGCCGGCAAATCAAATCCTAACATGGTAAGAATTTTGTAAAGAAAATCAATGTTTAAATGTGACAATGAAGTATTGTACATTTTGTAGGACACTTTGCTTTATCACGCCGAACATACATGTATGGGAGGTACAGCAAAAAGTATTATTATGTACTTTGATTGGGAAAACTTTTTACATTTGTTTTCATTTGAAACATGGGCAGTGTACAAGTTAACAAACAAACCTTCAAAATTCACTTAAAAACAAGTAAACAGGTAAAAAGGATTCAATTTTCCAGTTACACAACCTCAATTTTTACTTCAACAGGTAATGTAATCCAAGAATACTGTCATAAATTTTAGGTTGTGTCACACAGCACTTAAGTGCAATTGGACATGAGTTACATGTACACATAAACTGCATATGCGGAGATACGTAATAAATGGGCAATATACATAATTCTGAATTCATAAGTTTTTCATGGGCTGCTATGCACAGCAAATGGATTTGGGATGAGAATACGTGGATGTATGCCAAAACGGTTTTAAGCTCCACAATGTTTTTCAACTTCTTTGATTTGCGCGATCTAGGTATAATAAATATAGTTTTTACACAGTCTTCGCACAATTCATGCATTATTCATACATGTATAATATGCACAATTCATACAAGATTCTAATGCAAAGTTTGCGATTTTCATGATTGTTCCACGTACATCTGCACATGTTTAATGAACCTTTCAAGCATAGAACATACATACATTCAGGGTTTTTTTTTTCCTTGTTTTGGGGCTGAATTTCGGCCCCTCCCCAATGCCAAATTTCCTCTATTATTCCCAAAAAATCACACTGAAATTCCCAAAGAGGAATTATGAAAAAATCACCTGAGAAAATAAGACTCAATACCTGGAAGTCAGCACAAAATGTCCTATTTCTAAGTGCATTTTTAAAAGTTTTTATTCATCCCTTGTTCAGTTCAAGCAAATCAATAGATTATCAGTCTTAATAAATGATACTTTAGGGTTATACTTTGGTGAGAATTTGTTCCAAAATTTTCCCAATTTTAGCAAAATGTCGCAAATTTTCCCAAATGGGACAGGCACAGGCAACTTCCCCAAAATAAAACAAGAGCCCCAGGGGGCACAACGCTCACCTGATACCCATGCACGCTCTAATTGACATACTGACATTGAATACTGATAGTGCCAGTACCAGGATTTTAGCCCACAACCTTTCTAACAAGATTTTTGCCGGATGCAGACAAGTTTTTTTTTCAGACAACCTTTAAAAGTACAAACAAGAGAAAATAGTCACATTTCAAAACAACAACTTTTTTACTGATTTGAAAAGATGGATTATGCAATCCAAAGTCATATGCCCAGCTAGTATAGTTCGATTATGCAACATCAAAAATAAAATCATTTTGTAAAATTCCACATTAATGTGCAACAGAAACAGAATAAAACAATGAAATGATTTCATAAATTAAGTTTATTTAAAATTGAACACCAAACCTTTCATTATTAATAGCTAGTATGCCAGAAAATAATAAAGCCTGTGTTTGTGAAACACGAATGCCCCGCGGTGGCATCTTTGTTGGTATAAACACCGTTTTCTGTTAAGTATGTGAGAGGTCAGGGTCAGAGTAATGTTGGTATCAATGGAAAGATCTTGTCACAAAGAATACACATGTACAATATGAAAGCCCTATCACTAACCATTCAAAAGTTATGCCCAATGTTAAAGTTTTTGAAAAGTAGGTCAAAGGTCAAGGTCAAGGTCACGAGGTCAAAAATTTTGGTATCAATGGAAAGGTATTGTCACAAGGAATACACATGTGAAATATGAAAGCTCTATCACCTTCCTATCAAAAGTTATGCCCAATGTAAAGTTTTTCGGACAAACGGACAGGCCAAAAACTATATGCCCCCGTATCTTTGATTCCGGAAGCATAAAAAACAAAGACTTTTCGGTTTTGCCTTTATTCATATAAAATTATACAGAAATCTATGAATGAGAGCTTTTGAATAGTATTGATTTCATCTTAATACATGTAACGTACAGTCAAAATCGTGTTAATCCAATTAACACAGACAAGTTGTTAGCGGACAATATTAATTCAAGTGAGTTGTGCAGAAATTGAGCCAATTTATTTTCCAAACAGCAGTGTACGGTGTATCAAACCTCATGACCCAGTGAAGCCACTTGGACTAATCAATCAAGAGATATAGCCAATATTAGATTTTTAGAAAAGTAGGTCAAATATCTAGGTCAAGGTCAAAAGGTCAAAAATTATGAAATGTGTATAAAGGTCTTGTCACAAGGAATACACATGTGAAATATCAAAGCCCTATCACTTACCAATCAAAAGTTATGGGGTGTGACACCCAAGTGTGACAGACAGACGGAGGGACGGATGGACGGACAGACGAACAACAGACAAAGTGATCCCTAAGTGTTGCTGTGCTTCGCAGGCGACACAAAAGTCAACATCTAAAAAATAAATTCAGCGTATATTTGATAGCGTATGTGGCCAAGTTAATTCGAAGTATGAAAATAAGTACTAAAGCCAAACTAGCTATAGCTTGTCTTATTTAAAAAATCATTAAAAATCTAAAAGTTGATATTTTGACAAAATTCTTTCACAGTTTCATTTCTAGCGATAAATATAAAAATAAAAAGAGAAAAAAAACTGAAAAAGGGAAAAAAAAATTGTTGGGGTCCCGCCGGGGTTTGAAGCTACTCCCCATGGGTCCATTTGGCATGGAAAGCATACATTATACCTATGTACAATCTTAAAAAATATTCCTTAAAAATCCAAAAGTAGATATCTTGACAAAATTCTTTCACTTGTAGGGTACCATGCATGAGTACCTCATACGTACAAATTGTCATGACAATCTGAAGAGTGGTTATAGAAAAGAAGCAGAAAATGTATGAAAATCAACCCCCCCCCCTTCCTTTTTACATAAGAAAAAAATTCATAAAAAATCAAAAAAAATAAATTTTAAGCATAAAATACATATCAAAGCATTAAGTAAGTTAAATATGATAAATATGCAGTAAATGAGTGTGTAAAATCATACACTTATTGAGTTATTTAAAGAAATAGTGCAAAAATGTGCATTTCTGACAAAGTCCGAAAAGACGTCAAAAACGCGTCAAAAATTTGACTTCGAAGTGGAACCAAAAATAACAACACTTCTTAAGACATCTCTCTAGATCATCCTGATGCTTTCAGTTTGTCGATACATGCTTCGGTTCTGAAGAAGAAGTTTGTCAAAGGAGGGTACCCCCCGTGACCTACTTTTGGCTGTGGTGGCGCCACCTGTTGACAGATCCGGACGAAAAACAACAACACTTGTAGGGGACCATGAGTACTTCATACCTACCAAGTTTCATCAAAATCCCTTCAGCCGTTCTGGAGAAGAAGTTTAAAATGTGAAAAGTTTACGACGACGGACGACGACGAAGACGACGACGGACGACGGACGCCGGACGCAACACTATGACAATAGCTCACTTGAGCCTATTGCAGATGTATCACTTATACATTGTGTACATTTATACCGCTACGAACTATACACACGACACATGTATCACCAGTGACAGTGGCGGATCCAGCTCCCCCTTTGCCGGGGGGTCAAGGGGCGAATTTTGCCGATTTTTACTGAAAATGGGCCAAAATACACCTGTTTTTGGAAAATTTTGGGTCGTTGCCGGGGGGGCGGACGCCCCCTCCGCACCCCCCCTAAATCCGCCACTGAGTGAAACCGAAACCTCGTCGGTCCGACGGACATGACCGGTAAAAATCTGCACGGACCGATAGAAATGTTGTAATAGTCGGTCCAAATGACCAGAAATATTTTCTCAATAAGTAGTTTTAAAAAGTGTAAATTAAAAACGTTCCGTGTCAGTATCAATCTTTCAGCTGTTTCACTTTCTTTTCTACGAATACTGGTCAACTCATGTACAGTAGTCATGAGTGTTTAAAATGCTTTATTGATCCAGTGATTGGGACGGCCATGCTCCCTGCGACATCTTATAAAAAATTGCGAACAAATCGGCAACTTGCTGCGCATTATTTTACGATGTCCATTTTTGGTTAAAGTCCTGTACTCGTATAAATTTACGTTGTAACGTAGATCTATACCAGTGGCAGTAACGTTTGGATCACAGCTTACTGTACATGGCCGGTCAGAAGCACAAAATTCTTCTGTTCATTGACAATTGCTCCACTCAAAAAGGTTCTTTGCTATTATGATACAATATTGATTTTTCTTTGACATTCTTTTTCATCCTCGTTCTGCGCCTGAGATTTAAATCTCCAACGTCCCCTTACGTATCTTATCTACGTAAAGGTATTGTGTATGCGTTCGTCCGTAAAATTATCATGTCATTTTAAGTGGCCAGTCAATAGGTACAAATTGAAGTAATAAAATTTGTACAGAAATGTCAATTGCACCCCCTTCCCTAATCCCAAATATCACCAAAGCTGAAATATTAACATAGCCGTCTATACGTGGACACGATTTGAAAAATACAGGATAGGTGGCTGAAAATGTGGTCTTGGCTGCTCTGTGATACATATGTACTGTGGGTTACTCTTTGGAAATGGTAAAATTAGGAATTTCACGACAAAGAATGTGCTAACGTCTGATGTATTGTACATACATTGTCTTCAAAGCCTTTCAAAAATTTATCATTTTTGGAAAGGCCCTGTCATGAAAAAAGATGGCCTATTGAAGTCTAAGTTGAAGGTTGAGTAAGTTTGCCTTCCCGATCAGAGACTGAGAAAAAAGGGTAAAAATTATTTGGACCAGTAATGATTGGTTCGGACCAGCAATCTTCAACATATTACTGGTCCAAATGACCAGTAATCCATCACAAAGTTTCGCGTTCTCTGGTATCACCTATGAAAACAGATGAAATACATTAGATTAACGCTAGATTCAGCTTTTTCCACGGATATGCATGTTCTTTGCAAAAGTTTTTGGTGTTTCATGTGTAGTTTATGCATAGTTTCTTCATCATTCTTGTGAGATTCATCTTTTTTTTTTTCATTAATTTATTTATTTATTCATAAATGATTGTGTGAGACAGGGCCTTAAGATGGTCAAGTTAAGTAAATGTAAATATGTGAATTAATCTGATACTTTTACATATTTTATGCATAATTTTCAAAATGTAACATTGTGTTTGTCTTTGAGGGAATTTATTTTTAAAAGACAACAAAACAGTTTCTGTCTGGTCAAAAACACATGTACTGTACAGTCGTAGTACTGCATCAAATTCAATATTAGTTAAATTTTTTGATTTCACAGAAAGATGGATGGAGTGTGTGCATGAAATGTGAAGCTTATCGCCCTCCGAGAGCTCATCATTGTAGAATATGTCGGAGGTGTATACGCCGTATGGATCATCACTGTCCATGGTGAGTCATTATTTTATCATATTGACCTCAAATCACCACTGTCCATAGTAAGTAACTATATAATCATATTGACCTCGAGTCATCACTGTTCATAATAAGTCATTATGTAATCATATTGACCTCGAATCATCACTGTTCATCTTAAAACATTATATAATCATATTGACTTTGAATCATCACTGTTCATCTTAAGTCATTATATAATCATATTGACCTCAAATCATCACTGTCCATGGTAAGTCATTATATAATCATAATGACCTCAAATCATTACTGTCCATGGTAAGTCATTATTTAATCATATTGACCTCAAATCATCACTGTCCATGGTAAGTCATTAAATAATCATATTGACCTCAAATCATCACTGTCCATGGTAAGTCATTATACAATCATATTGACCTCAAATCATCACTGTCCATGATAAGTCATTATATAATTATATTGACCTCAAATCATCACTGTCCATGGTAAGTCATTATATAATCATATTGACCTCAAATCATCACTGTCAATGGTAAGTCATTATATAATCATATTGACCTCAAATCATCACTGTCCATGGTAAGTCATTATATAATCATATTGACCTCAAATCATCACTGTCCATGGTAAGTCATTATATAATCATATTGACCTCAAATCACCACTGTTCATGGTAAGTCATTATATAATCATATTGACCTCAAATCATCACTGTCCATGGTAAGTCATTATATAATCATATTGACCTCAAATCATCACTGTCCATGGTAAGTCATTATATAATCATATTGACCTCAAATCATCACTGTCCATGGTAAGTCATTATACCGGTATAATCATATTGAGCTCAAATCATCACTGTCCATAGTAAGTCACTACCGGTAAATAATCATATTGATCTCGAGTCATCACTGTTCATAATAAGTCATTATATAATCATATTGACCTCAAATCATCACTGTCCATGGTAAGCTATTATATAATCATATTGACCTCGAGTCATCACTGTCAATGGAATTTTCGCATGTATGATACAGATGAAATAAGTTTATATACTTTTCTTTCTCGGTCTGTTTTCTTTCTGACTATCGAAACATTAGTTAGTTCAGCCTGCAATTGGCAATATTTATCCCTGCTCAAATTTGCTATTGATGCATTGCTATCGAAGGATCACTATTGCAATATATATCGATAGTCCATTGTATTGTTACACCCCAACCTTCCATTAAGGAAGATTCATGTAAATTTTCTGAAGGCCATCAAAAATTAATAGTCTTCTTACTTTCAGGATCAACAACTGTGTTGGAGAATTAAACCAGAAGTTTTTTATCCAGTTCTTATTTTATATAGGTAGGTTAATATTTAGTATTCTAACACGACTTGAGATTTTCTCCCTATATGTACAAATGTACTGTAGAGCTCACCTGGTGTAAAATCTCCAACAGACATCCAGTCAGCTAAGCTCCGCCCATTGTTGTCTGCAGAACAAAGTTAGAGTAGAAATAACTACTAGCTAGCCATGGTTTATTGTCCAGTAATCCCAAGTCGCAAGAACCGATCAAATTATCACCGAGCAGCGAAGTGGCTAGCTAGTTGTTATTTCTTAAATAGAAAACAGATTGGAGTAAAGATATGATGGAAATGATGTTCTATTTGCATACTAAATATGAACGTATTTTGGCTTGGTTAGTTCTCTTGAATCTATCATACTGCTGTAAAGTAAGCAAAGGGTGCTATTCATGATTGTGCTTTTATGTCACTTTGTCCTATTTTGTTCTCTTTCTGCTATTCTTTTTTATTTGCACTAAAATGAGCACATGTACTATATCATGTATCTAGAGGGGGTTTGGGAGGGCAGGACACTCCCCCACACTGGAAAAGCTTATTTGTCCAATTTTTACAATATAATTTTCTCAAAATCATGGGTTGGGACATTCAACCCCTGCCCCTCCTATAGATATGTTACCATGGCTATTCTTTGTGCATTTTAAACTGTGATCATGAGTTATATTGATTAACTTGTACATTCTGTATTTGTAGGTTTGTCCAGTATTTATGCCATAACGTTGGTTGTAGTATCCTGGGTCATAGATCCTGGAATGATGTACATTCTGTATTTGTAGGTTTGTCCAGTATTTATGCCACAACGTTGGTTGTCGTATCCTGAGTCATAGATCCTGGAATGATGTACATTCTGTATTTGTAGGTTTGTCCAGTATTTATGCCACAACGTTGGTTGTAGTATCCTGGGTCATAGATCCTGGAATGATGTACATTCTGTATTTGTAGGTTTGTCCAGTATTTATGCCACAACGTTGGTTGTAGTATCCTGGGTCATAGATCCTGGAATGATGTACATTCTCTATTTGTAGGTCTGTCCAGTATTTATGCCACAACGTTGGTTGTAGTATCCTGGGTCATAGATCCTGGAATGATGTACATTCTGTATTTGTTGGTTTGTCCAGTATTTATGCCACAACATTGGTTGTAGTATCCTGGGTCATAGATCCTGGAATGATGAACATTCTGTATTTGTAGGTTTGTCCAGTATTTATGCCACAACGTTGGTTGTAGTATCCTGGGTCATAGATCCTGGAATGATGAACATTCTGTATTTGTAGGTTTGTCCAGTATTTATGCCACAACATTGGTTGTAGTATCCTGAGTCATAGATCCTGGAATGATGTACATTCTGTATTTGTAGGTTTGTCCAGTATTTATGCCACAATGTTGGTTGTAGTATCCTGGGTCATAGATCCTGGAATGATGTACATTCTGTATTTGTTGGTTTGTCCAGTATTTATGCCACAACATTGGTTGTAGTATCCTGGGTCATAGATCCTGGAATGATGTACATTCTGTATTTGTAGGTTTGTCCAGTATTTATGCCACAACGTTGGTTGTAGTATCCTGGGTCATAGATCCTGGAATGATGTACATTCTGTATTTGTTGGTTTGTCCAGTATTTATGCCACAACATTGGTTGTAGTATCCTGGGTCATAGATCCTGGAATGATGTACATTCTGTATTTGTAGGTTTGTCCAGTATTTATGCCACAACGTTGGTTGTAGTATCCTGGGTCATAGATCCTGGAATGAAGGAACAAAAACATTTTAAATTGTAAGTGTTATCACTTTAGCTTTTGTAATCATATTGCCTGCAAAGCAAGAGCAACATATAGGGATCACTTTGTCCCTCTGTGTGTCCGTCTGTCCAGTAGTCACACTTTCACATACTTGGCTACAATTTATTTGATATACATCAGACATCTTTTTAAACTTGCATGGATGGAAAAGCATGATAAAATTCAGCATTCAATGTAGGTCAAGGTTACTGTCAAGGTCACATGCTAAGGGTCATACATGCGATAGGCCACATACTTGTTCTTGAACGGTGCTATTTTGCAAAACAATTCAGTTTTAATGAAATGCTAATCCTGTTTTAAAATTTTCTTCCTCTACGGAAGAGAGGTAAATTTCATTATTTTAAAAATATGCTAAATTATCCAGTTGACATACAGATGAAATATAACTTGTCTTTTTCTCTTCAATGATTCGTCATTTTCAGGAGACTTGCATTCTGATTGTAGTACTTAATCTACTACTTAGCTAATCCTTTGTTTTCCAGAATCCATTCTGTGTTATTAGTAGTAGAGTCCCTACTATTTGGCATGTTTGTACTGGCCATTGGCTGTGACCAGGTAAGACTGATTCTCTCTCTCTCTCTCTCTCTCTCTCTCTCTCTCCATGATCTGTATTTATTGGTGGTAGAGACCCTACTGTTGGCATGTTGTACTGGTTATTGGTTTGACCAGCAATTGGCTGTGACCAGGTGGAGCCATAGTATGAAAATGTTTTGTTTTACGTTCCCTTGGGTACCTTTTAGGAGAAGTGTCAGTGTACATTGTATGCGAAACACATCAGACTGTCAGACCTGTCCAGAAAATGTAATACTACATGGTCTGATTTACAACCTCAACTATTTCTACCCAAATGAATGATGTAGGTTCACATATTTCTGATGCTGCAAATAAGAGTTTTGCATAGATTGAATTGCTCTGAAAAAACATACACAAGAATTCATTTTGTTATCCAGAAAAATTCAAAAAATTGTTTCAAATTAATCCAAATCCTTGAGTATCCTTGAGACTAAAATTTCTTCATCAACCTCAATTTATCATGTTTTTATGGAGCAAGTTGTGAGAAAATTCTAAACATTTTTTTAACACATTCACATCAAAGCCTTGTAACAATTACTTTTAAAATCTTAGTATAAAGACCAAATGGGGAGTGGGGAAGATGATAGGGATTATGGTATAAAGAGGTTTTGATTGACATACTTGTAGATCTTACACTATTACACTTTATTTTATTTTTTTTTTTAGATGTCAGCCATCTTAAATGATGAGACAGCAGTCGAACATGTCAAGAAAGACGGACCAAAACGACAGAAAAAATCCGCATTTGCTCTGCTACAGGAAGTCTTTGGAAGAGGTAATCTATCATACAAATGACAAGCTACAAACAGGGGCATATCTACTATACTTATCATTGAAAGATTTGTCCATATCTTCTGGACAGACTTTGCTTGAATGTCTTTTAAACTTTAGTCGTTTTTATGGCATAATGGCCTATAAACAATAAGGGAGCATTGATTTGGGTAGGAATGTTGTCTTACATGTGTTCAAGCATGTAATTTTCATAAACTGAGTGATTAGATTCCTTTATGTATTAGGAATATGAATACTGCTGTTCTTTCCGTCTGTTAGTCTATCGGTATGTCTGATATTGTAGCGGTTAGTCTGTCAATATGTCCGTTTTTGTGTACAGCTGGAACTTTTGATTTGTATGTGATTGGTATTGTTCAATGTTTCCCTATTCTTTATATAACAATGTTCAATATTTAACCTGATATCAAATTTTAAATGCTTTACTTACACTTATTATCAATTGTACACTATAATAATCTTCTTATTTCCAGGTCATCCAGCATTGTGGTTGTTTCCGTTACAATTCAACCCTGTAGAACTGGACCATTCCCCTCAGTATAACGTGTGACATTCCCTAACAACTGATGATATTGTTTGTATACATCTCTATGGAAACATGTGACATTCCCTAACAACAGCTGTTATTGTTTGTATACATCGCTATGGCAATGTGTGATGTTGAAATTGTTTGTTTACATCGCTATGACAACATGTGACACTCCCTAACAACAGCTGATATTGCTTGTATACAACGCTACGACAACATATGATATTGGTGCAGCATATATATATCATATTGAGACGTTTTTTTACAATTAATATAATTTTTAAGTCCCTTGTAGTCAAATAAGTGAGAACCCATTAATTTATATCAATACAATTCAGACTTTATAATCTGTTGAGTTACTTTCCATTATGGAACGGCAGAAAACAAATTAGACTCGCAGATTGTAAAGTTTGTAAAGACAATATCCAAGAGCCTGGTAGAATTTTTGTTAGCCCCTGGTTTTGGTCTCATTGTAATTAATTTCTGAACAATTTTTTTCGTCAGTACTACATACATGTACATTTGAATGCTTTATTTATTTTTTTCTTTGAAAACTGTATATCAATTTAAATCATTCAAGATTTAATCAATCTCTTACAATATGACACATGCTTGTAAATATCATAAGAAAGTGACTAGCCATATGACATCTTTTCCGACAGTGTGTATAATTTTAAATTAAGATAATAGATTTTGCATGACTTTTATAGTAGTTGATTAATTTACTACATGTAAATAAGTTTTGAGTCATCAATGCATTGATATCTGTGTGCTTGATTCTTATCTTTCATACTGAGTACCCATAAATCAATGAATTTCTACGTTATATTTGCTATTTGTCCCTTTGTTGGCATTTCATGATAAAATCATATTTATTGAAAGAAAAAATATATTATTATGTAGATATATAAAGTATCTCACTTTCACATATCAGAGGGGAAAGTTGCTAGTAGCAGGTGTGCTAAACATGAGTAAAATCTTGTCCACTTAATGACTTTGCAGCTTATCCATGGATTTGTATAATATTAATATTGATTTATAGTTTATTTCACAGATTTATTGCTTTGACTCAAGCGAGAGTCCTAACCTCTGTTGTATTGTTCTCTATACATTATTAAGTATGATAGAAATGTACTAAGTTTGAATACAATACCTAAAATTTGATAAGTACATGTACCATACCCTCTTTATACTTTCCTCTCGTTTTCAAGAAGTGAAAGATTTTTGTTCTTCTGAAGATGAACCATACTGCTATCATTTAAAGTGAATATCCCGATTGAATTTCTGTTTCATAGATATTTGCAATTTTTAGCTCGCCGGGACGAAAAAGTCCGGAGAGCTAATGCCATACCCTCGGCGTTGTTGTCGTCGTCGTTGTCATCCGTAGACAAAACATTAACCTGGGCTATATCCCTTGAACTATAAGGGGTAGGGCTTTGATATTTCACATGTAGATACCTTGTGACGAGACCTTTCATTTGAGACCATGACCTTTGACCTAGTGACCTTGACCTTGGACTTTGACCTACTTTTCAAAAACTTTAACCTGGATTCTGACAAAAACCTGTATAGGCGAGCTATGTAATCTTTGATTACCCTATGTTTAAATAAAAATGTCAAGTTGTGACATTTTTATGGAAAAATTCCGAAAATTTTATGAAATTTTTTTTTTTTTCATTTTCGTATGAATATAAATTCAGCAAACAATATGATAGAAATTTCATGCATTTTAAAGCTTAGAAGAGAAAATATTGGGATGAGCTTTTCTTGAAAATTCTAATGTTTATACTGCCTGGATACTTATTTTTGGTGGGTAGTGTATATTTCAATCAAGTTTAGTTTATTTTAAGAATATTCACAACTCCCAGATGAGCAGTTTAAGTCCACTTGGGCCTCTCTTTTATTATTCCCAAATATGTTTTGTTTTGTAAGGCTGTTGAAATAGGGAATGAACCGTACTCTTGGGAAAATTTCCGCTTCAAGACAAATGCATACATACTCATAACTTAATATTACAATTGTGAATTGTTTTATTTATACACTCAAGCAAACGTCATTATTTATAGATCCATACTATGAACATGAGGAAGATTTTGTGCTCGTCTGTGATTTTTAGATAGCATGTGAAATGTTTGTGTTTTCGTCTTTATAAACAGATTTTTATATCTAAATTCTTGTTTTCTTATTCCAAAACAGAAGGCCTCAGGATCATTTCATTGATGAAGGAAGTAAGAGAAGTTAAAAATCAAGTTCCCCTTTCTGTCATGGCAAGCTCATTTCTGTCCAGAGTTTATATACCCTGGAATTTGTCACAATAAGACTTACAAATGTTTCAAGTTTTCCGAGTTTTGTATACACTGTTTCACATAGGACTTTTAAAAATAGACGATTGTTTAATCTTGTTGGAAAACTGGTATGGCTGAGTCAACATCTTTTGGCGTTGTTTTTTTTTTCATTATAACATCACTGTTAAACGACAGCCAAATTCATTGGTTATGATGAACAAGTGCTCAAAACTTGCCTTCTTTGGACATTTTTGTCACTTTTTCAGCCATTATTAACTTCTGCAAGTTATGAAGAATATGTGTGACATGTAAAGATTCTGTTTGTATTTTCTTGTTGAAATTCCATGATTTATGGTGTTTTACATTACTTTGAAAAAGTTTTCTCCTGAAGTCAGATTGTCGAAAAACCAACAAATAAAAATGTTGCCTGGATAATAGAATCAATTGTAGACAGATCATCCAATATGTTTAAAGGTATTTAGTGGTTGATCGTGGAGCACTTTGGGTAATTGCAGGCTTTAAACTGTGACATCGGTATCCTTTCTTCCATTTTAATACCTTGGCATTGTCTGACTTGTGGTGGAAGTTCATTTTTCCTGAATATATAGACAGATGATTAAAACCCATGTTTTTGGTCAGAATACTAGTATGACTTTTTTTTCATTCTTGATTTTAGAATGACACGGGTGAAACTTTGAAATTTTATTGCTATTTGTGCAGAGAATGGAACAATTATCTAATCACTAATTTCAATGTACATGTCTCGCAGTTTGGTAAGATTGATGAGTACCAGTATATATTTGGCGTTGCTTTTCAGAAGGATTGCCATTAATTAAATAGCGGTCTCATTCATTGAGTGAAAGGCAAATAAAAAATAGCATCATTCTGTAAAGGATCGTTTTTTTATTACCAGCGTAAGCTTAAACAAATCTTAATCTTACCAAATTTCGAGGCATGTACATTAAAATGGGTGATTTAATAATTATTCCATTCTCAGCTCAAATAGCAATAAAATGATAATTATTAATGACTTTAATCACTTAGTGTGGTAAACATTAATGGCATGACCCTTATGGGTCATGGAAAGTCATGAAAAAATGGACACATTCTTGCAAAGACATGGAATTTATCATTACGTCATTGAAAAGTCATGGAAATTAATAATCTCCTAGTTTTGATGTTTATGTCCCCAAAAATCTCGTCTGTGGTAGTTGTAAACAATGCAAAATTCGGAACTTCTGAAGATGTTAGTTTTTCTCAATGCCAGTTGAGGGCTTAAAATTATGGTTATAGTAAGTGGCCGTTTGTGTGTTAACATTGGACATCATGGAAAATTTTTAAGTCATGGAATTTGGTACAGAATTTCAGTATGAACAGCGAAAGGGCAAGGAACCTTAGTGCTGCACCAAGACACTTTCTACCATAAGAATCCTACCTCACTACAACATCATCAATAAAACAAAGCTAATCGATGACATAAGAAATAGAAACTCAAGACTACATGGGGACGTTCCAACAATTTTTTTTTCGTACCATCTCTGAAACATATATGTGCTTTTACATGCATGATAACCGTATTTTAAAATCGAGCTCACAAGATGTATCAAGTATGTTAGATAGTCAAGAGTTCTCGTGTTGAAGTTTGGTACGTTGATCTTACTTGTAATGTAATTTAGATTAACATCGATGGCGGGTGCGGCTAGCCAAACAGGAGATGCTTACTCCTCCTCGGGCACCTGGTCCCACCTCTAGCTTGCTAGGGGTCCGTCGTTGTTCAGATTGTTGTGCTCTATTGTGAGTGCTATTGAGATTGTCGTCAGGATCTTCTTTAACTCATTACTTTTAAAAACGATCATGACTCGAAACTTATGATCGCCATGCAATGGAAATCAACATGATGATCCTTTACAGCATGTTCTATTTTGATTTGTTTTTATTTTTCACTCATTGAATGAGATTGCTCTGTACAACCTGATTTTAACAATATAATTAAAATGACTAAGCTTTTGAAAAATCTTCCGCAACATTTCCAAACTTTGAGGCCTATGTAACCATATGGCCTCTCCCCCACAATAATTATGCAAATTAGATATTTTGATCTTTAATTAATTTCCATTTATTTTGTTTATGGGATATTGCCAATCGTCTAGGAGAAGATAACTCTAATTTCAAACGTTAACTTTACGATCACGTGCTAAACTGATGTAATTGAAATTATTGTCATTCCCGCCAGTGTGTCACTTGGGTCAATTGACAGCAACAGAAACTATAACGGTTCGCCTGTCACAGGTCTGGGTGCAATAGACGAAATGTCGAGGATTTGTTCTAAGTTTTGGCATCTTTGTTTATACGTCTGAATTCCAATTAAGTCATGAATTTCGATTGCGATTTCCACCTGATTGTGAAATATCCCAGGCTCCTAATATATACTGTGCGCATGATTTTGTATGTTAGAACGATTCTCATACTGCTTTAATCAACATGATACTTTCGTATGTTAATAAACGGTAAAATTTATATCAGGATTTTTATTTGAAGTTTACGAAAATGATCAAGTAAATTCATCCACGGATTTCATAATTTGTAGTCCGCGAGAGGGCTACACCTAGCTGCAGAATGAATTAATATTATTTAGGTAATAATAGAATGTTAAACGTCTTCAAATTCAATAGCATCATTTCAGAACAGATAAACTTGCAGCATGGACCAGACATGCCCGTTTCGGGTACTCAACCGGTGATCCTCAATCTAAACAATGTAAAATGCAAAGAGTTAAAGAAGATCCTGATGATAATCTCAATAGCACTCACAATAGAGCACAAAACTAAGCATCGACGGACCCCTAGCAAGCTAGAGGTGGGACCAGGTGCCCGGGAGGAGTAAGCATCCCCTGTTGGCTAGCCGCAACCGCCGTCGATGTTTAAGCACGAAGATGAAAACAATATATAAAATTCATGCACTGTCTGACGTTATGTCTATATAGAATGTGCTATGGCGGCAATGTCAGGGAAATATATTCAAAACACTTACTGTCAAACTTCAAAACGCAAACTGTCAAAGAGCGTGAAAGTTATTATGTCCAAAATTGTACCGACGTAGCAGGATGGGTAGGATATGATGATACAGGACCCAAACCCAAAATCATTATCAATGGTCATATGTAACCATAATATACAACTAAAACAAAATAATCATACTGCTAAGGAGCAAAAGAAGATGAAGAGCTTGCCAACAACACCCAACACTTGCCATTCAGAAAGTGGCATGTGACATTTTCCGTAATACAACTAACGTATTTGAATTTCTTCGTATATAGTAAGCAATATTAGCTGTTTCTTATTCAATGTAAATTACATAATGGTAAAAAAAAGTACAATAATTAAAAACTCAATTATGAACGATACCTAATTACATAATAGAATCTAATTCAAACATATTTGTAATGGAAAAAAGTGGTCTTTACGGATATTTGTCTGAATGATAAATATGGATAATGACCATATCACTGTATACAGGGCAAAATCGATAATTCAGAAAATCAGAAACCGAAGGCATACAAAATCAGGATAAAGCAGGAACAAAAGCAAACAAACAAAAACCTCCTCCGCATGAAAAGAAGCGAACTCCCGATATGGGAATGAGACCAGACCGCCCAGGAAGAGTAAGCATCTCCTGCTTGCATGCAACACCCGCCGCTTCAAATCGGTAGAACTGTCACATCCGGTTACTTCCATTTTGGAAGACATAGAGTACCATCTTTGGTTGGATGCTTCAAATGGTCTATGACAGAATATCATCCACCATTCTAGAGAGTGGGGCATCATAGTGTATCACGAGTTCCCCGTATCGACCGTAGAACTTCCTCAGTGACGAAGTTTGTCGGTCACAAACCCAACATCTAAAGGTCTTCCAGCAAATTGTCGGAATTCCCATGGGGACCAATTATGCCCCACTCCTTGCCGACATTTTCCTTTACTCGTACGAAGCTGAATTCATTCAATCTCTGGCTGAGAAGCTTATCTGAAAGACGCCTAGCTCTCAGAACAAAATCCGTATATTTGGTACTTGCTCTGGCATAATGTATGAACTGAGATATGAACACACCATAAGCAGGCGATGAAGGAATGTTGCTACTCAGAAAAGGAAAGTTTGTAATGCTGAAATTGAAGTGGTCACGTTTGTCATAGAGTGAGGTGTTCATGTGACCATCAGTGTCGAAGGACAACATTATGTCCAAATAGGATGATGAAGCTCCGAAGGATAGATACTTCTCAGGTAATACGCGAATTTTGGATTATTGATGGACAACACATCGTCTATGTATCTTTAAGTGAAGTTGACGTCAAAAGCTAAGTATCTTTTCCCTTCAGAGACTAAAGATTGAATGAATTCAGCTTCGTACGTGTAAAGGAAAATGTTGGCAAGGAGTGGGGCACAATTGGTCCCCATCGGAATTCCGACAATTTGTGGAAGACCTTTAGATGTTGGGTTTGTGACCGACAAACTTCGTCACTGAGGAAGTTCTACGGTCGATACGGGGAACTCGTGATACACTATGATGCCCCACTCTCCAGAATGGTGGATGATATTCTGTCATAGACCATTTGAAGCATCCAACCAAAGATGGTACTCTATGTCTTCCAAAATGGAAGTAACCGGATGTGACAGTTCTAAAATGTTGTCGATCAGAAAGTTTAACTTCTGAATAATATATGTTTCAGTGTACTTTCAGAATCGGACTATTCCTTTACGAAGTAGGTTTTGTCATAGTTAACAAAAATGAATTTGTATTTGCGATTACCGTTCTTACTAGTAAACGCATTACTTATAATTTTTGCGAGTCTTTCTTTCAATTTAGAATGTGGAATTGTACTGTAAAGTGTCGAAAAATCAAAGGTTTTGATCGAATGGACTCTATTAAAATGAGTGGATTTCAGATGTTCTAAAAGTTCCTTCGAATTCTTTAAAATCCACATCTGGTTGATACCACTGCGAGAATATACTGTCGAACAATATTTTTGAAGCCCAAATTTGATTTCAGATAAAACTTTGGTGAGTAAGATCGATACAGATTAATCATTTGGTAGAACATTTTGAGGAACCAGCGATGAATTGTTGTTTGTACGGATTCTTGTGCATTTTAGGTATGCAGTATAAGTATGGTAAATCTAAATCTAAATTGTTAATGTCGAAGCCAAAGGAAGCAAGAGCTGATATGTGGTTATCTATTATTTCAGAGGCAGAAAGGTTTATTGGGGTGTAAGTGGGATTTCAAGGTGTCGAATTTAAACCCAATTCTTTAACTAGACTGTCGAAATAGTACTTTTTGCAAGTAAATGCTTAATTATTTGAGGCTTTGTCCGCTGGTGTGATGACATAATGTTCTTGGAGGTAGGTAAGCTCTGTGATAACATCAGGGTCTTTAAATATAGACTCGAATCTGGTGTTCACAGTTGAATTTAATCAGTAGATTCTAGATAAAAGTAACCCTGTGATGGATTTTATCCATTCGGAGAGGGTGTCGAGCTGTATATCCTGAATATTGAATGAAGACGTCATTGGTTTAATATCCAACTCTAAATATTCCCCAATTAGCACTCCTCGCCGACAGTTAGACATCTTCATTTTTTCTCCGATAGCATACATGTGCGACGTGAGTCTTCATACTAATTAACACCTTAGAAATAGAGCTTTATTACAAACATATAGAAATCTTGTCTCTTTTTTTTTCATCAATACGATAGCTTCAAAAGACAGGTAAGATTTTTATTATGAACTACAACTTAGGAATTCAACTTCACAAGCATGATGTCGACATTCTTTTAAAAAGTGAAATAATTAAGATGTTATTGTCTTTTTAAAGTATGGATCGGCGAATAAAAGTCAAACACAAAAGTCGAAATCAGTGACAAATTCTTGAAAAAAATATAGCAGAATTTTCTCACGAGAAAAGAAAAATAGGACAAACTGACGGAGATAATGACACATCTCCATAGAAACGGAATCTTTCATTTTTGCACAGAATCTTCAACCAACTTCAGTAGCGCGTCTCAAAATTTTCACATTAGGTATTATTCCATGCATTAATGATTCCCATTAATTACAATGAGTACTATAATTCATGGATGTAGAGCAAGTGACCATATTTCGCCGCATTTTTCGTATATTTCCAAGAAATTTTCCATACTTGAAGACAAATTCAATGATTGGTATTGGTAAAATAGCATTTAACTCCATTCTCGATCGAAATACTACAATAATAATTTATTTTACCCAGTAAACTGTTTCCTTATAAAACGTCAAAATATTTCGTTTCCATGTTTTCAGGGTGACCATATTTCGCCGTTTTTGTTTATAAGTATCCTATTTGCACACAAAACGGACAAAATTATGATTTTATTTTCTGGAAATCTTTTGTCACTACTACTTCTAAGAAATTATCCCCGATAAAATGTTTTCTTTGTTTTGTTTTCGTAAAACTTTCGGATGTTTACGTCTACAATTTGGTGTTTTCGTTATTTTTCCTCATTTTACGGTATTTTTCAACACAATTGAGTGCAGGAGATGTCACAATATATGAAAGGATTACTGCTACGGTCATATTTGATAGGATATAGAAAAATAAACTTTACAAACAATTCCGATAATTAAAGGGAAGCAATTAACTATGAAACGGCGAAATATGGTCACCGGCGAAATATGGTTCCTTGCTCTATATAATGCTATGCATTCCTATAAATCATTTTACATTTGAAATATTTTGTATAAACTAGGTTGTAAATGAGATTACCCCTATAGGACATGTTTTCATTCACTGGTTCGCTTTGTTTCTCCTCAAATTCTTAGAATGAGTTACGCATTTCGATATAAAAGTTTAGACAATGTTATTCAAAAGCAGAACTTAAAGAACATGTTTTCCTTTTTGCGATGTAACACAACTAAATTCTTGTACATGTATTATAATACTCATTTTTGTCATTCTTCTATCTCTTGATACTAGTATGAGGAGGTGCCGCTTCATTTTTTTCAGGTAAAGATGGATAACCTCCGTAATTTACCCGAGGATAAGGGAGAGAACATAGCAAGGTTTTTTGAAATGATGAAAGTTGACGAGCACAGCGTACTCAGGGAGAGGCGCCGTTCCTCCCTTATCCCTCCCTCTCAGGAGAAACTGGCGATTATGGAGGAGCTACCGATTCAGAGGAGCCGCGTCTCCTCAAATTTCAGCGGCGGAAATAACGGTGGCATAGAAAAAGAAGAGCAACCGGAAATCCCCAAAAGATCGAAGTTTGCAATTTGCTTGTCGAAACGAGAGAAGGCCAAACTGACCGCCGTATCGAAATTATACCCTGGACAAATTCATAACATCCCTCTAAACGACTACAATCCTCTTCCGAGGATAAAGACAGAGGCTGAGAAAAGATGGGAATTACAAAAGCGTCTATCGTACGATGCCACTCCCGGACGAACGTACAGACGGTCATGCGGACAAAGACATTCCGACTTTCAGCATCGAGACATGCAGCTCCAGCCACATCAGAAAATAAGTATTGGATCAGAGGAAATCCTTAATAGGAGTGTCTCTCAGCAGTTTGACCATGTTAAATGTGGAAGGGAAATAGCGGGCATGCGTGAACAGGTGCCCGTGACAAAGGCCATTGCTAGACAGAGATTCCATCTTGAACATGAGATGAATTAATGACTTTGTGTACGAGGGTTGTCCGAAAAGTTCGCGGACTGGTCCGTTTTTAAAATATTGGGCGAAATCCTTTACCGTGACTGAAAGTGATATCAAATAACTTTTCTTCAAATTTTACTATATCTATAAGTGGACTAGTACATAAATACTAATAATTTATTAACTTAAAATACGTAAATGTTGGATCCATGGAGCTCCATTATTTTTCAGCAATAAATAATGCTCATAGCTTTTACATTTAGCACTGGAATATCAATTGAAACGTACAAAAATCTTATACTGCCTTATAATTAGGTACCTTTGATACACAGTGTCATTTTACCTCGATATAATCCATAAATACGGAGAATTGATAGAAAATGTCAAGGCAGCATGTTTCATGTCTGAAAAGTGACGTCGATGGTATGGACGCAGCAACGCGCAATGCGGCAATTTTGTGATGACTTAAGAAAGACACATATATAAAGACAATGGAGATTCTTGTCGCGTGTGACTTCCTTCTATATCACGAACATTTGTTTACAAATTGTGCAAACGAATTTCGGAAGATTAAACAACTCTGACAATTGAAAAAGCAGCGGAAATACGAGCAGTTGTAATCTGTAATCATTATTTATTATGACGATATGAAGGTGCAGATTTCAGTCCAGGAAATCGACTGTAAGGGGTATGGCATCGATCTGTGATCACATCAAAACTTAAAACGTATAAGAATTTTAAGGGAAGCTGAGGAAATAAGTCAGTTTTTGGCAAATGGTCCCGCGGGTAGTGACATATATAGAACTATTATCCTTTTAAGAGTACGCGATTTACTTTATGGTAATATTACGTCGAGGTTCCTCCGTGCGGCATATAACCACCTATCATTCTCATCCCCACATGTCAAAAGAAAAAAAATTGTTGTTGAGAAGTCTTCTTTTTACATTTGATGAAGATATTTTTTCTGAATTTGATATTTTCTTTATTTTGAAATGAGTAATGTTCAGGCCTTGTTCTCGAACTCTCCCTACAATCCTCGTGTTTACAAACATGCGCATGCGTATTTCATTGTTAAAAGTTCTTTAATTTTGTTTTTGTCTGTCGTTTGTTTCCATTCTACGTCGTTACATTTTATATATGAAATTATGTCTCTCTATTCTTGCACTGGACTTTAGAGATTGTTCATTAGATAATATATTGTCCTTCGTGTTTCTTTGTCACCTTCTATTAATTTGTCCGATTTTTCTTTTCTTTTCGGAAGACTTTTGACAATCACCAAAGATCGGAATTTATTGTATGTGGCGCTGCTATAGTCGGGATGATTGAAACAAATAAAATTTAATTTCTTTTTAAATAGCGTTTGATATTTTTTATGTTTGTATGGAAGTTTAAACATATTCAAATATCACATGATTCATATTGTACCAGTATATGATGCAAGGTTTAGTATCTGTAAGAAAGTAGAATTGAAAAGGCAGCATATTAAGCTTATTTTCTCTCGCGGTACATGATACTTGACCAATCTACAGTCTACAATCTACACTTGCACTCTGACTACATGCAGCCGGCAGAGCACGGATTGTATTACGTACGCACTCTTTTTATATCCATTTACATATTCATCTGTATTGTTTGGACCCCTGCGTTTTGCGGTCTTGTTTGTGTGTGGTCATCTGACAGTGAGGAGGTTGTTTTACACCACAATTGTACGTTCTTCGAGACCTCTGGGTAATCGGAAAAGTGGGAGGGTTGTGCGCACGTAATCGAGGATAACCACCTCTTGTGCTATTTCCGTGGCAGATGGCCGTCCTAAGTCGGCACCGGTTGCCCATTGGTCTCGTTGGTTTAGGTGAAGTCCTTTATGTTTGATGTTTCTGTGTTGTGCGCTGACGTTCCTTGTCCCTTGCGCGTCTCTTTCTGTGCTTGTCTGCTTTGCGTGTTTGCATTGGGTGTTTTGGGGTTTTGCTGTGGGTGCTGCAACCTGGTGTTGGAGATCCCCCTCCTTTGGTTTATGATAGTTCTTAACATAAAGAAGATCCTTAGAGCACACAATTGAGTATCTTCGAACCCCTAGCCAGCTAGAGGTAGGACCACGTGCCAGGAGGAGTAGACATCCCCTGTTTTGCTAGCTGCAAAACATAGGCAAAACACCAATTAAACATTAAGGACAACACATAAAATCTAAACAACGACAGATTTTTCTCCCATTTGCCCCCATGTGGGATATAGTTTGCCCATAGCGACGCGTCATGTAGGGTCACTGTATCCCACATGTACCTCGCGTGACTTTTGACGTCGGCCGTATAGGCCGTATCCATATTGTGACGTCGTTGTTATCCATTGTTACGTCATGATTTTGCACCTAAAGCGGCGACCTCTCAACAAAAACGTCGTTTTAAAACTCTTTTTTTTTACATTCTAATTCCTATTAAACCGATTAAGGCTAAGGACTACGGTTTATTCTTTTAGAATAAACCATTTTTGAGGGCGCTGAAAACAAATATCCCTTAATTTTTTGAATTCGATGAAGTTGACAATTTCATGATTTCATGGAATTTCAAGAAAGGCCCCTAGAAATGGGAGAAAAACGATCAACCATATGTTTGTCATGTGGGATGAGAAAAGCCCACCTTCGTCCCACATGACAGCATATGGTTGATAGTTATAATCTCTCTCTATCTCTCTCTCTCTCAAACAAGTGATTTTGAATGGAGGGACTGGATAGCCGCACTGAGGAATGATTAAACGTCTTCAAATTCAATTCGGTATTTTGAAAACCAGAGTTACTTCCCATTTGAGACGGTATCTAACGTAGACTGATTACGACGTCATAAAATTCTATGGAAACATTCCTTAAAGTCTGGGAAATGACGGTATTAAACCGACGTCACCATACCATTTTCATGACGTCACAATGGTTCTGCGTCAGATACCGTCTGTAAGGGGAAATAACTCTGTAATCCGCAAAGACTCAATAGCATCATTTAAGAACAGATAAATGTGCAGCATGGACCAGAGACCAGACAGGTACTTTATTTACCCTCGTCGGTGATCCTTAATCTAAACAATGTTATATAACCAAAGAGTTATTATGTCCAAAATTATGTACCGAAAGAGTTACTTATGGGACATGATGCTACAGGACCCACGTTTTAGAAATTTCAAATAATTTTGATAACAAATTTTCGAATGCGATGAAGAGACGATCAAGCAAAATTGATAGATTCTTTGTTCACCAGCAGTGTCACTCACCCAGTAGTGCAAATGATAAAACGTCTTCAAATTCAATAGCATCGAGCAATTTTGATTACAAAAATTTTCGAATGCGTTAAGAAACGAACAACCGAAGTTGATATAACTTGGCTGCATGTGCTCTCTGGGACTCCTGGTCCACCAGCAGTGACACTCAACAAGTGGTACAAATGGTTTTTTTTTGTTTTGTTTTGTTGTTTTTTTTGTTTTTTTGTTTTTTTGTTTAACGTCTTCAAATTCAAAGCTTGAAAACATAATTTTTTTTAAATGCACATAGATGATGATTGTAAATCATTTGACATCTGAAAAGGAGCTGAATATAATCAAAATGCTACCAAAAATGAACGTACAAGTCGGCATAGGAACTTGTTAAACATGTCTAAATCATGTCAGAATCATCAAACGCCTTTTATACCGTGGATATATTATCCTAATATCACCAGACGGACACACGGCATGGTACTTCACCAATCTACAACATCGTAACAGCGCATTAGATTCTTGCACACTAACAGTGACAACGGGACTCCATGACGGACCCTGTACATACAAACCTCTTTATAGAGAAGACAGGGCCCCGACCACTTGTCCTCTCTGAATGTTAGTTTACTCTGTGCTTTCACAGTATGTGTTTTTGGTGCTTTGCTGTGGGTACTGGTTGGTTGGAGTCTGGTAGGAGATCCCATCCTTTTCTTTAATCTTAGTACATTCTATGGTGTGTTTGGTAAATATATTTGTCATATAAGACGGGAGATTGACTACAGGAATCATGAAATCATCTATGTTGGTTTCGTTTGTTTACTGATTTACCTCAATTGAGTTAAAAAAAAAGATCCTGACAATAATATCAACAGCACTCACAATAGAGCACAAAATTAAGCATGGACGGACCCCTTGCAAGCTAGAGGTCGGATCAGGTGCCCGGGAGGAGTAACCCTCTCAAGTTAGGGTTACCATTTGTAAATTTTTTATCATGTTTTAGTAATATTCCAACATATAATGTCTATTGCAATCCAAAATTTGGTGAACTTCATTGTTCTTACAACGCTACTTTAGAAATAAACCTGCTCGTAATCAGTTTTGAGATTCCTTTACTTAGCTACAGTACAGCACACGAATTATAAAATGGAACAATTTTCTGTAGAAGAAGTAGACATAGTGAGGCATAGAAAAAATTCACAGAGTATTTAAATTAATGCATTTGTTTTGATGAAAGAATATCTCCTTTTCATCAGATTTTCACAATTGATTAATTCCTCGGTACTAGTTAATACCTAGTCTTTTTTATAATCAGGTTCTATTGACGTAGCGGGTTGCAGCCCCAAGATGATGGCACACTTGTTTGATCTTTCTTGTCCCCTTAGAGTTGTATCGAGATCTCGAGATCTAGCGCATGGCTTTCAGTTCTGTGTTTTGTTGGTGCTAAAACAATTGACCATTCCGATTGCGGGAAAAAATGCAAAATTTTGTGACGGTGACGTCACAATGCTTTCACCTCGGACAAACAAGCTTTGAACCTCGGTCAAACATCGAAATTGCATTGCGACGTCATAGAATTTCTCAAATTTTTCCCGCGTCTGGAAGGGTAAATTATAGGGGTTGTCTCCCTGATGGCATAGCTCTATCCTTAACAGCGTCTTTGGTAGAAAGTTTAGGTCAACTTAGGATTTTTGTATTTCATTATTTCACATGATTTGGATTTCCTCTTTTTCGGCCTCGAGCATCACTGATGATAAATAACTTGTTGAAATGCGCATATGGTACACTTTTAATTGTTATAATAGATCATATATTTCAATATTGATAAAAAAAATTAGACGGATCAAAGGCAGAACATACTCTAATAGAACATGTAAAATAACGATCAATTACCATCTGTGCGTTGTATTTGATCAGGAAGTCATCGAAAGATTAATATTAAGCACCGCACTGGATCCATCTATAGTTTTGTAGACAAGCATCTTTGTGCACTGACCAATCGCGACAATGGGACTCCATGATGGGTGCTGATCAAATCTCGTCAGGGAAAGACTGGGACCTGATCCCTTGTCCTGTCTGAAAATTGTTTGAACTTCATGGTTGATTGATCATTAGCTCGCTTCAACCAGCAGAGTCGACTGTATTTCGTATGCCCACTGCTTTTGTGTCGTATACCCACTGCTTTTGTGTTGCATATGCCCATTGCTATTGTGTTGTATGCCCACTGCTTTAGTGTTGTATACCCAATGCTTTAGTGTTGTATGCCCAATGCTTTAGTGTTGTATGCCCACTGCATTTGTGTTGTATACCCACTGCTTTTGTGTTGTATATGCCCATTGCTATTGTGTTGTATGCCCACTGCTTTATTGTTGTATACCCAATGCTTTAGTGTTGTATGCCCAATGCTTTAGTGTTGTATGCCCACTGCTTTAGTGCTGTACTATGCCCACTGCTTTTATGTTTGTATGCCCACTGTTTTAGTGTTGTATGCCCACTGCTTTTGTGTTGTATGCCTATTTCTTTTGTGTTGTATGCCCATTGCTTTTGTGTTGTATGCCAACTGCTTTAGTGTTGTATGCCCACTGCTTTAGTGTTGTATGCCCACTGCTTTAGTGTTGTATGCCCACTGCTTTTAGTGCTGTATCAGTGGCGGATCCAGAGTGGCAAGCGGGGGGGGGGGGTTGTAAAGACCCAAAGGGTCGATTCGAGGCACGAAGTGCCGAGCGGGGGAGGGTACGGGAGGGGGTTGCCCCCCTCCTGTAGGTGGGGGTTCGGGGGGCCTCCCCCGGAAAATTTTTGAAAAAATGGAATAAAATGGTGCATTCTGGAGCATATTTTCTTCTTACCTGCTCGAATATTCAGACCATTTTTCCATTGAATTTATGTGGTTAAAAAAGATTTCTAAATAAAATAATTTCGCCTGTACTGCTGGCAGGGGCGTAGCCAGGGTGTTTTCGATGTGGACGTCTATAAAGAAGGGTTGGACCAAGAACTTCAGCTGTCCGGGGGCACAGACACTTTTGGGGGGATGACTTGCGAGGCCCGAAGGGTCAAGTGGGGACAGTATGGAAATATGTTACCCATCCCCTCGAAGGGGGTCCCCCGTGAAAATTTTGAAAAAAGTGAAGCAAATTGCTGACCTCTGGAGCGTATCTGAGCTGAATTTAGAATTAACTTTTGTGTATATGTACATGTACCTGAATGAAAGTGAGTATGAATGAACAAACTATCCTATCATTTCCTCCCTTTCTCTTTAGATTCACAAAAAATGTCACTGTTATATTGAATTGATCTTTTATTTCAATGATGTGACTTCAAAAGTGTGAATAAAAAAATAAGAATTTAGATGGGATAACGCATATGATTCGATGTCAGCAGACGATGAACCGTATCTAAGATGAAGAAAACTTGAGTTGTGAACATGACATTCCCTAAATACTTTTATACGTGTACGTTCACATAAAGTCTTTCCAATCGACTACTCGCACTTTGTTAGCGATCGTTGTATCATGCGCGGATACAGCATTTTTGGTCAGAGGGGGTCCAAAATTTAAGTAAGTCTACCTATCATGTAGGTACATATATATCGGTGCACATGATGGGGAGGGGCAATTTTGTTAGCTTTCCTTTCACGTTTATTTTCATGAAGAATTGGCGAGCGTAGCGAGCCAGAAATTTTTTTAGATATGAAATATTAATGAGATGATTATTTATAACATTGAATATTTCACTCCTTATATCGGCGAGCGGAGCGAATTTCATGAGAATAAATAGATAAGAGATGTGTCATTTTCCAAATAATCATACATCTTAAAATGACGAAACCTTGAAAAAGATGAAGGAGGTTACATCCTATGAAGTAAGGGACTGTTCAAAATATGAGTTCCTGAGACCCAAGACAATTATATAAAATTACTTAGTATGAACAATTGATAATAATTAAGGAATTTTGCAGAAAAAAAATAGTTTTGTATTTGTAAATGGCGAGCGAAGCGAGCCAAAATTTTAGGTTTCAAAGCCCTTTCATGCATTTTAGACCCATTTCAATTAGAAATGGGCCAAAGCTGGACCCCACCTCCGAAAATCTCAGAGGGGGGGGTCCAGACCCCTGGTCCCCCTCTGGATCCGCGCATGGTATTGAGTTCTAATGAAACACGAGAAAATTACGAAAAATGCATTCAAATCGGTGGTTTCTGGAGTGTCTTTGATCTATTTCTGAACAGTAGTTTGCTTTAAATATTATTTCAAAAGACCCTCCCCCTTCTTTTTGGCAACTAGGGGAGGCGCTCTCCTTTTTTTTTCGCGAGACGATGCGGACGTTTTTGCGTACAAATGTACGCCTGGCTTCGCCCCTGGCTTGTTAATTTGTCCTTGTTGTAACATGTACTTAGAATATATTGGTACGATATCGAGTAAAAATGTTGAGTATCATTGGGTTTTGGCTTTGAAAAATTAAATGCTTAATTATAGGCCCCCGGAGCATATTCGAACTATATACAATGTTAAATATTTGTCCATTTTTCTGTTATTTCAAAGAATGTTTGTAACAAAATTTGTAGATGACAAAAATACTCAAACTGGGTATTTGAGGACAAAAAAAGTGTAGGTTTCGATCCCCGTACCATTTACATTAATTGTTTGACACACGTACATGTTTTGCAAATTATTTGAACATGTTCATATTATAACTAGTATTTGTTAATGTTAATTTTCGGGAATAAAATAAACAGAGAACCCCCTCTGCGACGTACATTACAAAAACTTCGCGATTGTCTGTACGAATCCACAAATACGCCAAGTGCTAATGTTACCAAAAAAAAAACCAAAAAAAAAAAAAAAATTGGGAAACCGGGGGGGGGGGGGGTTTCCCGAACCTCCCCAAACCCCCCTAAATCCGCCCTTGTGTATGCAGACCACTGCTTTTGTGTTTGTATGCCCACTGTTTTAGTGTTGTATGTCCACTGCTTCTGTGTTGTATGCCCACTGTTTGTGTTGTATGCCCACTGCTTCAAAGCTTTTGCGTTATATTATAAGACAGTTAAAAAATATATGAATGGAACGAATTATTCGATCAAATAAAACACTTGTATACATACATACACTTGTCATGTGTTGATGATGAGGGGACCGTCAAATATATTGATTTTTTTAATCGGGACCACATTTGCTGTAAAGAATTTCGACTATAACAACAATGTTTCATGTGCCATGAACGTTTGCAAGCCGAATTTTAGAAAGAAAAAAAAAATTCCCCATTTAAATTAGGCAAAGAATGGATTTTTCTATTATCCGGATTCACGTCTCCGTTCCAAGTTTAGTATTTTTTTAATCGGAACGCATCTGGAGTTACAGTAACCCGCCAACTGACAAATGATTTGAAAGAAAAGCGGCCGTTATCATCATGTTTATCCTCCACTTTTAGCTTATTCTTCTGTAAGAAAAGTGTTTTGAATGGTACAATTTGGAAGGTATTAAGGTGTTTCATTGATTTTCATCAAACATTTCAGGTCCAAACGTAAAAATACTGCAAGCCCACCTGATTACTGTCCGCGCAGCTCACTTCAGAAATCGGAAAATTGAAGATTTCTCTACTTTGTTTGCATATTTTCCGATTGAAATTTATATAGGGAGATATATCTTTAAGTCTCATAACTATCGATGTATGATATATGTCTGTACGACCAATGCAATGCTAACAGTGAAATTAAGGAAAATAAATTACTGTCTGCGCGGCTCACTTCGGAAACTGGATAAACAAGGTTTTGATAACTTTGTCATGCAACAATTAAAATAAGATCTATATCATTGAATTGATCTCGCTTAGTCGTAAATTTTGGTATATGTTACAAACTTGCATGATCGAGGGTTTATGCAATCGGGTGCAGGACGTTTCGAAACAAGGACGTTTCGGTACTGAAGTAGTTTGCAGGAGACGGACTCGGGGATTCGAACCCCGGCCGTCCGGTTGATAGTCAGACTCGTTGCCGAGTGAGCTAAAGGGACAGCCCAATAGCCCAGTCTTAGAACTTGTACTGAACTATTGGTATCTGCTACTACCGGAACCACTACATCCTTCCCCCTTTTCCGTTGAGGGCCGTGGATGTACCCCGCTGTGTGGCCACTCTCCAACCCCTGGCAGGGTTCTGCCTCCTCTCCTGCAGATCGAGCTGGCCCACACACACCAATTGTTCACCTTGTCGCCAATGAAGTAGTTTGCAGGAGACGGACTCGGGGATTCGAACCCCGGCCGGCCGGTTGATAGTCAGACTCGTTGCCGAGTGAGCTAAAGGGACATCCCAATAGCCCAGTCTTAGAACTTGTACTGAACTATTGGTATCTGCTACTACCGGAACCACTACAGTACATAGAAAAGAGTCGTTTCGGTACATGGTACAAAGATGTTTTGGTACATGATTTAGGTCGATTCGGTACATATATTTGTTTTTGTACATACCCTTATTATTGACTGATAAGAGAGGATATTCATTATCAATATGTTTACTACCATAGTAACCCCCCATCCAAACAAAAATCATGTCCCGAAAAGTTGAGTGGAAAAGGGTGATTGTTTAACTCGAATTCCAAAGTATTGTAAAGCTTATGTTCTTATCATCAATTTGTCTTTGAAGTCCGATCCATCAAAGAATGCTTCGTAAACATTATTTCATAAGAAGAGCAATTTATAAAATTATGAGACATGTTAATGAAGTCAATTTCTAATGTTGCAAAGAACCTTATTAAAACAAAAACCAAACAGAAACTTATCATCACCCCATACTAGTATCATAAAAAAAAATTGAGTACCGAAATGTCTTTTTGTTGTAGTACTTGTACAGAAAAGTCTTTTACATTGTACCGAAACGTCTCTACTTGTACCGAAATGTCTCTACTTGTACCGAAACGTCTTTCTATTGTACCGAAACATCCTTGTATCGAAACATCCTTGTACCGAAACGTCCAGCATTCTATGCAATCATATCATACAGACAAAATAAGTTTTAGATATAGGGCCGGTTTTCAATGTTAGATTTTAGCGTGACGTTGCCAAGTTTAACATTGAGCCTATGGAGAGCGTCACGACGTCACGGGAAAAATTAGCATGGGAAATGGCCCATCTAAAACTTGTTTTGTCTATAAAGTTCGATTGGGTGTACTCACTATCATATAACATAAACCGAAATTTACGACTAAGCAAGATCTATTCTACATCTACATCAGTACGTCAATCCATCACACTTGATGACTACATGACGGCACAATGCGCAAACAGACCATAAAATTTAAAAGAAAAAGTTTAAAAGGATAATTTACATACATATACAAAACAAAAATATCAAATATTTAATATGATGAGCTCAGATGGTTCTGAACCAGTGTTTTAAATTGGTGCAGAGAGGATGCAGTAATGATCAAATGGTATCAAGTTCATTTAAATTTTTGCATTATAAAGTAGTCAAATCACATTTATTCAGTTTCCGAAGTGAGCCGTGCGGACAGTAGATGAGGAGATTTCTATGACAAATATGGATAATGACCATATCCCTGTCTACAGTACAAAATCGATAATTCCGAAAATCAGAAACCGAAGGCATACAAAATCAGGATAAAACAGGAACCAAAGCAAACAAAAACAAAAAACCTCCACCGTATGAAAAGAAGCGAACTCCCGATATGAGAGTGAGACCAGGTGCCCAGGAAGAGTAAGCATCTCCTGCTTGCATGCAACACCTGTCGCTTAATTTTAGTGTGACGTCTCCATAGACTCAGTGTTAAACATCGGTGATGTCGCTCTAAAATTAACATAGAAAACTCCCTATCTAAAAGTTCTTTCACTGTTAGCATAGTATTGGTCGTACAGACATATATTATACACCGTTAGTTATGAGAGTTCACAATCTATCCCCCTATATAAATTTTAATCGCAAAAATTGCGAACAAAGTAGAGAAACTTCAATTTTCTGATTTCTGAAGTGAGCTGCGCGGACAGTAAAGGTGTTGTAATATCATCCCCCACATAGAATCTATATGATAGATCAGAAACCGGGATTAATATCATCAAACACCACCATGAGTGTCAGAGGGATGTAGAATTCTCAACCAGATTGTGCAAAATTCTGCAAGTCCATGACGAAGCTTGTCAAATTGTGGACAAGTAAAATTCTGTATATGAGGGTTGAGAAATTGCCATCCGTCCCTCACGATGGAGTTTGTTATATTTTCATCTACGTCGTTGACTTGAAAAAGTCTGTTATAATCTGTTAGTTAGTTGTCTTACCTCCATGTCAGACGTTAGTTGTCTTACCTCCATGTCAGACGTCCCATGGCAGTGATAGCAGTGACGATGTCAGAGGGTAAGAACGATGACGTCAGAGGGTGAGATTGATTTTTTTCTCACTTGAGACTGATATGAAAAAGAATACATAAAAATTCATTTATGAACTCTTTTAGACAGTGAGAGAAAAATAATCCCCTGATGTGATGAGGGACAGGGTAATCCAATTCTCGTGTCCAGGATTTGCTTTTGTCCACGACTCCTCAAGCCTGATCGTTGTGGTACAAGCAAATCTTGTCCCTGATTGCATCTAGGGATAGATTCTGTTAATCTCTCCGTAGGTAAATTAAGAGTTCTCAGTCTCAAGTGAGAGAAAAACTGGTCCAGAATAGATCATCAACCCAAATAAATCATGCTATAGAATTTGACGTACAAAATACCTGACCAAATCCAGCCTTTGACGGTTATTGGACGTACGAAATACCGGTTATTTGACAGTTATTTGACATACAAAATACCTGACCAAATCCAGCCTTGGACGGTTTGGGGGCAGGGTTGTGGTCAGGAAATCTCCTATAGTGAAAACTGAAGAATCGCCCATTCACGCTTTCTACCTCAACCTCAAGCTTAGTAAAAGCATGTTCGTGACTATTGGCAGATGAATGATTTATTTACCAACCTCAGTTGTATTTTTGGCCAGTTAGGCCTTAAATCAGATGTGTTGTTGCTGAAATTGGGTTTCAATGCTGCTGGAATCCACCACCATACTGTCCTTTATTGACTTTAGTGACGCCACGTACACAAGTCTCATCTACACAATTTATCCTGACATACAGGGTCATTATATAATAAGGATACAGCTGTGATCACATGATACTGTATCATGTGACTTGCTCTATTCTTGCATAACGTCACTGCTTTTCTGTGTACAAATATAGATTGATAAACAATTACTCATCACTGTTAATTTTACTTTTTAGCGTTATGTCGTTGAAGTTCTCCACACATGTAGACTCAATGTATAGGCAATGTCACGCTAGAATTGACATAGAAAACTCTTCATCTAAAACTATTTTCTTTCACTGTGAGCATAGTATTGGTCATGAGACACATGCTCAATCAAATAAAAGCCACAATCATGAATGGCAGCCATGGCAGTGACAGACTTGTGAACAGGAGCATTGTCCTGATGGAACACCTTTAACTAAGTGAGCTTTCCGCAGCTCTTAAGTTTGATATTTTCCAGTAACTATGTCAGAGGTGAAGCATAGAATGTGCCATTGATTGTTTGTCCTTTTTAGAGATAATCTATCAGCAGAATACATTCTGCAATCCAGAAAACTGAGGCTCACAACATATCAATCAATCCTCATATATTTACTTTTTTTCTTCTTTTTATTATTATTTCCATATTTTTCAGATAAAATGCCAAAGAAGAAGTCATCTAACCCCAAGCCTCCCAAACCACCGTTAGCTTTACTCTGTGAATATGAAGGGTGTAACCAGGTGTTTTCATGCATGGAGGACTTCACCGCTCACATCACACAGCACCTAGGCACCTACTCCCTCAGTGACAGACCGTTTGCCGGTAAACAATAGATACATGTACATGTACACTTGGAATGTAAAAAGAAAATTTTATTTGACTTTTAGAAATTGATTATGTTATATATTTTAAACCTACCATTACCCAAGTCTTCGAATCACAGTAACCCGGAGACAAATACTTCCAGCAAATTGTGAAGTTTGATGGACATTTTGTACTGGCCCGGCAATTTTATTTACTGTAATAGCCGTGGGCTTCAGGCTAGCAAGTTTTTGTAAAGACTTATTCTCTGGACATGTCCTGATTAAAAATAATGCCTCCCATTAATAGAAATAGAATCTCCCATTAATCGTGATATATGTGTATCCAGAATTCAGTATCCATTCTATATATATAAAAATATTCACGTCACATAAATGATATTTTTAGTTCAGACCTTTCCATGTCCATGGCACTTATGCGGATCCAGAATTCAGTACATATATGTATATTTATTATATTATTCACATCATTTCAGTTCAGACCTTTCCGTGTCCATGGCAATATGTGGGTCCAGAATTCAGTACATATATTTATTATATTATTCACATCATTTTTAGTTCAGACCTTTCCATGTCCATGGCACTTGTGCGGATCCAGAATTCAGTACATATATTTATTATATTATTCACATCATTTTCAGTCCAGTCCTTTCTGTGTCCATGGCATTTATGCGGATCCAGAATTCAGTACATACGTTTATTATATTATACACATCATTTCAGTTCAGACCTTTCCGTGTCCATGGCATTTATGCGGATCCAGAATTCAGGGACTGTTGACAGATTTTATCAGACATATGTACTTTCATTCTTTCCATGTCAAAATCAAGTGCTTAGGACAGCAGGTAAGGCCATTGTACATATTTATATCCCTTTATCAAAGGAAACAACAGATTCTTATAGTATACATGTATATGTAGCCTGTCTGTCTGTCTGTCTGTCAAAAACTTTTTATTTTTTCAAATTAGAAGACCTTTATACTGATCCTTTGTTAATTGCGACACTAGTAAATGAGAGACCATATCTATCTGAGCATTCATATCCACATTTTGAAAAATTGTATGAAAATGAGAATAACTAGATACTGATGTTATGTCAAGTTGCCAGAAAATAAAACTTGTTAACAACCATAAAATCAGCTCTCAGAAAGTAAAACTTGTTTACAACCATAAAATCAGCTTTTACAAGCCATCAGCTAGTTATTCCTTTAATACATGTATATGTAAATTTGAGACTAGCATATAATGTTTTGCTACATGTTTCTTTTAAATTATATCTCACAGATGATAGATCAGGATGGGTTAAACAGCTGTACGTTAGACAAATCTGGTCGTAACTTGATTCCTGAGCTCCCAGAGAGATTACAGTGTGGATGGGAAAACTGTACGGTATGCTGCCTAAAGTCTATATATCAAGGTCACATAACACAAGTGGTCTCTTAATACAGGTTCATTTATATGAAAGGTGTAAAATTGGCAAATAAAGTCATAGTCACCTAAGACAGGAATTATCTTAATACAAGGTTACTAAAAGCAATAACATCGGAATTCATCGGAACTCAATATGTCATGGTTCTTTCTTACAGATCGTGCTTGACATTCCGGAGACATTTTATCGCCATGTTGATTGCCACGCCCATAGTTATCCCGAGGGTAACAACGTGGAGGGGGGATGTAGGTGTTTCTGGGAAGGTATGTACTAGAAATACTTGGAGTGAAAAAAAAGTCATGGAGTTCTGGTACAGAACCTCTTAAAATGAGCACTCTGTCCGGTGTCTTTTTGTCTGTCCATCTGTCTGGTGGTCACATTTTTACTTATTTGTTTACTTTTGTATATAATTTGTACACATTTTTACACATTTGTATATACAATTTGTATTTTTGTACACATGTGTATATTCATGTAATGCATGTATATGTCTTTAACTGGGCCCAAATTGGTAATAATGTATCTTGTATAACTTGATTGATCTTCCAAGAAACTTGCAGGGATGGTAGAGCATGAAAAGACTAAACTACCAATGGGGGTCAAGGTCATCTGCAAAGTGAAGGTCACATAGTTAGGGTCAAACCTGCAACAGGTGACATACCAATTCTTGAACAATGCTATTTATGAATTTAAGATTTTATAGGGGTTTCTCATGTGTTTCAAAGAAAGACAACTCTGTAAGTTCTTTGCAGAAAGGCCAGACATTAGGAACAAAGGAGCAGGTTCGGTAACATGGAAAATCGGCCCTAATTTTAGAGTGTTTTAGATTTCGATTGTATTTCGTATCAAGGAAGTTAAATCTGTGGTTGTTTGAAATACCAAATAGATATTTTAATTTACGTGCAATACACTGAAAGATAAGGCTTCAAAATCAGCTTAAAGTTGTAAAATGCTGAAAAATCGTAAGAAATTGGCATAATTCTGGTCAAAATTTATGAAAATAAGTAGGGCGCCAGCCCTCACCCAAAATAATTTTTATATAAAAAGTTAGATTTGCAATCTATCTTTCGATCAACATAAAATTTATGTTGGGTGAGGGTTGGCGCCTATACTAATTTTAAAGATTTATGCAAAAAATGTGGCGATTTTCCTTCATTTTCCGTCCTGCAGAGCAAATGACGTCAAAATGTGACGTCATAACTAACGCACGTGACGTTTTGACAATGATAGATATTTACTTTCTATATCGGCAGGTATTTGAGATAAATATAAGAGATACTGAACCATAATTTTCATAAAATTATTTTTCGCAAAAATTTAGGGCCGATTTTGGCAGTTAGTGAACCTACCCCTTTCATTCCAAATAATAAAATATTAGTATTTTTAAGCACTTAATGGACTTGCTTTGTATATCTGCTGTATGCCCATAAAGAAGTAAAGTAAATGTCCTCTTATTTATTTCTTCAGGTATTGATCATGTTGATGGTGATTGGAGATACTGGCCTCATATTTTATAAAGATTATGAAGGGGAAAAAAAGTCTCAATATTAAATCTCTATACTCAATCCAAACACCATCCATTCCCTTAGAACATTCACAGGGGTTGATCTGAAGGCATTTGAAATTTTTATGATTTCAAAATTGATTTCAAAAGAAAACAATTCAGCAGAGTTCCAGTCTTTGCAAAACTTTTTTAAGGTATCGGATAAATGCAAACTTACATCAGATTTTGATAAGAAATAGTTGAGGAAGTAACTCTGACTGGTCTAAAATTTGCCGCCAGGTTTGACAGTCTGAAGCATTTTGCATACACTGAAGTTTTCACTTGCCTTGTTCTTTCATGGACCGTACTTGATATCTAAGATCTAATAATGTGTGATTTTGCACCCCTGAACTACAAATAAAAATTAATTTACAGGTTGTGATGCTGTGTGTAAGAATAAGTACAAGTTACGAGAACATCTACGTAGCCACACCCAGGAAAAGATCGTGGCGTGCCCAGTCTGTGGAGGGTTATACTCAAATAGAACCAAGTTCCTAGATCATCTCAAAAGGCAGGCAGATTCTAATGGTAAGTACATGTGTAGCTCTACTATCCAAAAACGACTTGAATTCTATGTAGAACCCCTACTTAAAATGTACTCAAAAAGTTAGTAGAGCTCCTACTCAAAATCTACTCAAACAGTTAGTAGAGCTCCTACTCAAAGTCTACTCAAAGAGTTAGTACAGCTCCTACTCAAAGTCTACTCAAAGAGTTAATAGAGCTCCAACTCAAAGTCTACTCAAAGGGTTAGTAGAGCTCCAACTCAAAGTCTACTCAAAGGGTTAGTAGAGCTCCAACTCAAAGGGTTAGTAGAGTTCCTACTCAAAGACTTAGTAGAGCTCCTGCTGAAAATCTACTCAAATGTTAAGTAGCTACCATTCTGCAGACAAGAAATATTTTGCGATTCTGTGCAGGACTGCATCTGTAAAAGTATCTCTTCCACCAGCCAAGGTCCTTTTCTGCAGAGTTTGTCGCTTGTTTCCTTGTGTGCAAGTTGAGTACATATAGTTGAGAAGGAAACAAGAAGTACATACCTTGGTCCCTCAGAAAAACCATTACTTGATGTGGGGACACAAGGTTCCAATATACAGTTTTTGCGAACTGTTCCGAAAGCGCAAAAAGTATGTGCGTCATGCTAAAGTTGAAGTCATTAGACTTTTAAAGTAGTCTACATAACTTTATGAACCAGACCTTAGTACAATCAATACATCTAGACCTACAAAACATGTGAAAATCATTGCATCCAGATTTACTGTTTAATTGTTAATCAGTATCGAACGATGTGAAAATGGCAGTCGAGCGCATGCGTTCAATGGATGCAGTAGCCCAAATAGTGAGGTCAATACAGCATTGTTCTCAAAACATTATCTACATCATTTAATACTGAATTGAAAGAGAACATCAGTAGCTTTTATCATGAAAAATTATTTGAATTTTCAACATCTGGATTTTCAGATATATCCGGAAGAGTGCGAAACACCCCTCCGGCACTACCGGCATCAGGAGCCCAGGACGCGTAGTACTCGCTTCGCCTTTGTCTCCTATCGTTGTTTACTATATGGACCAATGGCTAAAATTGATGTCCAGTTCTCTTCTTTACATCCTTCCAAACTCATATAAACCCCAAAATTCCAAGTTTTTTCATTAACTGTGCCTACTACAAAAAATTCAAGTCTCAACACTTAGAAATAAAAAAAATCATCCCTGGCCATTTCTTCGAATACGAAACTAAAACTGTATATTGGAACCTAAAGGATAATTTTTTTTTCTTATCCGATAAAAGTTTTGTGTTCATATGAATTTTTACGCTCTTTCGCATCTTGCGATACCATATATTTTGCGTTACGCACTATACTTTTGTGGCGACACACTGTCAAAGGTCCCATGATTCCGTCAAGCATTGGCCCCTATGTTACACTATATGGCTATAATATGAAGCATATATGTGATCAATAGGTGCTATTTGTGATGCTGAAGCACTCAAATGGTACATTAAAAGATAGAATAAAGGCTAAATGTCATTCTTATAAGACTTGACATGCTCACAACAAACTTTTTTGTCGTAACGACATATTTTTGTCACTCGGAAGCTCGTTATATACAATAACACTTTACTGCAAACAATTGAAATATCAATGTAAGCTTTGATATTATGATTGGATATTGGTTGCTATGGTAACCATATTTTGGTAAATTTAAAACAAATGATATACTTTAACATTTTTAGAATATTTTGATACCTCTCAAGTCTATGTAAACCCTTTACCTGTATTGTAAAGATGTACCATATCCACAATGGTGTCACAGACTCAACAGTCTTTTTTCTGCATAAATGCACTATAACTGGAGCAGCATCAATTTTCATAACAATCAAATTTTTTTTATTTTTCAAATATACATGCCTATATTTATGTTTTAAGAAACAGCAGAGTCAAGACCTTTTTATGATATAGATGGTTACCATAGCAACCAAATATGAAAGTTTGAGCTGACGAGCATATGTGCGTATATGGTTCCAATAAACAGTTTTTGCGCACTGTTCCAAAAGCGCAAAAAGTATGCGCGTCATGCTAAAGTTGAAGTCATTAGACTTTTAAAGTAGTCTACATAACTTTATGAACCAGACCTTAGTACAATCAATACATCTAGACCTACAAAACATGTGAAAATCATTGCATCCAGATTTACTGTTTAATCGTTAATCAGTATCGAACGATGTGAAAATGGCAGTCGAGCGCATGCGTTCAATGGATGCAGTAGCCCAAATAGTGAGGTCAATACAGCATTGTTCTCAAAACATTATCTACATCATTTAATACTGAATTGAAAGAGAACATCAGTAGCTTTTATCATGAAAAATTATTTGAATTTTCAACATCTGGATTTTCAGATATATCCGGAAGAGTGCGAAACACCCCTCCGGCACTACCGGCATCAGGAGCCCAGGACGCGTAGTACTCGCTTCGCCTTTGTCTCCTATCGTTGTTTACTATATGGACCAATTGATGTCCAGTTCTCTTCTTTACATCCTTCCAAACTCATATAAACCCCAAAATTCCAAGTTTTTTCATTAACTGTGCCTACTACAAAAAATTCAAGTCTCAACACTTAGAAATAAAAAAATCATCCCTGGCCATTTCTTCGAATACGAAACTAAAACTGTATATTGGAACCCAAATACTCCATAAGCAGTAGCACAACTTGAACTTATATTGTTCAAATTATAACCAATCAAAGTCTAGCCATGTACAACTAATAAAATCGCTTTAATTTTCTCTTTATTTATAACAGTCAACATAACTTAGCTCATAGTAACGTAACATTTAACATGATAAATATTTTAACAATACCAGTATTTTGACCAACACAGTCAGTACTTGGAGAGATAAATACAAACATACATACAAACTTTGTACACACATGACATTTAACATTAACAAGACAGTCAGCATGAGGTTGTAATTAGTGATTTTACATTCTGAGGTATCTCAAATTTTCAACTTCCCTAATGAAGTAATTAACAGCATAAAGCAATTCCCAAAATATTAGCTTTCACACTTGCTGTCTTTACAGTGTAAAAATTTGAAAGTTTTTATACAGCATATACAGAACATACATGATGCTGATTGGTCAAATTTCAACCAATCAGATTCTTTGGTTTCTGAATTTGACCAATCATTACCCTCAGTCATGTAGATTATAAAATTTAAATATAAAGTGGAATATACATTAGTATTACATACACAAGCAGTGACAAGCTAATCGTGATAGTTACATATAGTGGATACAAAGAAGCAGGCTTCATTTACATACAATTTGCTACAATTCTATATCAACTAAGCTTGTCTTCTCAAATTTAACAAAATGTCACCATGGTAACTAGAAACACTCAGATTTCATTGTACACAAAGTTACTAGCTAAATTCAAGGCGTACTATAAGTTTTATATAATTCTATATTTATTTATAAGTTTTATGGGTACACAGATGACTACGCTAAATCATGTTTCTTTAATACTGTACAAATAAATATAATAGTAATACAGACAATAAATTATGACAGAAGGCTTAAACAGCAGAAGTGTTTGTTGTGTGGTTAATAAAAGCAAAACTGGGAAACTGAATTTTCTGGGAAAACTCGTTTTCCACCTTCCTGAATTTTCAGCATTTTCTCTCTGATGACATAAAAGAAGTTTAATTCATAGGGAAGAAAATGTATGGAAAAAATATTATCCATGCACATTTTTTTCGATGTATGCAGGGCTCTCATATGATCACATCCAATTTTGGGACTAGGGCCGTGGCCTTTGAAATTGGGATACTAGTGAGTAGTGGCATTTTCACAAATTGTGAAAAACTAAAGATAGATTTGGATGCGTTTTCACTAGGAATTTTGTATTTTTTGAAACTTGTATTTTTACGAATTTTTAGAGATGTTTCAAATTAGGAAAAATTAGTTAACAAATTGTGGAAAAACATCTTCTATTTTGCATTGGGAATGAGACCAAATATCGACCCCAAATCAGGCCGATCAAGAGCTCTGGTATGAATTATCTAGGAGCTTATTGAGAGTGTGATTGTACCAAATAAAGCAGTCCTGTAGATCTGTGAAGGAAGCATAAACATCAATGTCTTATATGTACAAACATCAACAATACAATATTTTGTACACACATGACTTTTAACATTAACAAGACAGTCAGCGTGAGGTTGTAATTAGTGATTTTACATTCTGAGGTATCCCAAATAACAGCATAAAGCAATTTACCATATGTCAGCTTTCACACTTGCTGTCTTTACATTGTAAAAATTGAAAGTCTTGATATGATAACAGAAAGGAGTCAGGGAAAATGTATCGAAAGGTCCAGCACTCTGTAATATTTGGTATGCTTTACCCTTGTTTCTTCTCCCTTTGTGAGTAAAGCATTTTCGGCTTAAATTCAAACCAATTTACTAGTACCGACATTATGGGATCGCTCAGCCACGTCGGTAAATGTAGGTAAATAAATGGCAAGGCTTTGGATAGAAAACCACTGAAAGTAGAAATCAAATTATAGCATCATATGAAGTGTACTGTAAACATGGTTATTTTCACTGGGGGGAAATTTTGCGTTAAACATCAAGGCGTTACACGTGGGGAAAATATTCGTAACAGAAACGTCACTACCATTGTAAGAATGCAGCGAGGTTATTGAAAATTCTTGATTTGTGAAAATAACCCCATGCGAATATTTACATATAATGGTGTCATGTGATATTAGATGTTCTTTTACCTGTAATAATATGATTTTGGTGATGTTGACAGTAAGGCGTCTATAACATTGTCCATGAGCTCTGTAAATTGTACAGTATTATTTACCTGTAATAATATGATTTTGGTGATGTTGAGAGTAAGGCATCTGTAACATTATCTATGAGCTCTGTAAATTGTGCTGAAAGAAAACTCTCATGATCTGAAAAAAAAAAGTTAAGATATAAACTTCAAGGAATAATCAGTATCATGATAACAGGGTTTGAGATTTAACAGACGTATTTCTTAATATCTGAATTTTTTAATAACGGCAAATTTCAATTGATTTGTGATTAACTTTGGATCAAAGGGGCCGAATTTAGGAATCTTGAACAAGTATTTGATCACTTAGTGATCACTACCAGCTAAAGTCTAGATTTGTAACTGTCTATAATGTTACCAAAGTCTGGATTTGTAACTCTGTCTATAATGTTACCAGCTAAAGTCTGGATTTGTAACTCTGTCTATAATGTTACCAGCTAAAGTCTAGATTTGTAACTCTGTCTATAATGTTACCAGCTAAAGTCTGGATTTGTAACTCTGTCTATATGTTTCAAGAAGAACGAAACTTGATCTGCAATTTTCAAAGATGCACTACAAACAAATCTCATCCTAGTATCTCAACATATTATAAAATAAAAGTCTCGAAGTACAAAAGTGTCACAGACAGAATGACGGACAGACAGACAAAGACATAAAGATGTACATGTAGTAGAAACTATCATTCTTGCTAGGAGACTACATTTAAATACTATTTTGATTCACTTGAAGTTTTCTCTTTAAAAAGGGGATGAGATCATTCCAAAGTTTTATTAAGGTTAAGTTAAAGCTATGTACTACGTACTATCAGCTTTGAATCTGATGTAAAAACAGTCTTTTCCGTAATCTTGTTTGACGGTATCAGAAGCCTCTCTCCACCACCTCTCCCCCGCTGCTTGTCTGTCATACTTCATAATTCCTGTCAATAGAAATAGCTGTGTTTTGATCTGACTCGGAATGTAAGTCTTCAATTTCTGCATTAAATTTTAAAGTTTAGAAAAGGCACGGAAATGAAAGGTTGACATGGTAGAGATTACCTTTTACATGCTCAACTATGAATATCTATAGATAATAATAAAAAAAATCCCCAAGTTTAGTTCTAGTTTAGTAAATAACTTGAGTGGTTTTGAAATATTTGTCTCATGCATTAGTTTTATATTAAAATGATAGTTAAGTTTTTTTTTTTTTTTTCGTCTTCAGAGATTGTGTTATAGCTTTAACATAATTAAAATTGCATTTGAATTTAAACTGACAAACGACTCAAAATACATGTATAAACAAATTTGCTCAGAAATACTGACAGACTACAGATCCCTCAACCTGATCTCTATCGACTTGGTGCTACTATAGCCATATCTCCAAACCTACTTACCTGTTCTGTATCCACTTGGTATTATAGTAGCTACTTTAATTCCCCACGGCTTGAACTCATATCTCCACACCTCTGTCATCGTGGCTAGGGCTGACTTTGAGGCACAGTAAACTCCCATTAACGGTACAGGGGCAAGACCTGAAAAGTATGAGTCAATTTTGAGATACGTGTAATAAACTTTCTATTCATTATACATGTATTGTCGTGGCAAACTGACCTGACTGGGCGGGGCTTATTTTCACCTGGTCATCAAAAGAGTTTAATTCTGACCAGGTGATATAAGCTATTAAAATAATGGGTTATGAGTATTTACTCTGATTACTACTACATGCACTTCATAGTCTATCTATCCTAAATTTTAATTGACTCGTCTCATATGCATGATTGAATTAGCTCTGCCCTGTCAGGTAACTTTACTACGACAATACCCATTCACATATACTTTTGTGAGTGTGTCCCACTCATTTTTAGGATATAGCTTTTACACATAGAAATGCAAGCTCACTTCAGGTAAAGGTCATGTTCCTCATGCAGGTTAATGCCCTTGGAACTTTAAAGATTCCACATTTTAGGTTTTCCATACAATTGGAGTAAAATGTTACAAAAAATCTTTATTTCAGAAAATAATGTAGAATGCTCAATCCCACAATTGTTTCAGAAGAAGAAAATAAACTTTCCCTGGGCACAGAATATTATAAGTGTCAAGATCATATTAAAATCCATTAATAAGTAGTTATCAACGTTCACTTTTATACTTACCGGCATTGCTGGCCACGTTGACGATCCTTCCTTTACTCCTCCTGAGTAATGGTAAGAAATGCTTACAAACATTTACAGGACCCATGTAGTTGACACTGACCACCCGCTGCATGTCATCTGACGTCATCATTTCCACATTTCCGACGTAGCAAATACCAGCGTTATTTACCACGCCCCATAATTCCTGACCTGTTGTAAAAAATATATATTTGCTGATCCGTTTAATTTACTCAATTTCTGATGTAATGTACTTATTTGTCTATAGATTTGTTAATTTTTATGCCCAAGTCATACAATTGTTTTGTGTTTCTAGCATACAGGAGATTCTTACTCTCCCTGAGTACATGTTCATCCACATTATTATTGGCTTCAGAGTGTTTCGTGTAATGTAATGTATCTTTTAATTTACCTTTTGCGCTTATTGCCATGGTAACCTCCTTTGCTGCTTGTTGCACCTGCGTGACGTCACTGACATCAAGCTGTATTGTTGTCAGCCTATCAGAACAAGCCTCCTTAAGTTTGCTCTGCCCCTCACCATTGTTGTCAAGGCAACCAGCATACACATAGAAACCAAGCTTGTCAAGCTGTATGGCCAGTTCATGCCCTATACCAGTATCACAACCTACAGGAATAGTAAAAAAAATGTTCAAAATTACCATTTCACCAGGAAGTGTATAGTCCTTGTGTATAGTCCTTGTAACTAGGTCATATTGTGTTTAGTCCTTGTAACAAGGTCATATTGTGTATAGTCCTTGTAAGTAGGTTATATTGTGTACAGTCCTTGTAACTAAGTCATATTGTGTATAGTCCTTGTAAGTAGGTCATATTGTGTATAGGCCTTATAAGTAGGTCATATTGTGTATAGTCCTTGTAAGTAGGTCATATTGTGTATAGTCCTTGTAACTAGGTCATATTGTGTATTGTCCTTGTAACTATGTCATAATTTCTATAGTCCTTGTACCTAGGTCATATTGTGTATAGTCCTTGTAAGTTGGTGATATTGTGTATAGTCCTTGTAACTAGGTCATATTGTGTATAGTCCATGTAACTAGGCCACATTGTGTATAGTCCTTGGAACTAGGTCATATTGTTAATAGTCCTTGTAAGTAGGTCATATTGTGTATAGTCCATGTGTGTATGGTCCTTGTAAGTTGGTCATTATGTGTATAAGCCTTGTAAGTAGGTCATATTGTGTATATTCCATGTTAGTAGGTCATATTGTGTTTAGTCCTTGTAAGTAGGTCATATTGTGTGTAATTCTTGTAAGTAGGTCATATTGTGTATAGTCCTTGTAAGTAGGTCATATTGTGTATAGTCCTTGTAAGTAGGTCATATTGTGTATAATCCTTGTAAGTAGGTCATATTGTGTATATTCCATGTTAGTAGGTCATATTGTGTTTAGTCCTTGTAAGTAGGTCATATTGTGTGTAATTCTTGTTAGTAGGCCACATTGTGTATAGTCCTTGTAATAAAATCCAACTTTCAGTAACGTAGGTATTTGCTTGGTCCTCTAAATGATGAAGTGGGTGTTTGTTTAGTTTTGTTTTGGTTTTTTTTTTCCTCGTTATCCCCGGTGGTTTGTTATTTGTTATTGATATATGTGATTTATTGCCATATTGTGTGCTTGTGTTATCTGCTGTGAACGTGGTTGTGGTATTCAAAGCCAGTGTTTCTGCTTCACCGTTTTTGACAAGTTTACTCCGGGGTCAACTCTCTAGCAGTAGAGATTTGGGACGCTCTGTTTACATCATATCTCCTTTTTAGCTCTACTGGTCTATGACCAGTCGAGCTTATGCGATCGCCCTGTGTCCGGCGTCCTGCGTCCGTCCGTCCGTCTGTCCGTTAAACATTTCTTGTGGTTTCCAGTCCTCTGAAACTGTTGGTGATGGAAAGTTAATTCTTTTTGCAACATGATTGGTCTATGGTCTAGTTGTGCACCTGATATTTTGTTTGAGCCCCTGACCCCCAGGGTCTTAGAAAATGGGTGTGGTCATTTTCCCTATATAACTCTATGTAATCTTGTGGTCACCATTTCTCAGAAAGTATAAATGATAGAAAGTTGATTCTATTTGCAATATTAATGGTCAATGATCTAGTTGTGCACCTGATATTTCATCTAAGCCCCTGACCCCTGGGGTCTTAGGAAATGGGTGTGGTCATTTTCTCCTATATAACTCTATGTAATCTTGTGGTCACCATTTCTCAGAAAGTATAAATGATGGAAAGTTAATTCTTTTTGCAATGTTAAAGGTTGATGATCTAGCTGTGCACCTGATATTTCATCTGAGCGCCTGACCTCTTGGGTGTTAGGAAATGGGTGTGGTCATTTTCTCCTATAAAACTCTATGTAATCTTGTGGTCACCATTTCTCAGAAAGTATAAATGATAGAAAGTTAATTCTTTTTGCAATATTAAAGGTCTATGATCTAGTTGTACAACTGATATTTCATCTGAGCTACTGACCCCTGGGGTCATAGGAAATGGGTGTGGTCATTTTCTTCCATATAACTCTATGTAATCTTGTGGCCATTATTTCTCAGAAAGTATAAATGATAGAAAGTTAATTGTTTCTGCAGTATTAAAGGTCAATGATCTAGTTGTGCACCTGATATTTCATCTGATCCCCTGACCCCTGGGGTCTAAGGAAATAGGTGTGGTCATTATATCCTATAGACCTCAATGTAATCTTGTGGTCACCATTTCTCAGAAAGTATAAATTATATAAAGTTAAATCTTTTTGCTATATTATATGTCTATGATTGAGTTGAGCACAAGCTATGTTGTTAGAGCCCCTGACCACCAGGGTCTTAGAAAATGGGTGTGGTCATTTCCTCTTATGTAACATTGTATAATCTTGTGGTCACCATTTCTCAGAAAGGGTAAATGATAGAAAAATAATTCTTTTTTGCAATGTTCAAGGACTATGATTTAATTGTGCACCAGAAGTTTTGTTTGAGCCCCTTACCCCAGGTTCTTAGGAAATGGGTGTGGTCACTTTCTTCTTTATATGCAACTCAATGTAATCTTGTGGTCACGATTTCTCAGAAATTAAAAATACACAGGATTATACAGGGTTACACTTTTTTAGCCCCTTCCCCTTGGGTCTTAGAAAATAGTTATGTCATTTAGTTATGTATTTTACTAAACAACCAGGAGAGCTTCAGTCTCGTCAGAGACTTCTAGTTACATTATATCTCGGCTTATCTAATATGTACGACAGAGATGATATGCCCTCGTCAACATGCACCGGCTCCCCTGTGCTATCTCGGAGGGAAAGGTGGGGAAGTGGAACACTTTTATTTTGTCGATATGTATACATGTATGTCTGACTTGACGTCGGTCTCGTAGATTGCATCCCTTTACAATAGATATGTATTCTATTTTGATTAATATGTTATCAATGGGCTTGAAAGTTATATCAGATGCATGCTTATTGGTGGATCAAGTTCGTTCTCAGGGTGTTCATAGGGGAGGGGGGGGGGCTGTTTAAGACTATTATTTTGAAAAAAAATGAAATACACATAAAGACAGGAAAATTAAGGAATTTTGGTAAATCCCAGGAACCTCCACCTCCTTTAGTTCCGCGCTTGATATGTCCTAACAAAGGACTTGTACTTGGTCGAACCATTAAAGATGGATTCTTTTCACTTTTTATGCACCTATAATACGATTCTGTCGACTGAAAAAACATTAACCTTAGTCATAATTTTCTTGAAACAGAAAACGCCTTTTCAGATCCATTTATGATTTTAATGTCCACCTTGTTTACCCACAAGTTATTTTTTGTTTGTTTGATATCCATCTGACCATTTGTTCGTCTTTCTGTAATGTCTGTCAAAAATTAAGAAAGCTGGCTTGGAGGGGGTTAGACCTTATGTGGAGCTGGTATCAGCAACTAAGAGTAAGATGGCAGGGGGGGGGGGGGCTATGATATTACACATTTCCTGGGTTGGAGGCTCGAAAACATACCGGATGAACCTCGACGTATTTGGTTTTTTTAACGAATGGACGGACGGGGCACCGGACACCGAGGCTTCTCACAAGAAAGACTGACCTTTGATTGAAAAAAAAAAAAACAAGAAAAGTTTACTAAGAACTTAAGTTTCTTTTCGATATAGTTGTTTTGTCTATCTGTCTGTCCGTCCGTCCGTCTGATGTTATGTACCGAGGTATTTTCAATGAATATTAGAGTTCATTTATACTAGTATCTAAAAATACAAATTTGGGGAATTACCTACAGCTGTTTTTCCTTAAACCGTTCATTAATTTCGAATCTCGACATTTTAATTTTTGTTCTAATTCGCATTTTGCAAAACTAATAATATAATAGTCTCGTCAAGTATTTGTAGAAATTCATAGATATTATGCAATTGGAATGGAGACGATTATATATTTCATGCAGTTTTACACAATAAATGTAGGTGTTCAGTAAAAAAAAAAAAGGAAATACATGTATATACGTGATATATATGAATGATTTAATGAAATGGCTAAATACATCTAGGGCTGTTGTTCTTCGTAGCTTCGGTGGATCGAAATACCGAATTTCAAAAATCTGTTACAATTATGGGCGGGAACTGGAATTGTTTTATGATAAAGGAGGAGGGGGTTCAAAAGATGATTGGGGATATGAGCGGAACTTCGATGATCTGTCACCCAAAACTCAGGACCCTTGGTGTCAAGGTCATGGTACATTTACGATTAAATGTAGTTTCACAGTTGTATCGTCATAGAATTCTGAATTTGTTTTCATCGTTGTCTAGGAAAATAAAGGTCTGTCTGTCCGTCTTGATTTTGCGATGCAAGTATCAATATATCTTAATAGGTTGGTGTCTTGGTGATTTTTATATCGCTTGCTGTGTCAGGCGTCCGTCCGTCTGTCTGTGTTTATCTGTCTCGTCGCAGAGCGAAATACAGGAATCTCTGTGTCCGCCCGTCTTGTCTTTGCGACGAAAGTATCAATATACATGAAAAGGTTGTTGAATTTTTATATTTTGTTTGTGATTTTATATAGTACACGAGTTCTGATCCTGGCTCCCTCGTGTAATTGTAATTTTGTATCGACCTGGATTTTGGTCGTTATCTATTATAATAACTATTACGAAACAATGCTATCGGATATCACGGGGCTAATAGGTCTACTAGTACATGTAAACAGGCCCCTCTATCAGGGGGGTAATTGAGCGCAAGTTAGATAAATATTGAATGTTTACAGTCCCTATAGTATATATTTAGGTCCAGATTTATTTTAGGCGGCCTACAAAATCTGTCTCCGTCTCCGTGCGACTTTGGGTAAAAATTGTATCATTTGTAATGAAATTAAAAAGAAATTTTTTTAAAATATTGAAATTCAATTTCAAGATGCACGTTTTGAAAATTGTCAATACCGTCGGTCAGTATACATCGTCCCCTCTTAGAAACTCTATTTTGAATGCTTTTAAATATTTTTTCTATCCAAAAGTATTTACTACCCTTAATTTTTCCCATGAGAGGGAAAAATTGAGAGTCGAAGGCCCGATCTATAGGGTTGAGTTGAGTGCAGACGGTTCAAAGCAACTAGAGGGTCTTGGGCAAAAGGGGGAGGGGTGGTTGATTTGGAAAGGATGTACTGCGGAAATTCGACAGTAAATGTATGTTATGTTTTTAAAAGGTAGAGGTCCGTATGACGAAAATTTCCAGTCCAGTCCCACCCCACTCCTCCCCCACCCCACCCCACCCCATTGGCTGTGTAAACCAAACTACATATTGGACAGGTATTTTGCCAAGAAACGATCCAATTGGATGAGAGCAAATAGTTTGAATTTTCTTGAGTCATTCTCAACTGAATATCGAAAACAATGAATTTGTCCTAAAAGGCAAACTAAAAAATCTTGTCGTCCCGCCCGTTTATTTAGATCTTCACCATATCAATGGATGTTGATATAGTAATCCGATATTGTACCAAAACTTGACGTGTGACACCCGGTCAGTGAGTGACACCCCCGGTCAGTGAGTGCCACATGTCTAAAGGCTGACCGTCTCGTGCCATAACTATGAATCAACAATTTGAAAAAAAAAACGGAGGGAATTTACGTCTTGTCTCACCTATTAGACTATCTCAAGAACAATAATTAGAACGCAAATATATATATATATATATATATATATATATATATATATATATATATATATATATATATATATATATATATATATATATATATATTGCAAGCCTCGATCAGTACATGAAAACTTCTTCAAGATGAAAACGATTCAACCCATTCCTCTTTTACATTATTAATTTACAGGAGGAAAAAAAATACTAAATCCCTGCATCCTCAAAAAAATAAATAGATAAAAAAAAAATAAATAAATAAATAAATAAAAAATAAATAAATAATAAATAATTGCTATGTATCATTGAATACCTTTTGTAGACTTTGAGGGAAAATTCTATAGTTATGTAGTTCACCTGCACACTTACCCCTCGAAATTGATGCAGTGATTATAATAGATATAACGGTCAAAATTCTTACATTAAAATATGTATATCCTAAGATTAAGGTAAACATGCAAGATAGGCTTTAACAGACTGGGCTCTGCTGACAGAAACAATCTGATTAACCGTTTTAGCCGGTATCCCATGTTCTTCAGAAGGATCTGGCCTCATTTTTATCAAATTTCTCAAGTTTAGTTTTTCCTTAACATAAGAATTACTCAGCTGGTTATTTATCATTATCATTTTACTCTATTTTTTTGCCATGAATATGAAGATAACTTGAAGATTGGAAGTTTTCATGCATTTTTTTGTCGATGACAATGCAGTTTATATTTTATTTAGCTGGGTATGCGTACCTGATCCAAATAACAAGACAATTCTAGTTTCTACATACAACTAAAGTAAACTTTTACGTCAGATTGTGCTCTGCCTAACGTAACAAAAATCCCCATGTACCCAGGTGTACTTCGCTTCTTTCTACCCTGTTTTATGACCCTGGAATGAATATTGCCGTGTCATACTTTTGGTCCTCCCTTCTGAGTTTTCTTTATAAAAAAGGAAAGAAAATAATTAAAACAAAACAAAGAAAAAAATCTTAATATTTGGATAAATTTGGATAAAAATCTCTATGTGCAACATATCTTAAAAACAAGTTGCATGTACTTTCCTGTAATGGCGATTTTGGGATTTTTTTTTTTCGAAATTCGCTGGTTTATAATAATTTTTCGTATTTATCGTTTGTACAGGTTTTTTAAATACGGTAGCTCCTCATAAAAAATCATGTTTTCTTCCTACTAGATCTGCATTCAGCTTTTTCTGTATTAGTAATATCTAGATATAACTGCACATTTTCACATAAAATTCTAACGAAACTTTCGTCCTTTAATAAGATTTTCAAAATATGTTCTAGTTAGATTGTATCATGTTTTCTAATATCATTTCTACATACTAAATATGAATTAAAAACAAAACTTCTCAAGTTTAAGTAAGTAAGACGTGCGCAATCTAAAGTAACGAAAATTCCTAGAATTGCTCGTACTAGGCATTTTTGTGAAAAAGGCTGCTGAACCACACAGAATCTCTGCCCCGACCTTGACCCCTTTCTTACTGCAATTTACAATTTATTGTGTTTATAAATACAGCCGTCTTGACGTCATTATACGAAGTTTGAGCGAAATCTCTCCAACCTAAACATGTGGCCACTTAAAAACATTGATAACTCTTTATTTATAGAGAAGATAAAGTCGCGGGACTTTCATTTATGTAAAGTTAGCACCAAAATTAATTGACGTTAAAAGTACATTTTGTTTATATGTTGGAGCTATCGCCATTTCTTACTATCGGGGAGTATGTACGTAAGACCTCCAACATGGTATACTCAGGACTATTATATTAAAGAAAATTGTTTTACCGGGTATATCAAACAGGAAAGCTTTTCCTTTATCTTTGGCAAAAAAAAAGGGGGGGGGGGCAGGCTACAATAATACATGAAAATTCTAATTGATGTGTGACAACACTTTTGCGTTCCTTGTCCTTGTATGAAGACCTTTTTGTTGGTATGATTTTTTTCACCTTTTGACCTTGACCTTTGAATTTGTTATTCGGCAAAAGTTTAGATTCATATCTTTTTTTGTCGCGCAGGGACATCGGTTTTTCATAAAAAAAAATTTATTTCCAATAAGATATGTTCATCAATTCATAATCAGACTTATGAATTTAAGTTATGGTAACGATTGGATAAATGTGACATTGGATTGGACACAAATTTCAGATACTGGTAATTTATTTCATTATTATTTCATTGTTAACCACTGTAATAATCTCTCATGTCTGACCCATATATTGAGAAAAGAACGAAATGATGTGTAATTGAACAATTTATAAAAGTAATGAAGACGGGTGAACAGTTTACGATAAAAAGTATGAAATAAGATTACCCTCCTCCCCGAAATAAGGAATAGATGAAAACCACAACAAAGCATAAAGTCAAAGAGTATAGAAGTTATACTTTAGAATTCTTAGTTTAATAATAAAAAAAACGCTTACCTGTAATGAGAACTGCTTTATTGTTGACCGGCAGATGGCGCGATGGTAAATGATACAGCGCCATCAATGTTGCTATGACAACGACTGCATGTTTCCATGGTAACAGTTCTGTGTAGTCAACAGATAGTGATAGCGTCAAAATACCCACTATCTGAACGATAAGCGAAAAAGTCAACTTTGTAACTCCTTGTATAATTTTTGTAACGATGGCCAAGATATAAGTTGCCACGGCAACGGTTGTTAGGATCTTGCCAATGTTTGCGGTTGCCATAGAGTTGGAGAGCATTTCACTTTGCAGAAAAATGTCGTTTGTTGAAGAAAGGTCATTCACGTGTTTCGGAGTCATGATTTTTCCTTTGTCCTTTGTCACCTCGTTCTTAGTAATTTCAGATTGTCATCGATGATGCTGACCTTTTTCTGCTGAGTTGTCCTGCACAAAAAGGCGTAAAAATGTTGAATTTTAAATTAGAAGAAAGAATCAGATTAAGACATAAAAAGAGTAAAACATAAGAAAAAATAAAATAGAATGAAAAAAAATGAAAAAATTGAAAAAGAGTAAAGTGTACGATTATGGTAAGATGAAAAAAATATTATGAATGAAAAGAAATAATTTTAGAACAGGATTAAAAATTAATTTAGAAAAATTAAAATAATGAATTAAAAAAGAAATAAGAAAAAAAAAATTAAGAATCAAATACGTTTCTATGTTCATATACGAAAATTTGCAGTATCTGCTAAAATGAAATGTAAACAAATGCTCCACCTTATGTTATCATTGTGGTCAATGATGGCCACTTAACTTAATTATAAATGTGTGAAAAGATCGGAAAACACGAAGGAAGTATGTAATGGGAAGTTAAGCGGGGGTGCATGTGCACTCGATCGACTGTCACGTAAAATCTGCATTATGACGAAATAGTAAATGCAAAGTCACGAAAATTAAGTGACCAGATCATTTCGCAACTATTTTCTTTAATTTTACGAAATACGTATATATTTTGAAAAAAAAAAATTGACATTAAATAAAATTTTTAAAATGTCTTATCATTATGGTTTATAAAGAAATATTTCAATATGAAATGTTTTAGGGGTATGCATATTAATTGTAATAGTTAATAAGCACTCACCTGATTGGCAGGTGCCCGTTCACTACTATCTCCCGCTCTTTAGGTACAGAAAATGACTGGAGAGATTTACTCTATGGACCTTTTATACCGTGTAATCAAGTAGGTTACACGATAAATAGACTGGCCGATACAGACTACGTACAGGTGTATTGGTTATTGTTTATTACAGACGGATGACCGGGACTTGGGGGAGGGGGAGGGGGGGATTAGGGGCAATAGATGGAACCATCCTACTTTTGGGGTCTTTTATAAGAGTGGTGATTTTGGCATCGAGACTTGACTTCTGTATTGTTATTTATTTTGTCTTAAGGTAAATGTCTGGGTTGAGTAGAGATGACACGGACTGGGGAGGGAGACAGGGGACCTATAAATGGTACCATCCTTTTTTGTGGGTCTTTGATAAGAATATTGTAGATTTTGGCACCATGACGTTATATTCTGTATTGTTATTTGTATTGTCTGTAGGTAAATGTCCGGGTTGAGCAGAGATGACACGGACTGGGGAGGGAACTATGGATGGTACCCTTTTTATACGCCCGTCATTTGACGGGTCGTATTATGGTATGGCGAAGTCCGTCCGTCCGTCCGTCTGTCCGTCTGTCCGTCTGTCCGTCCGCCTATGGAACGCAATAACTTGAATATACGTCAACGGATTTTCACGAAATTCATACATAATGATTGGACTGTGGAGAGGAAGCCGCCTTTCGATTTTCAGGTTCATCCGATTTGTCGTTACAGAGTTATGGGACTTAGATTTTTAAAATACAGTGAAAATATACTAAAATATTTAAAAATTATTTAAAAATCTATTTCTGGTCGAAATGTTTTGAAATTTTGTATACTTCAAGTAGAAAGGATGTTCTTTGACATATGTAACGGGTTTTTAATTTTTTTGTTGCATAACCGAGATATTGTGTGTAATAGGAAGGGGGGGTGGGTTATATGCACATACATGTTAAGCTAAGGGCAAAATATAGGCGCATGGAACGCAATAACTTGAATATGCGTCAACGGATTTTCATGATATTCATACATTTTGATTGGACTATGGTGAGGAAGCCGCCTTTCGATTTTCAGGTTCTTTCGATTTGTCGTTACAGAGTTATGGGACTTAGATATTTCAAAATACAGTGAAAATATACTAAAATAGTTAAAAATTATTTAAAAATCTATTTCTGGTTGAAATGTTTTGAAATTTTGTACACTTAAGGTAGAAAGGATGCTCTTTGACATATGTAACGGGTTTTTAATTTTTTGGTCGCATAACCGAGATATTATGTGTAATGGGGGGGGGGGGTTATATGCACATACATGTTAAGCTTAGGGCAAAATATAGGCGCATGGAACGCAATAACTTGAATATGTTTCAATGGATTTACAAGATAGTTCTACATTGTGATCAGACTTTGAAGAAGAAGCCGCCTTTCGATTTTCAGGTTCATCTGATTTGTCGTTACGGAGTTATGGGACTTAGATATTTTAAATACAATGAAAATATACTAAAATAGTTAAAAATTCTTTAAAAATCTATTTCTGGTCAAAATGTTTTGAAATTTAGTATACTTCAAGTAGAAAGGATGTTCTTTCACATATGTAACGGATTCTTAAATTTTTTGTCCTATTATCCAGAAATTATGTGTAATGGGGGGGGGGGGGGGTTATATGCACATACATGTTAAGCTTTATAGGGCAAAATATAGGTGCATGGAACGCAATAACTTGAATATGCGTCAACAGATTTTGATGATATTTGTACATTGTGATCAGACTTTGCAGAGGAAGCCGCCTTTTGAATTTCAGGTTCATCCGATTTGTCCTTATGGAGGTATGGGACTTAGATATTTTGGTGTTGTGAAAAAAATCCCAACGGGCGTATCTTGCTGCGTGAGCGTAGGCTTTATTTTTTTGTGGGTCTTTGATAATAATGGTTTAGATTTTGGCATCATGACTTTATATTCTGTATTCTATTGTCCTGTGAATGTCCAGGTTGTACAAGCCCGTGAGTGTCCTGACCGGTACTGGGAAGGGGGGGGGGGTGAAGTTAACTTCTAGTTGATACCATCCTCCTTTTGGGGTCTTTAATGAGATTTCTGATGAATTTGGCATCATGGCGTTATTCCTTCGATGACTGCACCCGTTAATTCACTGGTACCATCCTACTTTTGGTGTCTTTGATTAGAATTGTGATGCTTTTAGCATGGTGACTTTATTTCTGTTTTGTCCTGCCTACGGTGAATATCCGGGTTGAGGTCGTGAAAGGTAGATAAAGGCTCAGGTGACGTACATAGGTAGACAAAGAACGTCGGTATATTACTTTGTAATAACATTAATTAATTAAGGAGAAGTCATGATTGTAAGACTTTCAAGTGCAAGAGATTAAAGAGTGATAATAGTCCCACCCCACGGTGAAACATGAGAACTCCGACTTACTGTCTGTCCTTCTGTCCGTCTGTGACGCTTCTTACGACAACCCACGGTGAAACCTGAAGGATTATAAGTTTCTACATCGTCAGCTGATCGTCCGTCTGTCTGTCCGTCTGTGGCGCTAAGGCACCCCCACGGTGAAAACGGAGGGAACAAAGGTGTCCACTCCGACTGACGGTCTGTCCGTCTGTAACGCTAAGGCACCCACGGTGAAACCTGTGGGAATAGGTTTCCACTCCGATGGCGGACGGTCCGTCTGTCTGTCCGTTTGTGACACTTAGCTTTTCTATATTTCACTCTGTCACTGTTAACAAGATAAGTTCTTTAAAAATAGAACTTGCGCTTAAAAGATCAATATGACTATGTTTGCTGTTGACCTACTTTTACAACAGTTGTACTTTGAAGAACATTAAGTTTATTTCCGGTCTCTTTCACCATTTCAAATACTTGAATGAATCTTGGCGTTGAGCTCCTGAGTAATGAGGTACATATTTAGTCTTACGCCGGTCGTCGTTGTTTTAGTTGACCTACTTTTACAAGAGTTATTGCCCGTCTCGGAATGACTATCCTCTTTTGTCGTTACAGTACTTGGGTGAATTTCGCTGGGTAGCTTCATATTGACTCTGCTTTTTGTTGTCCTAATTTTATAGGAGTCGTCGCCCTCTGACGTAAATTGGTTTTCCATACTTTCTGTGTCATTGTTGGACGTTTATAAAGCTACGTACATGTTACTCCGTGGTAGGAACCACGCGATACTTCGTTTGCTTGTTTCAATATTTTCGAATCTGAAAAAATATAGACTTGAATAGCAAAGCTTAATCATTAATCAAATTTTGATAATACTTGGCCAACATATTGGCGATAATGGTTGTAATTTAAAGTTCACTCAAGGTCATTTATGAAAGGTCAAGGTAAAGATGAGGATCATACTTCTGTCTATCTGTCTGTCTGTCTGTCTGTCTGTCTGTCTGGTAGTAACACTTTTCACATTATATGTATTATACTTCCATCAAACTTGCAGGGATGATCAAAGTTGATGAAACTCAATACCAAAAAGAGGGTCAAGGTCACTTACAAGGTCAAGGGTCATATTTATTATAAAAAAGCGATGGACGAAGTATTTGGGAGAGGGGGGGGGGTCTTAACAAACATCTACTGTTGAATAAAGTAAAAGTTCACATTTATAGTCGCGTGCAGATACGATAAGATTACGTACGCAAAGTACCGTAAAAGATTTGAATTAAGAGCGCGCAAACCGCTCACTAGTATTTGAATTCGGCTTTAAGGGACCTTTATCACATTATGATTTTGCATTATAACAGATTATTCCGCATATATACGACTAGCTGATACATGTACTTATAAGAAATACGTATAAAAGGGAGTTAATATGATGTCAATCACGTGTACAGTAACATGGTATTGATTGACCTTCAGTACTGTATACATCCGTCTACAGAGATTTGTCTGGTTGATCAAGCCCATAGAATGCGAGGCGAGGCGAAGGCTGTCGAGCCTCCTATGGGCTTGATCAACCCGACAAATCTCTGTGGACGGTCAGTGACAAACCTAATAACTGTTTTATTTTGTCGAGGACCAAAGTCTCCATTTTTTGTTGCCGAAAATTGCCGTCTCATGACTCCTTTTACATGCGAATTCCTTTATACGGCAATGGCACAGTAGCTTAGGGTTTATAGATATTTAGACGGCGTGCACGTGACGTAATTTACGCACTCTGATTGGTTCGAACTAGTTCGAGGCAAAATAAACTATAAAGGGAGTAACTTTTGAAGCATTTTTTTCACATGATACATAGACTTAGGTCCCAAATTGGAAGTGTTCGGAAATCAAAGTTTATTAAGAAATCATACTGGTTTTAAAGAAATTGTTACGACTTTTAAAGTCTACTGCCTCTGGTATGTGTTTACGTAAAGTCTACTGCCTAATTGTATGTGAGTAAATAAAGTCTACTGCCTACTGGTATTTGAGTATGTAAAGTCTTCTGCCTACTGGTATTTGAGGGCATAAAAATTACTGCCTACTGGTATGTGAGTACATAATCTTTGTTGTCTGTTGGTATATGAAAACATAAAGTCTATCGCCTACTGGTATGTGAGTACATAATGTCTACTGCCTACTGGTATGTGAGTACATAATGTCTACTGCCTACTGGTATGTGAGTACATAATGTCTACTGTCTACTGGTATGTGAGTACATAATGTCTACTGTCCACTAATATGTGAGTACATAATGTCTACTGCCTACTGGTATGTGAGTACATAATGTCTACTGCCTACTGGTATGTGAGTACATAATGTCTACTGTCTACTGGTATGTGAGTACATAATGTCTACTGTCCACTAATATGTGAGTACATAATGTCTACTGCCTACTGGTATGTGAGTACATAATGTCTATTGTCTACTGGTATGTGAGTAGATAATGTCTATTGTCTGTTGGTATGTTAAAACATAAAGTCTACTGCCTACTGGTATGTGAGTACATAATGTCTACTGCCTACTGGTATGTGAGTACATAATGTCTATTGTCTACTGGTATGTGTGTACATAATGTCTATTGTCTGTTGTTATGTAAAAACATGTCTACTGCCTACTGGTATGCGAGTACATAATGTCTATTGTCTACTGGTATGTGAGTACATAATGTCTATTGTCTGTTGGTATGTGAGTACATAATGTCTACTGCCCACTGGTATGTGAGTACATAATGTCTGCTGCCTACTGGCATGTGATTACATAATGTCTACTGCCTACTGGTATGTGAGAACATAATGTCTACTGCCTACTGGTATGTGAGTACATAATGTCTATTGTCTACTGGTATGTGAGTACATAATGTCTATTGTCTGTTGGTATGTGAGTACATTAAGTCTACTGCCCACTGGTATGTGAGTGCATAATGTTTACTGCTTACTGGTATGTGAGTACATTAAGTCTACTGTCCACTAATATGTGGGTACATAATGTCTGCTGCCTACTGGCATATGATAACATAATGTCTACTGCCTACTGGTATGTGAGTACATAATGTCTACTGCCTACTTGTATGTGAGTACATAATGTCTTCTGCCTACTGATATATGAGTACATAATGTCTACTGCCTACTGGTATGTGAGTACATAAAGTCTACTGCCTACTGGTATGTGAGTACATAAAGTCTACTGCCCACTGGTATGTGAGTACATAAATTCTACTGCTTACTGGTATGTGAGTACATAATGTCTACTGCCCACTGGTATGTGAGTACATAATGTCTACTGCCTACTGGTTTGTGAGTACATAAAGTCTACTGCCCACTGGCATGTGAGTACATAAAGTCTACTGCCTACTGGTATGTAAGTACATAAAGTATTCTGCCTACTGGTTTGTGAGTACATAAAGTCTACTGCCCACTGGCATGTGAGTACATAAAGTCTACTGCCTACTGGTATGTAAGTACATAAAGTATTCTGCCTACTGGTATGTGAGTACGTAATGTCTACTGCCTACTAGTATGTGGGTACATTGATATTCATGCAATGTGAGGGGATGTTACGCTTAAAGGTTTTGCATTGTCTTGTTTGGGTGTATGTCTAGTCCTACATAATGAGTCCCCCTTCTATTTAGTGTCACGACTTTTGACTCAGATGCCTTAGATTTTGAACACAGTAGAAAAAAATTAATATACCTCCTGGGGAAGGACTTTGACCTTGACTTTTGATTAACTTTTAAAGAAATACATGTGAATTCACTTGCTTTGTGTTGCATACCCTTTTACCAAACACAAAAATATTTATATATACGTCACTGATTCAATTAAGAAATTTATTCTGTGAAATCTTGTTGCTAATTTTTCTTCCATGAACGAGAGCCATACTTATTGACCTCATGTTGATATTACGTCACGTTATCCTCTCCTCCTCAGCCGTTATTGTATTTATTCGCTGCTGAATTGTTCTGTCAACAAAGCCGAGGCGTCCCAAGATGCAATTGACGTAAGGGAGATAACTCTGTCATTGATTTGATACTCAAGAGTTATCGGTAATTAACACTATCGGCTATACGTGTCAAGTGATCATTACGCGTGCTGCGTACAGAAATGATTTGGTTTCTAAGATACGCGGCAGAGTTTGGTAGGTTTGTGTAGAAGCTTTTGGTTGCATTAGAATGTGACATGCAGAAACAGCGAGTTTCTGATTTTATATCGTCTGCAAAGCAAAAACAAAAATGACCAGGGTCGCGTTGTCCGCTTGTCCTGAAGTCTTGGAGATATATTTTCTGAACGACCTAATTCATAATTTTATGTCGTCTGTAAAACAAATGCAACATATACGGAGCGCGATGTCCGTCTGTCACAAAATATCACTATGACAAATTTCAAAAATTGCAGCCAACATTAATATGATCACGAAGGTCTAGGTGATAGGTCAGAAATGGAATGTGACTAGCTTATATTCTTGTGTCGATTGCGGTATTTTTGTTTTGTTTTGTTTTTTTGGGGTTTTTTTTTATTTCTAGTAAAATGATAATCCTTCAAAATTTTGACGAAGACGAAGTTTTTCACGATTCCTTGGGAAAATGATTTCTTTGATCACATGTCTGCTCTTGATCCTATTACAGAAGGAAGTCAATTGCCTGCATAGTGCAGACGACATTCACTTGATAATGATGCGGTTTGGTTTTAGTTTGAATGAAACCGAGAAGTCGAGAAAAAATAAGCTAAATATAGAAATTGTCTGTAACCTAACAAAAGATACCGCGATTGTCTTAGTCATGAAAAGTCAATTTCTCGTTATATCATATATACGTAGGAGTCTATACCGCAAGGATTTTCAGAAATGAATGATATATTTGGTGAAAAAAAATGTATATTTGGTACTGAGGCAAGTCTAGGGAAAACCAAAAGCTTATCTAGCTGTTTGGGATTAAGGTGGCGTGGCGGAATGACAATTTTTATCAAATCAGCAAATTTCGCTTCTCGACCCCCATCAAAATGGGCACTGGATCCGCCACTGTTTAGATATATATTTTCTACGAGTGCAAGCTAGTATTTGACGTGCTCTTTCAAGTCAATCTCCTGCATGCATCCGATTTCAGTTCCGCTGTTCTTGACTTTGAAATCCACATTATATTGCAAGCCTTTGCCGCCTATGACCTAATTGACCTTGTTTGCAAGTTGCTTTCAAGTGTGTTCTTTCCGACCCAATCTATATAAAGAAAAAAGGGGTGGGGATAAATTTTTTGACTGATTTGTAACCACTGCACAGAATTTCAATGCCTTATCTCTTTGTTGTTTTGGAATTTTCGATTTTTTAGCTCACCTCGACGAAGTTGATTGAGCTTATGCTATAACCCAACGCGTCCGCGTCCGCGTCCGTGTCCGCGTCCGTGTCCGCGTCCGGTTAAGAAGTTTGGGGTAGCTCAGTATCTGACAAAGTACTAATGCTACAGTAACCAAACTTGCACAAGTGATTCATCTTTGGATGCTTTTTCCACTTGAGTGATTTCGCTTTTAAAAGCCAATATTGAGCAAAGTATAAGTGCTACATGTACCAAACTTGCATATTGGATGTATCTTTGATCAAACTTTCATAAAATGACCTTGACCTACTTTTTCCGCTTGAGTGATTTTGCCTTTAAAAGCCAATATTGAGCAAAGTATAAGTGCTAGATGTTCCAAACTTGCATATTAGATGTATCTTTGATCAAACTTTCATAAAATCACCTCGACCTACTTTTTCCGCTTGAGTGATTTTGCTCTATAAAGCCAATATTGAGCAAAGTATAAGTGATAGATGTACCAAACTTGCATATTGGGAGTATCTTTGATCAATCTTTCATAAAATGACCTTGACCTACTTTTTCCGCTTGAGTGATTTTGCTCTATAAAGCCAATATTGAGCAAAGTATAACTGCTACATGTACCAAACTTGCATATTGGATGTATCTTTGATCAAACTTTCATAAAATGACCTCGACCTACTTTTTCCGCTTGAGTGATTTTGCCTTTAAAAGCCAATATTGAGCAAAGTATAAGTGATAGATGTACCAAACTTGCATATTGGGTGTATCTTTGATCAATCTGTCATAAAATGACCTTGACCTACTTTTTCCGCTTGAATGATTTTGCTCTATAAAGCCAATATTGAGCAAAGTATAACTGCTACATGTACCAAACTTGCATATTGGATGTATCTTTGATCAAACTTTCATAAAATGACCTTGACCTACTTTTTCTGCTTGAGTGGTTTTGCCTTTAAAAGCCAATATGCATGTACTAAGAAATATGTTTGAATTGAATTTTGCTGTCACGAGGTGAGCTTCGTAATCTGTGATTACCTATGTTTTTTTCGTTTGTTTGTTTTTGGGTACATGTGGTTTTATCATAAGCCTTCCTTTTGACCTGCTAAATCTTTTTAACAATATTTACAAACAATATTTTGAGCGTGAAGAATTGTTCATTAGGTCACCTCGACGAAGTTGAGTGAGCTAGTGCTATAACCCCACGCGTCCGTGTCCGCGTCCGCGTCCGGTTAAGAAGTTTGGGGTAGCTCAGTATCTGACAAAGTACCAATGCTACAGTAACCAAACTTGCACAAGTGATTCATCTTTGGATGCTGAGGTGAACCCATGCATCGGATGCAGCATCTGACCTACATTTTCCGCTTGAGTGACTTGGTTAAGAAGTTTGGGGTAGCTCAGTATCTGACAAAGTACTGATGCTACAGTAACCAAACTGGCACAAGTGATTCATCTTTGGATGCTGAGGTGAACCCATGCATCGGATGCAGCATCTGAACTACATTTTCCGCTTGAGTGACTTGGTTAAGAAGTTTGGGATAGCTCAGTATCTGACAAAGTACTAATGCTACAGTAACCAAACTTGCACAAGTGATTCATCTTTTGATGATGAGGTTAACCCATGCATCGAATGCAGCATCTGACCTACATTTTCCGCTTGAGTGACTTGGTTAATAAGTTTGGGGTAGCTCAGTATCTGACAAAGTACTGATGCTACAGTAACCAAACTTGCACAAGTGATTCATCTTTGGATGCTGAGGTGGACCCATGCATCGGATGCAGCATCTGACCTTCATTTTCCGCTTGAGTGATTTGGATAAGAAGTTTGGGTAGCTCAGTATCTGACAAAGTACTAATGCTACAGTAACCAAACTTGCACAAGTGATTCATCTTTGGATGCCGAGATGGACCCATGCATCGGATGCAGCATCTGACCTACTTTTTCCACTTGATTGATTTCGCTTTTAAAAGCCAATATTGAGCAAAGTATAAGTGCTACATGTACCAAACTTGCATATTGGATGTATCTTTGATCAATCTTTCAAAAAATGACCTTGACCTACTTTTTCCGCTTGAGTGATTTTGCCTTTAAAAGCCAATATTGAGCAAAGTATAAGTGCTAGATGTTCCAAACTTGCATATTAGATGTATCTTTGATCAAACTTTCATAAAATGACCTCGACCTACTTTTTCCGCTTGAGTGATTTTGCCTTTAAAAGCCAATATTGAGCAAAGTATAAGTGCTAGATGTTCCAAACTTGCATATTAGATCTATCTTTGATCAATCTTTCAAAAAATGACCTTGACCTACTTTTTTCCGCTTGAGTGATTTTGCTCTATAAAGCCAATTTTGAGCAAAGTATAACTGCTACATGTACCAAACTTGCATATTGGATGTATCTTTGATCAAACTTTCATAAAATGACCTTGACCTACTTTTTCTGCTTGAGTGGTTTTGCCTTTAAAAGCCAATATACATATACTAAGAAATATGTTTGAATTGAATTTTACTGTCACGAGGTGAGCTTCGTAATCTGTGATTACCTATGTTTTTCTTTATCAATTCAATTAATTTTTGCAGAGTTTTTGAAAATAAAATATCTTTATTTATTTCAGACTTGCTGTACCAGTGTTCACACTGCCAAAAACGGTTCTCCTCAGAGAGATTACTGAGGGATCATGTCAGACATCATGGTGAGTATTTATAGAAACCTGTTCATGTTCTATTTTTGGTGAGCCAGTACATGATCTGTCACTAGTGAACAAGTCTGTGTTCTATTTTTGGTAAACCGGTACATGATCTGTCACTAGTGAACAAGTCCATGTTCTATTTTTGGTAAACTGGTACATGATCTGTCACTAGTGAACAAGTCCATGTTCTATTTTTGGTAAACCGGTACATGATCTGTCATAAGTGAACAAGTCCATGTTCTGTTTTTGGTGAACCAGTACATGATCTGTCATAAGTGAACAAGTCCATGTTCTATTTTTGGTAAACCAGTACATGATCTGTCACTAGTGAACAAGTCCATGTTCTATTTTTGGTAAACCAGTACATGATCTGTCACTAGTGAACAAGTCCATGTTCTATTTTTGGTGAACAAGTACATGATCCGTCACTAGTGAACAAGTCCATGTTCTATTTTTGTTGAACCAGTACATGATCTGCCACTAGTAAACAAGTCCATGTTCTATTTTAGTTGAACCAGTACATGATCTGTCACTAGTGAACAAGTCCATGTTCTATTTTTGTTGAACCAGTACATGATCTGCCACTAGAGAACAAGTCCATGTTCTATTTTTAGTGAACCAGTACACGATCTGCCACTAGAGAACAAGTCCATGTTCTATTTTTGGTGAACCAGTACATGATCTGTCACTAGTAAACAAGTCCATGTTCTATTTTTGGTGAACCAGTACGTGATCTGTCACTAGTGAACAAGTCCATGTTCTATTTTTAGCTTGCCGGGATGAAAAAGTCCGGAGAGCTAATGCCATACCCTTTGCGTCATTGTCGTCATCGTCGTCCGTAGACAAAACTTTAACCTGGGCTATATCTCTTGAACTATAAGGGGTAGGGCTTTGATATTTCACATGTAGATACCTTGTGACGAGACCTTTCATTTGAGACCATGACCTTTGACCTAGTGACCTTGACCTTGGACTTTGACCTACTTTTCAAAAACTTTAACCTGGTTTCTGACAAAAACCTGTAGAGGCAAGGTATGTAATCTTTGATTACCCTATGTTTGGTGAACCAGTACATGATCTATCAATAGTGAACAAGTCCATGTTCTTTTTTATATGGAACCAGTCATGCTCTTTTTGTTATTAACCAGTACATGTTTTATACAAAGTGATGAGTACATGTTCTATTTATAGTAACCAGTACATGCTCTATATATAGTGAACAAGTACATCTAGTATTTATAGTATCAAGTACGAGTTCAGTTTACAGTAACCAGTACATATTCTTTTTATAGTAGCTAGTAAATTCTATTTATAGTAAGTAGCCAGTACATGTTGTATTTATTTTGCCATGGACTAGTTCAAACCAATCAGGGAGCGTAAATCGCGTCACGTGCACTCCATCTAAATTTCTATTGACTGTCAGCAATTCTGCCATTGCCGTATCAATGAATTTGCAAGTAAAAGGAGATGCAAAACGCCAATTTTCTGCAACAAAAAACAGTAACTAACCAAATTACTAATTATATAGAAACCAGTGCATGTTCTATTTACAGTAAACAGTAAATGTTCTATTTACAGTAGCCAGTACATGTTCTTTATATAGTAACCAGTACATGTTCTATTTATAGTGAACCAGTACATGATTTATTTATAGTGAACCAGTACAAATGTCCTTGCTGTGATATGACTTGTGCTACACCCTCCAGCCTGAAGCAGCATCTGAGATATCGCCATACAAATGAGAAACCCTTCCAGTGTGAACACTGTCATTTCAGGTAAATATGTATAAATTAATGTGCAATGCCATACTAATGAGAAACCCTTCCAATGTGAACATTGTCATTTCAGGTAAATATTTATAAATTAATGTATACTGCCATACAAACGAGAAACCCTTCCAGTGTGAGCACTGACATTTCAGGTAAATTTGTATAAATTAATGTACATCGCCGTACAAACGAGAAACCATGACAATGTGAACACTGTCGTTTTAGGTAAATATTTATGAATAAATGTATAATACAAATGTACCATACAAACGAGAAACCATGACAGTGTGAACACTGACATTTCAGGTAAATTTGTATAAATTAATGTAAATCGCCATACAAACGAGAAGCCATGACATTGTGAACACTGTCGTTTTAGGTAAATATGTATGGATAAATGTATAATACAAATGTACCATACAAACGAGAAACCCTTCTAGTCACCGCAGTTATACTCCTATAATCACAGTGTAAATTCTATACAAATGAATGGGCATATGTAAATATATCAAGAAAACACTATACATGTAAAAACAAGAAATTCTTCCAATGTGAACACTGTCACTTCCAGTAAATGTAGGGCCATACAATTGAGAAACTCCTCCACTATTAACACTGTCGATTTAGGTAAATATTTCTTATTATCTAAGGCTAAGTGGTGAACACAATGAGAAAATTGAGTGTTTCTGTTACTGATTTGATTTAACCAATAATTACAATAACGTCATGTTTATCGTTTATCCAGTGCGAAGACTGTCAACGACCTGAGGCGCCACCTGGAGAGCCACACTGCGGACGCACCTTATCATTGTCACATGGCCGACTGTGATTACTCGTGTAGGAACTACGCCACACTCACAAATCACTTCAAGAGAGAGCATAATGTAAGGCTTGTTAGCTCACCAGAGCCAAGTTCATGTCAGGATTTCTCATAGCATGACGTCTGTTGGCGATATGTCATTTGTCCTTTGTCAAATTTTAAACTTTTCGACATTTCTTTTATAACTGCAACACAGACTTTCTCAATACCTTACAGGAAGAAAGTACTAAAGATCCTCTACCAAGCTTGTGGTTTTTTTTTTTTTTTCGAGCCAAACAGTCAATAAATATGGCCACCAAGGGCTCTGATGACATCTCCCTTGCAACCACAGCACAGAATTTCACAAAACCTTACAGAAAGAAAGTACTCAAAGTCCTCTACCAATTTTGTGTTTTTTGAGCGGATCAGTCAACTAATAGGGCCGCCAAAGGCTCCAATTACCTTATTCATTTTTAACATCTTTTATTGAGTCTTTGCCGAATACAGACTTATTTCCCCTTACAGACGGTATCTGACGTAAAACCATTGTGACGTCATGAAAATGGTATGGTAACGTCGATTTTACACCGTCATTTCCCAGACTTTTAGGACTGTTTCCATAGAATTTGATGACGTCACAATCAGTTTACGTCAGATACTGTCTCAGATGGGAAGTAACTCTGGTTTTCGAAAATAGGGAATACAATCAACATTTTTAGTCCCCTACCAGCTACGCCAAAGGGGACTCTTAGTTTTACTTTCATGTCTGGTCTGTGAATATAAGTTATTTGCTGTGCAGAATCTTCCTAGAATCCTTCAGGTACATTCCTTCAGGTAATATGTACTTCAGTAAAAGATCAATTATTGACCACCGTTAATTACTTTCATATAAACCTTCAGTACCATGAATACCTCACAGCACATAAGGGAAATGTCATAATTAGTTGATTATCATGTAGCCAGCATTAGGAGAGTGATTAATTATAGTGTCTCACAGGTAATGGTCAATTTATGATCAATTCATGTAAAAGATTGATTACCTGTTGCTAATATTGGATGTCATTTAATGATTTTAAAAGTATATGAGCATTATGCAATCTAAACTTAGTTTAATTGTAAAAAGGAAGACAACTCTATCTTTATGTTCTATTTACCAAGTAATAGCTTTGACCATTCTGAACCGAGATTTGATACGTTAAGACACCAGACATCACATCATTTAGCATTGTGACGTCATATTTTAACACCATGCCTTGATGCACTGACATGTCACAACTAAAATATCGCTGAATTTTGTGACGTCTGGTCTGCTGACTGGATCAGAATAATAGCAACATAAAATGATATACATCTCGTTAGTAGGGGTGAAACAATATGCAAAAAAGGGAATCACGATATATTGGGATATTTAATTGGTTGCATTGCGAATTATACTTTCTTTTCATTTAAATCATTTTTTTTTTTTTGGATGTAAAACAGTGATTTTTTTAGGGGTTCTCCAGGGCAGAAATTCGGCCCCATTCCCAATGCTGAAAAACAGGCATTTTTCCCAATTTCTGAGCTTAAAATTCCCAATTTGAAAAAAAATCCAATTAAAAAAGTATAAAACTGAAAATACATTTATAATTTATCTGTTTTACAATGTACACTATCTGAAATATAATATTCTTGGTACTGCAGGTGTCTACATGTATATGCGTTTATTCGTCTTCATTAGAAGCAAATTTTTGCTTGTTTTCTCAATTTATTTGTATAATATTTTTCCCAATTTCTACCAAATGTCGCTATTTTTCCCAATTTTGAAGGCCCAGGCCCCTGGAATCAAATATTTTCTGTCCGAATTTCACATTGTCAATGTCACTTGCTTGAAAGAAACACACACAAGTCATTGAATCATCATTTTTGATTGCTTTTGTCATATAATTAATTTCAATTGTGAGCTATGTGGACTATGGGTCACTTGTTTTCACATAAACTGATTAAAACCGAAGTGATTGAATGATTGATTCATATAATCTGAATTCACATTTGAATTTGAATATAAATCATGCATAAGATAATACCTGAATAATGTCAAAATAGTCATGAGAAAAGATACAATGTGAATTAATGTAGAGAAGTAATGTCTATTATCAGGAGGAGAACCTACAGAAATACATGTGTCATGTGTGTGGATCAGCTTTTCTCCCGAGGATCCAAACTCACGGTACATCTAAAGAAAAAACACAAGTTTAGATGGCCATCCGGTCACTGTAGATTCAGGTTTGTTACTATTATTATACATTTATTGTCAAACTCACAGCGCAGTTAAGTATGAAAACCTTTACATGCTTTAGGAGTGCCTACTTTCGTGCAATTGAAAAAAAATGACAGGTAAGCTTGAATTATTATTTCCGGACTGTTCTTCCAGCCGCGCATGTGCCCTCTATATAGAAACACGTCTTTTTCACTCGAGACAAAATTTAGGTACCATAGTGTACAGTAATGGAGGTACAGAAAGGGGGTAGATAAGGGGTTTTCAATTATTTTTTTGGGAGATATTTCTATCTATGAGTTCTATCTATCTTTGCGTCCGTTCGAGCTACTGTAAAAGTCCACCAGTAGGTTATTTGGTGATTTTGTTCGATAAACAACCTGCAGCCAGTCCCACAAAAATACTTACGAACAATTTCAGGAATTTTCGTACCTTTTAAAATCGTTTAATTCTTCTTTTAGAATAAAAATATCGATATTTTGTCTTTGAATTTAGATGAAGTATGTAGAAATTATACGAGAAAAAATAGTACAATCTAAACGGAAAATCTTTTGAACATTTTATTAAATGACGAAAGTTATGAAAATTCCCGAGTTTGTTCGTAAGAACTTTTGTGAAACTGGGCACTGGATTTTAAGGGATTTAAACTCTGGATTCTGTTAGGTCTTGTTTAAGGTCAGCAATCATGATACGCTGAAATAGAGAAACATTGACAAATTTCATCATTGTATAGAGATTTTTAGTAGTCAAATACAAAAGTGAATTACATTCTTCATATATGAAGAAGCTAGTGATGTAACAATAGTTATCGACTTTCGATAGTCAATCGCTGAAACCACTTTGATTTTTGATAATCAATAGTAAATTGACAATCGACTGTCGCCCAGACAACACTACACTCCAAATTGGTTATGTGAAAGGCAATCATATTGACATCGAGCTAACTGGACATAAGTAACAATGGTCAAGAAAGAAAAATTAAATTGTTGGGTCTTTACTGTGAGAATGGTATTTCTATTGCATTTGCGGTGTATGTATACATATGTTAAAAAAGCCTCAATGGTATTTCACTGGTTTTGAACATGATTTTTTAAAATTTGATACTTCCAATAATCAATCAATAATTAGTTTCCAAAAAGTCCTGATAATTGATAGTAAAATTTGTCCGAATGCTCCTCACTTATAGAAGCTACTTCTGATATTTCTGTAAGATTGTATAAAAATGTTCAGTATAACATACCAGTTTTATGGATATTTTGAAGATCAAATAGATGTTTTAAATTTCCCATTCAGATACCGTATGGGTGAGGACGGATTCTGGAGATTACAGACGGTACGTTATGAAAGCATGCATCTCACAGAGCAGAGAAGTAGTACAGCTCCGTCTAATACCGAGTCGGTGTCAGCAGCGGGCTCCGATAAGGACCACACAGGGCAGGCTGCAGCATGTGCCGATGTCAAACAAACACTGGAAGTGATAGACCAGAATCAGAATGCTAACGTGGGACCTATAGGAGGTGTGTATAAAGAATACACCGAAATGGTCAACAGTACAAGACGAAAATAGTAACTCGTCTTACGCATCAGGAAGCAGCCGGAGTTCTGCATTTCAGATTGATGAAACGGAGACTGCGGGCAGTGTGTATCAGCTCAGGGGTAGCGAGAATTGTGATAATATAAATAAATCTAGTCAGATAAACAAAGGTGTGCGGGACGTTTCACCGATAAAGAGATCTAGTCCATTAAAGGATATGTCACCCATTAAGAAAACTAGTCCATTAAAGAAGCCTACAAGTCAGAGTGCTAAACAAGGTGGATTGTTGACTATAGAGCCTCTAGTGGCAAGTACAATACATGATGGTGATGCTCTCTCTATGCCCCAGTTTGCTAATGATTCTGAGTCGGCAAAAGGGAAAAGGCGGAGTCTAGGGTTGTCGAGTAAGGCTAAAAGTCCGACAAAACTAGGGGAGGCTATCCCTGTTCAGCTTGTGGATACCGGAGTCGTTATCAACATTCCTAACTACGATCAGTCTCCGAGTAAACAGTTAAGCGGACCACAGGTGGTAAGCATGATGTATAATAATTCCGTGGAAGACACAACCAACAATGTAGAAATGACTTACAATTTGGAGATGCTCGGTGATGTGGCATTACTAGTGCCCTCTGGTGGGAATGTAAAGAATGACGACTATAAAAGGGAGGGAACTGGAGAAATTAAACACAGAGTGTGGAAAAAGGGAAGGGGAAGAAGACTGGTAAGAAAAGGTCAAGAAGTCGAGATCAGTCAGAGATGGAGGATTTGAAAGGAAATAAGAAAAAAGCAAAAAGAAGCTCTAAATGAGGGATTAGTTTTACCTCAGGATCAACGGAGATTCAAACAAAAATGAATCTGTTTCTAGTCAGAATTTTTCACCTACGACATCGTCGGAGAAGGACCATGTAGGGAGAAGAACTAGGAAAGGTTCTCCAGTAAAACGTCAAACATTACCCAGAAGTCCAAGTCCGCGCGAAAATTCTGTCGTCTCTCCGGAACTTACAACACCGTCAACAAGAAAGAAAAACGGAAACTCAAAATGTGTCCCAACGGTAAAAGCACATTTGGGCAAGAAGAAAGAAACGGCAGTCAAATCACCCAAGAACTCACAACCACAGAAGTCACAGTCAGGGTCTTTGATTGAGAAAATAGCGCGGGAAAGATCACCGGTGAAATCACGTTCCAGCTCGGATATTTTCTCACTTTTTCCTGGTCCTAGAACGAGGGGAAAGGAACGGGAAAATGTTTGATGTGACTTTATGGTTTGTGTTTGAAGGCAGAGTTTTTAAAGTCAAATTGTGCAATGGTTTTTCCATCCCTCTGATATGCAAACTTGTTTCCCATTTTGGACGGTAGCTGACTTTAATTCCCAATAATACATAATAATAGTTGGTGGTTTGCATATTAAAGTTAATGCATTAAAACAGAATGAAATTACATTTTTATTAGAAACATTGTATACGAGCCATGTTTTCCTTCAATTTTATACTGGTTTCCATAGATATATTTATGATGTTCAGATTAGTTTTTGTCAGATACCGTCAAAAATGGGAAGTAATTCTGTTATTGAAAAGACAGAAAGAGGAGTTGAGTTTTACAGACAGCATTTTTCATATAAGAAATCCTATACTGTGTTAAGATTTCTTTACAATGTAGGGTACTGTTGCCTTCAAGTCTGAGAGTTAGCATAAGAAGTGAAATTGTGTTTATCTCACTGTAAAAACAGCCTAGAGGGTGTATTACCTTCAGAATTTGTTCAAACTTGATACACTTATTGCTGGAGGCTCAAAGAAGAACCTAATTTTTGACAAGGTTCTAGGATAAACTTAATTTTGCACAAACTTGGCAAACTGAACAAAACTTACACTCACTGTATAGATCTAAGTTATAACATTCTAAATTCATTAAGGTCAGGGGTCAATTGTCAGGGTCACAGAGAGGAAATAATATACTTCAATTTATTCAACATTTGTAAACTTGGAAGGGAATAAAACCTACTGATTTTCCAGGTTAAAGGTCATTGTCAATGTCTGTTTAACTCTCTCTCTCTCTCTCTCTCTAACAATTTTGCCAAATTGGGCTATAGTAAGAGAAAAATATTCAAGGAAAGTGCAATAAATTACAATAGGGACAGTTGAATCTCATCGCTGTGCTTGGAAGCTTTGTTATATGCAGGATTTGACATTTGCTTCGCACTGGATTTTAAATGTTTTAACAACAGATACTTTCAAGTCTCAGTTGTCATGTGCTGTTAGATTTTATTGAATTAACATTCTACATCCAATCACTGGCCCTAAAATCTCCTGGTATGTGTGTGTGTCCTGTGTGGTTCTTTTTTTTTTTTTTGGTTATGGCCTTTGCATCACACATACTGTATGTGTACCTACTGTACTTAGTGTACTAATTTTAGGGGGACTCATATTTTAGCAGTCTGAGTTAGCACTCTTCATAGTGCGCTAAATTAAGACTACACTAAATATTTAATCTGCAGTATGCTATAATGGAGAATAAGTCAAGTGCGATAATACATGATTAAGCTACTTATCCATTTGCCCAAAATTTCAGTGTTTCCGCTAAAATTTGGTCGCGCTAAAATAAGTTCACATTCAGTATTCTAATTCATATATCTGCAGAGTTAGTGCTGTAAGACTGCGGTATATCAAGACTTAAGGCTAAATTATTTAACTCATGCATTTTAGTCATTGGCAAGAGTTCTACTTCATGAATACAGGAATATGTCACTTTTGCCCTGTTTCCACTAAAATTTTGATGTTTTAATGTAATATTGTACATATACAGTAAAAGTTTATTGGTATCAATATGTCTCTAGATACAATGTAAATCAAAGAAAATCAGTTTTTGAACTTGGTGCTATACTTTTCCTTTTATATATGTACATCCTACCCAACTTGTGTACTTGATTCACTTGAGCAGTCTGTATGCAGCGTGCACTTGAATTTATATTTGAGTTTCTCATTAAAAGTTTTACAATTGAAATAGACACCAAAATCTATTGTTCAAAAACTGCCTAATAATTTATTTTCATCAAATTCTTATTTGAAAATCAAGATTTTACAAAAAAGAATTTATGATCAAATGTTGTTGTTCATATCAAAGACAGATAACTCATAAACATGACCCTCATATTCTAGTTATATTTTCTTATGATAAGCCAAACTATGTAATACATTAAGCCATATATTCTTCTTTACATATTAAGATAGAGCATTAGAAATTATATTGCCCGACCAGAAAGGTCAGATGAGATGTATTAACCCTTTTCATTAGCTCACCTCGACGAAGTTGAGATGAGCTTATGCTTTACCCCCTGCGTCTGAGCCCAGTTAAAGATTTTTGGGTAACTCAGTATCTGACAAAGAACTGATGCTGCAGTAAACAAACTTGCACAAGTGATTCATCTTTGGATGCTGAGGTGAACCCATGCATCGGATGCTGCATCAGACCTACATTTTTTGGCTCAGTGACTGGCTTCTGTGTCTGGTTAAAGTTTTTGTGGTAGCTAAGTCTCTGACAAAGTACTGATGCTACAGTGACCAAACTTGCACAAGTGATTCATCTTAAAATGCTGAGGTGAACCCATGCATCGGACGCAGCATCTGACCTTTTTTTTCCGTCTGAGGGATTTAAAAGCCAATATTAAGCAAAAAAAAAAATTCTCCTTGCGTGATTTTACTTTTTAAAGCCAAATGAGGGTCATGTTTACACTACAAGTATGTCAAATATGTTTAGCACCATGAGTACTATCTATGAACTTTTTGAATTTGAAATATTTTAAACATAGACTAAGATTCATAAATTTTAGTTGTTATCTCACTTCACCAATTTACCTCACATTCTCTTCCCAGGGTTTTCAACTCTGTCAACACTACTTCCCAGAAATTTTGAAAAACCAATTATATATTCATTTTTTGGAATAAACAGAAAATGTATGATCATATTTTGAGGTACATTGGAAAGAGTACAAGTTCTATTTTATTCAAATCATTCAACAACTTACTTTCATTACTTACAAATGGGAACTATTTCGTATAGTTCGCGAAATAGTCTTTTACACGTGTTGAAATATAATGTAAATAAAAGAAGAAATAAAAGGAAGAAAAAAATGAGGAGTGTTATGCAAGCCCCCCTCTACCTGTTACGTGGACAGAGAAATAATCGTACGTGTTAAGAAGCGATAACTATGGGAAGAGAATGATTTACCTCAGTGTTTAAGGTGTGATTATCAATTTCAACATTAAATGGCGCATGCGTTGTCAAGGTTGTATTCTGATAGACATGATTAAATAGAATTTATCAAATGTTTTTAATGGTCTCTCATTTATTCTTAGTCTCAAGCCTTGCTTAATGATACATTCTTGACTATGACTTGTGACTGTATCTTAAATCCAAATCTAAAAATTTTGCTTTTAAAGTTGGATTAGCCGATGAATTTTAAGGAATTTGTCCTTTGTATCTCATTGGCGGGTAACAACGTTAAACTTCTTCAAATTCAATAGCATCATTTTAGAACAGATGAATTTTCAGCATGAATCAGATATGCACGTTTCGGGTACTTAACCCTTGTCAGTGATCCTCAATCTAAACAATGTAATATGGCAAAAGAGTGGAATTTATTATGTCCAAAAATGCATCGAAAGACGTAGCAGGATGGATTGGTTTTGATACTACAGTACCCACGTTTTAAATAGAAATTTCAAGATTTTTTGATAACATAAATTTTCGAATGCATTGAAGAAACGATCAACCGAAATTGATCGAACTTGGCTACATGTGCCCTCGGGGGACACTTACCAAGTGGTACAAATGTTGAACGTCCTCAAATTCAATGGCATCATTTTAGAACAGATTAATTTGCAGCATAGACTGGACATGCACGTTTCGGGTACTGATCCTCAATCTAAACAATGTAATATGGCCAAAGATTGTGAAATTTATTATGTTCAAAAATTGTACCATATCTTTCCAAGCTTCTCCTTAACTCATGTGTTGCTTAACTTTTGATGGTGTCATATAATTTCTTGAGAAATTGATCATACTGCACGACATGTTTTATTGGATTGGGGCTATTAGACAAAGGTTTGTTATTACTATCAGTGAGACACAAATGGATAACAAACTCCGAGAAACATAGGCGATTCATCCTTCTAAGTCGGCACCGATTGCCTATTGGTCTCGTTGGCTTAGTGTAGTCTACTTTGTTTGGTAAGCACCTGGTCCCACCTCTAGCTTACTAGGGGTCCGTCGATGTCCAATTTGGTGCTCTGTTAAGAGTGCTGTTGAAATTGTGTTCAGGATCTTCTTTATCTCATTTGTTATTGACCGGATTGTAAACCAATTCCGATCTTTAGATTGACGATGTCCGTCTGCCGTCAACATTTTGGTTTAAGTTTCTGGTTGAGGCAAAATCTAAGGAACTATATGCAGTAGAAACTTTATATTATACATGAAGCTTGCCCATGACAAGACCTTTCAATTAATGCTGTAACATTTGAAGTGGTGACCTTGACCTTGGACTTTGATCTAGTTAAAGAATTAGGTTAAAGTTCCTGGTTTAAGCAAAATCTTTGGAACTGTATGCAGTAGAAACTTTGTATTATACATGTAGGTTGCCCATGACAAGACCTTTCAATTAATGCCGTAACATTTGACCTAGTGACCTTGACCCTTGACTTTGACCTAGTTAAGTATTTGTGGTTGAAGCAAAATCTATGGAACTGTTTTCAGTAGAAACCTTATATTATACATTTAGGTTGCCCATGACGAGACCTTTCAATTTATGCCGTAACATTTGACATTATGACCTTGACCTTGGACTTTGACATAGTTAAAGATTTTGGTTAAAATTTCTGGTTAAGGAATTGTATGCAGTAGAAACTTTATATTATACACGTAGGTTGCCTCTGACAAGACCTCTCAATGTATGCTGTTATATTTGACCTAGTGACCTTGACCCAGTTTGTCTTTCAAGTGAAACCTCGGAAATCGTCTGTTGAAGAAAAGGGAATGATCTCAAGCATGACCACTCATCATTCATCAAGCGAAACAAACCCACAAGATAGTGACATACAAACTCCAAATCGCAAAAAAGACACAGGAATATTCACTAGAACATCATACAAAACAATCGTAACAGACGAACAGAAACATTAAACATTGATGACAAGACAAAAGGAAAGAGACCAATGTGCACCCGGACGGTCATCTGCTTTTAGCAAATGGTATGATTATCCGGATTACGTGCGCACAACCCTCCCACTTATCCGGACACACAGAGGTCTCCATAGACACACACTTGTTGAATAAACATAAAAATTCTCACTGTAAGGTAACATCACAAACAAGATAGTTAAACGCAGCGACCTCTTGTAACACAGATTCTATGTAAATGGATCTAAACATTCTATGGCATGCGTATAACAGTCTGTGCTCTGCTGGCTGAAGCGAGCTCAAGATCAATCACCCGAGAAGTCTGACCAACTTTCGGATGGGACAGAAAATTAAGACCAAGTCTTCTCTGACGATTTTTCAACAAGGCCCATCATGGAGTCCCGTCGTCACCGTTGACCAGTGTGCAACGTTGGGAAAGACACTGGTACAGAAGTGTAGATTGGTCAAGTACCATGCCCAGTGTGTTTGTGATGACTTTAGGATCATGTCCTCGGTAAAGCAGGCGACCGACTATTTTCTTACATTTTTGGTTGAAGTTTGATCTGCCTTTGATCCTTCTGATTTTGTTGATAAGGTCACCGTAAAATAAAGGCAAGGAAATTCCCAATAATACATACTCTGATGCCGGAGTCGTCCCAAACTTTGAAAGAAGTTCTGAATAGTTATTGTAGAATTTCCAAAAAGATTTTACAAGTTTATAATATCTAAATCCTTGACTGATAAGTTTTTTGTAATTTGTGTCATGGAAGTCCGAAACATGGGAGCAAGCTCTAACTAATCTGATGGGCTGAGATCTCATCATGTAAGACTAGATCTTGATCCTTTGTCAAAGTTAATCGGATTTTCAGGTTATTGATCATGGAACTTGCTTAAGCCAGCAGAGCACGAATTGTCTTCAATATACCCACTTGCACCTGGAAATCCAACAAACTCGCAACTTTATCTGTATATGAAATACTTGACAACCACAAATCTGTTCTTGGGTCCTTTGTTATTTATACTGATGACGGATCTTGAAGTACTGGATTCCAAAAATGCTCAAAAATCCTTACAAACACCTGTTCATTGCCGGTTCGTCCAGGTGCTCCACAAAAACGCTTTTGCTTACGAAAATATTAACTCGCATCAAGCAAGGTCTTCAAACATAATGCGAGACAACATATTCTAGAAATGGAATCAATCAGATGTAGATCCTTAAGATCTCCAAGGTACATTTGGAAAATTTAAAAGCCACCAATTTCAATCATAGTAGCACCACCAATTTCAGTCTTATTACAAGCATAAAGCATTTCGACTTCTACACGCTCTACAATACCATTCCACACCAAAAGCTCAAAAAGAGACTAGCCAATATTATTCGCGACAGTTTTCTTTCAACAAATGGGAACATGAGATACAATTAAATACCTTGTCATAGGACGGGAGGATACTTGTTTCGTGAAGGAACACTCTGATTCAAACAAAAAGTATACCGAAGACGATATCATCCAGATGCTCGAGTTTTTGATTGACAACATTTTATGCTGTTTGGAGGAACCGTATTCCAGCAAATAGTTGTGGCATCCCCATGGGTACCAATTGCGCCCCACTGCTTGCGGACTTATTTTTATATTCATACGAAACTGACTTCATCCAGACCTTGCTCTCGACTGGGCGAAAGCACCTCGCATCTCGGTTCAATTTTACCTTTCAGATACATCTTATAGATAACGTTTTGTCCATTGATAGTCCGAACTTAAAGGATCATCTACATGAAATCTATCCTCATAAAAAGAACTAGAAATCAAGAAATCAAGGAAACAACCGAGAGCGACATATCCTCTTCGTACTTGGATATACTTCTATCTTTCCACGCAAACGGCCATTTAAACACCTCACTGTATGACAAGAGCAATGATTTCAACTTCCACATAACTAACTTCCCTTTCATGAGTTCCGTCCTTTCCTGCTTGTGGTGTTTTTTTTTTTTTCTCAGCTGATACGGTACACCAGGGCATGTTCAGAATATGAAGATTTCATCGTTAGAGCCAGACGGCTTGGAAGTAAGATACTTGTGCAGGGTTGAAATCATTATTGAGGAAGTTCTTCGGTCGCCACTAGGAGATGATAATAGCATACTAGTATCAGATCCCTCTTTCCAGAATGATCAGTGACATTCTGGGTTGCAATTGAATGACTGTCATCATCACCAAACAAGAAGTATTTACCTGTAATGTACATCAATATGTACATCGAGACAGTCACCGAATTACAAGTTTTCATGCGACGGGTGTTGCATGCAATCAGGAGACGCTGGCACTTGGTCTCACTTTGGAACGTTATTCATTCCTAGCTTAGCAACTGGTCCAATGGAAATTCTAATGATTTTGCCTTGCCTTTCCCGACTTTGGTACTTCTTTGATGTTAACATTAATATCCATGTTCAATTCCTGGTCTGTGATATCATCTTGCAGTAAGGAGGCTTTTTGCTTCAACAACAGTTTGGGATACCTCTGTGCGCACATATAATTGACAGTAAGTGTTTTGAATATACTTCCCTGACATTGTCGCCATGGCACTTTCTATATAGACATAACGTCAGACAGTGCATGGATTTTATATATTTTCACTTCCATGCTTCATTAACATCGACGGCGGGTGCGGCTAGCCAACAGGGGATGCTTACTCCTCCCGGGTACCTGGTCCCACCTCTAGCTTGCTAGGGGTCCGTCGATGTTTACTTTTGTTCTCTATTGTGAGTGCTGTTGAGATTATCGTCAGGATCTTCTGTAACTCATTTGTGTCACACTTATGCCCTTTGCCGTGTGGAGCTCGTAAAAAAGTTCCCCGCGAGGGGTTTGACAGTAAGTGTTTTGAGTATACTTCCCTGACATTGTCGCCATGGCACTTTCTATATAGGCATAACGTCAGACAGTGCATGGATTTTATATAGACGGCGGGTGCGGCTAGCCAACAGGGGATGCTTACTCCTCCCGGGTACCTGGTCCCACCTCTAGCTTGCTAGGGGTCCGTCGATGTTTACTTTTGTGCTCTATTATGAGTGCTGTTGAGATTATCGTCAGGATCTTCTTTAACTCATTAGGGTAACGGCACCATCTGCTATTTATATATGTAATGGTTGAACAAAGTCGACACTTTTCTCCTGTGTGTGTGTATGTGTGTTCCGTCGTGATCATTGTATGTCATCGTTGCTATGTTTATTTAAGAAATGACTGTCTTACTTTTGGTGTTTTTGGATGTATAATTCTTGTTGGTCACGTGCAAAACCCATGAACACCAAAAGCAAGATAGTCATTACATTTATTTGCATCGCGCATTTTGTCTGTAACAGCGTCAAATGTATTTTAACGTTGGGAAATTCTCCCTATACATGCAAAACAGGAACGTGACGTCACAATAGCAACCCAAGTTATTGGAATATAATTCTAGTTGCCTAGTGGGCGTTTAACATGGGGAAAACACTAGTAATGTAAATATCAACTGATAGTCACAAGTCGGCGCTTCTTTTAAATTTTGGCAACCCACTTGTATTTCATTGACAGAATACAGGTCCACGCTACCAAAATATATTTTGAAAGTTATGTTATTCTAGATTTGATACAACATGCACGATGACAATACAACAGCATTTGTTGCTGTATTCGTAATTTTTGTATTAAGTGGTGCCAACTGTGGTGAATTTCGTTTTTACAAAATGTTTATGTTAATTTGAATTTTATTGCACTTGGGCTGATCCGAGGCAGTGGACCCTGTCCTTTATCGACCAGCGATTATAAATATATATGTTCCTTCATGTTTCCCTGATGTGATGTTATTGTTCCGTACATGGTCTATTCTCATGTGCGTGTTCCCTTAAATCACTGCCACGACGTTTTGGTTGGGGATTTCCTCGTAACTTATCTTGTTACGATATTTTCCCTGACATGGTCGCCATAACACTTTATATATAGACATAACCTCAGACAGTGCATGCATTTTATGTTGTTTTCATTTTCATTCATGAACATCGACGGCGGGTGCGGCTAGCCAAACAGGGGATGCTTACTCCTCCCGGGCACCTGGTCCCACCTCTAGCTTGCTAGGGGTCCGTCGATGCTCAAATTGGTGCTCTATTGTGAGTGCTCTTGAGACTATCGTCAGGAACTTCTTTTTCTCGCACATTGGATAGGCTGATTCCCATTTTAAGCGGTGCTGGAGAATTCGATCCGGCACCCCTGATCCGGCACTGTTGATTGTTCCTTTATGACGTCATAGACAAACTGACGTACGATATTTCACGTGCACATACATTTAGCATGACGTTCAGTCATTCTGATGCGTAAAGAAGAGGACTTTGAATGTTTCAATGTGCGAGAAAAATAATCAAGCACCACATTTGAGTTCCGGATAGAAAAATATCAGTCTCGGGTGGGATGATCAACGTCCCAACCTCGGCTAACGCCTCGGTTGGGACTTGATCAATCCCACCCTCGACTGATATTTTTCTATCCGAAACTCAAAGTGGTGCTAGATTCTATTATTCTCACTTATATCGTTGGTTTATGTGTTGTCTTTAGTGTTTGATGTTTCTATGATGTATTTGGTGTTCCTTGTCCCATTTACGTCTCTTGCTGTGCATATCAACTCTGTGTTTTTGCAATGGTTGGTTTGGTGTTTTGCTGTGGGTGCTGCAACCGAGTGTTATTGGAGAATCCCTCCTTTCTGATTGTTCGAAATGGAATTTTATGCTGATGGTCAAACATTATGACTCGAGGATATTAATACATTTGTATCTCCAGCAAGGTCAGCTTCACTGACCATTTCAAAACAACCCGCTAGATGGCAAAAAAAGGACAACAGAGATCAGTCTGCACAACTTCAACAAGCACCAGGCGGAACGAGGAACCCTACACCATGCATCCACACCTAATGACCAAATAGACAAACAATCATTAAAACAGACTCACCAACACGAGAGACATATCTGAGATTGGGGGAGCCAAACATCATGCAACTGTTATACATTGCATTACAAAGGCGGAATGGTGTTATTATCCGGATTGTGAACACAACCCATCGCTTTATCTGGACACACGTGGGTCTTCTGATGCAAAGCTGTTGTATAAACAAGAAATCTTCACTTAGATATAAAACATCGGGCATGTGGAAAACAATCCAACAACAACGGTAGAAAATAGGATTTACGTGGATGTTTCAGTGTTATTAATTGACATAAAATTTGTTTGTGTCCTGTCCCAAGATTGCCTCAGATGGAAGGACAAAGGAGCATAAAATACGTACCCTACCATAATACGTCCATATTTCGAAGATTTTTTTAAGTGGTATCCTTTTTGCACCAAGAAAATATGAAAGAGATCTCCAGCGAGACTACCCCGCAGTGACAACAACGCACTCAGGAAGCAAAACACAAAGAACATGAAACAAAACAACTTTAACCAACGATGTGGGAAAATTAAACGAGACAAACAAACACAGACAGCAAACGGTCCAACGACAAACAATGAAATTCGATGCACCACAATATGAAGTACATATGACAATGACAAATATGGATAATGACCATATCCCTGTATACAGCACAACATCGTTAATTAAGAAAATCATAAACCGAAGGCATACAAAATCTGGATAAAAACCACCACATGAAAAGAAGCGAACTTCCGATATGGGAGTAAGACCATGTGCCCAGGAAGAGTCAGCATCTCCCGCCCGCATAAACTGAGGCCGCTGTATTACTGGGCACCCGACACCGACTTTGGAGAGAAAAGGGACTAGTCTGACCCGAAAAGAATAGAAACAAAGAACGTGAGGGAGAAAAGAAACATTGAATCAAACAGGCAGATTTTATTCTAAATGCACTATCATTATGTTTTTACTCAAACAAATCTCTTTCATTCAGTCTGTCAAATGACTCAAACATACATCTTTCTTGGATAAAAGATTGAAAATGAAATATTTGAGCTCTAATGTGCAAAAATGATATGATTTTTCGAGTCCTTGAAATGAATTCTTTGTCATAGATCTATACATGTCGAAATTATTCAAAACGAAAATGCTATGCATATATAATCTCCTATGGCAAAAATATTTTACAAAAGCAAATTTGCAAAACCATTCATTCAAGACTTCCTACAAGCCTAAATTAGATATATTAAACTCTTTAGTAATACATGTTATATATAATTATTATATTTTCTCTTTGCAAACCGTAAAATCTGCTCATTTCGATTATCTCTAAACGATTTATAATATTATGCTTCATAAATTAAACATGAATAAATTATGAAAATGAAAATGCAATTTTATTTCTTAAATTGTGGAAACCTAACGACGTATCACACCTACATGTTTCCATGGGAACAGGCAGGTAAATTAGATGAATAAATTAATTTGTTTGATTGTTTATATCACAATTATGGCATACACGGAAAGATCATATGGCACTATGAGATTTGCACTATTATTCAGTTCCTTTGTCATCTACCTTCTCGGCATTTGCTGATGACACATTTGGCGTCTGCTCCGGCATCTGCTTTTGGCACCTCCTGTGTTTGGCTTGATTCTTTGGTAATTTGCGAGTCATTAGATTCCACAGACTGTACATTTGAAGCTGATTGGTCACTATCATCATGTTTCTGTTGGGACTCCTCTTGTTTTTGTTCGGATTCTTCTTTGGAAATTTGAGAGTCATTAGATTTGACACTTTGCTCGTTTGCAGCAGACTGATTACTATCGACTTGTTCTTGACCATCGGATGTCTCTTGTTTCTGTTCGGACTCATCTTGTTTTTGTTCAGGTTCCTCTTGAGTTTGACCCGATTCCGTTTGTGTCTGTTCGGATTCCTCTTGTTTTTGTTCAGGTTCCTCTTGAGTTTGACCCGATTCCGTATGTGACTGTTCGGATTCCTCTTGTTTTTGTTCGGGTTCCTCTTGAGTTTGACCCGATTCCGTATGTGACTGTTCGGATTCCTCTTGTTTTTGTTGAGCTTCCTCTTGATTTTGACCTGATTCCGTTTGAGTCTGTTCGGAGTCTTCAGGTTTTTGTTCGGATTCCTCTTGTTTTTGTTCGGGTTCCTCTTGTTTTTGTTCGGGTTCCCCTTGTTTTTGTTCGGGTTTCTCTGGATTTTGTTCGGATTCCTCCGGTTTTTGTTCGGTTTCCTCTGGTTTTTGTTCGGATTCTTCTGGATTTTGAACCGATTCCGTGTGTGTCTGTTCGGTTTCTTCTTGCTTCTGCTCGGATTCCTCTTGTTTTTGTTCGGATTCGACTTCTGTCTGTTCGGAATTCTCTTGATTCAGTTCAGATTCTTCCTGTTGACTAACAGCTGGCTCAGTTTGATCCGCAGCTTGTGCCGTATCTGATGTACTTTGAGCAGGCTCTTCTGATTGCGCATCTGCGGTAGCACCCGCTGCACTTGCCTCTGTCGGTTGCGATGAGTCTTCCTCATTCTGACCAGAAGACTGAGCAACATCTTCCGTTGCTTCATCTTCTTTTGCCGCCGATGTACTTTCAGCTGCGACATCCTGTTCAATGACTTTCGTTTCAGATGTTTCCTCCTGTTGTCCAGCTGCTTCAATTGTTTGAGACGCTGGTTCTTCATTTTCAACAACTTCTGCTTCTGCGTTCGCTTTCTCTGAAATTTCTTCCGACTTCTGTTCTTCGGTCAGTTTGTACTTGATCCGTTTCTGGTTCATTACTCACAGTCTCTGTTTCAGTTGGTTTATCCTCCTCGACTTGTTGTTCCTGTACAGCGGGCTCTTCTGAAGGCTTTTCTGCTTCCTCCTCAGCCTCTTTGACTTCCTCATTTCCAATTGTCCCCTGATCGGTCGTTTCATCAGGCGGATTTGCTATCGACGGTTTGTGCAACTTCTGCTTGCTCTGACGAAACATTCTCTTTTTCTTCGACTTCTTTTGCTTCTTGTTGAGCTTCATCAGCAGGTGATTCCTGAGTGCTAGTTTCTTCTGTTTGAGTAGGTGCTTCAGATTCAACCTGATTTTGTTCTGATTTTTGAGCTGCATTTTCATCACTAGGAACCTGTGATGATTCTTGAACTTCGATTTCTTCTTTCTTATCATCTGTTTCTGGAGCGACCTCCTTTGGAGCATCTTCCTCGCATGGACCGGCTTCAACGCCTTCAGTTGACTCTTCCTCCACCTTTGATGGCTGCTCAACTTCTACAGCTTTGTGTCGATTCTGACTGATTCCTTGCTGATTTCGGTTTCTTCATTAGTAGGTTCCGCATCTTTAGATTCTTCGGGTGTTTCTTTTGCTTCTTCTTGGTTTTGTTCCGACTCTGGTTCTTCGGATTTTGTTTCTGGTTCTTCAGTACCCTTAGGTTGTTTCTTCAGCTTGAGTCGCCTCCGGTGTTTCCTCAGTTTTTGCTTCTGATTCAACATTTTGAGTGCTTTTCCTGAGATTGAACATCTTCCTCAGGCTGTGGCGCCTCAGCTGCTGTTGATGATTCAGCTGTAGCTGCAGTTTCTTCTTCATGGGTTCTTGCACCTCTTCAGTTGATTCATGCTCCGATCCAGCTGATTGTGGGGTTTGTTCCACAGCTGGTTCAGGCTGCTTCTTGACTTATTTCCTCTGTTTTCTCTTCCTTACTTTCGATAACTTCTTCTGTTTGACCAAGAGGGTCCTGTGCCTGGTTCCTCTTCAGTTGAAGCTTTGTCCGTATCCCCATCTTTATGTTGAGAATCGTCTTGTGAGGTTTCTTCCTGGACAGGTGCTGGAGTCTCTACAGATTCCTCTTTTTGTTCCTCTGCATGAGGCTGTTCTTCAGTTAATTGTTGTTCTGACGTTTGCTTTTCAGACGGCTTCTCAGGTCTTTGGGGCCTCTGACTCAGTCACTTCTTGTGTTTGTGATTCAACTTTCTCCTCTTGTTTCTCAGTTAGAAGTTTCCTCTTGTACCTGTTCGGTTGGTTTTTGTTCTGAACATTCTTCAATATTTTCCTTTTCAGACGATGACTGAGTCGCAGGAGCTTCCTCTTTAACTTCACAAACCTCCGTAGGTTTCTCTTCTTCTGCAGTTGTAGAAGATGCTTCAACGGGTGAGATGTAGACTTCCGCTGCAGTATCTTCACTTTTCTCATCAGCGATGGTCTGATCCGAAGAAGCGGCGTCTTGAGCTTTAGCTATCGTCTGCTTCTTTAGTTACATCTTCCATGCTTGCAGATTCAATAACGGCTTGACTAGCTTGGTTTTGTTCTGTCTCGCAGGGCTTCTCCTGTTCGCCGTTGACAAGAGGAGTGTCAGATCTGGCTGCATCTTCTATTGTTTTCTTGACTAGAACCTCTGTCGGCGTCTCCCTATCTGCCATGTCTAGATGTAGATGTTGCCTTTGTATGGTGGAGCTCGCCTGATTCTTCTTGCTCTTGTTGATGATAGTAATGATGCTCGTGATGCACGTCTATCGAGTTGTCAGATTTTATATCGTCTGCCGAGAGAGTTGGCTCCACGTGTGGGAATGTCAGGTGCACTTCTTACTTTATCCTCGATGTGAGGCTCGGATACCTGCTCCTCGGGTTTGCTGGACCTCAGGTGCCGCTTCTGTAGCTTTCTGCGTCTCTGACGTGAACCTCAGCGGGTTCCTCTGATGGTTTCGGCTCCGATGGAGGAGGTTCGACAACTTCGTCTTTTGCTGTCTCCTCTTTTAAAGGTTTGGCGGAAGAGTGTCTCCACAGGGCTCCTTCTTTTTGTCTGAAACGAGATAAAAATTGTTATTAGTCTTAATGTGGAAAATAACTGTTAGAATTGTGATTTGAAGTTTGCATCTAATAAAATAAAACCGTATTATTGAATGAAAGTGATATGCATAGTTATACATAGTTTAACTAAACAAAAATATTTGAAATTCAAAATGCGTCATATTTGTCTTTTTTCACATGGATGAAGTTTTTTCTATAGCAAATACTGGATATGTCTACTGATGTTCTGTTTTATCTCATTGAAAGATACATTCAAAGGAAGGAAATCTTCGAAGAATAATAAGAAATAGAAACGCAAACTGTTGTTCAAAGTACGGAACTTTTAGAATGTATCAAATAGTCAATAGATGCAAAGATAGTTCAGAATATAGCTGTTAAGGAACACTTACAGTAAGTTAAATCAAGTCTGCAGCAAGTCTGCACGTACAAACAAAATTACGTAATACTCGATTGTTTAACACCTAACTAGCTCTCAATGGATCTTAGCACAAGACAAATTACTAAGGGTATTTAGGCAAAACTGCATTATCACACCAAATAAAACAAGGCAATTTATTTTCCTTTCCAGGTGGGCCAACTCACTGCATTAAATCATCAACACAGAGGGAAATAGAATCTTTTATCGACTACTACATTTACTGTCTGTCTTTTACAATACAAACTGACAGCGCGGATTTAAAGAACAATAAATCCGAAAAGACTTTGGTACGAAATTGTATTCATTCGATGGGTCTTGACACATATGTGATAGCAGGCGACATATGAATAATTGATTCAAATGTCTTTTTGATATATGAATTAGGGGTAAAGAATCTGAAAAAATATTGTGAGAATTCTCAAAGAATAATAGAGGACAGATGTTGTTAAAAGGTAGAATGAACACTTGCATGATGTACTGAGTTATACAATTTTAAATGTCGTCGCCAGAGTTATAATAAGCAATCAATATATATCAATCTAAATATATCCATACAAGTAGAAACACAAGCTAGATCTGCAAGCATCAAGCCCCAAAAGACAGTTGTTTACATATTCTACAGTAAGCAAGTCAAAACCTTACTTCCGGTGTGTTTGTAAAATACGAAATAATAGACCGCTATTCCCACGACCACACAGCCGCCTGGAAAAACAGTCAATGATTAAGAATTTTAGCAAAAAGAAAAAGAAATCAGAAAATGTTCACGATGAATATGATATCTAAAAGTACTTTTATACTAAGAAAATAATATTTTATTTCAAGTAAGACAGGCTATTTATGAAGTAACAAACAGAATAAATTTTGACTAAAAATAATAAATAAATAAACACATAAAATCTGGAAGAAAAACGTGGTTTTCTTTATTTAGATCTCCAGTACATGCATTTCAGATTTTAACAAGTTTATTCAGTATCATTATTTAACAAGAAAATTTACGATCCATAAATTTATGAAAAAGGCTGTTAATTTCAAAGTTTAAGAATAAAATAGAATCTTAAAGTTTCCATTGACAAAAAGTAAAGAATAATTTAACTGTAAGTTTTCCATGCAATTAATAATTAAGGAAGTATAAGACCTTAATCTGAAACTTACATGTACTGAAAATCAAGAATAACATGTCGGCAGACTGCTAAACCAATAACGTAATGGACCTGTATTGTAAATCCGGATCAATAACCTGCAATGACGCCACTGTCTTTTTAAGTAGCTGTGTAAATCAACGTATTGACATGTCCTAATGTCTATTTTTTCAAACTCATTGATAAACTAAAGGTAAAATGCATGTATATTTCTAAAGACCTTACTCTATTTACCTTACTAAATGCAAATGATCAAGGGCAAAGTACAGTTTGATGTCTATCACAAAAAATGCTTTAATTTTCTTTTTCTCGAAAGTTCATAAACAGATAAATACGGAACCTTACAATATGCGAGGATATTTTTTCTGAGATAAGTAAGGGGTGGACTGGGGGTCTCTCTCCCCTCCCGCCCCCTTCCTTCCTTCCTTCCTCTCTTCCCTTTCACCCTTTCCTCTCCCCCCGGCCCCCTTCCTCCCTCCTACCACCCCCTTCCTCCCTCCTCCTCCCCCTTTCCTCCCTCCCTCCTCATGCCATCCCCTTCCTCTCCCTCCATTTCACACTGTCCACCCCCTCAGTAGATAGATCTACTAGTACAAACATGCGCGTACTTAGAGTGGGTAATGCGGTCAATACCTTCTCCAAAATAGTTATACTTCTCCGATTTACCTGCACGTACTATCTTAAACACTATTGGCTGGACACTCCCCATCCCTCGTTGCCAGCCCCACCCCCCCCCCGTCCCGCTCCCCCTAACAAATATGACAACATCACGTACTAGTGTCTTAGTCATTACCACAGAGAAGATCAGCATCTGTTACATGTTAGGCTGGAAACCCCTCCCCCCTCCATCCCCCTCGTTGCCAGTCCCAACCCTAATCACCCCCAATAAATTCTAGATCAGCGCGTGACAAAACCATGTACAATGTCGTAGTTATTACCATAGAGAAGATCAGCATAGATCTGTTACATGCCCCCCCCTTTTTCCCCACCCCATCCCCTCATTGCCAGTCCCCATCCTAGCTACCATCCCCATAAATTCATGATCATCACGTACTGTATCTTGGTCATTACATTAGAGAAGATCAGCATCTGTTACAGTCAAGGTTAAAAAGTTCTTACAAAAAAAAACTTGAGATTTGCATCCCTCTTTCTACTCATAACAAAGTTTCTATCGAGGCATATGAATATTATTCACCCTGTTCACGAACTAAGAGAGAGCAATGTTACAGTGTCATCATTATTCCACCATCAATCGCAACACAACACCCCCCCCCTCCCCGCTTCAACTATCAAGAAATGTATCGGAGAGGGTTTTTTCCTCATAAACATTACGAACCCCCCCCCCCCCAAGATGCGATAAATGCATGTAGGAGGAAGAAGAAGAAGATGCTGCTTGACGTAACAATCAAGATATTTATTGACGTCTGAGCTGATAGCCAAAACTTACATTATGGAGGGTATGTGATCTTGCAGAGAGAATTTATAGACAAAGAATGATCTCTGCTACTATGTTTAACTTTTTTATGACTGATGCGTTTTTCTTAAAAAGATAAGTGAGGAACTTTTTTCTAGATATCTAAACAAGTCTGGTGTCAGTATGTATCGGGATAGAGGATGTTAAAAGAGTAAAGGAGATAAAAGACAGATAAATGGCAGATAAAAACGTGATTTAGATAGAGAAGATAGGATGTTTTACCGACCCATCCTTAAGTACCAATGTGCGAATCCAGATCGTGATTGAAAAAGGGGGGGGGGGAGAGAGAGAGAGGGGGGGGGGGTTAACTAGCACTTAAGACTGGACTTATGTCAATAACACAAAATTTGATAAATATACACCTGTTGTCAAACAAATATAACGATTGTGTATATGTATGCATCGGATTTGATTTTATTGACATAATTTCGACCCTTGGCTCTAGAACTCGATACAAGAGTTAGTCATCAAACATCCTTTTTTCATCTTTTAACCTTCCTCCTACCGAATGATGTTTAATTGCAACAGTTATGTAGGATACATGATTGTATTCTCTTATCAATTACATATGAAAGATGGGAAAATGACCAAAAATACCAAAAATGTTTGAAACTTCGAATTCGGAGGCGTCGAGGATGAAAAGAGGAATAAGGGGTGAGAAAGGGAAAGGGGGGAAGAAGGTAGCTGTCCACATTATTTTACAATCAAATTTTTAACACAACAAATCAACGTCGGGTCATTTCACTTTGAAGTTAAAGAACTTTTAAATAGATTTATCTAAAAAAAAATTATCGATGATCTCCATAAGAGTTCTATTCGAAGAAATTCTTATATACAAGTATCCGGGCATGAAAACAAAAATTTTGCTGCGTTCCAGCAAAGTGATTTTGAATCAATACAATGGTGCTGCGCATTTCAGATCTACAAGCAATGTTTTGATGGACAAAATGAAGGAATGAACAAATGAATGAATAAATAAATAAATAAATAAATAAATAAATAAATAAATAAATAAATAAATAAATAAATGAGTTAATGAAATAAATAAATAGACAAGTACTATTATATTGAGCTCACCAAGAAATAAATCAAATTGGTAATAATTAGTACTTTTGATATCACTAGATATTGAAACTTTTAATTTTATTTGATTATTTTGATAAGTTCCTACCTTATATTCTATATGTACCAGGTCCTGATTTAAACGATACAGTATAAGATTCAGACTTGGTCTTTTTACCCATAATCATACGTATGTATTGAGGAATTAATGAATATTCATTAGCCAGGCGGTCGATTCCATTTCGAGATGGGGTATACTGAGCCTAGTTTTTAGGTCAATTCATTCATAATTTACCTCCAAAGTACTACCTTCTCTACCTTGAAAAAAATAATACTATTCATTTATGCAAAAGAGCTTTGAACGTACTACGCATATTTTGATAATGCATTTTAATTAAAACATTTATTTTATCTTCTATATTACAGATGTATATATCTCATTAAAATGTTCTCTTTTTTTTGGGGGGGGGGGGGGGGGGGGCTCCTTTTTCTTCGCTATGCCTAACTTTAATGTCATTTTTTATGTTTATATATGAAAAGCACAATACATCTATCTATATACCAGAAGCTTCTTTTCTTTTTCTAGATCTCACAGATGTTCGTTTTATTGTCCCATCGACCTTAATTAATGCATAGATTAAAGAAAGTTCATCACTGAAAATTAATTTTACAGATTAACCTTTCCGGGAAGAAATCAAGGTTAATTAAATCTGAAAATATATTATCTTAGAGAAAGGGTGTTTCAAAATTTTATAGTGTGAACATCTGAACGTGATACTTTATACTAGACTACTTACTGGCCTACAAATCTATATTCATGTATCTTTCCGCACACTTAAATTCAAACAATGTGCGAGAAACGGTTAGATTGCAATAAATAAGTACAGTTGTTTAGTAAATATTCGTAATATTCGAGTGAGCATATAATTTATATTGTTCCTAAACACCACCTTGTCTGTTGGTTTTAAAAACTTGTGGTTTTTAACAAATTCTATCCTTCAAAACTTTTCGTTCTTTTAAATAGGAAAAAGGTCACTGTACCAAGGTATTGTATACACAAAACATAAATTCAGACGCAAATCTAAATTTTTACTACGTCGCTTTGATAGTATGTATTTCTTTTCTTATGAAGTTACAGGAATTCATTACATTACACGGTGTCTGATGTTTTTACATATCACTTTATTAACATATTCATTTATTCAATTATTTAAACTATCTAATATAATTTCGTTCATTCAAAAGTTTATTTTATCTATTTATCAATGCATCGATCCATTTGCTATGTCATTGATTAGATTTCATTAGGGTTGGGGTGACATATTTTCCCATAATAGAGGAACCATGCAACCCCCCTTCCAACCTAGCCTACCACCGGATCAGCGCTTGAAATTCCATCCATTGAGTACACGACGCACCCCATTTTTTTCGTTTTATGATAGACACGTAGTTTATAACAATGAGTGTATATTATGACCGATATATTGTTATTTAGAGTTATTTGGGGAGGTGTACCATCTAGCTAATGAGGGACGATCCCTCCCATGCGCTTTACTTGTTTACTATGCCAGAAACTCGGTCATGCCAAAATTCCTAACTATTTAGGTCACATTTATATATGACTTTATAGATCTGTTTATAAATATTTTACGAACATAAATAAATACACGTTCCAAAAAAAAAAAACAAAAAAAAAAAAGGGGGGGGAGAGAAAGAAAGCGGGGCGGGGGGTCAAAAATAAAGGGTGCTTATAAAGTACAGAATTTCAAATTTGGTTAACTAAATACCTCGATGTCGTTTTATTAAATACATGCCGGCCTTTAATACAAAGTACATTTTCTGTCCATTTTCCTTTTCTATAAATTTGCATAAGATTTTGTATTTGTTTACAAAAAAAAAAAAAAAAAAAAAAAAACTCGTAAACTTTTCGTTACGGCTAACTTTCAATTTTCAAAGTGTATTGAATTATGTAGCAGGGAGATTTTTCCATTGTATTGTTTAGCTTTTCCTAGGTTTAGTAAGAATATTCAGAAAGAAAGACATTTATATAATAGTAAGTATATACATGTTGATATAACATATGGAATGAAATAAAAATTAAACCAACTAATACAGAGACTGCAAACTGTTAGCGATTTCAGGAATACATGAATAAATAACGAGATTGATACATGAGCTGCACAATACATATAAATAATCATATAGATGAGTAAGAGATGGGGAATCTCTAAGCCATCATAAATCCCCGGCCGACCTGCCTCCGTCAGATAGTAACATGTGTTCCATGTTACTCATACCTTAATATATACAAGTCATATCGACATAATAAATTCTATAGAACTCGGTGATCTTAGAAGCTAGACTAGAAAAATTTATATTGAAAATACGTCAGATGAGTCTGGTGTTTTTCACATGAAAAAAAGAAATGGGGGGGGGGGTTCTGCCTGGCAAAAATTAACCAAACCGCTATGATTCAAGAAAGAAAATCGCAAAAAAAAAACCCAGCACAAAACTTTCAACTCGTACTAAAGTGAGGCTTTTGGGAACTTGGGCCCCTTGATCCTTATTCACTTGTCTTATTTTTCTAACCCATGCATCTCTGGTGCACAAAATTTTGTATACAACGTGAAACATGTACCTATCCCATCAAGGAAGTCAAACATTATTATCTCTTCTTTATCATCATCATGTTGTTCTAACAGACAAATCATAGACGTTATTGACATTTCATTGTCAGAACATGGATTACTGTACACCCTGTAACAATGCCAACCATCATAAAACGATAATGCCAGGCCAAGACTGACATCAGCGCCGCGGTAAGAAAACTCGATCATTAGTGGTGCCCTCTAGCGTCACTTGAGGTGTGAACATGCTTTGTAACATTGTAGATGAAGGCGTTCTGATCTTTATTATCGTAATACCCAGTCACATGTGCCAATGCCAAAAATTCTTAACCGCATGCAGACAGCATCGAAAAACTAGCAGTACAAGTCACTGGTGGATCCAGGGGGATCACTCTGTCAGGGTATCTCATAAGGTCGGCGAAAATATTCTTTTATGCAATTTAATATATAACAACAACAACAACAACAACAAAAACACATACAAAAACTGCTTCATAACCCCCCCCCCCCCATTCGCAATTGGATGTGAACTTACGACTTCATGGGAAGGATTTGAAATTCTAGATATCCGCCTTATACAAAGACAGATCCTATGCAAATGCTGAAGATTTTTATCGCTCACAGCTTTCTAAATATATTTTATACTCTGCACATGTTCTTTTCAACTCAGAGAATGCAAAAAGATTGAAAGAAAATGGTAACCCTCATTTTTGACCCTTCATTCTTGAAATACACAAAATTTATTATCAGATTGATAAAAAGATGTTCACGATAAGGTGAAAGTTAAGGTAGCAGAAGACATGCAGACCGCCAGACGAAACAATACCCAATGTACAAATGTAGCAATGACAAGAACTTGTTGACCAAATCGTTATCTGCATGTATGACGTCTAGCAGATGGTACCAATTATGTTTATACTCTTTCTTTTATTAGCCAATGCATCTGATGCATGTATACACTTCTAGCACAAGTATATGTTTGCATAATGGTTTGAAAACGTCTTTGAAAATCCCGCCTGATGTGACGCATGCGCGATCAACATGTTACTCGAAGTGCGACAATGTTAGCAGCAAAAGTCTTTGACCTATATCAACGAAATATATTAAATGGAAATACAGACAGAAGTATTGACAAACTGAATGACAATTACTTTTTTAAAATGAATGAAATACATTATTTTAACGAACCAGACACTTAAAAAGGCTAAATTGTTCATTCAATCAAATTCTTTTCGAAATCTTAATATGGAAGAAACCCGAATCAATTTATTAAACCTGTCGTTTAGCTCAAGTTCAGACGGAGGAATATCCCCGTTTCTAGACTGGTACCACGGAGAGAGGCCAAAAAGAGAGAATTTATGAATGACATGCCTGGTGACAGAGTAGAGGGTCTCAGCACACGTACACCGGCGGGGACTATTGATCTGTTTTGTCTATACGTGGTGGATTGAGGACATAAAAAATAACATCTCAAGGTAAACGTCAGACTAGGTAAACTGTGACTCATAAATCGGCTGACATGAATGAGGTTAGGTCCATAAGACAAACCAAAGCTGTTTTACAAATACCTAAGATCACAACTATATATACAGTACATGGACATACAGATAAATTACACGTTCCAAGAACAGAGCCTGTTCCATGTTTGACCCGTACTATATGACCTTAACCTTGAATGTGACAATTTAAGAACAGGTACGTAGCCTGTTCCATGTTTGACCCGTACTATGTGACCTTAGCCTTGAATGTGACATTTTAAGAACAGGTACGTAGCCTGTTCCATGTTTGACCCGTACTATGTGACCTTAGCCTTGAATGTGACAATTTAAGAACAGGTAAGTAGCCTGTTCCATGTTTGACCCATACTATGTGACCTTAGCCTTGAATGTGACATTTTAAGAACAGGTACGTAGCCTGTTCCATGTTTGACCCGTACTATGTGACCTTAACCTTGAATGTGACATTTGGGAACAGGTACGTAGCCTGTTCCATGTTTGACCCGTACTATGTGACCTTAGCCTTGAATGTGACATTTTAGGAACAGGTACGTAGCCTGTTCCATGTTTGACCCATACTATGCGACCTTAACCTTGAATGTGACAATTTAGGAACAGGTACGTAGCCTGTTCCATGTTTTACCCGTACTATGCGACCTTAGCGTTGAATGTGACAATTTGGGAACAGGTACGTAGCCTGTTCCATGTTTGACCCGTACTATGTGACCTTAACCTTGAATGTGACATTTGGGAACAGGTACGTAGCCTGTTCCATGTTTGACCCATACTATGCGACCTTAACCTTGAATGTGACAATTTAGGAACAGGTACGTAGCCTGTTCCATGTTTTACCCGTACTATGCGACCTTAGCGTTGAATGTGACAATTTAGGAACAGGTACGTAGCCTGTTCCATGTTTGACCCGTATTATGTGACCTTAACCTTGAATGTGACAATTTAGGAACAGGTACGTAGCTTGTTCCATGTTTGACCCTTACAATGTGACCTTGGCCTTGAATGTGACAATTTAAGAACATGCATGTTTGTCCCTTACTATGTGACCTTGGCCTTGAATGGGCCAATTTACGAACATGCATGTTTTATGCTTAATTACTATGTTACCTTACCATTGAACGTGACAATTTAAGAACAGGTACGTAGCCTGTTCCATGTTTGACCCCTTACGATGCGACCTTAACCTTGAATGTGAAATTTTAAGAACATGTACGTAGCCTTTCATGTTTGACCTTACATTGTGACTGACCATAACCTTGACATTTTAGATTTACTTTGTGTGTTTAATAAAGCCTAACCACCATTTCAAGTAATTCATGTTAATAAGTGTCTACCAGACAGACAGACTGTCAGACAGACGAGCGCCGTATAATGCGATCCCGTTGCGGGCGTCATAAAGCGCAATCTAGATGTAAAGAAAATTGAAATTAAATTAGAGAGATTGCTGTAGGCTTAATGATATGGTACAAGTTCTGGTATTTGACTACGTCTGGAAGATGGATGCCATAATGACCCGTTATCAACATCTATCATCTGTAGATGATATCATAATGCATTTTGGACCAAAGAGAAGTAGTAAAGCACATCAGCACAATTTTGTCGGAGCCGATTCAGCTCGAAGCCAATTCAGCCGAATATATTTTACATTTGCCGTTACAAGACTTTCCTCCTACCGTATTTATATTTCACAACCTGACTTTTGTAATATTGTAGAGATGTCATTTAAATGCGATCGTAAGGGCATATGATTGTTAAGTCTGCACCATACATGAATACATAGTCTATATTGCTGGTTTACGTTTGACGACGTCTGTAATAGGTAGGGGTACGGGATCATGCTCTTACATTGTCAAAGTGCGTTTCAATCAATAAAGCGGTCGGTATCAATTGATTCGATCTACTCATTCAGAAAATTACAGTTTCAAGACTTTGTAAAAATAGCATTAACACATGATAACAGCATAATGATTTAATATCGCTTTTATAGCGCACCTGCAGCTTTGAATCAAGCGCTGATCCCGGAGTAGAAGTTTTGGGTGGTGTGTTCGGAGATTCTGACCATCTTCAACGAAATCATCAAAAATGTTTTGGTTCTACAAATTACAGACTCCTCTTAGAAACCAGGTTCACGTCTAGATAAAGTTTGAATGGCACCTGAAACAACTATCTGGATCCGCCCATTTACAGACTACATGCACCTGCTTTCTGGGGCTTTATTACGTACTCAGCAAACGTACGTGTACAGAGACGTTACACCTTAATCAAATCCTATAAATCACTATCAGTAAACTCGATGGTAGATAACCTCTTTACGAATCAAAGTAGGGTCGGAGTTCTCCTAAAACAGACTCCAAAATTAGGTCACTGATTGATTTATTACATCTACAATGACGCTTATTTAACAGATAATGCTCTGGACAAACAACGATTTGTGTACAATGCAGGCAAATGACACACAAATGAAAGTGCATGTAATGACGTCAATGAGCGATCATTCATCATCAGAAACTGCCATCTATATGCTTATTTCTCACTCTTTTTGTTTTAAACATTTTGAATTTAGGAACTGTTACACATTTAAAAGATTTTCAATCTTCAGACCTAACTAGCGCACTTATTTGAATGATTTCGCGGGGTAAAGTATAAATTTCCTTTAGCCAATTGTTCCTATGGTTATTCGCTTTTGCATTAAAATGTGACATAAAACCAAGGAGACAAAGATCAGCAAAAGTTGTATTTGTCATGTTAAAAAACGTTACACAGCCGATTACTGATTATATATACTGCTAAAAAATAAAGTTGGTTTCTTCCACTTTTCATCTATTTTTGGATTGAACCCCCATTGGCCGCGATTCTTGGACTAGCAACAAATCATAATTACGTTCAAGTATGACAAGGGCATATCAATTGAAATTTGGATACATTACGGACTGTCCTATCAATGTTTCATCATATACTAATTATTCCAGGAATTGTGCGATAAATCCCGCAGACGATACGTCTTCCAGTCGAGGAATGGTGCATTAATCAGTTTCGTATTCGCGCCTGGATATTCAATTCAACAAAAAAGAAAGCGGTGCAGACAACACAAGCAAAGACGGGGATTTGCCAGCAATCTTCTTGCGTTTATTATGTAACGAGATTGGAATGTTTACCCTCGTTGAGGTGCCTACATGTAAATATGCATCTGGGAGTCTACGAGGGTCGGTCAAAAAGTACATGACGGTTCTTTGTCGCCCCTGTAACTATGGACGCGTACATTCAATCTTCCATGACACAGATAGAGTATCACTGTACATTTCCGCAAAACTAATAAGAAACCATCATCTATTTAAAAGATATTTGACCGAAATGAAAGCATTACCACGTACCATCGTTAAACCACAGGGATCATCAGATGGCAGCTAGATAATTCAAGTGGAAAAGGAAGGGACAATTAACGTGGTCAAGGTGACAAGGTCAAAAGCCACAATATGAAATGAAAGTTCAATGACATGTGAACTTCTGGTCGGTTAACTGCAGTTACATAGTTACATTACTACATAGCTCGATCAACTTATAACCAGAATGCTTGACGGACATCCGGACGGACGAGCTTGTAATATCTATGAAAATTTGAATGGCCCTAATTTGCTAAATTCTTTATTTCCCCGAACAGGTTCCATTTCTTCGAGGGAGGGGTGCATTTTCTGACTTTAAGATGGTTGAGTCACGATACATTGATTTTCTGTATTCTAAATTCCAGTCTATGCCTGGTTACCTGGTTACCTGGTTGACATAGGTACAAACTCATCCAAAGAATCTAATGAAATGACGGAGGTGACATTTGGTCGTATGTCGTGAAAGCCTTTTTTTAATTAGAGAAACCCTGACATTCCCAAGCTTAGATTACTGATAAGAAGAGTACCTCCCCCCCCCCCCTTCCTCTTTTCGCTTTTATATTACATGTATGTAGCCTAGATGTATGTTCATATTGAATAGTAAAGTGGAAACTTAAAACAAAGGAAGTGCCCATTGCGTTCAGGGCTTATTCACTTCCTTCTAATTGTTGTCGCTGCGTTAGTGAAGGAAATATATATTAACATGGAATGTCTAGGTACCTTTCATCTTTATATACAGTAAAATACTATTAATCTAATTACCGAGCATTACATCAGTATAACGATATATTTGCTAAAACTAAACATGAATATTATTTGACTGCACAAAAAATGCTGATTATAGGAATACTATGAGTATGATAGATAAAAATCAATGTAGATTATTGATAATAGATAATAATGTGTTATATATATCTATATGCAGGCATAAATATAATTCTGAATTAAAAGCAAAGTGAGTAAAGGTTATCTTATGGCCATTCTACAGGTCCCCTTTCCATTCCCCTTAATTCCATGGGCTACCATATTTACAAAAATCTTCATTAACAACACCCCTTCCCCTCCCATCGAATGTTCGGATTTAGTAGGGATTGGTTATGAACCATCAATTATATAATTACATGTACTTCTAAGGAAAAAAAAAGTTATAATTTGAAATGGAAATAAAATATGGCAGCATTTCAAAACTTTCTCCCCAACACAACCCCTCCCCTCCTATTTTAAATTCTACAAATGATCTCCCCCAAAATTTAATTATCCCTTCATTTTCGGGTACTCCTTACACCCCTCCTTGATACTGTGCCAAACAATTTATCCTTATTGGATCTAGTAATGTTAAATCAGACATAATCCCTGTCCGTGCCCCCTTTACGTATTAGATCCCTATCTACATCCATGTATAAAAGTCCACGTCTTGGGACTGACACAGTCAGATAGACTTACCGGCCGCAGAGGAGCGGAATTTACTGAACAGCCCTCCCATTCTCTGTAAGGAATCCTTCGTCAAAATAAAGTCCAAATCTCACACATGCGAAAAAGTCCCGGATCGAGTGAGAAAATCTAGCTAGGGATATAAAGTCTTCAGTAAAATGTCGGCTTTTCCGGGTTTAAAGTAAAAACGTATATCCTGTGATTTTAATGAACTTGAAAATTATGTGCACTGCTCTTATAAACCGCTCCCCAGGTTCGACTAGTATAGAAGTATTATCTGTGTAACTAATAATCAACCAGCAGTGTATTCCAATGGAGTTAGAATATTTCCGCCTCTATTAAACCAATATGTTACATTTTGCGCTTATTCATTGAGGGGATAGTTAAACAATGCCTCAAAATTTGGAAGAGAGACTGAGTTTCACTACAGTGTATTGCAGTAACAGACAGTAACAGAAGGGGTATACTCTCGATTGATAAAAAGTTATTCACATCTGGCCGCGCAAGAAAACGCGCGTGCATTGAGTCATAGGATAAACAAAGAAGACGTTGTGCGAATGCACCGCTACTATCTCAAAGAAAAAAAAAGATAACGATATAAACTAAAAGTAACAGTATATTTATACTTTAGCAAAACAATGGTGTTTAGAATGTCAGTAAAAGAGGTTGATGAACTGATTTGCAGTCTATCGCCCCCGCCTATCTATGACCGAATCTAAAAGAAAAGCCTAGTGGGGTGCCAAGCCCGGTCATGGAGGTCATGTTAATTCAACATCTGCCACTCTTTATCCTACATCATCTACCAATCACGAAAAGAATAAACAAACGCCATCAAACAACACCCGTTAACGTTAACGTCACCAAACATCATTCACTAACGTCACCAAACATCATTCAGTAACGTCATCCAACATCATTCACTACAGTCATCCAACATCACCCACTAACGTCATATAACATCACCCACTAACGTCATCCAACATCAACCACTAACGTCATCCAACATCAACCACTAACGTTATCCAACATCATTCACTACAGTCATCCAACATCACCCACTAACGTCATATAACATCACCCACTAACGTCATCCAACATCAACCACTAACGTCATCCAACATCACCCACTAACGTCATCCAACATCACACACTAACGTAATTTAACATCACCCACTAACGTCATCCAACATCAACCACTAACGTCATCCAACATCACCCACTTACGTCATCCAACATCACCCACTAACATCATCCAACATCACCCACTAACAACATCCACTGACATCATCCAACATCACCCACTAACGTCATTTAACATCACCCACTAACGTCATCCAACATCACACACTAACGTCATTTAACATCACCCACTAACGTCATCCAACATCACCCACTAACATCATCCAACATCACCCACTAACATCATCCAACATCATCCACTAACATCATCCAACATCACCCACTAACGTCATTTAACATCACCCACTAACGTCATCCAACATCACACACTAACGCCATTTAACATCACCCACTAACGTCATCAAACATCACCCACTAACGTCATCCAACATCACACACTAACGTCATTTAACATCACCCACTAACGTCATCCAACATCAACCACTAACGTCATCCAACATCACCCACTAACGTCATCCAACATCACCCACTAACATCATCCAACATCACCTACAAACATCATCCAACATCATCCACTAACATCATCCAACATCACCCACTAACGTCATTTAACATCACCCACTAACGTCATCCAACATCACACACTAACGTCATTTAAAATCACCCACTAACGTCATCCAACATCACCCACTAACGTCATCCAACATCACCCACTAACGTCATCCAACATCACCCACTAACATCGTCCAACATCATTCACTAACGTCATCCAACATCACCGACTAATGTCATCCAACATCACCCACTTACATCATCCAACATCACCCACTAACGTAATATAACATCACCCACTAACGTCATCCAACATCACCCACTAACGTCATCCAACATCACCCACTCACGTCATCCAACATCACCCACTAACATCATCCAACATCACCCACTAACGTCATCCAACATCACCAACTAACATCATATAACATCACCCACTAACGTCATATAACATCACCCACTAACGTCATCCAACATCACACACTAACGTCATCCAACATCACCCACTAACGTCATCCATAATCCAACCCACTTACGTCATCCAACATCACCCACTAACATCATCCAATATCACCCACTAACGTCAACCAACATCACCCACTAACGTCAACCAACATCACCCACTAACGTCAACCAACATCACCCACTAACGTCATCCAACATCAACCACTAACGTCATCCAACATCACCCACTAACGTCATCCAACATCACCCACTAACGTCATCCAACATCACCCACTAACATCATCCAACATCACCCACTAACGTCATCCAACATCACCCACTAACGTCATCCAACATCACCCACTAACATCATCCAACATCACCCACTAACGTCATCCAACATCAACCACTAACGTCATCCAACATCACCCACTAACATTATCTAACATCACCTACTAACGTCATCTAACGTCACCAACTAACGTCATCCAACATCACCCACTAACGTCATCCAACATCACCCACTAACATCATCCAACATCAACCACTATCGTCATCCAACATCACCCACTAACGTCATCCAACATCACCCACTAACGTCATCCGACATCACCCACTAACGTCATCCAACATCACCCACTAACGTCATCCAACATCACCCACTAACGTCATCCAACATCACCCACTAACATCATCCAACATCACCCACTAACGTCATCCAACATCACCCACTAACGTAATATAACATTACCCACTAACGTCATCCAACATCACCCACTAACATCATCCAACATCACCCACTAACGTCATCCAACATCACCAACTAACATCATATAACATCACCCACTAACGTCATATAACATCACCCACTAACGTCATCCAACATCACACACTAACGTCATCCAACATCACCCACTAACGTCATCCATCATCCAACCCACTTACGTCATCCAACATCACCCACTAACATCATCCAATATCAACCACTAACATCATCCAACATCACCCACTAACATCATCCAACATCACCCATTAACGTCACCCAACATCACCCACTAACGTCATCCAACATCACCCACTAACATCATCCAACATCACCCACTAACGTCATCCAACATCACCCACTAACATTATCTAACATCACCTACTAACGTCATCTAACGTCACCAACTAACGTCATCCAATATCACCCACTAACATCATCCAACATCACCCACTAACGTCATCCAATATCAACCACTAACGTCATCCAACATCACCAACTAACGTCATCCAACATCATCCACTAACATCATCCAACATCACCCACTAACATCATCCAACATCACCCATTAACGTCACCCAACATCATCCACTAACGTCACCCAACATCACCAACTAACGTCATCCAACATCACGGATGTGGATGATGGATGACGTAAGTGGGTCGGATGATGTTGGTATTTGGTGTTAGAGATTGATGTTGAATGATGTTAGTTGGTGATGTTGGATGACGTTAGTGGGTGATGTTGGATGATGTTAGTTGGTGATGTTGGATGATGTTAGTGGGCGAACATTGAATGACGTTAGTGGGTGATGTTGGATGATGTTAGTGGGTGATGTTGGATGACGTTAGTGGGTGATGTTGGATGATGTTAGTGGGCGAACATTGAATGACGTTAGTGGGTGATGTTGGATGACGTTAGTGGGTGATGTTGGATGACGTTAGTGGGTGATGTTGGGTGATGTTAGTGGGTGATGTTGGATGACGTTAGTTGGTGATGTTGGGTGATGTTAGTTGGTGATGTTGGATGATGTTAGTGGGTGATGTTGGATGATGTTAGTGGGTGATGTTGGATGATGTTAGTGGGTGATGTTGGGTGACGTTAGTGAGTGATGTTGGATGACGTTAGTGGGTGATGTTGGATGATGTTAGTGGGTGATGTTGGATGATGTTAGTGGGTGATTTTAGATGACGTTAGTGGGTGATGTTTGATGACGTTAGCGGGTGATGTTATATGACGTTAGTGGGTGATGTTGGGTGATGTTAGTTGATGATGTTGGATGATGTTAGTGGGTGATGTTGGATGACGTTAGTGGGTGATGTTGGATGACGTTAGAGGGTGATGTTGGATGATGTTAGTGGGTGATGTTGGATGATGTTAGTGGGTGATGTTGAATGACGTTAGTGGGTGATGTTGGATGATGTTAGTGGGTGATGTAAGTTGACGATGTTGGATGACGTTAGTGAGTGATGTTGGATGATGTTAGTGGGTGATGTTGGTTGATGTTAGTGGGTGATATTGGATGATGTTAGTGGGTGATGTTGGATGATGTTAGTGGGTGATGTTGGATGACGTTAATAAAAACAATCCAATTTCTAACGTCGACCATCAAATATTCTCACTTTCTTTATCCAACTTTGCTAACTTATGTATCTGACAGTGTATTTAACGTAGCTCGCGGGGAAGCTTTCATCACAATCAAATGTGTACGCAGGTTTCACCCTCGAATTTTTTTATGTGCACATCTACGCTATGACGTCATAAACCTTACTTGATCGTAACGTCACGTTACGTTGCGCGACATATATCGTTAGGGCGCAAATAATGGGGTTTTTTTTAAATACTTATATTTTCTAGTAAGCGAAGCGAGCCGAAATTTTTAAACATAAACTTTACATTGTGTCTAAATTCAGTCAATGTATTAAGACACGCTTGCAATGAGAACCGGAAACTTTGAGGGCTGTTTGGTCATATTTTGACTATTTCTAGGGAATGATATATGAATGCAATTTTTTCTTCAAATATTACGTTGGAAATTAATGTTCTTTCATCCATCATCCTCCATCCTTATCTAATTTCTTTATTGTACCATATAGACGGACGGAGAAGGCTTTACTTTTTTATTGTTTTTATTCACCACAACTTGTATGCTGACATAAAAAATGCACATATCTTCTATAGATAATGATAACATAATATTGCATATACATGTAAGACATTGCATGAAATATACAAGGTTAAACGGTATTGTATATAATTTGGTTTCATCTCAGGATTATACAAGAGTATAATTATCCTTAATATTTCTATCGTGATAAAAAATTATTGAAATTCAAAAGCTGTCGTGATTAGTTTTCAAAAATCAAATTTAAAGTTTCCCATCTGCTTTTAATTCGTTTTCTCTTTTGTTCTGACACAAGGTACAATGAATATAATTCCAAATTTCTATAGGATCTGGTGAAGGCTTTACTTTTGATCAGTCTTTCTCTCGCTCTCCTTCTTGCTTGTTTCTCAGTGTGCACAATCGGGGAAAGCGAGGGTGGGGTGGGGGGGGGGGTTGTCCGACAGAAAAGGAGGAGGGGCTGCCTTATATAATAAAATTAATCTTCTCAATACTTTTTAAATTATATGCAAAGCGGTGATTTACTTTAAGAATTTAGGAATACATTGTGTCTGAAAGTTCGATTATGACGTAAGACAAAGATTTGTATACATGTATATATCAGAAAGCAGAGCGAACCGGAATTGTTTTGTAAGGGGACGACCAATTTGATCCTGAGGGGGGAGGGAGGGGGCTGGCATATTTTTTCGGGTCAGATTATTTATTTTCAACGCACGGCCAGCCGGAACATTTATTTTCCAGTAACTAAATATCAGAATATTTATTTTTAACCTGTAACAAAAAAAAGGTCATACTTAGGAGTCAAGGTCAGTGTTAAAAATTTGCCAAAGAGACTGCATATGTGCAAGTTGTTTGTTTGGTTGGATTTTCATTTTATTTATTTATTCATTTATTCATTAATTTTTTTTTATTTATTTATTTATTTATTTATTTTTTTTTTTTTTTTGGTTATCGGAAAAAAGATACCGTACTGCCTTCTTGAGGAATTCCTGAACTCGGAGAAATGGAAATTTCATTTTAATAATATATATCACGACAATCGAGGCGGCTGAACGTAATGATAGAAAACGAGCATGAAATGAAAACCACAATGTATATCTTATATGGACCGCCCCTCCCCAACCCTTATCCGATTTTATAAAGTATATGTACATATAAACAAGAGGGAATTTTTTGTATACCCCGCCAAAAGATATCGGATTAAATAGTAATGAGCATGTCCGTCCGTCTGTTCCGTATGATGTTTTCAAATATTTGAAGAATAAAATGTCATGTACGGAGAATTTTATTTCTACATTAAGATATAAGGTCTAGTTAGAATACAGCCCATGTAATTGTTGATTAATTATCTTTAAAAAAAAAGGTTTCTGGATGTTTTAAAGAAGACCATTACAGAGAATCAAATATTCCGCATACTTCTTGACGTCATGTTGACATATGCGATCTGAGCACGCTGTGACTTTGACGTTGCGAGTAAAATTGACGCCGAAGCCACGCAAAACAAATTTTCAATCTTAAATTGCAAAAAATCTGCCGAGAAGACCTATCCATGTTTTTATATATTCGAATTCAGCTCATTCTCTACTTTTACGTGTAAGAAGGGCTTTAAGGGCCTCCACAACTTAATGGAGAAAATCATAATGAAGCAAGCCGTGTTTTGCCTTTTGAATGAGTGCGGATTTTTTAATAATAAGTTGCAAAATGGCGATAAAAATTGCAAATTTCCCCGTAGAGACACAATAATCCGTAGAAATACAATACTCAACATGGCAACAATATTTTTTATCTCCCTTTTCGCCCTCCTTGGTCAATTTTCTAGATTAAAATTATTTTAGTTCAGAAAATGCATATTTTGGAATTAGAACGTCAATGCCGTCTTTGAGGCTTAAAATCTCGAAAAACTTCGTGAAATAGTTACATGAAAATTATATTAAAGATTGATCAAATCTTATATTTCATGTAGACAAATTTTCAGGCTATGTCTTCTCGCAAAATTTTCCGTGCCGTAACGCCGCGATGTACCTTAAGTTGCGTTGTAGTTGATGCATTAGACTTCCTCTATTCTTGTGTTTATTCCTCCATCAACAAAAACTATTTGACAAGATTACTTATCTTCTCATTTCTCTCATGTCTTCGCTTTGAAACGTTAATTAATTTCGCGTTGCTTACGACGTTGCTTTTGACATGTTTGACGTTGTATACCAAGCGCTTAATTCCGGTTTCTCTTGACACAGGTGTAACGTCAACTTTTCAACCAATGAAAATGACGCTTACATATTATAAGTATTCTTGATGATTTAATTCAACCAACAAGCGTTGTCGTTAATGGTAAGTTACCGGCAACTTACCGTCCTCCGAGTGGTCGGCTGCCTCCTCGTCAGCCACAGCCAACATTTTTTTCTTTATTTTCTGTAGGTATGACTCCTCTGGTAGACCCAACAAATCAGCTACAAAAGTAATTTTAAAAGATCAATTATTCACAAAATGTGTGAAATATTTTATCAATGTAACGACTGTCCATGGTCTTTTGAGTTTCGAGTAAAATAAAGAATATGTGTATACTAATCGTTTGTGATACATGAATATAAAAAGCAATGTCGACTGTTCAGTCCATAATTACTGCATTTCACTTTATTTGAATAATATTTTGCCTTATTTGCATTATGCTAAATCGTTACGCTACCTTTACGCTCCACTACTTTGCTCTCTAGGTACGCGGCTGCGAATTCATAGATATCGTCTGGTGCCGCCCGGATGACGGCCTTACTTAAGGTCTCCAGGCAGTGCTGAAAGCCCGGGGGTAACTTCCGTTTCCAATAGATTTTCTCCGCCATATTTCACAAAACTCTCTTTCCGTGTAACGCGAATTGTCAAAATGTGTGGCAAAATTCTGGAAAAACAAAAGGTATATTTTGTGAAATAGCAGGATAATCACCTTGTTGATGGTGGCCATTATTAGGCATTTCTAAGCAGAAGATAAAATAAAAGGACCGGCAAATTATGAGAAAAATAATCAAATCACGTGAATTATAATAAAGAAAATATTGTTGAAATGTAAATTCCAGGGTTGCCAGCTCTCTTGGTGAACAAAATTCCCTGACTTTTCGCTGACCAATTCATGCTTTTCACTGACCAAAACTGCCAAACATATAAACGGACTCCTGACCTCCCCATTACCCGTCCATTCTTTTTTCCCCGATTGTTTTATGAGGCTTTCAAGTGGTGCTCGAGAAAAAATAGGGAATTTCATAGGGCCAAATTTCATGAAAAATATGACATTATATAGGGCAATTGTAACGTAATAAAGGGAAAATATAAGGTCTTTTTCGACACATAATCGTTTTGAAAATTGAAAATACAAGAAGGCATAGTCAATTTTACATCTGTACTAAGAGAAAGCTTTGGCGAGCAAAGCGAGCCGGAAAGCGTTAAGGATAAAGAAGTATGTTGTGATCATATTTTTAATTTAGAGGATATAGTGAACATTAGATCATTTTAGAAAAAGATTTTACTACAAATGAAATCATTTAAAATTATAGGGATAATATAGGGAAATGGGCTTTTTAAGACCAAAATCTAGAGAAAGTAAGGCACATCCAAAAATATAGTGATTTATAGGATAAGGAAATGTAGGGCTGTTTGAATGTCTGTCTGATGTTTAATAAATTTCAAATTGGGGTTGCCATCGTGGCGTTATAAGCGACCTGCTTTGTATGCTATATAGGCAAAGCCACTTACGGAGTTTACCGACTTAAAAAAAACTATATGTTTTTTTGTTTATTTTTTAATATTTTAATAAATCAACATGAAATACAGTGTTTACATAAGCCAATAATAAACATTGATTTCTTACTGTTTATTTTTTTTTTTAAGATCAAGGTCAATGAAAAGCAATATGAAGTTCATGATGAGTCAGTAAAGCATGAATAACAGCATTTACAAGAAAAATCTGGTGGCAATACAATGAAGCATTGATCATAAGACCATTAGTACCATTAATGGCATTACTACTATAATGACTATCACACTTTCCTAGGCAACAACATGTAAAAAAAAAAACAAAGGTTTTGAAAGTATTCTTTGAAAAAGGGCAATTTCCCTAACTTTTCGAGACTGCAGCTGGCAATACTGAATTCCATATATCAAATCAATAAGTGAACTAAGAGAGAAAGCGGAAAGATCGTCTGGATATGCGTACATGCGCTTAAAAATTGTACGCCTTTCCAGGCGATCTTTCCGCCTGACAATGTTCAAAGATTCATGAGAGGAACACGTGTACATTTCCTTTCAAAAGACATTTTTAAGCAGATAAACCATCAATACTGGAGGAGGTTGTGTAGGTCTAGATCAAATATTATTTTTTTATCACGTTGACACATTGAATCGTTTTTAAACTTACCGCCAGGAACACTAGGCTTCACATGTTTTTGTTGTCACGGTGAATGTAAACAATCTGTGACGTCACAATCTTTGCTGCAGCCTTTATTGTTATCACATTTTTAACTCTAGAATTTAATATAATCATATTATGTGAATACTAATTATATTTTGTTGATATTACAATACATTTATAAAAATATTGAACAAAAATTGACATGGTCCGATGAAATTTGCTCAACGAACGCTTGGTGATTTATTCACTGCGGTTTCAGGACCTAGCCTTTCCGGTCTGCAAGAAAAGTGTTGATTTAGGAAAACACCAAGTTTAGCGCTTGGATACAGGCTACAGAATGGTATAAAATCATAGAATATCTTCTTTTTATTTCAAAGAGTATTTCAAAGATTTTTTTGAAAGAATATGTTGTGGAGTTTTTTTTATCCAAATAAAATGTCCGACCGTCGGCATACACCGGCTCATGATCAGTTCAACTTCAGTTCAGGCATGTTTTGGATGCTCGAACAGGGCCTTTCTAACATTTATGCCGTCGTTGATTGTCTGCCTCTCATTGCATTGATGAGAACAACAGCCAGCAGCAGCAAAATGAGTAGGTGCCATTTTAGAATCCGAAAAAGTATGTGCTGTCCTCGCAGCTCACTTCAGAAATTGGAAAATTGAAGTTCTGTCTCATTTATCGAACTATTTTCCAATTAAAATTCATATAAGGGGATAGATCTCCAATTCGGATCATGTAAACTTGGCGATCGCAATACTGGTATACCAGTATTGTTGACAATACTGGTATAAATTTTTGTTCCAGTATTGTCACCAGTGTCTTCCAGTATTGTTCGAGATGTACAATACTGGTAAAATACTGGAAGATACTGGTATTCCAGTATTGTTAAAATAACAACATATTTTTTTTTGCAGATACTGGTTTTCTAGTGTTGTAGAATTGAGAATACTGGAATACTAGTATTGTAAATTCAACAATACTGGAATACCAGTATTGTAAATCCAACAATACTTGAACACCAGTATTGTTCATCTGATAATACTGGAAAACCAGTATTGTTACTCTAACAATACCGGAATACCAGTATTGTCAGATTAGTAATACTGGTATGCGATTGACATACTGATAAATGTTGATTTGATTGTGACAATACCAGAGTATTAGTATTGTTAATGCCCAGTATTGTAAACAGTCTTCATGAAAACTTTTTTGACCACTAGCCAGTCGGGCTAGTTGAGTGCCAAAATCTACTAGCCACCCAAAATTTTCTCTAGCCATTGAAAAAAAATAAAAACACTATAAAGACCCATTGTTTCTTCAGCTAGGTCCGTTGAGTAGGCAAAAATTCACACAAATATTGAGTATACATAAAATCGAACGAAGTTAAACCACCACCCGATCATTTGTCTGGCGGATGTCAGCTACGTCATTATCAATAGACTCAATTTTACAATGAATGCATGATATTGTTTGTATAAATATAATTTCAAATACGCTTTTGCCTGTTGAAAATGGACGGAGAAAAAAAAAAAGAACTTATTTGAATCATACTCGCTAAAAGGCCGGCCGTTGCTTGCGGCGCTTGGCCAATAGTTATAAAATTTTCGTAAGAATTTCTTCATCTCAGCAGGGACGTATATATATATATATATTTTATATACGTCCCTGATCTCAGTGTTCAGTAGAGATTTTTGAAATTGTTAGATATTTAATTGAACATGTTATACTCTGTACCGTAGAATAACCCGTCACGCCGCGCTGAAATCAATGCACCGTTGTTACCGGAATATTTATCTTGTATCTTAGGACAATATTTTAATAAACATATTTTACAGGAAAACCTTATTATATTTCATTTGAAACATGTTCATTAACATAAACATTTCATACTTAACCAGCGATAAAAGTTGAGACGCAACGTGTACTTTTATGGAAAGAAGGCGGCGATATTACCCCAAGTATAAGACGAGAAATCGCCAGCCGTCGGCCCTTAATCAGAACACTGCATTTCATTAAAAGTCACTAGCCAGTCGGGCTAGTTCAGCATCAAATTTTGGTAGCCCGAGGAAATATTTGGTAGCCAGGGCGGTCGGGCTAGTGAGTTTTCACGAAGACTGTGTAAATGGGATATAATGTAATAGTGATATACTGTCTGTTGTGAAATGGTATATATGTTACGTTGCCTTGTCACAAATGTGAAATTCATGTTGATTCCCTGTTCAAGCAGTTGTATTTTTCAATACTCTATATTTCTCTATTTTGTTTGAAAGTAAATAAAGTGAAGGATTCATGTCCAATATTGTCATATTTCAATACCGGAATAGGAATATTGTCAATAAAACAATACTGGAATACCAGTATTGTAAATTCAACAATACTGGAATACCAGTATTGTCAATAAAACAGTACTGGAATACCAGTATTGTCACAATTTCGATACTGGTCTTCCAGTTTTCTTACTTTTACGATACTGGTATTCCAGTATTGTATATACATGTATGACAATACTGGAAAATACTGGACAATACTACACTGTAGTCTACCAGTATTGTGATATGGACAATACTGGTAAAATCGATATTCCAGTATTTTTATTTTTTCCAGTATTGTAAAATTTACAATACTGGAATTCCAGTATTGTCACTTTCACAAAATAATTTTTTTTATCCCAACAATACTGGAATACCAGTATCTGTACAACAATACTGGAACAAAAATTTATACCAGTATTGTCAACAATACTGGTATACCAGTATTGCGATCTCCAAGTTTACATGATCCTCAAATTCTAGTAACTAGCAGTGTACGTTATATGTCCATATGACCAATACTAAGCTCTCAGTGACAGAAAGTAAAATTAGATAAGGGCGGCCGATTTTTCCATTGTTAATTTCAGGGTGACGTCGTTGATGTTCTCCCTAGATTCAACGTTAAACATCGGCAATGTCACGCTGAAATTAGCATAGAAAACTCCCCATCTAAATCTATTGGTCGTACGGACATATAAAGGTCAAAGGTCAAGGTCACAGGACTCAGATGATTGAAAATGGTTTCCGGACCATATTTCAGCCTGTATTGCACCTATAATCATGAAACTTGCCAGAAATGTTTCCCTTGAATCAAGGATGAGGCCTATTGATTTTCGGGTCAAAAGGTCAAAGGTCAAGGTCACAGGACTCAGATGATTGAAAATGGTTTCCGGACCATATTTCAGCCTGTATTGCACCTATAATCATGAAACTTGCCAGAAATGTTTCCCTTGAATCAAGGATGAGGCCTATTGATTTTGGGGTCAAAAGGTCAAAGGTCAAGGTCACAGGACTCTGTTGATTGAAATTGGTTTTCGGACCATATTTCAGCCTGTATTGCACCTATAATCATGTAACTTGCCAGAAATGTTTCCTGTGAATAGAAAATGACCACTTTTGATTTTGGGGTCAAAAGTCAAAGGTCAAGGTCACAGGACTCTGATGATTGAAAATGGTTTCCTGGCCATATTTTAGCCTGTATTGCACCTAAAGTCATGAAACTTGCCAATAATGATAGATATGAATCAAGAATGACCCCTATTGATTTTGGGGTCAAAAGGTCAAAGGTCAAGGTCACAGGACTCCGATGATTGAAAGTGGTTTCCGGACCATATTTCAGCCTGTATTGCAATTATAATCATGAAGCTTGCCAGAAATTTTTCCCATGAATCAAGGATGACCACTATCAATTTTGGGGTTAAAAGGTCAAAGGTCAAGGTCACAGGACTAAGATGATTAAAAATGGTTTCCCGACTGAATTTGAGCCTGTATTGCACCTATAATCATGTAACTTGCCAGAAATGTTTCCAGTGAATAGAAAATGACCACTTTTGATTTAGGGGTCAAAGGGTCAAAGATCAAGGTCACAGGACTTAGGTAATTGAAAATGGTTTCCAGACCATTTTTGAGCCTGTATTGCACCTATAATCATGAAACTTGCCATTAATTTTTGGGTCAAAAGGTCAAAGATCAAGGTCACAGGACTCAGATGATTGAAAATGTTTTCCCAACCATATTTGAGCCTGTATTGCACCTATAATCATGAAACTTGCCAGAAATGTTTCCCGTGATTTAAGATATGAATTGTACCTTATTCTGTATCTTTAGAGTATGCTTTGTTAAATCATATTGTACATACAAATACATAAAGTATTCTGTATGATGAGATTGAAAATCTGTATCCTTGAAAATATATTACACGCTGATATAGAATAAAGAGAAGACCATTTCTTGATCCAGAAATTTTCATTTAGGACCACAAAATGTTGTTACAAACCATACACATTTCATGTTAGTCTGCATATTCATACTTACATTCCAGTTTTGCAACTCGGCATTTTGCATCTTCGATGCATTTTGAGCTTATTTTTATTTCTTGCTTACACGTAAGCAAAAGTTTGTCTCTGAATTCTTTTTTCTTTGTAAAATATCAAATCCTAAAGTATTGCAATAAATTACAATACTAATTTGGCACATAGATTGATGATATCATTTTCTTTCAATATGTGTACATATCTGTGGAAAGGGCAAAGCAGTATTTGAGAGAAATTTGAATGTTTTCCATTATTAAAAGGACAGAGTGTTATCTCCAAAAAACCTTAAAAATCCTCCGGAAACTGTTCAGACACCAGTAAATTAACTAGGACCATTTTAGGTGGATCATTTGTTATACTAATTTCCCGTGATGACGCGACGCTTACCTTTGTTAATAGACTCAATATTAAATGCCCTAAGCAACATTATGCTTGAATTTTTAGAGCTTATTTGATGCTGATATTTGGCAGCATTCCAATGCAAAAAAGTATCTTTTTTTTTTCGTAATTTAGGCCCTAAAAATTCTCAATTCTCCCTGGTCATTGCTTGATATATATATTAAAATATTTATCAACAGAGAATCTTGCCTTTTAAAGGGTTTAAATGATATTCTTTATACATGTATTTCGTTTTAGTTACACTTAGTTACTGTAGTTATTTCCCACATTTGCTAAAAATTGCCGCTGGCCTTGGCTCTATTCCCGAAAATACCCTGTAACAGCCATGACACTGTGGAATTTGGATGGGACATTTAGTCCAAAAGTCAGGGGTCCATCTCATACTAATGTAAGGAGTAATCAGGTCTGACATTGTTATCAGTGGTCACTTTCACTTGAAATGATCAGAATACCCGTAACAAAGGTCATCACAAAGGTCAAGGTCAGATGCAGTGTCACCTGATTTGTTACATACATATATCAGATATTAATGATAAAATGAGGTCACACTATGGCTATTATGATAACTTGACCTATTTACTATCTGTATCTATATGTATCAACTGTACTTTTATAGATAAGTGATAAAAGTAACTTTCACATATATATATTTGTATGATGTACATATATACAGGTAATGAATTGATGCCGATTTAACTTTGTAAGTACTCGACTGTTATTTTTTTTATATTTAACCACGTAACATGTCAGTGACAGTGTGCACTGTATTTTACTGCCAAATAGTTATTTTGGAAAAAAGTAAATTATGTGTAATTATTGCATATTTCGTGACATCATTCAGTGTTACCATGCATGGACGTTGATGTCATTCTTTATTTGAAGGCTTAAACATTATAATTTTATTGCCGCAAATTGTATGACTTCAGTGAAGCAAGGTGTTACACAGAACTGACCAAAAAAATTGTTGCTTTTTACTGTAATGAAATGGAGTTAATCTTGACTATAAGATCAAAATGTGATTTGAACACAGTTTAAAACCCTTTAATCTTCTATGACATAAAGTGTAAACTAACAGAAATTTTACATCAAAATGCATATGGATACATGCATGTATTTAAAATTTATATTAGCCTAAATCATGTTCTTAAACTTTGTTTTACTACTTTCATCTCTGAATGGATAGTATACTACATAATGATTGTAATTCTTAAAATTCCTGTTAATGCATGTGATATTATTTTATATTTTTCAGGATGTTTACATAGTGTAAGCCGCCCACACCTCAGTATACAATGGAACGTTCCATGTTTAACGTCTGTGGCTTCTCTTTAATGTGGAGCTCTATATATTACTTCCTGTGCCGTGTGAAGCCACACCGGAGCTACGAGTGGCACTGCCGTACTGTCACTGCCGTCCATGCCACCACCGTTTGTCTGTTATCGTTATGGTGTGCGTTTGTGCAGGGTCCATGGCCATTTACAGACATGGGTAAGGTTTTAAAGATTTTAAATGACAAAGGGGTAGGGGTGATAAGGGCCGTTTTTGGCCCAATTTCAAAATAATTGAAACTTAATTTCATTGCCTGCATAGGCAAGTGCTATAACATTTTTGGGGTTTTTTGAGTCATTTTTGTTTGTAGTTTCTTATTTTTGGGGCAAAAACCCATAAATTTAACAAAAAATCAAAGATTTCTGGATAAATTTAATTTTTATGTCATATAATCAAACAGATGATTAAAGTTAATATAATTACCAGCATTAACATGTGAAATAATATTTCTGAATGGTTTTGAGCAATTTTTTTTGGTCATAGTTTCTAAATTTTGGGGCAAAAACCCCAAAATTGAGCAAAAAATCACAGATTTCTGGATAAATTCAATAACTATGTCAAATAATCAAACAGATGATTAACATTGTATATTCTTACCAGCATCTACATGTGCAATAATATTTCTGAATGGTTTTGAGCAATTTTTTGTCATGGTTTCTAAATTTTGGGGCAAAAACCCTAAAATTGAGCAAAAATCACAGATTTCTGGATAAATTCAATAACTATGTCAAATAATCAAACAGATGATTAACATTGAATATAATTACCTGCATCAACATGAGCAATAATATTTCTGAATGGTTATGAGTAATTTTTTGTCATAGTTTCTAAATTTTGGGGCAAAAACCTCAAAATTGACCAAAAAATCACAGATTTCTGGATAAATTCAATAACTATGTCAAATAATCGAACAAATGATTAACATTGTATATAATTACCTGCATCAACATGTGCAATAATATTTCTGAATGGTTATGAGTAATTTTTTGTCATAGTTTCTAAATTTTGGGGCAAAAACCCCAAAACTGAGCAAAAATCACAGATTTCTGGATAAATTCAATAATTAAGTCATATAATCAAACAGTTGATTCACATCATATTTAATCAATGGCATAAATAAGTTTGATACATTTCTGAATAGTTTTGAGTAATATTTTTTGTAGTTTGAAAATTTTAGGTTAAAACCCCAAAATTGAGCAAAAAATCACAGATTTCAGGATAAATTCAATAACTGTGTCATATAATAAAACAGATGATTCAAATTATATATTAATATCACCATCATAGGCATGTGTAATAGCATTTATGAATTGTTTTGAGTAATTTTCTTCATATTTCCAAATTTTTGGACAAAATCGTGAAAATAGAGTAAAAATCACAGATTTCTGGATAAATTCGGTAAGTATGGAAAATAATTAAACAGATGATTGATACTGTGAATAATTTACAGCATAGAGTTTAATAACATTTCTGAATTGTTTAAAGTTATTTTCTTCATACTTTCACAATTTTGGAGGAAAACCCAAAAAATCTAGCAAAAAATCACAGATTTCTGGATAAATAATCATTATCTCATACAATCAAACAGATGATTGAAACTGGAGCAAAAATCATTTTCATGACAATATAATGGGAAAAATTCACATTAAAAGTTTTCTGTATCATTCTAGAACAGAAAAAAAATATTTTTAAAGGAGAAAAAAACGACATTTTTTCCTACAAAAGGAGAAACTTTGGATATGTTTGTTTGTACAGTATCATATAGAAAATAAAAATCTTTCATTGCATTAATTTAACACTTAATTATTATATATAGTGGATTTAAAGTGGGTTTTTTCCTTATCTAATCAACAGCTACTACATTTTTGGGGTAAAATCATCAATTTTCCTAGAACAATTTAATTTGTTGTTAGAAATTGAATTAAGATTGCAATATTAACCAAAACATCTTATACAATCAAACTTTAATAGTCTTTGAATGTTCAATATCAACAAAATGAAAAAAAATTCACTTTAAATATTTAAAAAACTTATACAATTGTACTAAATAATATGCTATGTACTGAATTATATCAACTAAACTTTTTACTCAATCATTTATATTTAATATAATATTTCCATAGTAGGTCAGTTATTGGCCCTATAACTATCAACATTTTGCTCAATGAAATTCATTTGAAGATATTCAATCAAGTATTTGCATCATATTTCATACTAAATTCCATTAATTGAATTCATACATGGGAGTAAATGAAAATCCATTACTAGCCTCTAACTTCATATAAGTTTTGTTTATCAATTATAACCAGTTATGACCTTTCATCCCAGAATTTGAAATTAAATACTAGTACATTGGTTTCTTTTACCACTCAAAGTAATCTGTACCTTATCAGTCCAAGAGAATACTGACCTTAATAAGGCATGGGAACATTTCTTGCAAGTTTCATGATAATGTATACAAAAGTGTTACGTACACATGCACCCACTCACTTACACACAAACGACAGTGGTACTATATCCCCCTGTAACTTTGTTGCGATGGGATGATTAAAAGCCTTAGTTTTGCAACTCGGCTAATAAAGATAACACATGTAATTGACAAATCAATCAGCACAATGTCAAAGATAAAGTTCAAGATGTGAGGTAAAATCTATTCCTCTGCTGGACTCATCTCATCACTATCACTTTCATCTACTAGCTGCGGTAATTGTGAAGCATCCTCTAAATACTGTGACCAATCTTGCACACCATTTACAGTTTCCGAGTTATGACGAGCAAAGCAAAGGTACCATAAGACAGATGAAATATGTGCGCAGGCACCAACAACACGTGCCCCCGCCTTACATTGACAATACCAGCTTTTAATACATATGTGATTATATTCAATCCATAACATGTATGTTTTCGATGTCATGTGACGGCTCTGAATCCGTACTCTCAAAATATCGGATATGTCATCATTAATTGTAATCATGTAGTCACCATCATCATTCAAGTGTTCTACTGTGTATGACTTGGCAAGTTTCAGTTGATATACCCCCACTGTTATGTTTCTTAGCTCCTCTTCACATAATTTTGGAAAATTAGGGACACACTCTTTGCTGGCATCCATCTTTTTCCAGGCCTTGACATTTCTGTGAAGCCCCTCTTCCCTAATTACCCTTTCTTGTAGGTTGTTTCGTTGTGTGGCCAAAAACTGAAAGTAAAATATATCGTAATAAGAATTGTCAGAAGACAACAATATCGCAAGCCAGTTTTTGATAGTAAAAAGTGATCGCTAAGTGTCGCTGTGCTTCGCAGGCGACACAAAAATGGCAATATCATGAAAATTAATGTCAAGTAGTGATGAACCAATTGTCGCCGACAATCGATTGTCGATCGCTAAAACTCTGTCGATTCCGATTATCGATTTCATTTTCTTACAATCGATTGTCGCTGAAAGAAAGGTATTTTGTGTTAAGGTATTCATTTTCCTCTTTTCACATGTAACATAAACCGTTACTTGTTGTCTTGCATGTAAACAGGCAGGCACTTTGAAATTGAATGCTTTATATTTTGTTTTCAGCAAAGTTTTCTGAATTCTATGCAGAAAAATACAATTTTTCTATCTTTTATGTTCCATTTTTCATGGTCTTTTGTTTTCCGATTTAAATCGATAATCGATCGGTTTACTCTTTCCGATTATTTTCCGATAATCGATTCTTAAAAGTCTTCCGATGTACAACACTATTGTCAAGGTCACTAAGTCAAAAGTCATGGTATCAAATGATAGCTCTGGTCATGAAGAATCTACATATATGAAATATCAAAGCCCTAATTCTTATAGTTTAAAAGTAGGTCAAAGGTCAGTGTCAAGGTCACTAGGTCAAAAGTCAAGGTCTCAAATGATAGGTCTGGTAATGATATGTTTTCACTCCAAGCTAGGTGGTATACATATCTCTTATTGTTTGTTTACCAATAATTGTTAAACAAACCATGAAAACAAATGCATACGGCCTATACCTGAATGTTAAGTTGGCATTTGAACAGACAAATGTATATTTTAGGGACCCTTGGATGACGAATTTACGTACTGACGAAATGGTCATTTTGAACGAATTGACGAAAATTGGTACTGACGAAAATAAAGCAATTTACAGTATGTGAATTATCAAAGCCCTAACCTGTTATAGAACATGAGATATATCCCAGGTTAATATTTCCAAGTTTCAAGTTCAAATTTACCAGGTCAAAGGTCAAGGTCCCAAATGAAAGGTCTGGTCATGAGGTATCACAACACAAGTGAAATATCAAAGCCATACCCTACATAGTACATGAGATATAGCCCAGGTTTAATTTTTTTAAGTATGTCAAACGTCAAGGTCAAGATCACTACGTCAAAGGTCAAGGTCCTAAACGAAAGGTCTGGTCTTCTTCAGAATTCTTCATTTTACCCTAGCAATCCTTTTCAACAGTAAAGCTCTATTACCGCTATCAGACATAGAACTACTTGTATAAGACTGGAACCTTACAATGCAGAGTCACAAAGAAACATTTAAATGTACAAATATACCTTCATTTTTGCCGCAAGAGACTGGTCATCCTGATGTTCACCAACACTGATAGGAACTTTGTATTTGTTACAAAGTGCTGCAACTAGTCGCACATAACATCCTATGTAAGGAATTTGAGTGTTTGGAACAACATTTTGGAGGTATTTCCATAGCTTAAGTCGCCCATTTACAGATTCCACAACCCACCGTATTTTAGTCACCAGTCTTGATGAATTGGCCTGAAAGAAGAGGAATGAAAATGACATAGGTCTAAACCTTCATTAGTGTTATTATACAGCATGTAACATGTGTAAGGGAAGGCATCCAGAAATCAATAATCTGAAACGGTGAACCTAAATCATAAAAAAAAAACAGTACGAAAAAAAATACAGCTAAATTCACCCCAAAAGATCTGCTCCATTTCTGAGCTAAAAAACAAGAGGCCCAAGGGGGCCATATTCCTCACCTGGGTTGCAGACGAAGGCAGAGATCACCCTAGCCCTGCAGAGTAATGAGATAAAAATCTCATTTGCTAAAAAGCAATGAGATTTTTTTGATTTCAATGAGATTTTGAATGAAAAAAAAGTGAAATAGAAATCAAACTTCCCTTTATTTCCGTGAAGTCCACATCTAGCAACACATTATTTGAATGTGAGAATCGCCATGGAATATTTTTCCATTGTTTGAATGCCATTTTAAATAACAAATGAGGTCAAATAAGATTAATTCTTTGTTTCTTATACACCGCTTTAATTTGTCGCCGACGAGACTTTTTTTCACAACTTCAGAGAAAAATATCGGCCTTGCCTCATTAACAATCGCTGGTTAAATATGAAGTACCGGTATCTATTCATTCAAAGGCAACTACATTGTGTTGTGAATGTTTTTTTAATGTTCCAACGGATTTCAGCGCGTCGTGACAAGTCATTTCACGGAAATGTCTAATCTGCGAGTATGGGGTCATTGGGGTGTACGTCAAGACTTTAAATTCACGCATTGTAAATATTTTTAAGAAATTTGTATAGCTATTGTTCACATTGCCGATTTCAAGGACTTATAAACTGTTTACAAGTCTTTGAAGATACTAACCCGTAGTTACTGCTGAGTACTGGCCACAAGCCGACACGTTTCGAGTACAATGCCGGTCTACTCGCGTGCACAATACTATGAAAGTGTTTCAACTGTGTTTGTATGTACTACCGGGTATATATAGTAATTTTCTTTTCCGGTCATTTTCTATGCAAACAAAAGTCACTACCGAGACTGCATTGTAATATTTCATACTCTATTGAGTCTTTGGTATTATAATGACAAAAGAGCACGTACCGCTGACAACCGCTAGAATAATGTAAAACTAAATGCTCGCATCTACAGATAAAAAAAAATGCCCCCATACAAACGTCGATACGAGAAACGGGAATTTCGGGGAAAAGATTGGGTATGTATATATACAGAGTCGGCAATACCTGCCGAGTTTTCATAAATACATACGTTATGTCCCACGCGGAATTCGAATAATCGGCTTACAATTTTGAAAATTAAAGACAAAACTCTTGTTCTGTCGCATTGTATCAACCTAAGTGCGATTTATGCAAAGGAGGTACGCGATTTTTTAGCGCGACAGAGCAGCAAAAATGCGATATTTGAGTAAAAAATGCGAAAATATCCTAAAATCGCAGCCTAGGGTGATCCCTGCGAAGGGTTGATAGAGGCCAATTTGGCAGAGTACTTGAGTATTTGCTTCCTGTAAGGTTTCGTAAATTCAGTTTTGTTCAGCAGTTACAGAGGAAATATTTAAAAAGTATCAGCCAATCAGAGTCCTTGGTGGGCATTTTCGTTGAACGATAGGCTTGAAAAATAAAAACTTGGTAGAAGATCTTAAAAACATGCTACATACCATTAAAGTTTAGTGAATTTCTGTGAAGTTGTTGCAGAGGAGATATTTAACATGTTAAAAGCTGCTTTCAATGGACAGATGGACAGACTGATTACAGACAGCAGCCTTTGATAAAACCTCACTAGAGTTACGCTTATCTGTGTGTTATACCATCTTCATGAGCAACAGAATAAATAAGAAAAGGACGGAAAGACAAGGCGAAAACAATATGATGTTTGCATGTTCATATGCTTAAACCTACCTCTTCAACAGTATGTTGCTTTTGTCCCTTTTTGAGAAAAGCTGGCATTTCTGTTTTCACTCCCATATCCTCTAAGAAATCTACTGCATCCCGAAATCCCCTGTCCACAATCAAAACATCGTCTTCTTTAATCCAATGCTTTATATCTTCCATGTTGGTGAGGATGTTATGTATTAGGATATTTGCATCATTGTTCTTCTGGTTTGCATGATAAGGTCCAAGAACAGATACTATATATCCAGATGTAGATACAATAATCATTGGCTTTACCAGGGGGCGGTTTTTATGCATGCTGTATGATTTCCTTTGAAACTGGAAGTTGTTACTTTTTTGAATGTATATGTAAGTTCCATCAATTACTAGAATAACTGGTTTGTAGAGTGTACTGCCAAACAGTTCTTGAGCAAGAGGTCTTGTGTGTTCTTCAATGATTTTTTCTCTACTAATGTGTTGAAATCCCAAATAATGTGGAATAAAATTCACTTCCATTTCTTCTCTAGCTGCTTTTATTGCCCTCCTTATACTGGTCTTTTCCATGTTGAAAATTGTTGATAATAAACGATTTGACATGCCAGTGCGCAGTTTAACTAAAAGTATAGCAATACATGTCCTTACACTTCGGTTTTTAGTGTCTCTTATGCCTTTGACATGTGATACAAGATCATTGAAGTCTTCTTTGCCAATCCCCAAAAGAATTTCATAATCAGAGCTGCTAAGTCCTTCTGATGAATCAAAGTCCAATCTACATTTTTCATTCACTTTTGCTATAGACCTTATTTCTTTGATAAGGCTGGCTATTCCTGTTTTGTTGAACATAGTTTCCGTACCAGTATTCATGTCCTTCAATTTTTGTAATGCATCAAGACATAGATTTCCATCATTATTAACGTGATGACTACAACATCTTGCACCTGCAAGAAGTAGTACTTCGGAATCAATAAATGCATTGTGCCTAGCACATGCTGTAAGAGTTATAAATTTTACGTCTCTTTTTTTGCAAACACAGCATGATGAATGACTCCTTCCAGTGGACTGTAGATTCAGCTGAATGACCTTTGGACTTTTTAGTTCATCTTTTCCCATTTTGGGGGGTGGTTCATACTCTGGATCATTCTCATCTTCACCTTGTGAACAACTGGATTCATTACATTCATGTTCTCGTTTGCGTTTCCGGTAGAATTTTGAATAACAGTTGAGACACGTACAAGGTGCTATTTCAGCATCTGTTACTCTTAGGTACTTTCTTTAGTCCAAATAAGTGGGCCCCGTGATAAATCTTCTATTCTCTGGTTTTGTTCGGAAGCCACAAGATGCGCAGAGGTAGACTTTAGGTCCATCGCCTGGCATTCTACAAAAAAAGGATAATGGAATTGTAATATCAATAAACAGAGACAAAACATAGCAATCTATGGAATGCTTGTGTGGCTGTAATGAAAAATCGATATATTACAACATTTAATAAATTCATATCAGTTTCTAATACCACAGGGGTGAGGTACATTATGTATCATCGCATGATCACAACCCTTTCCTCTATACAAACCCTTTCTTCTATATATGTATAATGGTCCTCGACAAAACAAATCAGTTATTAGGTTTGTTATTGACCTTACACGGAAATCTGTCGGGTTGATAATTTAATTCCCTTTTCTTAACCATTGTTATTTTTGCTCACTTATGGCTCGTTGTCATTTTGATTGCTTTTGATGTAAACAATTTTGATATAGTAATTCTCTTCTCTCTGAGAGACAATAGATTGTTAATTTTACTATCGATTTTCGACAATTGAAGGGAACTTTCAGTGATCAACTATCATCACATCACTACCTACATGTACTAGTACTTTCGTTCTAAAAATCATTCCAAAGAATGCATGTGTCGCCTGCGAAACATAGCGACACTTAGGAGTCACTTTTATATATAGGGTGTGACATCCAAGTGTGACAGACAGATGGACAAAGTGATCCCAAAGTGTCGACATGTATGGCTATGCTTCGCAGGCAACACAAAAATGTTACTAGGCAAAAGCCGCATACCTATCCCATCTTCTTTTTTCTCTCTCAATCAGCATGATCAGGCTTCACATACATAAACACAAGAAGAGTTTGTGATTGGAAAAAAAGGCTATATATGACTGAATTTCTCTGATTCAAGTACCTGTGGTACACGATGGGTAATTTTGCAACAGAACAACATGTTATAGTTTATATCCAGTTACTCTCAAAACTTGAAAAGTGAAATATTAACATTTTATAGACCTAACATTCAAACAAGATCGGCATTCTTCTTTCATTTTCAGCAGATAAAGATTCATCTGAAGACATGAATCACGCCAATCGTTTTTCAGCTAAATCGGATAATGTTTTTCTCTCACCCAGAACAGATCTCAGATATCTACAAATTTACCCTTTCTGAGACAACTCTGTCTTGCCCCCCGGATGTTTGTCTCAAACCCCCTATTGTGACATCATAGACATTTACATAGATTTAGCAGTGTTTGACATCATATAGAGTAGTGATGGGAAATCGGTTCAGAATCATAATCGATAATCGGTTAGAATCGGTTGGTGTATCTGATGCGATTTTACCGATCATAATCGGTTTATTACATTCAATTCAAATTTACCATTTTCTATCTAAATTAAGCACACGTTTTATATATTACTGACCAACAATGCAGATATGTGTGAGTTACACTTAAGAGTAATCAGGGATGTATGAAATACAACCTATATTCTTTCCATTGTTTCCTTTAAAAATGCACGATAAGTATTTTAAAACGATCATTTTCAGTTGTGTTCATTGTGGAATATGGAAGGGGGGGGGGGGGGTCGTATAAGTATTTGTACAAAGTAGAAAGTATCTGTCGACATAACCAATAGCATCAAACAGATTTATGTTCAACAATTCTCAATCAAATAATAAAATCAGTTTACCTAAAAATATCGACAAGAATTTTTAAAGACCTTACGGTCACCGTCGGTCATTGAATGATTTTTCTTTTACAATTATTCTCTCTAAATTCAAATTACCAGCTTCTGTTACTCTACAACATTAATCATGTTAAATGATGTTTATAAAAATTGTTAAGTAGAGAAATCATTGGAATAAGTTTTAGACATTCGTACAGAATTTCCTCTGATCCCTCAACCCCCCCCCCCCCCCCCCTTCACGCTATCGATTATTCATTTTCAAATCGATCATCGAAATCGGATGACTTCAACACGCCGCTAATCGATTATAATCGATAATCAGCCCATCATTAATATAGAGCAACATTTAACGTAAAGAAAAGCAATGTCTATTTATGAATTATGTAAAAATATATCAGAGAGAGAAAAATAATCTATCACCCCTTTGTACGGGACCATGGAAATCCCACCCGAGTATCAAAGATTTGCAGTCAACAACGAGGCTTGCCGAGTCATAGACGTTGCAAATCTTTGATATTTGGGTGGGATTTCCCTTTTCCTGTACAATGGTGTGATAGATTTAAGATTATGTGATATTTTGAATATTTTTCATATCTAAGGCATCCTTATACTGGATCACATTCCCTTTGTTGTGATGAACAATACCACAGGGGTGAGGTACATTATGTATCATCGCATGGTCACAACCCTTTCCTCTATACAAACCCTTTCTTCTATATATGTCTATATGATAAATATAGACATATAATATAGAAGAAAGGGTTTGTGACCAAGCGATGGACCCTCACCCCTGTGAACAATACCGAATGTTATGCATTGCGAGATTACCCACCGCCACCGTGGTTACTGTACAATGTTGAATGTAGCCATTCAGTAAAGCACGGGAAATACTTTTGGGCTAAAATGTTCGTTCATACCATCAATACCTTTGATCTAGACCTAATGATCGGTCTCACTCAGTCACTGACTTGTGTTTGTCTTCTGCATCTGCAACTTTTTCCTGGATGGCGAATCGCACGGTCGGAAAATATCCGCGATATCAAATTGTCGAACCGTTCCCGATTTTCAAAATACGGAATTACATATTACTCACTTCCCGACAGCAATCTTTCTTTAAATTCGATGTGGCCACATGAAAACAACAGATTCATACTTCTGCAGTTTAATCATTTTATGGATAGGCATGTTCTGAAAGAGTATGAACATGTTGTTTTTATGTGGCCAATGTTAATTTTATGAGAAAAGGTGTCAAAAAATCAATTTTCTATCAATTTCCGAGTTTGCAGGCAATTTCAAAGATCGATAACCCGTACGAAAAATCACTTTTTCACTTACCGATGGTGGAACGCATTCAATAGTAACCTCTTTTAAACATTTTTAGACTCCATTTAAATTTATTTCAATTCTCAGAATTTCAAAAAATGTTGGGCCCAGAGAAGCCCTTATCACCCCTTGCCCTTTATTGTTAAGTTTCAGTTGAGATATGATTTGTTTCCCTTTAAGTTGAATTTTGCAAGAAAGAGGTGTCAATGTATGTCCATCTGTCTGTCTATAATCCATCTTTAATGGTCCCACTTTTCTGTTTTAGCTATAATTTTGATCAGTCAAGAAATACAGTACAGTTCTAGTTTGAATATTCATCAATACATGTAGATGTACAGACTGAAAAGAAGAAAGTTTATTTTAAGTATTTATTTTCCAAACAGCTTGAACGTATACTTTATACATGGTACCACTTGAAACAAAAAAAAATTTGTTGTTTCTAGATTATAGCTTTTACTTCAAAAACACAATTCAAGTTGAAATTTGGATCCTGTCACTCATTTGTGCAGAGTCATGCCTCTTTAATCCAAATTTAGTAATGTTAATCATGTCTATAAAGTCAAAATTTATGGTTTCAAGTATATACATCCAGGAATGCCAAACAGAGATGCCTCAAGAAAATCTTGTTGATTGATGAATCAATAATACAGCCACCATATAATAAAACTTTTCAACATTTTTATTTCACAATTTTTTTTTTCAGTGGGACCATCCACTCCATTACAGAATGTCACCATCATGGTGTGCCTCGGTTACTTCCTCTTTGACTTAACATGGTGCTTCTATTTTCAGACGGAAGGTAATTAAAGTTTTGTCAACAAAGATTATTTTATGTATACTCAACCTTTCATTTTTCATAATGTTACTTTCCATTGTATTCAAAGAGTATATGACTTTTCTATGGAAACTGGCACGAAATTTTGGTAAATGATGTCACAAAAATTATGCTGAAGTAGAAACTGTGGTTTGTTGTCCAGCAATTTGATTTGAGTCGCTTGATTGAATGAAATTATCACTGGACAACAAAACTCGATTATTACTGGACAACAAACCTCGATTTCTTTTCTAATATATTGCTGTTAAAGCTTACATGTACGAAAAGTCGAGTTTTCAGAAAATGACGTTAATGACAAGTTAGATTTCAGAAAACAAAATGGGTGAGGCTTCATTGCACAGAGAGCTTGTAGGAGATTTTACACCAGGCAAGATCTATAGTAGATATAGGGATAAAATCTCAAGTCATGTCATAATATCTGTCAGATTTCCTCATGAATTTTTACAAGTCAGTGTTTTCCTGAATATTATGTTGATATCCTTTCAATTGTATGTATGACCTTAGCATACACATGGTACATTAAAGTTTTCTTCCTGAACAATTCTAAAGGAGTAGGTGGGGAAACCTGCAATTGCGGCCCTAATTTCCAAGTTGTTCATACATGTATATCCATAATATTCTAGTTTATAGAATGTCAGATTTATGGTGAATTCAAAATAGGAAAGCCTGTTTTGATTTTTCAGCCTTATACCAAATAAAACGTTGCTCAAAACGTTGAAATCACTGAAAATATCAATAAATGAGCGAAATTTTGATACAAAATTATGAAATGAAGTAGCGTTCCAGGCCTTGCTTATTAATATTTCTGTGCCAATGGATGGAATTTTGATTGGCCTTTTTATTTGCATAAAAAATATCGTGGGCGCGGCCTGGAGCATAGATGAATTTGAAGAATTGTGTGTAAATTACTAAGATTTTCCTTTTGTTTTGCGTCATTCAAGGCAAATGCCGTCAGAACATGACGTCATACATCACACATATGACGTTACGAGGGCTCCAAATTATGACACGGTATTTTCTCAAACATTCATCATTGCAAAAAGTCATAATTTAAAATGATTTGTTTATCAAAAGCATTTTTTGTCGGAATTATAGGGCCGTTATGATGGGTTAGCGCACCTAGTCCTTAAGAATAATTTATATACATATTATATTTTGGTCCCCCGCTTTCGTGAAAGCGCGGGGACATTAAAACCGGTTCGTCCGTCCGTCTGTCCGTCAGTCACAAAAACTTTAACCTTGTGCATAACTTTTGAATAGTAAGTGATAGGGCTTTGATATTTCACATGTGTACTCCTTGTGACAAGACCTTTCCATGGATACCAAAATTTTTGACCTTGTGACCTTGACCTTGGACTTTGACCTACTTATTAAAAACTTTAACCTTGACCATAACTTTTGAATGGAAAGTGATAGGGCTTTGATATTTCACATGTGTATTCCTTGTGACAAGACCTTTCCATGGATACCAAAATTTTTGACCTTGTGACCTTGACCTTGGACTTTGACCTACTTATTAAAAACTTTAACCTTGACCATAACTTTTGAATGGAAAGTGATAGGGCTTTGATTTTTCACATGTGTATTCCTTGTGACAAGACCTTTCCATGGATACCAAAATTTTTGACCTTGTGACCTTGACCTTGGACTTTGACCTACTTATTAAAAACTTTAACCTTGACCATAACTTTTGAACGGAAAGTGATAGGGCTTTGATTTCACATGTGTATTCCTTGTGACAAGACCTTTCCATGGATACCAAAATTTTTGACCTTGTGACCTTGACCTTGGACTTTGACCTACTTATTAAAAACTTTAACCTTGACCATAACTTTTGAATAGAAAGTGATAGGGCTTTGATTTTTCACATGTGTATTCCTTGTGACAAGACCTTTCCATGGATACCAAAATTTTTGACCTTGTGACCTTGACCTTGGACTTTGACCTACTTTTAAAAAAACTATAACCTTGTCCATAACTTTTTAATGGCAAATGATAGGGCTTTCACATTTCAGATGTGTATTCCTTGTGATGAGACCTTTCTGTTGGTAACAACATTCTGACCTTGTGACCTTGTCCATGGAGGTTGACCCACATTTAAAAACTTCAACCTCGACCATTAGTTTTTTATGGTAATTTAATTCATAGGTCTTTTTTAAAAATATTTCACATGTGCATACCTTTTCATAAGCCCTGTCCCTTGGAAACAAAACAAAAGTTTTTTTTTTCCTTTTGACCTTTTGTTGGAGTTTATCTTTCATATTTAGAATGTTGATGATATATGAAATGTCTATAAGCATTTCTTTAAAGACAAACACCCAAAAGCGGGGGACCACAATTCCTTGAATTTGATTTTGTCTATTCTACTTACATGTACCTATATTTTCCTTCTCCTTCTAGGACCTGTGATGTTGATGCATCATTTAATAAGTGTGGCTGGTATGACTGTTGCCGTAGTAACCGGTAAATATGGGACAGAAATGATAGCGACCATATTTGGAAGTGAAGTTACCAATCCTCTCTTACAGACTCGATGGTTTTTACGAGAAACAGGGAATTATAACACAAGGCTCGGAACTTTCGTTGATATTACGTTTATGAGCATGTTTGGATTTTTCCGTATAGGAATCGGCTCCTATCTGTTGTACACATATTTCCGCCAAGACACGGAAAATATCGGCAGATTTGCCGCACTCGTTATTTATGGTATAAGTTGGCTCTTTTGGATTAGTATTATGCAGTATGCGTTTAAGAAAATCAGGAGAGCGTTTTCAAAATCTTCGTCAAAATCGTCAGAAACAAACTCTACAAAGGTAGTGCTCAATGGAAATCATAACTGTTCTAGTAATGGTGTGTCGTCCAATCACAGTGCAGGACACAAAGTTTTGGCCAATGGCAGCCTAGATAACAAAGTGTGTCAAGATATATCCCATGAGATTCATAGAAATGGATATCATAAAATTTCAAATGGTGATATAAGTGAAGTTGACAAAGGAAGTTTAAGACAGCGGATTCCCAACGGAATTATTGAAGAGAAAGTTTTACATAGTACAATGGCGTCCAGCCAAGTCAAGTAATGATGCATAACCTTTGTAATCCAATGTTTTAAAGTTTTCTATTTTAAATATGAAATTATGATCCATATTGTAATTTGTATCCACTGTCGGTCCATATGGCTGTCAGCATTACAGTTGTGAATTCATTTTAAAAAAAATAACGATACAAATGAACATGAACATGTGCACTTGTCAGAGATTTTAATGTGTTCTGTGTGTATGAATAAATCACAGCAACTTATAATAGTAGTACATACATTTAACTTGTGTGAAATTGCATGTTCACTATGAAGATTTGTCCAAAAAAAGATGAAACACTTTAACAGTGCTTTTTAGCTCGCCGGGACGAATGTCCGGAGAGCTATTGTCATACCCCCGGCGTCGGCGTCTGCGTCTGCGTCTGCGTGCGCGTGCACAAAAACTTTAACCTTGCTTATAACTTTTAAACCAATACAGATTGGGCTTTCATATTTCACATGTGCATTCCTTGTGACAAGACCTTTTCATGGATACCAAAATTTTTGACCTTGTGACCTTGACCTTGGAGATTGACCTTCTTTTGAAAAACTTTAACCTTGGCCATATTTTTGGAATGGTAAGTGATAGGGCTTTGATATTTCACATGTGTATTCCTTGTGACAAGACCTTTCCATGGATACCAAAATTTTTGACCTTGTGACCTTGACCTTAGAGATTGACCTACTTTTGAAAAACTTTAACCTTGGCCATATTTTTGGAATGGTAAGTGATAGGGCTTTGATATTTCACATGTGTATTCCTTGTGACAAGACCTTTCCATGGATACCAAAATTTTTGACCTTGTGACCTCGACCTTGGAGATTGACCTACTTTTGAAAAACTTTAACCTTGGTCATATTTTTGGAATGGTAAGTGATAGGGCTTTGATATTTCACATGTGTATTCCTTGTGACAAGACGTTTCCATGGATACCAAAATTTTTGACCTTGTGACCTTGACCTTGGAGATGATTGACCTACTTTTGAAAAACTTTAACCTTGGCCATATTTTTGGAATGGTAAGTGATAGGGCTTTGATATTTCACATGTGTATTCCTTGTGACAAGACCTTTCCATGGATACCAAAATTTTTGACCTTGTGACCTTGACCTTGGAGATGATTGACCTACTTTTGAAAAACTTTAACCTTGGCCATATTTTTTGAATGGTTAGTGATAGGGCTTTGATATTTCACATGTGCATTCCTTGTGATAAGACCTTTTTTATTGTTGTTGTTGCAATTTACATATGGTTGCCACCGGCGAGCTATGTTGTCATTCTGACAAGTCTGGTTAAGATTTATTTAATTCTGTGTAATATATTTCTTTTTACTGTTGAATTATAGTTGGTAATTGTGATTTTAGTCTTTCATGCTCTTTCATACAATACGTACATATGAGAGTACACATGTATATGTCCCATTTATGCATATTTCCAAGATTTTTGTGTTCTGTCCTGTATACATGTAAGATGTACTGGTAAGTTCTAATACAAAAGACATAATTGTATAGGTACAGGTAGTAATATTTTTGTGCAATCTGAAAGGGACATAACATTTTTGTTGGGAGGAAAGTTTTCATAAAGAGATTAAGATAAATTATTTACAGCCTGAGATTAAGATGAATGGGCCTTCACCATTTTAAATTCTTTAAGTTGTCCAAACTAAAATGGATCTTTAGTATCTGCACTCAGTCTGACACTGGTACTTCTTTTTCACCTTTCAAGTTGAGATATAAAGTGCTTTAAAATGAAATTCTTCTGGTCCATAACAGCCAAGGTACGTTTGATGAAGGCTTTTTAGGAGCAAAACTCCTCTTTGTGTCCTTTACTTCTGTGTCTCATAGTGACATACTTCTTTTTCATCTAATCAGGGTAAATTAAAAATGTAAATATTGTTTTCTGTTCTATTATATTTGTAAATTGATATTTTATTTCTATACACTTTTAGAAAGCTTTACTTTTCTTCTGTAAAATAATTCTTTACAGTTATGTTTTAAGTTTGTATTTAAAGATGTAAATTCTCAGTTTGTGTTGGTCATTATTGATGATTTCGTCTGATTTGAGTCATTTTTATCAAACTATGTGTGTATGTTAGTCCTGGCTTTACATTTGGCAAGTTTCAGTGGACACTTTGTATAGATTTACAGATTCTGTTTTGACCCAAACTTTATTTTTATGTACATTTAGTTCCAAAAGTGGTTTAAAATGACTTAATTGCTTTACATTCTGTAAATATGTATGATGTGTACAGTTGAAACCAATTTACTGTAAGGGTAGACATTTTTTTTGAAAAATCAAGAGACTTTACAAAATTGCCCACTTGAAAAAATAACTCTGCTGCATTCTTTTAAATTCGTAGACATTTATATCACGAATATCTACCCCAATCTTAACGTCTAGATATCATTGCAAAATTTTCCCCCAGTAAAATATTACCACAAATCACAAAGGACCTGAAAATCAGCTCACTAAAAACAATGTGTTTTTTTCTGTACAAAGTTATTGAGTCTTTGCGGAATACAGAGTTATTTCCCCTTATAGACGGTGTCCGACGTAAAACCATTGTGATGTCATGAAAATGATATGGTAACGTCGATTTTACACCGTCATTTCCCAGATTTTTACGACTGTTTCCATAGAATTTGATGATGTCACAATCAGTTTACGTCAGATACTGTCTCAAATGGGAAGTAACTCTGGTTTTCGAAAATAGCGAATAGAGTAGAAGAGAATATGTTTTACAGTACATATATTTACAAATTAATTAAGCTAATCTAGGTGTCTTCATCTGATCCTGATGTACTTAGTATGTCATAACTATGGTGTCAATATTACTATTGATACATGTACACTGCCATCCATAAATAACTATACAAACAAAGAAATCATTCTAAACTCTTCATAAATCTATCCTAATTTTTCCATTCTGAACTTGAAAGAATAATAATAATTGGCTTCTCATAATTCTAAATTATGAAATGTGATAACAAAAATGTAAAAAGATACTTTTTTCATCTCCACAATTTTTTTTCAAAAATTGTCATTTTTATATAAAAAAGAATAAAAATTCAAAAAATGCAAATATTTGGGTCAAGTTTGTTACAAATGATTTCCATAAGGTTCATCTTCAGAGTTATACAGCAGTATATTCTAAATTGTTCAGTTTCTAGCAGCAACATGAACAGAAATGGTGTATACTAATTTATGGATGGCAGTGTACATTGTTTATGCAAGCCATTATTATATGCAAAAGATTACACACATACTATGATTACCCTCATTTTACTTGACTTATTTCATATGAATACAATCAATTCTTATATACATATATGTTTACTGTTTTTCTTTCATTTGATAGGGCCAAAATTAGGACTTTTTATTTCTTCAACCAAAATTAGTTCTCTGTTAGATTAAGAAACAGAATATCTTGTAGATTTTTGATATGGTTTAAGATCCTTGCTTCAGCAATTACGGTTTATAATAAATGAAGCAGATTAGTTTTATTTTAAGGATCAGCAGCAGATTGCATAGAAATGATAGATGTTTACTGTCAGTAATGTCTTTCCTATTTTCAACATACCTCAGGAAAAATGAAGCTCATGTAGAGGTTGTTGAATTGGTCCTATTAAAATTAAAAAATTTTAAACAAAAAAAAATCCTATTTGGAATTTTTCAAGTTGACGTACTTCAGACTTCACACTCCGGACTTTGCACTTTCACACGAAGTATTTTAGGTTTATTCAGAGAACATGAACAATTGACTTTTATGACACAGTCCCTCAAGTGCAAAGTCTGCAAACATTGAAAATGTCTATTAATAGAATTAGGGACCTTTGACGAATGAGAATATAGAATCCTAATCTAGGTCAAGGTCATTCATGTGTATTGGATCCTATGGATCTGGAGGCTAGAGGTCAAAGGTCAAGGACAAATTTGTGATACGTGTATATACTCTTCATATTGACTCGTTTATCACATGACTTCCATGTTTTAATTTCCACATCATGTTTATTTATAGAATGAAAATTGTGTGTTCATATTTGAATGTAACTTTCTATGATTGTCAGTATTTATACTGGAATAATTGTTTGAATTTATTTTCTATTTTTTTTCCTGTTTTCTGAAATAATGACAAATAAATACTTCTTATTTTCTTACTTCTGTTTCATCATTATTTCACTTTTAGCAAATGAAAACAAGCAAATTTGAAGACTTGACATAAGTTCTCCTCCTTTTTGGGGTTTTTTTTTATTGATAAACAAAATGTTGGTACCATTGAAAAGGTCTTATCACAAGAAATATCTGTAAAATATGAAAGCCCTATCACTCAATATTCAAAAGTTATGCCAAGGGTTAAAGTTTGACAAAAGTAGGGCAAATTGTAAGGTCAAGGTCATGAGGTCAGAAATTGTGGTAAAACTGGAAATGATACACAAGAAATGTTTAAGTTCTATCAATCACAATTCAAACATTTTGCCTTTCAAAAGAAGGTCAAGGTGATGAGGTGAGAAATTGTACCACTGGAAAGGTCTACACATGAAACGTTAAAGTCCTGTCACTCACAATTCAATAATTATGTCCAATGTTAAAGTTTAATTATGTAACTGATGACAGATGATAAGTTTCCTATAGGCCAACAGTTTCCTCCCCCATCTGTAAGCGCATCTGTCTGAAAACATAAAGGTCATTTTGACGATATCAGTGTCAGTAATAAAAGATGAGATTGTGAAACAAGAATGCCCCCATTGGCATCTCTGTCAGTAAACAGCTTTGTCATACTTTGAAAGGTCAAAAGGTAATATTTACATTACTTTTAGATTCCCCATGTTGAACATCCATTAGGCAACTAGAATTATATTCCAAAAATGCAATGATCGCTGTGCGATATAAGTCCCCTACCGGCGGCATAAATTTATGACTTGCATCTCTGTTCATCAGTTCATCATCTGCAACATCAGCCAAGTAAAGTCTGGGAAACTGAATTCACAAAATTTGCTAAGTCCAAGGGCCATAACTCTTGTGAAAATTAGTCAATCTAAATTAAACTGAAATCTGCATCACACTATAATGTCTATAAGTTCATTATCTGCAATAACAGGCAAGAAGAAGTCCAGAAAACTGCAAATTTCATGAAATTAGCTAAGTCCAAGGGTCATAACTCTTGTAAAAATAGGCCAATGGAAACCAAACTCAAACTTGGTCTGTATCACACTGAGATGTATTCATTTACCAAAAATCAGTGCGTTATTTGCAATAAAACCGAAGAAAAGTCCGGAAAACTGAAATTTTCATAAAATTTGCCAAGTCCAAGGGCCATAACTCTTGTAAAATTAGGTCAATCAAAAGCAAACTCAAACTTGATCTGTATCACATTGAGATATATCCACATACCAAAAATGAGTCAATTTATCCGACAACAGCGGAAAAAAGTCCGGAAAACTGAAATTTTTTATAAAATTTGCTAAGTCCAAGGGCCATAACTCTTGTAAAATTAGGTCAATCAAAAGCAAACTCAAACTTGATCTGTATCACATTGAGATATATCCACATACCAAAAATGAGTTCAATATATGCAACAACAGCGGAAAAAAGTCCGAAAAGCTGAAATTTTCATAAAATTTGCTAAGTCCAAGGGCCATAACTCTTGTAAAATTAGGTCAATCAAAAGCAAACTCAAAGTTGATCTGTATCACATTGAGATACATCCACATACCAAAAATGAGTTCAATATATGCAACAACAGCGGAAAAAAGTCCAGAAAACTGAAATTTTCATAAAATTTGCTAAGTCCAAGGGCCATAACTCTTGTAAAATTAGGTCAATCAAAAGCAAACTCAAACTTGATCTGTATCACTTTGAGATATATCCACATACCAAAAATGAGTCAATTTATCCGACAACAGCGGAAAAAAGTCCGGAAAACTGAAATTTTTTATAAAATTTGCTAAGTCCAAGGGCCATAACTCTTGTAAAATTAGGTCAATCAAAAGCAAACTCAAACTTGATCTGTATCACATTGAGATATATCCACATACCAAAAATGAGTTCAATATATGCAACAACAGCGGAAAAAAGTCCGGAAAGCTGAAATTTTCATAAAATTTGCTAAGTCCAAGGGCCATAACTCTTGTAAAATTAGGTCAATCAAAAGCAAACTCAAAGTTGATCTGTATCACATTGAGATACATCCACATACCAAAAATGAGTTCAATATATGCAACAACAGCGGAAAAAAGTCCAGAAAACTGAAATTTTCATAAAATTTGCTAAGTCCAAGGGCCATAACTCTTGTAAATTTGGGTCAATGGAAAGCAAACTCAAACTTGATCTGTATCACATTGAGATATATCCACATACCAAAAATGAGTTCAATATATGCAACAACAGCGAAAAAAAGTGCGGAAAACTGAAAATGGGACAGATGGACAGACGGACAGACGGACGGACGGACAGACAGACAGACCGAGAGGAAACTAAGAGTCCCCTTCGGCGTTGCCGGTAGGGGACTAATAACTTGGGTTGCTATTGTGACGTCACGTTCAAGTTTTGCATGTAGGGAGAAACCAAAGTTAAGATACATTTGACGCTGTTACAGGCAAAATGTGCGATGTTCATGCAAATAAAAATGACCGATAATTAGAATAAATGTAACAAGTTAAAAGTCATGTTTGTAAAACATTAATGCCCCCCTACCCCTTCTGTGATTAAAGTCTGTCACAACTTTATACTTGCATTGATACAACCTATGGGGGTATAAAGTAACAGTTTCATTTCAATATGTAACTCCACTCAAGAGATATTGAACAGAAACCCTGAAGTTTTGGTATTTTTCAAAGTGCAAGGGGCATAACTCTGTCCAAATTTTTTTGATCGGACCTAAGTATGAACTTGACCTAGATTTTTGTTTGATGTTTCTGTATACAAAATTTCATTTTTATATGTAACTCCACTCAAGAGATATTGAACGGAAACCCTGAAATTTTGGTATTTTTCGAAGTGCAAGGGGCATTAATCTGTCAAAATTTTGTTGATTGGACCCAAATAAGAACTTGACCTAGATTGTCATTTGATGTATCCGTATACAAAATTTCATTTCAATATGTAACTCCACTCAAGAGATATTGAACGGAAACCCTGAAATTTTGTTTTTTTTCGAAGTGCAAGGGGCATACCTCTGTCAAAATTTTTTCGATCGGACCTTAATACAAACTTGACCTGGATTTTCATTTGATGTGTCTGTATACAAAATTTCATTTCAATATGTGAATCCACTCAAGAGATATTGAACGGAAACCCTGAAATTTTGGTATTTTTCGAAGTGCAAGGGGCATAACTCTGTCTAAATTTTTTCGATCGGACCTTAATACGAACTTGACCTGGATTTTCATTTGATGTGTCAGTATACAAAATTTCATTTCAATATTTAACTCCATTCAAGAGATATTGAACGGAAACCCTGAAATTTTGGTATTTTTCGAAATGCAAGGGGCATAACTCTGTCAAAATTTTGTTGATCGGACCCAAATATGAACTTGACCTAGATTTACATTTGATGTGTCTGTATACAAAATTTCATTTCAATATGTAACTCCATTCAAGAGATATTGAACGGAAACCCTGAAATTTTTGTATTTTTCGAAATGCAAGGGGCATAACTCTGTCAAAATTTTTTTGATCAGACCCAAATATGAACTTGACCTAGATTTTTGTTTGATGTGTCTGTATACAAAATTTCATTTCAATATGTGAATCCACTCAAGAGATATTGAACGGAAACCCTGAAATTTTGGTATTTTTCGAAGTGCAAGGGGCATAACTCTGTCAAAATTTTTTCGATCGGACCTTAATACGAACTTGACCTGGATTTTCATTTGATGTGTCTGTATACAAAATTTCATTTCAATATGTAACTCCATTCAAGAGATATTGAACGGAAACCCTGAAGTTTTGGTATTTTTCGAAATGCAAGGGGCATAACTCTGTCAAAATTTTGTTGATCGGACCCAAATATGAACTTGACCTAGATTTTCATTTGATGTGTCTGTATACAAAATTTCATTTCAATATGTAACTCCATTCAAGAGATATTGAACGGAAACCCTGAAATTTTGGTATTTTTCGAAATGCAAGGGGCATAACTCTGTCAAAATTTTTTTGATCGGACCCAAATATGAACTTGACCTAGATTTTTGTTTGATGTGTCTGTATACCAAATTTCATTTCAATATGTGAATCCATTCCGGAGATATTGAACGGAAACTGATGTCGCGGACCGACCGACAGACCGACCGACCGACCGACAGCGGCGAACCTATATGTCCCCTCTTCTTCGAAGGGGGGCATAAATATGAGTGATGACTGTCTTACTTTTGGTGTTCATGGGTGTATAAGTCTGGTTGGACACGTGCAAATTTGCATGCGACCAACCAGAATTATATATACACCCATGAACACCAAAAGTAAGACAGTCATTACTTAAATAATTGTATTAATGAATCTATTAGGTATACACATGTGAAATATGAAAGCCTTATTAATTACCTTTCAAAGGTTATGACCAAGATTAAAGTTTTTCAAAAGTAGGTCAAACTCCAAGGTAAAGGTCACAAGGTCAAAAATTTAGGTATCCATGGAAAGGTCTTGCCACAAGAAACACACATGAAATATGAAAGCCCTACCACTTGCAATTCAAAATTTATGGCCAAGGTTAAAGTTTTTGCAGACAGACAGATAAACAGACAAACAGATAGGACAAAAAACTATATGCCCCTTAAACCTCCAATTACGGGGGCATAAAAAAGTAAACTCAAAATAGCTTTCAATTATTCAACAATATTTTATTTATCACAGATTCATATAAATGCACAACAATGCATGCAGACCAAATAATAAATAAATAGAAGTGGACGGTAAACAGTGTCAACAGTCACTGTGTTGTGAGGGAATGTGACGTGTTGAAAGACACGCTTGTTGTCTTGTGTTCTTACATTGTACAATCTGAATTTTTTATATCTCAAAGAGATGACGGATAACAATATATGAAATTGGTTTAGGACATGATAAACAAAACAAAACAATACTTTAAATTCTCTCAATTGAACATTTTTACTGATATCTCTAATTCAAAATATTAATGAAGTAAATAGTTACTTACGACTATATAGCAAAGTAAAAGAAAACCAAATATTTTACGACTTTTAAAAGACTAAAGGGGGGACTACAATTGACCCTTCCAATTGCGGGAAAAAAATGCAAAATTTTGTGACATCACAATGCTTTTACCTCGGACAAACAAGCCTCAAACCTCGGTCAAACATTGAAATTGCATTGTGACGTCATGGAATTTTGCAAATTTTTCCCGCGTTCGGAAGGATCAATTCCCATTTAGTTATACAAATATTAAAGGCAAATTCTAAAGATCCTTTACACGAATGAGGGTTTATTTGAGTTTTGTAGATTTACATTCTAGCCAATGTATAAATAGATCAAGCACCCTTTTCTTAGACTCTACTACATGCAGCTCGGAAAAATGGAAGAACTCTGTATTTTGATTATGGAATGAACTATTATGGAACTATGATATAACTCCAAAGTTATATTTTATATATATATAATATATGTATGAATTTATCTTCTTACTGATATGGGTGTATACATAAATAAAAATTCTCAAAAATTTTAGTAACAAATATTGTATAATATACATTCTTACAAACAATAACAAACATACATTTTACGAAAATATTACAATAGAACTTGTAGGATAGGAGCATTCCCAGCCTTATAAACTTTTGTAGGTCATGTGGTCTCACCATAATTTTTTTCATGAAATTTAATTTAATAATTTAAAGTTATGTCAAATATCTAATAATACCCTTTTTTTACAAATTACATAATATGTCCATTTTTGAGTTTTAATATTTTAAGTTTAGTGGTGCTCTAGTGCATTAATGATTGGACGGTGTTTTAATTGTGGCTTGAGTTTAGTAACTAAATACCTGTTGATTACAATACATGTATGTCATGGTCTGAACATTAATTTGATAAGTATGGAATACATATTTTAAAACAAATTAGACATTTTATGATGTCATTCACTAAACTATTGATTCAATGGCACAAAAATGAATATTACATATATGATTCTGATAAAGGATTTCTATAGGTCAATATAAGGCTAAACAAGATGAATTCCGTCTTTTACGATTTTACAGTCCCACGTTCGATTTGTGCAGGTATCTAAAAGCAGTGTGACATAATTAAATTCCTTTAAAAATGTCATATATGTAACCCTTCTTCCCTGAATTTCATGCTGGTTTCCACAGAATTTGATGACGTCATAATGCGTTGATGTCAGATACCTGCACTAATGGGAAGTAACTCTCTATTTCGAAAAGACAGAATACGCAGCCAATTGTGCCTCACATGAAATTCATATGAAATGTGCGTCATGTAAATTTCACATGAAGGTTCATGTGAAATTCATATAAATTTCACACAAGATTTATGTGAAAATATTTCACATGAATTTCACATAAACTTTCCTTCACATGAATTTTTCTTTGTGACCATGATGCGAAATAGAATTTACATGAAACTTCACATGAATTTCATTCAAGTTTCAAGCTCGTGCTCAATTCACAAAAAATTCATGTTGACTTTTATGTAAAGTTCATGTAAATTTCACATGAATTTCATGTAAGTTTCAATGTTCGTGCTCAATTTCACATAAATTTCATGTTAACTTTTATGTAAAGTTCATGTATTAATTTCATGTTTGTGCTCAATTTCACATAAATTTCATGTTAACTTTTATGTAAAGTCCATGTAAATTTCACATGAATTTAATATGAGGCACAATTGGCTGTGTATACTATGCATCATGATATGGATGTATTAGATGAGTGGGATTACACTGCATGTAAACGTGGAAATTTTAGCGTGGGGGGAAATTTTTGTGTTTTTCGTGAATCGAGGGATCTTGTAAAAATTTCCACCACACAAAGATATCCCGGCTGCATTCTTACAATTGGAAAGACATTTTTATCACGAATATTTCCCCCACGCAAAACGCCTTGATGTTAATATCGCGAAATTTTCCCCCAGCGAATATAACCACGTTTAAAGTATATGTACTTTTATAATGGCTAAATAGGAAATAATGTACAGTACATTTATTATATAATTACACCCTAATTGGGACTGAGTTCTGATATAATACAGTATAAGTAGAATCATTCGCGATGTATTAACCTTTGTTACTTTCATGGTCAGCTTAGTACCGTGAAGGTTTGTATCAGTGAATTTGAATACTGAATGCATAACTCACAAATCGTTGTCCATGCGAAATGGTTTACATTTTCAAAACCATGTAAGAAAATACCAGCAAATGATTCTAATTATACAGAAGTATGTCATCCTGTTTTTCTTACAAATTAAAGTATCATATTTCTGTCATTACTGAATTTTACACTTATTTCTGTAGAATTTGCAAACATTAAAGTCAGATTATACACAATACAGGAAGCAACTGTATAACGAAAAATGCTTAATCTCCTATGAATCTTGTAACAATATACAATACCTTATTATAGTTTTCTATAACATCTCCTTCATGAGTATACATGTACTTAATTTATTGTTCTATACATGACAGTGAATAAGAAGTTTTTCCATGAATAAAAGAGTGAACAAATTCTTGAAAAAAAATCACTGTTCTGCTGTCAAAATTTGATAAATACATGTACAATAGTGTGGATGTACTTACAAACAAATTGATCGACAAAACAAAACACTTAATACATGTACCTTGAGATATACAAATAAGAATTGAGATTTACTCAATGAAAAATGCAAATGAATACTGAAACAAACTCATCTCAAATGACTAGTCTAAGGTAAATTATACAAAGTGAACATAATTCATACTAACTGGACTTCTCCAGTTCTTTATCTGAAGTCCATCCTTCTGCAACCTCCAACTACTCTCTGACAAACTACATCATTTGAATACTTATCTTGTGGCATCACAATTTATAATTTATAAGATTTGTAAAATAATGAGTGAAATAAAAAAAGATGTGAGATACTGATCGATCTTAAATCTATATTAAAACTCCAGATCTGACTACTACATTGAGATTTCCAAACTATGATAAACTTTTTAATCTCTCAACAAATCTATCATACACTTGGTTTTCTGAGACTTGACAGTAGATAGACTACATCGAGGCTGTTGTATAGCATAGCGGAAAGTGAACACTGAGAATTCTGGTGCCGTCTATTAGATAATATCACCTGAAAGAAGAATTAGAAAATTATTTTTGACACATTAAGACACCTGCCTACCGTTTCTTACCAAAAGTGTAATAATTTGCTAAACAACAAGAGTAATTAAGGGGAGTACAGCCAGTTCAGTAATACATGTAAGAACCATAAATTGTAATTTTGTGAAAAAAAGAAAGATTTTTGTAAAAAAATCTTAATCATTTACGCACTTGCCTATTGAGTCTTTGCGGAATACAGAGTTCTTTCCCCTTATAGATGGTATCTGACGTAAAACCATTATGACGTAAGGAAAATGGTATGGTAACGTCCACTTTATACCGTCATTTCCCAGACTTTTTGGACTGTTTCCATAGAATTTGATGATGTCATAATCAGTCTACGTCAGATACCGTCTCAAATGGGAAGTAACTCTGGTTTTCGAAAATAGCGAATACTATAGGGAAGAGATTTATTCAGATGATAAACAGACAAAGACTTTATATACATGAGTCAATTTATTTACTTAAAGATACAAAAAAGTTATTCTGCTCTGTAGTTAGTTTTGGCATATAATTGAGCAGCTTAAAGCGTAATTATAGGTCCAAAATGGTATAAATTATGCCAAAATTGTTTTATTTTTTATATTTAGAGCCAGTAGTTTAAGAGTGGGCAAGGCAGAGTTGATACTTTCCACACCTCTTACCTTTTGTTTTTGACATTAAGTGCCAGTAGGTTAGGAGTGGGCGGGGCAGAGTTGATATTTTCCACGCCCCTCTCATATTCGTCGACGTCTGCCATATCTTCATCCAGGGAAGATGACATTTGCTGTAGTAATAAATCCAGACCCTGTAGAAATAAAAAAAAATATTTAAATATCCAAGAAACAAGTAAATAATATTTGTCAAGGTGAGCTAATATTAGTTAGTATACACGTCCATTCTGCCAGAGTGTGCAATAGTCTTCCCTTTTTTTACAAAAAAAAAACATATCTGTGATTAGGAATACCCCTATCTGAATCTTTGTCGATAAAACAGCCATAATGTAAACAGAGGGTCATACTCAAAGGTCAAGGTCAAAATGTAAATTTTTGTATGCATGAACAGGTCTTGTTACAAGGAATATACATATTGGAAATTTCTGTGTAATTCGCAAATCGATGGACTTTGCGAAAATTTCACCCACACGAAAATAACCCTGCTGCATTGTTTTATAAAGTAGGTCAAACTCCAAGATCAAGGTCACAAGGTCAAAATTTTGTTATTAATGGAAAGGCCTTAAACAATTGTCACAAGAAATACACATACAAAATATGGAAGCCCTATCACTTACCATTTTAAAGTTATAGTCAAGGTTAAAGGTTTTTTTTTTTCAATTAGATCAAACTCCAAGGTCAAGAAAAAAAAAATAGTATCCATGTAAAGGTCTTGTCACAAGGAATACACATGTGAAATATGAAAACCCTATCACTTACCATTCCAACATGTTATGGCCAAGGTTTAACTTTTTGCAGACAAACATAAACAGACAAACGGACAGGACAAAAACTATATGCAACTGAAACTCTGATTACGGGGGCATAACAACTTCTAAAACTTCCCTGTTTAAGAAAACAAAATCTGGGAAAAACAAAGTAACAACATCTCACCACATCAGAGATGACTTTCTCATGTAGTTTTTCAGAGATTTATTGGCGAGTGTCTTGTCTTGGTTTGTGGTGACATTGCATACTGTGAGGTACTTACTGTGACATCACATACTGTGAGGTACTTACCACATCAGATATGACTTTCTCATGTAGTTTTTTCAGAGGTTTATTTGCGAGTGTCTTGTCTCGGTTTGTGGTGACGTTAGCGTACTGTGACATCACAAGACTCAGGATCACGTCTATATAAATAAAGAATACAGTAATTGGTAAATTCAACATTTATATTTAAAACCCATATAGCACGCAAATAAAGTTTACATAAAGAAAATAAATTGACCCTAAGGTCAAAAGAGAATATATTATACAATTATGGACTTCTAACTCAGTGTATATGATGTGATATTGACTTACTGTGAAAAAAATTGACCGAGGCGAAGTCCATAACTGTTTAATTCTATAATTTCATATTTGATTCACAATGAATAACGTCGCCACTAGCAGAAGTAAGTGGGGTAATCCCGGTCTTATTATAGACCTTGATATATGGTGATTTATCCAGCAGGTCAGCAACGTTATAAGCCAATCAGAATGTCACTTTTTATAGAATAATGTGTATTAGATGCTAAAATATTTTCGTTTCTTGATAAAGACAAATATTCAGAACGGGGTGAAATTGAAGCAAAGTGTTTTTAAGGGGCTACAATAATATACATGTACATTATTATGGCCCCATGAGACATATACTGACAACCTGTGCCCTGAATTTCACAAAACATTTTACTAAAAAAAATTCATGAATTTTGGTAACTTTTGTCGTCAATTAAAGGGTTGAAATGTTTTTCAATATAGATTATATTATGTTCCCTAATATCTTTTCTGCATACATAAATAAATATAAATATATCACAGATATAAATTCTGAAACAAAACATCACAATTTTTCCATATAAAGGAAAAACTAAGCAATGAAAAGTTACTAAAGTTCCAACTTTTTTTCGTAAGTATTTTTATGAAACAGACTGCAAGTCTTGAATATATGTATTAGTCAAACTGTCATTCTGACCCAAAGAACATCTACAAGTCATACCCCTTCAAAACGAAATTGACTCTTTCACCGTCTAGAAACTTATAGGCATGGTCTGATTCATTCCATACTTTTCCTTGTCATAATATGAGCGACAGTAAATATGCTGGTGTAGACAGACAGACAGATTGACATTAAAAGCTTTCTCTCTTACCGTCTAAGAACTTGTTGGCATGGTCTGATTCATTCCATACTTTTCCTTGCCTTGAGATGAGTGACAGTAAATATGATAGTGTTATGTCTTACCGTCTAAGAACTTGTTGGCATGGTCTGATTCATTCCATACTTTTCCTTGCCTTGAGATGAGTGACAGTAAATATGACAGTGTTATGTCTTACCGTCTAAGAACTTGTTGGCATGGTCTGATTCATTCCATACTTTTCCTTGCCGTGAGATGAGTGACAGTAAATATGACAGTGTTACGTCTTACCGTCTAAGAACTTGTTGGCATGGTCTGATTCATTCCATACTTTTCCTTGACGTGAGATGAGTGACAGTAAATATGACAGTGTTATGTCTTACCGTCTAGGAACTTGTTGGCATGGTCTGATTCATTCCATACTTTTCCTTGACGTGAGATGAGTGACAGTAAATATGACAGTGTTATGTCTTACCGTCTAAGAACTTGTTGGCATGGTCTGATTCATTCCATACTTTTCCTTGCCGTGAGATGAGCGACAGTAAATATGACAGTGTTATGTCTTACCGTCTAAGAACTTGTTGGCATGGTCTGATTCATTCCATACTTTTCCTTGACGTGAGATGAGTGACAGTAAATATGACAGTGTTATGTCTTACCGTCTAAGAACTTGTTGGCATGGTCTGATTCATTCCATACTTTTCCTTGCCTTGAGATGAGTGACAGTAAATATGATAGTGTTATGTCTTACCGTCTAGGAACTTGTTGGCATGGTCTGATTCATTCCATACTTTTCCTTGACGTGAGATGAGTGACAGTAAATATAACAGTGTTATGTCTTACCGTCTAAGAACTTGTTGGCATGGTCTGATTCATTCCATACTTTTCCTTGCCGTGAGATGAGCGACAGTAAATATGACAGTGTTATGTCTTACCGTCTAAGAACTTGTTGGCATGGTCTGATTCGTTCCATACTTTTCCTTGCCGTGAGATGGGTGACAGTAAATATGACAGTGTTATGTCTTACCGTCTAAGAACTTGTTGGCATGGTCTGATTCATTCCATACTTTTCCTTGACATGAGATGAGGGACAGTAAATATGACAGTGTTATGTCTTACCGTCTAGGAACTTGTTGGCATGGTCTGATTCGTTCCATACTTTTCCTTGCCGTGAGATGAGTGACAGTAAATATGACAGTGTTATGTCTTACCGTCTAAGAACTTGTTGGCATGGTCTGATTCATTCCATACTTTTCCTTGACGTGAGATGAGTGACAGTAAATAAAACAGTGTTATGTCTTACCGTCTAAGAACTTGTTGGCATGGTCTGATTCGTTCCATACTTTTCCTTGCCGTGAGATGGGTGACAGTAAATATGATAGTGTTATGTCTTACCGTCTAAGAACTTGTTGGCATGGTCTGATTCATTCCATACTTTTCCTTGCTGTGAGATGAGTGACAGTAAATATGACAGTGTTATGTCTTACCGTCTAAGAACTTGTTGGCATGGTCTGATTCGTTCCATACTTTTCCTTGCCGTGAGATGAGTGACAGTAAATATGACAGTGTTATGTCTTACCGTCTAAGAACTTGTTGGCATGGTCTGATTCATTCCATACTTTTCCTTGACGTGAGATGAGTGACAGTAAATAAAACAGTGTTATGTCTTACCATCTAAGAACTTGTTGGCATGGTCTGATTCGTTCCATACTTTTCCTTGCTGTGAGATGAGTGACAGTAAATATGACAGCGTTATGTCTTACCGTCTAAGAACTTGTTGGCATGGTCTGATTCGTTCCATACTTTTCCTTGCTGTGAGATGAGTGACAGTAAATATGACAGCGTTATGTCTTACCGTCTAAGAACTTGTTGGCATGGTCTGATTCGTTCCATACTTTTCCTTGCTGTGAGATGAGTGACAGTAAATATGACAGTGTTATGTCTTACCGTCTAAGAACTTGTTGGCATGGTCTGATTCATTCCATACTTTTCCTTGCCGTGAGATGAGTGACAGTAAACATGACAGTGTTATGTCTTACCGTCTAAGAACTTGTTGGCATGGTCTGATTCATTCCATACTTTTCCTTGCCGTGAGATGAGTGACAGTAAACATGACAGTGTTATGTCTTACCGTCTAAGAACTTGTTGGCATGGTCTGATTCATTCCATACTTTTCCTTGCCGTGAGATGAGTGACAGTAAACATGACAGTGTTATGTCTTACCGTCTAAGAACTTGTTGGCATGGTCTGATTCGTTCCATACTTTTCCTTGCCTTGAGATGAGTGACAGTAAATATGACAGTGTTATGTCTTACCGTCTAAGAACTTGTTGGCATGGTCTGATTCATTCCATACTTTTCCTTGATTTGAGATGAGTGACAGTAAATATGACAGTGTTATATCTTACCGTCTAAGAACTTGTTGGCATGGTCTGATTCATTCCATACTTTTCCTTGCCGTGAGATGAGTGACAGTAAATATGACAGTGTTATGTCTTACTGTCTAAGAACTTGTTGGCATGGTCTGATTCGTTCCATACTTTTCCTTGCCTTGAGATGAGTGACAGTAAATATGACAGTGTTATGTCTTACCGTCTAGGAACTTGTTGGCATGGTCTGATTCATTCCATACTTTTCCTTGACGTGAGATGAGCGACAGTAAATATGACAGTGTTATGTCTTACCGTCTAAGAACTTGTTGGCATGGTCTGATTCATTCCATACTTTTCCTTGCCTTGAGATGAGTGACAGTAAATATGACAGTGTTATGTCTTACCGTCTAAGAACTTGTTGGCATGGTCTGATTCATTCCATACTTTTCCTTGCCTTGAGATGAGTGACAGTAAATATGACAGTTTTATGTCTTACCGTCTAGGAACTTGTTGGCATGGTCTGATTCATTCCATACTTTTCCTTGCCTTGAGATGAGTGACAGTAAATATGACAGTGTTATGTCTTACCGTCTAGGAACTTGTTGGCATGGTCTGATTCGTTCCATACTTTTCCTTGCCGTGAGATGAGTGACAGTAAATATGACAGTGTTATGTTTTACCGTCTAAGAACTTGTTGGCATGGTCTGATTCATTCCATACTTTTCCTTGACGTGAGATGAGTGACAGTAAATATGACAGTGTTATGTCTTACCGTCTAAGAACTTGTTGGCATGGTCTGATTCGTTCCATACTTTTCCTTGCCGTGAGATGAGTGACAGTAAATATGACAGTGTTATGTTTTACCGTATAAGAACTTGTTGGCATGGTCTGATTCATTCCATACTTTTCCTTGACGTGAGATGAGTGACAGTAAATATGACAGTGTTATGTCTTACCGTCTAGGAACTTGTTGGCATGGTCTGATTCATTCCATACTTTTCCTTGCCTTGAGATGAGTGACAGTAAATATGATATTGTTATGTCTTACCGTCTAAGAACTTGTTGGCATGGTCTGATTCATTCCATAATTTTCCTTGCCTTGAGATGAGTGACAGTAAATATGACAGTGTAATGTCTTACCATCTAAGAACTTGTTGGCACGGTCTGATTTATTCCATACTTTTCCTTGACATGAGATGAGTGACAGTAAACATGACAGTGTTATGTCTTACCGTCTAAGAACTTGTTGGCATGGTCTGATTCATTCCGTACTTTTCCTTGCCGTGAGATGAGTTACAGTAAATATGACAGTATTATGTCTTACCGTCTAAGAACTTGTTGGCATGGTCTGATTCATTCCATACTTTTCCTTGCCGTGAGATGAGTGACAGTAAATATGACAGTGTTATGTCTTACCGTCTAGGAACTTGTTGGCATGGTCTGATTCATTCCATACTTTTCCTTGCCGTGAGATGAGTGACAGTAAATATGACAGTGTTATGTCTTACCGTCTAGGAACTTGTTGGCATGGTCTGATTCATTCCATACTTTTATTTGCCGTGAGATGAGCGACAGTAAATATGACAGTGTTATGTCTTACCGTCTAGGAACTTGTTGGCATGTTCTGATTCGTTCCATACTTTTCCTTGCTGTGAGATGAGCGACAGTAAATATGACAGTGTTATGTCTTACCGTCTAAGAACTTGTTGGCATGGTCTGATTCATTCCATACTTTTCCTTGCCGTGAGATGAGTGACAGTAAATATGACAGTGTTACGTCTTACCGTCAAAGAACTTGTTGGCATGGTCTGATTCATTCCATACTTTTCCTTGCCGTGAGATGAGTGACAGTAAATATGACAGTGTTACGTCTTACCGTCTAGGAACTTGTTGGCATGGTCTGATTCATTCCATACTTTTCCTTGCCTTGAGGTGAGCGACAGTAAATATGACAGTGTTATGTCTTACCGTCTAAGAACTTGTTGGCATGGTCTGATTCATTCCATACTTTTCCTTGCCGTGAGATGAGCGACAGTAAATATGACAGTGTTATGTCTTACTGTCTAGGAACTTGTTGGCATGGTCTGATTCATTCCATACTTTTCCTTGCCGTGAGATGAGTGACAGTAAATATGACAGTGTTACGTCTTACCGTCTAAGAACTTGTTGGCATGGTCTGATTCATTCCATACTTTTCCTTGACGTGAGATGAGTGACAGTAAATATGACAGTGTTATGTCTTACCGTCTAAGAACTTGTTGGCATGGTCTGATTCATTCCATACTTTTCCTTGCCTTGAGATGAGTGACAGTAAATATGACAGTGTAATGTCTTACCGTCTAAGAACTTGTTGGCATGGTCTGATTCATTCCATAATTTTCCTTGACGTGAGATGAGTGACAGTTAATATGACAGTGTTATGTCTTACCGTCTAGGAACTTGTTGGCATGGTCTGATTCATTCCATACTTTTCCTTACCGTGAGATGATTGACAGTTAATATGACAGTGTTATGTCTTACCGTCTAGGAACTTGTTGGCATGGTCTGATTCGTTCCATACTTTTCCTTGCCGTGAGATGAGTGACAGTAAATATGACAGTGTTATGTCTTACCGTCTAGGAACTTGTTGGCATGGTCTGATTCATTCCATACTTTTCCTTGCCGTGAGATGAGTGACAGTAAATATGACAGTGTTATGTCTTACCGTCTAGGAACTTGTTGGCATGGTCTGATTCATTCCATACTTTTCCTTGACGTGAGATGAGTGACAGTAAATATGACAGTGTTATGTCTTACCGTCTAGGAACTTGTTGGCATGGTCTGATTCATTCCATACTTTTCCTTCCCGTGAGATATGCAACAGTAAATATGACAGTGTTATGTCTTACCGTCTAAGAACTTGTTGGCATGGTCTGATTCGTTCCATACTTTTCCTTGCTGTGAGATGAGCGACAGTAAATATGACAGTGTTATGTCTTACCGTCTAAGAACTTGTTGGCATGGTCTGATTCATTCCATACTTTTCCTTACCGTGAGATGAGTGACAGTAAATATAACAGTGTTATGTCTTACCGTCTAGGAACTTGTTGGCATGGTCTGATTCGTTCCATACTTTTCCTTGCCTTGATATGAGTGACAGTAAATATGACAGTGTTATGTCTTCCATCAGTTTCTCTCCTGCCTGCTTAGATACCTTTAAAACACAAGTGATTTTTTGTTCTTTTTTTATGTACACCTGAAGAAGTTGGTTTTTACATTCTTAGAATTTAGGAATTTTTAAAATAATTTTTCTATCGTTTCTTAAACAGTATCCTGAATATCTTGAAGTATTTCCTTAGCATGAATTACTATTGATCAAATCACTTTATCAGTCCAAGAGAATACTGAAAACAGTAATATTACTAAAAATAATAATATAACTTAAATTGGAGTTATCTTTCTTGGAAATTTATCTCTGTATATTACTGTAAGTAGTAATACTATTTAGATAGTCAGTTCGCTCTTATACCAGTGGATTCGGGGAGAAATGAGGGTGATTAGGAGTTGTAACTCATTCACATGTACTCTGAAAAATTGTTTAAAACATCAGGAAAATTTTTTCCTAAAAATATTTGAAGAAAATGTGATATGAGAAAGAAGAAAAAGTGAAAAATAGGTTCCAAATGGACATTATTTTCATTTTTCTGTAGAAAAATTGATACAAATTTATTGAATTTGTTGTTGAATGAAAGAATTGTGTGATAAAAGCTGAGTTTGTGCCTTTAAAATGTTGCTTTGTCTATATTACAGAAAGATGTAATATAAGATGGCAACTTTACTGTTTTCAATAATATCAGGGATTATTGTTAACAGTAATATTACAGTTTTAAGTAATATTACTATTTCTAGTATTCTCCTGGACTGTTTATCACAAAATATCTTTGGTGACCTTCAACCTCTGACCTTGACCCATAAAATCTTTGTTTAGCATGCAAAGGGGGCGCGGCTTAAATGGTTTTGGTAAAACCTAAATCTCATTGCCATGGTGATCCTTTATAAACATTTTCAAGGATCCTAGAACTTTTCTGTTTGAAAATGTTAACACTAACCTCCCTCATTTCTCGTTTTTCTATTTTGTTGTCGTATTTATCGAGGACTTCTCTGGCTATTTCTGGAGCCTCGTCATCAATCTCCGGTTCTATAATGAGCTCCTCTATGAAGTCCTCTATTACCAAATCTTGTACGACGTCATTTATCTAAAACACATAATTCATCATTAGAAGATGTAAATATGGGCAGTATGAGAGTTTGGACCTCAGAAAAAGAATTTGCAATTACTTTGAGAATTACGTACATTTTGCATTATTTCATCAAAAACACATCACATCACACATCATAAGCACATTTTCTTTCAAAAATCTAAAGAAGTGTGAAATAATTGTTTTTTTTTTTTTTTTATTTTTAAAAGTAATTAACCAAAGAGTCATCTTGAAAATATTCTTTAAATCTCATTTGCAAAAGTTGAATTATGAGAAAATTAATGTACAATTCATTTTTAACAAATTCCTTCAAAAAATAGACGTCAGACAATCTTACAAGGTCAGTGTGTATTTCATCTAAATAATCATCTACGATGTCGTCGAACACATGTAAAGCCGACGCCCCCCTCATGTGATCGCTGGCCATCTCCTTAACAGTGTCAATTACAACGTCACGGCACGACGCTTTGACGGCATCGTCCACCAAACGGTCAAGGAACGATTCCAGGGGGTCCCTCCCTGAGTCTGAGTAACCAAAGTAACTAAAAATAAAAAAAACAGAGAAAATGTTGCTTGTGTGAGTAAGTATGGTTCAGTTTGAGCGCTTTTGTGTGACCAAACTGAATCTCAGTTACTTATTGACCATACTACATGTAGATCTTATCCATGTAATTATCTGTAACTTTTGATGAGGGACTGTATCAAAATATACTTACTCATTTACCATATCACTCATAGCACTTTTGATAACATCCCTACCCATTCCTCCTAATGATATCATCAATGAGATCATCAAATGAGAATATCAAGTTTTAAATTTTGAATTATGGTCATTTTAAATCATTTTAATTTTTCACAGCTCCCTGTTGCGCAGCGCATAAGTTCAGGCACATTATGGTCAAAAGTGAGTGAGTGCTTAAAAAGTCAAGAAGAAGAAGATCACTTACACATGATGAGGGGCTGTATCAAAGTATACTTACTCATTGACCATATCACCAGTAGCACTTTTGATAACATCCCTACCCAATCCTCCTATGACATCATCAAGTAGATCATCTCTAACATGTGATGAGGGGTTGTAGTAAGGGTGACTTGGACTCTAAAATTATAATTATAACATTATAAGAAAAAATTTAAAAAGCAACATTAACATTAAAACTGACCCTTCCGATTGCGGGGAAAAAATGCAAAATTAAGTGACGTCACAATGCTTTTATCATGTGTATACCTTGGACAAACAAGCTTTGAACCTCGGTCAAACATCGAAATTGCATTGTGACATCATGGAATTTTTCAAATTTTTCCCACGTTCGGAAGGGTCAATTATCCACATGTTTACTAGATTCAGAGGTCGCTGTCATTGCACATTGTCTTTTTACTGACTTTTATATATCAAGGCAAAATGAAAGTGCAGCATCTCCTATGCATATCTGACACTACATGGGTATTTTTGACCTTGACCTTAACCTTGAAAATTTATACGAAGGATTTTTTCCCTCCCCATGACCAACAATTGCTGGAGGTTGGTGATTCTGCATGCCAAGCATCTCCTACTGTGAAAGAATGTTATCAAATGTGACCTTGACCTATGACCTCCCCCAACCTTATGTACTAGAAATAGAACAAAGATGAGTTCAAGTAAAGTTAGATATGAAACTGCTACATATAATATTGAACTTATATATAGATTAAAAATAAAATCAACTTAGTATAAACTTAAATATAAAAACTTTGAATTTTAAAAAGTATAGAAAAATAAATTTTGACAAGTCATAAACAAGTGATATTAAAAAGTCATATAACCTGTAATGTAGTACATAAAAGTCATATAACCTGTAATGTAGTACATAAAAGTCATATAACCTGTAATGTAGTACATAATACTATATAGTTACGTACATATACACACAATCTACAAGTATACACACATTATTGCTACATGTACGGATATGTGCATACTAATGGAAATGCTGAAAGGCAAACACAAGGTGAATATACTGGTATTTAGTCTGGGTGAAAAGATACACACAGAAATGAATAAATAATACATAAAGCAAACTAATACTATACGCAAGTTTTTTAATATTTTTTTTCCCTTAAGATAAGGAGATGAGTAAATGAGTAATTGCAAATTGAAAACAAATCAAGATTATATTATTTTAACTTCCTCTTATCTGTAACTATTAAAATATTGTGGCACTAAGATACAGTACTTTAATGATTTATACATGCATGTTGCGCTTTTCACCAAAGACAAAGCCTCTGTATTCTTAAAAGTATTTTTGTAAAACTAAAAGAGCATATGATAAATGATAAATGATAAATGTAAACAAAAGCAAAAACAAAAATGTAAATGTTTCATGCAAGTTGCAGTATGAAACAGGAACACTGGCATTTACTTTCATATATCATGGTCTGCTACTTAAGAGAAATGAGTAAGGATGGAAATAACGTAAATCAGAGCAACTAAAAGAAGACGTAAAACAGAGGTATTATAAACAAAAGTGTGAAAATAAAACGTAAGAACAGAGATAGATACAAGGGCTAAAGAACGGCTTAAGCATGTAAAATCTGTATCGTTATGACTTCATGCTTTTGAAGCTGTTGTAGTCCATAAAATACTGACTGCAGCTAAAAGAGAAGAAACTATTCGTTCAACTATAGAAATAATGGTACGGCATGTTGAAACGTCTAATAATAGTCAAGGCGTGGTGTAAGGATTGTCTCTGAAATCAGCAATATCATCACTAAAGCAATTAAGCTAGCTATACCTAAAGGCTGCATGAACAGAACTAGCCACACAACAACAGAAAGAAGAAATTAACTGGCCATGTAAAAGTAGAAAAAGAGTTAAGATAGGAAAGAGTTTGCTGTGTAAAGCATGAAGAGACTAATTGCGATCTACTGGTAGCAATATCAATTAAGAAAGGAAAGAGCTAGCAATTTTGTGAACTAGCAATCACAAGCTAGGATAGAGTTTAGCTTAGCAATTTAAAGCATGTGAAGATATGAACTAGCTATCACAAGCTAGGATAGAGTATACTTTACAATTTAAAGCATGTGAAGATAATATGAACTAGATATCACAAGCTAGGATAGAGTATACTTTACAATTTAAAGCATGTGAAGATAATATGAACTAGATATCACAAGCTAGGATAGAGTTTAACTTAGCAATTTAAAGCATGTGAAGATATGAACTAGCTATCACAAGCTAGGATAGAGTTTAACTTAGCAATTTAAAGCATGTGAAGATATGAACTAGCTATCACAAGCTAGGATAGAGATTAACTTAGCAATTTAAGGATGACCAATACTTAAGGGATTCAAGGTCAAAAGCTAATTAGAACTGCTTAAATTGATCAATGTATCCTAGATGAAGAAATATACACCAAGAGTTCATCTCAATCCAGGTTTTTTATACATTCAATGGTCTAATGAACATAATGGTACCCAAACAACAATAAGCGGAACAAGTATTTCTAAAGATTTATGCCATATCAAATCAAAATTGAAAGCTTTGCAATATTTCCTTGAAAGTTACACAAAAGACATTCGAATTTTCACTTTTTACTAAATATCTTAATTCATTTTAGGCAAATATTTCATCATTATAGACAAGTTTCAGAAAATCCTTCGCCATTTTGCCTTCATGTACCCCATAAATGATAACGTAAAAATACACATCGGTACCATACAAATGGCACATAAAACAAAAAATCAAGGTCAAACCATGCATACATTGTTGTTGTTGTATAGTTTTCTGTAATACCAAATGATTGGTAAAGAAAATCTGATATGTATCCATGTAAATGGTAAAGATACAATGATATTCAATAACCCCCCCCCCATTTTTTCATAAAGATATGTTGTAACCTATAGGTTTCCACTGTTATTTTTGCTACCTTAATATCATATATCATAAAAAATTATAAATAATTTTACACATTCAGGCAATTTCATTTTATTGACCTTGATCATTGTGCTTGATGACACTATAACGTGTATTGACAAACTCAAACACATTCCGAGATACATGACAACATGAATGTTAAACGTCTTCAAATTGAATAGCATCATTAAAGAACAGATAAATTGGCAGCATAACATTCCCTTACCTAGTCATAAAACCTTGGAACTTTTCATATTGTCTCACTCTGAAGATGTTCTTGACTTTTTTTCTTTAAGTTTTCTTTGATTTTGACCTCTGAGCTTGATTTTCAACATTTGACCTTGAAAATCAATCACCAAATCCATATAACAGTGGCAGAAAATTGATGACGTCATCCGACTATTGGTCCTTCTTAAAGCATGTGAAGATATGAACTAGCTATCACAAGCTAGGATAGAGTTTAACTTAGCAATTTAAAGCATGTGAAGATATGAACTAGCTGTCACAAGCTAAGATAGAGTTTAACTTAGCAATTTAAAGCATGTGAAGATATGAACTAGCTATCACAAGCTAAGATAGAGTTTAACTTAGCAATTTAAAGCATGTGAAGATATGAACTACGTGTAGCTATTACAAGCTAGGATAGAGTTTAACTTAGCAATTTAAAGCATGTGAAGATATGAACTAGCTATCACAAGCTAGGATAGAGCTACCTACACAAAGACATTAAAGACAAGAGCTAGCAATCTCAAGCTATGAAAGCTGCTAGCAATTTGAAGCAAGCTAATGTAAAGAAGTAGTAATAAAGTAGCTTTGCAAAATTGATATAGTATTGAGATGGTGAAAAAGTAAAAGATATTGCTGAAATGTAAGACAGACTAATATCAAATACCAAAACTGGAAATAAAAAGAAAAAATAACTGAAGGAAAGAGTTAAAGAAGAAAGGGTGTTGTATACATTAATATAATTTACCACAATGCCAAAGGGAAATTGGAATAAGCTAAAAATAATGAAGCCGGGTAAATTCTATATTTGTGCTCATTAGAAAATCCGAGTACCAACCAATGGACTATAAGAGGACAGGAAATCTATAAGGACATCTGGAATTATCTCATCCAGCATGTCTGAGATTAACCAATCAGTGAGCCTCTCAGCAAAAAGGGGATGGTCTTGGAAGTAGAAATATACAAGAGAATCCTGTAAAACAAGATCTGATTGGTTAATACGAAATGGAGGTGGGTAAAACTGTTTATATGCACATTTAGACTGAAGAAGAGTTTATTTTAGGAATATTATCTCTTGTGTGTAAATATTGATTGGATAGTTGAGAATGAATATCATATATATCCTGTTAATTATACATAAGATAAGCTAGAAAATAAAGAGAGAGGGAGAGAGAGAGAGAGAGAGATTATCATATCATGTTGAAAATGAGAAACATTTAAACTGTATAAAAAAAATTCTAATCATCAAAATTCAAGTCTCAACCCTTTCCTTTATTATCAATCAATAATAAAAAGTCAAACAGTAACATTACTAGAAAAGAAATGACTTAATTTAAGAAAAAATTGATAAAAAGTAAAATCCCACTTTTCAAACAAAAAGGTGCAGCAGATGAGTAAAAGGAAAAGAAACACAGGAATTTAATTTTGACAAGAGTGCAACAAGCATAGTGCAATGATTACCGGGTCATCTTTAAACCTCTGTGAGACGAGCTCATCCTGAACGGGACTGTACGGAGTGACAGACTCCCGGGGGTATATGTACTGTGTAGGGAACATAACGTACAACATTAAACAAAGCTGTGAAAACTGACATATACATATCAATTACATTTCAACCAAATTGTTTTTATTTCACTCTGCAAAAAGGATCTGAAAGTTTTTTTTCAGGTTTTTTTTTTTTTTTAACAATTTGTACGTCACATTTTGATAGGTTGCGTGTTTAAATGCCATTATGTGATTATAATCCTACACAAAAAGCTAAACAACTCCAAACAGATCTTTTCTACAGAACAGCTTAACTATGTTCACAGAACCATGCAATAGTTTGATTTGAATTAGATTGATGTGATTCAGATAAAAAATAATGACTTCATCATGGATCTGTTGCTGGCTAATTCGTATAATTTTAAAGAATTTTTAACATCGTACCAATAGACAAGTGTCATCTTATGAAAAATCTTAGACCTATTTATACTTTTAATCAACAATTTATATATATATTCTACTGTCTTCTTCACTAAAATCAGAGCATTTTATTCTGCCATTTCAATAATCTAACTTTCTAGCTGTTTTAGAAATTAAACAATTAAGACTAATAGGGTTTTATTGACCAGACACTGCCTTGGAGTGTGAAACCAGAGATCTAGGAGAAATTCACCAAAACAGTGTGCTCTGAATTACTGTCCTATATAACACACTCCAGAAACTGGAAAATTGCTAAATTTCTTCCTTACCAGATTTTATTAAGAATGATTTTAATATTGTTATCATGATAATAGTCATATTGAAAAATTAAAAAGATAAAGTTGCCAAAATCACAAATTTCTGATTTCTGAAGTGAATTGTGCCACATTTCCAACAGTAATCAGTGCTTAGGACAGTAATGATTTATAAAAAGGTATCATCTACAATTATTTTCCCTCCAATAATGAAATGAATATCAAATCCACTTTTTTTTCATTCTGGGAATAAAATTTATGGATGAAATTCAAATGTGCTTTATATAAATAAAAACATGAATTCTGTTCGCCCTGTCAAAATATGTACATGTTGTTAGCAAGCGCATCAAATTTCAAAGACCTAAAATCTCAAGATATTGGCATCCTTACATGTAGACTAGCAATAAAACATAGTTCTATTTGGCAAAACAACATTACTGCTTTCATATCAGCATCAAATGTTTCAAAATCATAAATCATACACATATCAGTATTTCAAATATCAGCGAGCTAAAATATCTTTTTTCATTACATTGGAATAATGCATTTGTTACAAACCATCTGGTTACCTTATATTTTTTCAGCACATCGTTCCTGTCAGGGTCGTAAGCCCGAGTCTCTGAACGCTGATACCCATTGGGCAGTGAGAAGGTTACTGGGTAGTTTTTCTTGGGTCTGCGCCCGGGCTCTGGGTTTGAAGCATGAACATCAAGTCTGTCCACCTTACCTGTTTTAAAAAAGAGATTTTTTCTTCATTGTTCATTTTGATCCCAGCTTTCATTATAGCAATGGGACATCAAATCCCATCAAATTTGGGATACAATTTATGCTACTTGCATCTATAAATATCAAAATTATGCTACCATAAAATGTGAAAAGAATAATGAGTCTACTTAAGATGTATAATCTTCTTCAACATATCTATTGTAAAAAAAATCTAATAATATACAAAAAAAAAACTTTTTCTAGCAAATTTTGAATAAGCATTTGCCTGATTTTTTTCTTTAAAAGCTACAATGTATACTACCAGATAGACAGAGAAATGAAATGAAGGAATTTAACACCATAAATATTTACATACCTTTCTTTCCCTTCTTGCCTTTTCCTTTATAAGCTGGTGGGGGAGGGTAGTAGGCGGGGAAAGGAAATCCAAACACCACAGGGGGTGGGGCTCCTTGTGGAGGTTCATAGGCGGGGTAACCATACGCTGGCATAGGGTAAGGCTGAGGCATAAAGTATCCAGGGGGATTCCCCTCATCATCATCTGACTCCTCACCCCAGGAGTCATAATCAGGTGTCCTATGGTATATAAACATGATTAATTCATAATATAAATTCATATACATGTATAATGCGCAGAATTTCATTATATATGAATTTAGCTGGATCAATAATAGCAGAATAAGTTACCTTATCAGAGCAATTATTCAGTAAGATTTGGTAGAAAACATGACATTTGTGCTAAATCCAGAGAGCAATTTTGGTCCTGGCAATTTTATCCTGATAGCAGTAAAAACTAAGCTATGCTAAAATAATTATATGTATAGCATTTCAAACAGTCATTATTTTAATACACTTGCAAATATTCTTCATTATCAGGGAAACTTTGATTTAGAGAAACTCAAGAAATACCAAAATGCATCAGAGACAAACAGAATGGTAACTTACCCATGATTGGACTTTCTGTGTACTGGGGGAACTACCCCAAACTTGCTTCCTCGGAGCCTTGGTGAACCACGATGATCATCCGGGGATTCTAACCTGTAAAAACGTAGTAGAGACTATGATTTATTTGAAATGTAGAAGGAAACGTCCAGATATAGCTCAGTTTGTGAGCCTAACGGAGATACGAAATAAAGCATTGGGTTTGATTCCCAGTCTAGCCATAGGTGTACGTATTTTAGTGCAACCAAATTTTAACAGAAACAAGGCAAAAATGAGCATACTGACATTTAAGCCTTAATCATGAATTAATGCATTTGACTTCTTTTCCATTATAATTCTATAAGAGTTAAACAATTAAGCACAGTCTTCAATCAGCGGACTTTGCTAACTCTGCTAAAATATGAATTTTAAACATGTGAAATAGAAAAGCAACCAAATATATTGAAAATGTCCCCGTGATTTTAAACATGCAAAATAGAAAAGCAACCAAATATATTGAAAATGTCCCGTGATTTTTCAGACTATTTTGTAAACACTGGGAACTTAAGTTACCTTGGGAGTACAGATGGGGATGAAGCTTTACGGTATTTTCCTAGCGGTGAGTGTGTTTTCCTCCCTCCGTAACCACCAGGACTTCTGACAGGAGACCGTGCAGGGGGTGTGGTACTCAGCTGGGAGCGTATTCTATTTAACCTACATAAAATAATTAAAGGTTACTTCAACAATTTAACAATCACTATAGTATCCTAATATCAATGATGGTATAGGCATTTTGATATACAAGATATAACGAATGGTTGAATATTGACCAATGAGAAATCACGACACATCACGAAACGGCAAAGGTAAAACATTGATTCTATAACGGATTTGTCAAATTCCGGAATTTACGAAAGAGCGGAAATTATATGAACGAGTGGAATTTACCGATTCTGGAAAAGATTTACCAATTCTGGAAAAGGAAATCTGCTTTAAAGCGGTGAAAAATCATGTCTGAAAATTAAATAATCATGATAACATAAACTATATGCAATTTCTAAAATCATACTGATTTGCAGCAATGTAATATAGATTATAGACCCTTTCACATTATCTGTGGTACTAAATTTGAAGGCCAGTTCCGCGGTATAATTAAGCAATAGATTGCGCATGTGGTGTCATTTCATTGATTTAGGGCGTTGAGCGCGGAATCATGTTTTGTTTGTTCCGCTAAAAACAACTTGGAACAATAAAATTACGTCACTTAGGTGCATGGGCAGTCTGTTGTTTGTCCCCAGGAACTGAGCTTCAATTTTTAGTACCGCAGATAAATGTGAAAGGGTCTATTTGATTTGAAACAGTTTTATTTTTGTCTGAAGAAGAAGACAGTCAAATTGTACAGACTACAGGTCAACACTTTGTGAATTCCAGGAATCTAAAAATAACCTGCAGATCTAAATATTCAACTTAATTTTAAAATCCTGACAAATTCTTCATTCAATATTATTCTTCTTCTTCCTTCTAAGTGCAGCACCACTGAAGTATTATCACACTTTTTCAGCATAAAAGGACGAACATCCTATGTACAGATTCATAATTCTTTATTATGACAGAATTTCGTATATATTAGTATCGTTTTAGAAAAATATTCAAACGTGCCGAAAACCACTTCAAAAATTGAACGCACCAAGTACCACAGATATTGTGAAAGAGTCTATTAAGTATTTGATTTGAAACAGAGTTTTGTTTTAATATTTGTCTGAAGAAGACAGCCAATACACCGATACACAATTTCGGTCGCCGCTAGGTGGCGCGCCGGCACTGGAAAAATTTCGAGTAAACAAAACAAGATGGACGTCGCGCATATGACGCTGGAGTCGTTCAGACTTTGGACCCCTCATTCCCTAAAGGTTTTTCTGTCAAAGAGGGGCAAGTCAACAGATGGAACGTTTGAGGAGTTGTCGGCAAGGTATTGACATTTTTTCATCCTTTTATGCATTTGTTGCTAATACACAGGAGAAGTCCTCATGCAATGCAGAGCGCACAATGTAACGATAAAGATAAAACAAGCACGAATCGCCTTTGAAAAGTGGCACATGTACAACATAAATTAGCCACATTCTCTAGTTTCTCTCTCCCTATATATGCAGAATCGGGTATCGGCATACAAAATTGTGATATAGGTTCGCACACACTTATATTAAAAAGTTATTTTTTATTTGTGACCACGCCCCCTTCCCTTGTAAACAAAATTATAAGTATGATAGCACTACAGTATCAATTTTCCATATAATCCCTTTCTTCATGCTGTTTCTATCAAATAAATTTGTCTTCAAAAACCTTTTTCTTTTAACTACTATAGGGCATTTTGTGCATGGGAGGAAAACACTCCAGTTCAGTCCAGTGCAGAGGATTCGGAGGCACGACTTCTTGATGAGTACAGAGCAAAGCTTCGATTACTCAATGGCGAGATCATACCAGATCCATTTACCCTAGAGGATGGATGGCTTGGCGAAACAACGGGATTACCCAGTTGGCCATCACTGTACATTATGGACATTGCCACATTTTTGAACTGTAGAGGTCCTAGTGATATTGTTCACCGAGTGATGAACGAATATAAAGAAGGGAAAGCCTATAGGTACTTTAGCTGTGACTGGGTAAAGGAGATACTATACCACCCTTTTCGTGCAAGAAGTGAAGCGTGTTTATTAAAAGCAAAAGTCACACCTTCTCAGTCTGTCAACAATAAAGAATATGATGTCTGGGTCGCAATAAAGAAAGATACAAAATCGGAGCCGGGGGGTCAGATATTTAGTGGTTATTGCACTTGTACAGCTGGTATGCTCGGTTGTTGTAATCACATAACAGGCCTTCTTTTTCGAGTTGAACATGCAGTAAAAACAGGAGCAACTTCAGCGTCATGCACAAGTAAGCCATGCGAGTGGAATATTCCAAGTTCAAAAACTACAATTAAGCCAATAAAAGTGTCAGATGCAGAGTGGACAAAAAGCCACTATTCAAAAAAGAACAAAGCTTGTACTGCTTCTGAAGATTCATCCCGTCAAACCCGAATTTCAAAAAATAGTTTTACTCCCATGACAAAGCAGCAGAGTGAGGAATTGAGTAATGGAGATACATTTAGGAAAGATCTGCATGAGAAAATCGTGATGGACATTCCCGACTCTTGCTTCTCATTGATAATGGAAAAAAGACGTATGAAAATCAAGGAGGTTGACAATTGTGTATTACCCATATCTGTAATTGCAGCACAAGCAGAGTTACAAAGTGAAGAAATTCAAAATGCCGAGACTCTTCTGAAAAAAATACAAGTTAATGAAGACCAAGTATTGCAGCTTAAAAATGCAACAAAGGACCAAGCACATTCAGAACTGTGGAAAGAACATAGAAAAGCTAGACTAACTGCAAGCAATTTTAAGCGCATATGTACTCGTGTAGTTACTTTAAGAAAGGACCAGACTGCAAGCTCTGCTGCTCTTGTTCACAGTTTGATGGGTTATAAAGAAGTTCGACCAACGAAGGCTATGAAACATGGTACCACGCTAGAGCCTGTCGCTAAAAAAGCATATGTGCAAGAAATGAAAAAAATACATAAAAATTTCAAAGCAGCCGAGAGTGGTCTAACCCTGTATACATCAAAGCCATTTATTGGTGCTAGTGCTGACTTGGAAGTGAAATGTGACTGTTGTGATGAAGGGCTCTGTGAAATAAAATGCCCAGAAACCATTAAAAATGCAAAACCATGTGAGGAAAATCTTACCTACATTAGTAATGGGACATTAAATGAAAATCATCAATATTTCTTTCAGGTGCAAGGTCAAATGGGCATACTTGATAAAAAATATTGTGATTTGTATATATTTACCTTTCATGGCAACATGAAAATACGTATCAAATTTGATAAAAAATTCTGGGAAATTATGATTGAGAAATTGTGTTGGTTCTGGGATAATTGTATTATTCCGGAAATTTTAAAGCCAATGTTAGATGATGATGAGATAGATAATATAGAAAGTGAAGAGCAAGAAGAATGTGATTCAAGTGCTAAAAATTTATTGGCAGATGTAAATAACAATGCTATGGTACCTAGAAGTAAAACAGATCAACATACTGGAAACAAAAACTCTCGCAGAAAGATAAAACTTCCGAAGAGACAGAACGTCTACCCATGTGGTAAATGTGGACTTGTATGCGCAGAGCAACCAAAAAATTACAACGAAGAATCAATTAACTGTGATAGCTGCAAAGTATGGTATCACTTTGTATGCGTTGGTTTAAAAGAGGTTGATCAGGGTAGCGAGTGGATGTGCGACTCTTGTAAATCAGAGGACTAAAATCACTATGAATGTACATACACTTTGAACAGTGATAGCAATGCATAATTATGGCTTATATTCATTATGTTGTCATGGTTGTGTTAATCTGTTATGACAATTGTTAATAAATTGTTACCATGAGATATGTGTTACTAAAAACATAGCATGTCCCAATATTAGATCCTGATTAAGCTCCAAATGTCCAACAAATTGAGACATCTGCAAACATAATTTCAGTGTCACAAATTATACAAAACATTTGATTTGTATTAAAGGGTAGCTCCCATTGGCTGAACAGCCTCTACCTGCAAACATTTCATTTTTATCGAGGTGACTCAATCCTAGCTGCCGATTGGAAATTTTGTGTATGAATAATTCCTCTGTCAGCAGAGAAAATCAATGTTTGCAGCTGTCTCTGTTTAAGAAATAAGAAATAGCTAGCCCTGGTTTATTGTCCAGTAATTACCCTTGTCGCATGAACCGATCAAATTATCACCGAGCTGCTGCTTCGCAGCTCAGTGATAATTAGATTGGTTTATGCGAAGAGGGGAATTACTGGACAATAAACCACAACTACCTAGTTCTTATTTCTATTCCTACAGTGGGCGGAGCTAACATGTAGCGGACTGACAGTTTGTTGGAGATTTTACGCCAGACAAGCTCTACAGCACAAAAATAGGTGGAGATTAGTAGACTGGATGTTTGTTCGGGATTTTACACCAGGCTAGTTCTGTAATACATATCATGCATGTAGGGAGAAAGTCACAAGTCATAATTTTGGTTAATCCGGATGCAGCTTACTGAAGATACTGGAGTAATATCATGATTATTGTTCTGTTTGTCTCCAGTTTTAATTTGAACCACTCTGCTGTACCAAGAGTGAATCTGGAACTTTCAAATAATGTGAAAAGCTCTGGTCATAAATATACATATGAGATGTCAGGCCCTATCTCATTGAAAAGTTATTATGGCCAAGGTTATAAACAATAGGGCTAAGACAATATACAGAGTTCTGAAGGTCATCAAGCTTGGTATCATTTGAGTATTCATCATGTTCATGCTAAGTATCGAGTCTCTATCAGTTATAGTCATTGTTAAAGTAGGAGTCGCAGACAGACATGCCAAAAACTAGATGACCCCAAATTTCATTCTAGGGCATGAAAATTAACTTAAGGCATTAGGGGTATAATACTCTACTTCCAGTCGTTTTGATACCTGTAACAGAATTACAGATAAATTAAACTCCACGAAGTTCGCCGAAATCACACGACTTCGGCAATGTTTGGTACCATACACTGATACAGGTAGTTGAATGAAACATTAAAAAATATATCAATTTTTTTTTAAATATGTAAGATATGGAAGTACATGATTTCTAGCTTTTCGACGATATTGTTATTATACCCCTTATACCTTAATATAAATATAGTGCAAGCTAAGACTTGATTTCGCAGACTGAATGGCAGGTTTTATTCATGAATATGAAATACCATGCAATACAAGATAACTAATACAGCAAAACTGCATTTTCAATTTTTTGGACTGTCATGATTTTATCCCTATATACATGTAGCTGAAATCTAAATGCAAACCAATCTACTTGTAGACTATCCAACTTCACTCATAAAACAGATTACAAAGCCAAAATGAATTCATTAGTAATTATGTTTTATATATCGGATTTTTCAAGTTTGACAAGGCACAACAAACTGTAACAATGTCATCTATATGACCTATCAAAGATATTGGAATTTCATTCGCTAGAATTCTAAACGTCTTTACTCGTCTTATGACTTGCTCTATCAATATTCGGTAATTTGCAATGCGTTTTGTTTTTTTCACAGCATCGGTTGACATTTGTGACTGTCCTCTCTTTCCTGGCGGTACATGAAGTGAAAGATGTCGCACTGCACATTCGCTGGCGATATTGAAACCTTTATCAGCCATTATCATGCTATATGGCGGAACTCTGTCTAAGAATCCACAGTCTATAGTCAAAGCCTTATCTGATATTCTTCCTGTATAAGCAGATGATACGAAACATATGAAACTATTTGCTGTGCAAGCAATAAGTATCTTTACTGTATTGTGGTGTTTGTAATCAGACCACGTTGCACCCTGTAAATGTAAGTCTTTCGGTGTTTCGATAAATATTTCCGTACAGTCAATTATGGAGTGTAAATCGGGCAAGGATCTGTACCGGTCCGGTTTTGAAGCCAAGATAGCTTCCTGATCAGGTATAAATACAAGATGACGAAGCGCCTGACTGGCTGCACGAAGCCATGAAAAAAATATCCTTGAGCAGAGAGTGCAAGAAATCTGAAATCTTTTAGCCAAGTCCTTATTCAGAAGTCCCAATCTAAGCTTCATGAGCATTAACAGAAATTCACTTTTGGAAGGCAATTTCCTTGATGGTCCGAATGTTGAAGGCTTCTTCTTTAAGTTACGAAGACCACGAGTCATTGACAACACTCCTGTCCACCGCCGCTTTACTAGTGGTGCAACAACATCATGTAGTTTGTTAAATAAGGAGCGATTCTTTAAACCGGTGTGAAAATTTACATCTTCATCAGAGTCCATTGAAACTTTCAGTTTTTCGGTTTTCAGTTTCTTAATAGTAGCTCTAAGTTCCTCATTTTCATTTTGTAAAGCAGTTGTCTTTCTTTTGGCATCCACAAGCTGAATGATTAAGTTGATTACCCACACAATCCAGGGCCAAACAAACTCAAATATGCCTTTCCTTCTGGGCAAGTTTCCCAAAGGCGGATCTTCAACACTAGTATCCGGACCATAGCCATGTTGAGATTGTTTCACAATCTTAGTTTTATAACATTGTAACTCGTGTGCTTTGTTAGTTCCGAAAAGAGTTATGCGTCTCACTCGGTCCTTGTATCCATCATAGCCCAAATTCAGTGTTGGATATGGGTTGTCCACAGTTGGCTGTCCATCAATGAAGTGGTTACTACAGATACGGGAATCTTTGGATGGTGACCATAACTTCTTCCCTTGACCAGCCCTGCCTACCAGTTGCTTCCATCGCTCCCTTTTCTCTCTGTCCTTCTTTTGCGTTGGGAAAGGGAATAACCTAAAAAAGTTTAAAATCAGATCAGTTAATTGAGTAAAGTGGCAAAAGTCAAGGTAATTTGCAATACATACCCCTCCAAAATTGTATGTGACCACTTGATTAAGAAAAATACATGTATCTACATGTATGTTATTGTAATAATAACAAAAGAAAATGTCATACATCACAGTAGTAGTACAACAAACATCTCTTAAATGAAGCATAATAGTACATATTGATAAATTCTCTCATTTTTTCGCTTGTCATATCTATTTCAGACTACATTTGTATTTGGAATTGAAAATAAATATACTGACCTTGAAATGTTACAAAATAAATAATCTGGCCGTCTCTGTACAGGCTAACTCGGGACTAGTCTGAAATATCTGACCCCACATCCCACCTTTGACAGTTATTTGGATGAATACAGGCACCTACCCCTATCCGTCCAAGTAACTGTCAAAGGCAGGGCATGGGAGTCAGGTATTTCAGACTAACACAGGACCACCTTTTTACAGTCCCTAAGAGAGAACAGAGACCTCTATCTATACAAAAGTTTGTCAGTGTTTTTTTTTCTCACTTTTGGGGGAAGGGGGTCAGGGCTGATACGTTGGGGAAAAAAATTCTAAATATGTGAGTGAACTACCCACTCAAAAGGGGAATTTTTAATAGATTTAATTTTTTGCATAAACGTCACGGGAAAAATTAGCATGGGAAATGGCCCATTTAAACTTTTCTTTGTCTATTAATTTTGATTGCGTGCACTGACTATTATTTAACTTATACCAAAATTTACAACTAAGCGAGATCTACTGAATGGTTTCAATTTTATTTAAAGTTCTGCATGATAAAATAGTCAAAATCGCATTTATCCAGTTTCCAAAGAGAGCCGCGGGGTCAATAGAACTTGGAAGTAGAAAGTGTACGGGGAAGGGGTGGGGGTGGCCATTGGGATTGCTTTGTTAAAATATATCACTCTCATATGTTTGTACCCTGGTGTCTTGTCTTAATTAATGTCAGTACTCAATAGAAGGAGATGTTTGACTGGGATCCCTTTGCTTCATTGCACATGATAAGCCTATTACAGTGTATTGTGAATAACATGTGCATGTGCACATTTGTGATACCTGAATGGTGGACTGCAACTGCAGTGTTTATCCTTGTGCTGGACGTTGCAATCCCTACAAAGCTCTGCCTTCCACTTTCCAAGTCTATATGCACCATTTGAGCAGTTTTTCACTGCACAGTGATACGCCATCACGTCAACCCATACCTGCGTCTGTGTACTTTCTCTTTGCGTTTACTCGAAATTCAAGAGCGATAACTCGTGTCAGCCGGGAAAGTTGCGCAAGCGCATAGCGTCACTGTGTATCGGTGTATGTACGTGTACAGACTACAGGTCGACACTTTGTGAATTTCAGGAATCTAAAATAACTTGCAAATCATATATTTGAATTTTAAAGAACTTTAAAATCCTGACAAATTATTCATTCAATATTAATTCTATACAAGTCAAGAATTTTGCCATATTAGTATCGTTTTGGAACAAAACTCATACGCGCCGAAAACCACTTCAAAAATTGAACGCACCCTTCTTTGTGCCCTTGCCAGTACGCTTTCCTACTTTGTGCTGATAAAGACATCATTTATTTTATTTGTTTGATGAGTCTACATTTTCAGGGAATGGAGTTTGGAAACTTCTTTTAAAAAGGATTTCTTTCGCTGTTTACACCTGTTGATTCGTCACCATTCGCCATCTTGTTTACATTAGCAATATACAAAACCAAACACGGATATATTTTATTCCGGAAAAAGGTCGGCTCTCATGATGCTCCATAAAATTTCCATTGCTTGATTGGGCAGGGGGGGGGGGGGTTTACATATTTCCTCAGTCAGTGTATAGGAAAAAACGTTTTTATATTTTTATTGATTTTATATTTTTATATAAATTCTTATATATCAAAGATATTAACATCTTTTAAATATAATATACTATTAATATTATACATGTATGTTATTTATCTGTTCTTAAATGATGCTATTGAATCTGAAGACGTTTAACATGTATACCCTCTAAAAGAAAGACAGTTCAAAAATTCATTTCTGAGTTAAAGTATATTGGGGGGGGGGGGGGGGGGGGGGCGGTTACTTTGTGTGCTATTTACAGAAACGCTCATTTTGAGCCGAAATTGCACTGTTTTGACTAGAATATATAGCAATTCCCTTGATTTTTAATTTTGGCTGACTTGAGCGATTGAATTATGTATTAAACATTAAAGCCCATGTCCTTTTCAAACAACATTTTTATACAATTTGGTGACACTCTCTACATACAAGTTGATGGATTTTCTCAGTATGGGCCTAATATGCATCTCTCGTTGCGGGATATTTTATGTTTTTATACACATTTCTACAATAAAGGGCTCACGCTAAACCTCCGAAAACAGAAGAAATTGTCGATTCAAAATGTTTTTAGGGAATTTCAAGATATTTCGATGATATTTCAATATTGATAAGAAAGGGGGATCAACAACATCCGGTTGCAGGCCAGCACCCACAGCAAAACCCTAAATCACCCAATGCAAAACACAGAATAGATACTCACAGAAAGAGACGCAAAAGGCACAAGTCACACCAAATCACCTAGAAACATAACATACAAAATGACTACACATAAACCAACGAGACCAATGGGTGTGTTCCCGGAACGTCGAACATATTTTAATGACTATATCTTAAATGGGTGTGAAAGGGGCCTTCTTAGGGGTAACCAATTAACCAATGAGTGCATATTACCCTTGCAAAATTTTGTAAAGTAGAAAGGAATATATACTTAACTACATGACAATAACAATTTTTTTTTGTAAGTTTTATTTCTTTATTTTTTCCATAGACACAAAGGTTATAGATTCAAACATACGTACATTGTAATACTAGAGATTAACTTATTCCTATAAAGTTACATATACAAATATATATATATAAAGTCCTCCTATTGGACTTGAATTCAATAAAGAACAGACAGACAGACAACTGTCAGAGTGATACCAACATGTGGGGCGTTGCGAGAATGCGATTGATGAGGATTTTTGTGGAAGTTATCTATTCGAATATCAGTAATATCCAAAGTGAGGTTTTTCCAGTCATTTAGCGAATGCGATTCTACTCCTTCGATTTACACAATTGTTTGGTATATATAGTTATCTAAGACTTCCTTTAGTACTTCGTGATGTCGTCTGCTTTGACTGTTTGTCTGTCCATTTGGTGTAGGTATAGTGTCGTCTGCTTTGATTGTCTGTTTTGTCCATTTGGTGTGGGTGTAGTGTCATGTACTTTAATTGTTTGCTTGTCCATTTGGTAATGGTGTGGCGTCATGTACTTCAATTGTTTGCTTGTCCATTTTGTGTGGCTGTGGTGTTGTCTGCTTTGATTGTTTGCTTGTCAATTTGGTGTGGGTGTAGAGTCATCTACTTTGATTGATTTCTTGTCAATATGGTGTGGGTGTCGAGTCGTCTGCTTTGATTGTTTGCTTTTCCATTTGGAGGGCTGTGGTGTCGTCTGCTTCGCAGCTACGTTAAGGCACTCCTCGTTTTTACGTTGCAATATTCGTGTCATTTTTAAAAGACATTTTCAATAATGAAAAAGGACATCCTCCAATAAAATTTCTTTATGTATTTGGTATCAGTGTTCAACAGTAAGCTTGTACTACACATTCAGCCAATAGTGATGTCATGTGCCACATCACAAGTCACGTGACAATTATTTATAACATGCAAACTATGAATTGTATAAAACAAGCTGGCGCAACGCCATTCCTGCAATTACAGTACTATGCTTACTACCAAAATACCTTGTAGATATTGCCATTTATGAGTTCAAGTGCGCCATTTTATTCTTTTTTATATTTTTGGAATAAAAGACGATTTTTATCTAAAAAATGACTAGAACAGCACTGAACTCCCAGTATTTTCATATATTTTAAATAGTCATAGATGAAATTGACAAAGTGCCTACTTAGATCATGGAAGACAACCATCTATCGGACTAGTTTAACGTGACCCCAACACATAGCATTGTAATTGGAGAATGCATAAATTTAATTACGAACTTGCAATATGGTCTCAATATACCAACAAATGGATAAAAACTCATCTGTGAGAGGCAGATTTTGAATTTTTTGATTCTGTTGCCATGGCAACCAATTGTCACAAATAATTTTTGATTTAATTGAAAGTTAGTTTGTAGCAGAATTTAGATATACATTAACATATCAGCTATATGCTTCCTGTAGTGTTGGGATTGTATATAATTGAGTGCCATTCTAACCATGAAAAATCACCAAAATGATGAAAACCTATACCCATTTTCAGCTACATCAGATTTCGTTATATGAATTCTTACACCAGACAGACAAGTTTCATCTTTTAGACAAAATCTTACAGTTTTCAAAAAGGTCTCATTTGCAATAGGTCCCTAGATTCGTTTTCTAGAAAAATCACCACACATAGACAGCATGCTACTTTCATCTCATCATTACAGGCTTATAAGGGGATTCCCCATTTGACACAGAGCTAACCCTGATTTCATAGCGTACAGTCTCGAATCCAACTAATTGAGCTTTTTCACTGCAGAATGGCCTCCTCTATACATTGAAATAGAAATAAACAACATTAACACTATTCAAATTCAGAAATACACAATTTAATGTAACCCCTATGTTAACCCTGGTAACATTAGTGACGTATTTTCAAAGCGCACGGTATATTGAGACTTTAAGGACTTGGGTTGTTTTTGTCGAATAAACTTTTTTTCAATTTTACGCAAGTTTAAGACTTTCCACACTTTACGGTACCAAGATTTGTGCGTTACGCATTATACTTATGTCGCAACACATTGTCGAAAGACCCATGACCCCCCATCCCAATACCCCCTATGTGACCTTAACTGCAATACAACACAATACATAAACATGTTCAGTATAAATAAATCTTTATGCTCATGTTATCATATACTTAGTAAAGAGATAAAGGGGAGTCTAAATGTCATTTATGTATGGCTGTTGCCATGACAACGACAATACTTTGTGGTATCGGAGACCGATTAACCATTCCGCTATGTACCGACAAATGTCGAAAAGACTTTTTGCATTAAATTTCCCATCATTTCGATATGGTTGCTATGGTAACCATAATTTCTTATATATTCCATCATATACATGCAATGATATTTGCTGAATATATTGATACCTATCACTACACTGTATACCCTATAGTTCTGTAGCAATTGTGTTCCAAACATACCATGATGGCAGAAAATGTACTGTCTTTTCTCAAAAAGTCATTACAATACAGGAGCAGCATCAATTTTCATGACAATCAAATTTTTTTCAATTTTGAGAGAATTTCATAAATATCGGTATATTAAGATACAGCAGGGTCATGACCTTTATAATACATATAGTGTTACCATGGTAACCATTCATGAAATTTGAGACTGCAGTAGCAATGTATGCTTAAGGTCTCAATATACCAACAAATAGATGAAAACTCATCTGTGAGAGGCAGATTTTGAATTTTTTGATTCTGTTGCCTGGCAACCAATTGTCACAAATAATTTTTGATTTAATTGAAAGTTAGTTTGTAGCAGAATTTAGATATACATTAACATATCAGCTATATGCTTCCTGTAGTGTTGGGATTGTATATAATTGAGTGCCATTCTAACCATGAAAAATCACCAAAATGATGAAAACCTATACCCAATATCAGCTACATCAGATTTCGTTATATGAATTCTTACACCAGACAGACAAGTTTCATCTTTTAGACAAAATCTTACAGTTTTCAAAAAGGTCTCATTTGCAATAGGTCCCTAGATTCGTTTTCTAGAAAAATCACCACACATGGACAGCATGCTACTTTCATCTCATCATTACAGGCTTATAAGGGGATTCCCCATTTGACACAGAGCTAACCCTGATTTCATAGCGTACAGTCTCGAATCCAACTAACTGAGCTTTTTCACTGCAGAATGGCCTCCTCTATACATTGAAATAGAAATAAACAACATTAACACTATTCAAATTCAGAAATACACAATTTAATGTAACCCCTATGTTAACACTGGTAACATTAGTGACGTATTTTCAAAGCGCACGGTATATTGAGACTTATGCCCTTGATACGCATCCTTTAATTTAGTGCTTAGTTTGTCCTATAGAATCATTATGTCTTACCTTTCTATTGTAGACAGGTACAAAGATACTGTAACAGGATTTATAGAGCACTGGTTCATAGGTTAATACCGGACGTATGATTATCATTTCCTTATCCAGACATTTATATCTAGATCCAGTCTAGTATCAGATTTTAATGGTTTCCCATATAGAAGTTCTGTGAAGCTGAGTTCATAATAATAATGTACTCAATACGCTTTATCATGAAATCCTCAGATAATTGTCATTTTTCTGTTTTACAAACCCAGCCTCGATTTGATGTGAAGAATATGAGCCTTTTGTTAAGTTCTCACGATGTCTCAGATCTATGTTCCAGTTATTCTTGGATATATCGAGCGAAGATTATATTGTTTCATCGGTGAACCGGATGACAGTGTAAAGGTCCTTTAATCCAAGATTTAGTTCACAGAATTAGAATTGCGTTATCGCTCAAAAGAATAGAGATACCAAACAGGAGTCGGTTACAGCGACCACGACAAAAAGCAAAACACCCAAAACACCCTAAATGTGATAGCGGTATTATGCAGAGTAGAGAAGCACAACAGATATAGCAAACAAGAAGTACCAATCAATCTAAGTTCAGGGGTCGAAGACTCAGGGAAATACAGCACAGTTGTGTAAGTATCCATTAAAAAGTCACCCCCCCCCGAACGGAGGCAGGAACAAGTGCCTGGGAGGAGTGAGCGTCCTCTGATTGTATGTGACACCCGATGCGAAATGCGATACCAAGGACCAATCAACAAAGACGACATCAGGTCATTTAACATAAATAAAGACTACAAATAAACAAACCGAACAGTGACCTAGCACGGCCATCTGTCATAAAGATAAAGATACTGGTCAAGGTCTGGTATGGAGGTAAAGTCAATGTCATGGTATGGAGGTGAGTTGAACTGGTTTTGGAGTAATTTTAGTTTTAAGATACAGGTCAAGGTCATGGTATGGAGGTAAGGTCAAGGCCATGGTATGGAGGTGAGTTGAACTGGTTTTGGAGTAATTATAGTTTTAAGATACAGGTCAAGGTCATGGTATGGAGGTGAGTTGAACTGGTTTTAGAGTAATTATAGTGTTAAGATATAGGTCAAGGCCACGGTATGGAGGTAAGGTCAAGGTCATGGTACGGAGGTGAGTTGAACTGGTTTTGGAGTAATTATAAATCAAACATAATACCTGAGTCAGAATTCAAAAATTGAATAAAATAGACTAACGAAACTATGAAAAATGCAAAGATAGACCGAACAAACAAGCAAAATTCACATTAAACATTCTGCAAAAGGGCAAAGGAGTCCCAAACGGAAATGACGTTAGGTACCCGGAAGGAGAAAGCATGTCCTGGGCTGCGTTCGATTAGACGACTCGTGTCACACGTGTTTGACTCTTGTTAAATCAAATGACAAGTGTCGTGACCCGAGTGTTGAACACGAGTGACACGAGTATACTCCCCAGTTTACCGGGAGTAATCGAGTGTGAAGATGGCGGACAAGGACAAGCAATCGAATTTGAAACATTAGAATAGACAAATAGTGTTGATTAAATACATTTAAACAACAAAATATAAGGGATAATTTAATTCCTACAATATTCAATGAAGAACATTGAATTTTGTGACTTCAGGGGCTTTAGCTAAGTTAGGGGGTCTTTTGTTTACATTGGACACAACACGATTACAACTCGTGTCATTCGATTAAAATCAGTCAGTTACACAGAGTACGCATGCGCTTCTCTAACACTCTTGACTCTAGTGTTGTTCAAATCAAACGCAGCCCTGATGTCTTTTTCTTTTCTTTTTTCCCTCTATATGGTCTAGCGACAACCGTAATTCTATCTGTGCATAAAAGGTCAAAGCCAGCGAGAATATAAAAATAGAATTTATTTATGTATCAAAACTAAAATATCAATCAACCTTGTCGATGACAACATATCAATGGGTTTTTTTTTTATCTTACGTTGCACAAGAGCGTTTTTTTTTCTGCGATGAAAAAGTCTTTTGCTTATAAAACTGTCCTTGGTTCAATAGTTCTTTATTAGTACCCTTGCTCTTAGAACGAGGTTGCTGAGGTGATTTCCCTCATTCTTCTTTTATATTTTTTTCTTTCGTCATCCTTCTAGAATTTCTACATTTTTATGAGATTAACATGTTGAATTTTATCTTCCTAACCATATATTCATATTTCATTGATATTGATAGTTTACTATGCTTTGTCACGTTTATGTATTTTTAGATCAAATGAGCCAAGACTCACCGATGATAATTTGTATCAAAATGGTAAGTTCAAATTGTAATTTCTCACAAATGAATAGGTTTTCATCGAAAGGTAAGGTTTGTTTTTTCTTTTTTCCTTCTCATTTTAAAACAGGAAGACTTTTTTCCTTTTAAAGTCCTGACTTAACTAGATATTTATTTTATAAATCATGTTTCAAGTTGAAAACAAGTAATTTTAAAGATATTTATTTATGTTTTATATATTTCCCATCATCTGTCTTTTTTTTTTTTTTTTTTTCTTGCTTCATTTTTAGCTCGACTGCACTTTAGTGCAAAAGAGCTATTGCAATACCCCTTGCGTCGGCGTAATCAGTACTAGATGGTAAGGTAAATGTTAAGATCACACAATTTCCTTTCCTATATTCATATTCTGTTGGTTTTTTTTATTGTTAATGTTTAATTATACTTTGTTTAATATTACCAGATGGGGATGTAGCCCCTGGGGTGGGGATTTTTTTTTTTTAGTATTTCAAATGAGAAGGCAAATGTTGAGATGATAAGGTAAATGTTAAGATAGCAATATTTGCCTTTAATGACCTATATAAAGCAAAGTTTAAGTGCTACATGTTCCAAACTCACACATGGTGGATGTATCTTTGATCGAACTTTCATAAAATGACCGTGGACTATTTTTTCCGCTTGAGTGAGTTTGACTTGAAAAGCCAATTTTGATCAAAGTATAAGTGCTTCATTTTCCAATCTTTCACTATGAATGTACATGTATCTATAATCAAACTTTCATAAAATGACCGTGACCTCCTTTTTCCGCTTGAGTGATTTTGCCTTAAAAAGCCAATGTTAAACGTCTTCAAATTCAATAGCATCATTTAAGAACAGATACCAGACGTTTCGGATACTTAAACCTCGTCAGTGATCCTCAGTCTAAACAATGTAATATGGCCAAAGAGTATGAAAATTATTATGTCCAAAAATGTACTGAAAGACGTAGCAGGATGGGTGGGATATGATGCCTTAGGTAGTGCTGTATATTGATATTGGAATATTGAAGAGTATCGATACTTTGAGATTTTCAATACATATCGATACACAAATGCTGAGTATCTTTACTTTCAATACATTTGATAAGAAAATAAAATCCTACATCTTTAACTCATTTTGGGTTCTTATTTTCATATTTCTTAATCTTAATTTTCTTTGATCACATCAACGTTCAGACATACGAGTTCAACTAAAGTTTCTATTGTAATTATATTTCGATAAATCGGGTTGCCAATGTGACGTCACGTCCAAATTTTGAACTTGCCAACTTTAGAATACTTATGACGCTGTAATTCGCTGTATTCCCAGTGTTTGCGATGTTCGTGCAAAAATAGGGTGTCTAATATTTAGAGAAATGTAAATAAATATAAGAAATGAATGTCTTAGTTTTGGTGTTCATGGGTGTATAATTCGCGATTCATGGAATTTGCACGTGACAAGTCACCAACCAGAATTCTTTGGTAGACAAAGAAACACTTTCCATACCTGCCATTGTCATCTTTTTATTCCTTTTTTGCTTTTGAAATAATGGAAAACATCCATTTGTTGTTTATTTTTGTTCTGTTTTATAAAGTTTTCATTTATTAAAACATAAAAACTCCACTTACGGTATTGATTTATTATTATGATTCATTTGAGAAAAATGTAGAAATGCGTATTGTATTGAAAATATTGAGTATTGAAGCAAAATGTATTGTTTTGTATTGCATTGAAAAATTCATTTCAAAATACAGCACTATCTATAGGACCCACATTTTAGAAATTTCAAGAAATTTGGTAACAGAAATTTTCGAATGCGTTGAAGAGACAGACGATCAACCGAAGTTGATCGAACTTGGCTACATGTGCCCTCGGGGACTCCTGACCCGACAGCAGTGACACTCACCAAGTGGTACGAATGTTCAACGTCTTCAAATTCAATATTGAGCAAAGTTTAAGAGCTACATGTTCCAAACTTACAAATTGGATGTCATTGAATCTTTTATCAAACTTTCATGACCTTCCTTTTTTCGCTTGCGTGATTTTACCTTTAAAAACCAATATTGAGCAAAGTACAAGTGCTACATGTACCAAATTTACAAATTGGATGTATCTTTAAATAAACTTTCATAAATAACCTTGGCCTACTTTTTCCGCTTGAGTGATTTGCCTTTTGAAGGAGAAAAATTTAGCAAAGTATAGGTGCTACATGAGTATGTTGTATCCATACAACAATTAAAACGATGATAATAGAATAATATCTTGCAACTATGATGTTTAAGTAAGATTTGCAAACAAAGGTATTGATAAATTGAATCTTGGTCATATTTTGAACAAAAAAACTGTCACGCAAAAAATTCCACCATATTTCAGAAGAAAAGAAACTCCTTGTATTTCCTATAGCTACACACCAACAATTGCATCTAAAATTTACAATTACAAAATATTCCTGCAGTGTATTGATTTAAGTAATCCCTCACTACATCCACTTCGATCCTTGCCAATTTTCTTCATCGGATTTCAACTACAGTGTACTCTCCTTGTGGACACGCTATTACTGGTGACCTTAGTATAGTCAAGAACGACAAGTTGAGAGAATTGTTAAAAAAAGGGCCCCAGATACATCAAGGATCCCGACGATATAATATCAACAGCACTCACAATAGAGCACCAAATTGAGCATCGACGGACCCCTAGCATGCTAGAGATGGGACCAGGTTCCATGTAACTCCTTTACATGGAACCAAAATTTCAAAATTATCATGGACTCTTGTGGGGAATATGCAGTACGTTCGGCAAAGAAAGAGGATGTACAGATCGACCCCCTTTCTGAATGGATAAAATCCATCAGAGTGTTACTTTTATCTAAAATATACCGATTAAAATCAACTGTGAACACCAGATGCGAGTCTCACAGAGCTTACCTACTTCCAAGAACATTATTTCATCACACCTGCAAACAAAGCCTCAGATATTTACACATTTACTTGCAAACAGTACTATTTCGACTAGTTAAAGAGTTGGGTTTAAATTCGACACCTGGAAATCCCACTTACATTCCAATAAACCTTTCTGCCTCTGAAATAATAGATAACCACAAATCAGCTCTCGCTTCCTTTGGCTTCGACACAAAAAATTTAGATTTACCATACTTATACTGCATACCTAAAATGTATAAGAATCCGTACAAACAACGTTTCATCGCTGGTTCCTCAAAATGTTCTACCAAATCTGTATCGATCTTACTCACCAAAGTTTTATCTGAAATCAAATCTGGACTTCAGAGATCCCCTCCCTTCTTTCAAAAATATTGTTCGACAGTATATTCCCATAGCGGTATTAACCAGATATGGAATTTAGAGAATTCGAAGGAACTTTTAGAACATCTGAAATCCACTCATTTTAGAAGAGTCCATTCGATCAAAGCCTTTGATTTTTCGACACTTTACACTACAATCCCACATTCTAAATTGAAAGAAAGACTCACAAAAACTATAAGTAATGCGTTTACAAGCAAGAATGGCAATTGCAAATACAAATTTATTGTTGTTAACTATGACAAAAACTACTTTGTTAAAGAAAAGTCCGATTCTGAAAATAAGTTCACTGAAAGGATATTATTCAGGTGGAAACTTCTTGATCGACAACATTTATGTGGTGTTCGGAGGAAAGCTCTTCCAGAAAATTGTCGGAATTCCAATGGGGACCAATTGTGCCCCACTCCTTGCCGACATTTTTCTTTACTCGTACGAAGCTGAATTTATTCAATCTTTGGTATCTGAAGGGAAAAGATACTTAGCTTCTGACTTCAACTTCAATTACAGATACATAGACGATGTGTTGTCCATCAATAATCCAAATTCGCGGATTACCTCGGAGCTTAAAGTCAAAGAAACTACAGAGACAAATAATTCAGCATTCTATTTGGACACAATGTTGTCCTACGACACTGATGGTCACTTGAACAACTCTCTCTATGACAAACGTGACGCAAAATCCCTTCATCGCCTGCTTATGGCTCGTTCATATCTCAGTTGATACCGGGTACGGTATGCCAGAGCAATTACCAAACATACAGATTTTATTCTGTGAGCTAGGCGTCTTTCAGATAAGCTTCTAAACCAGGGATACGTTTGTGATCGAATAACATCGTCGCTGAGGAAGTTCTACGGTCGATATGGGTAACTTGTCATACACTATGATGTCCCACTCTCTAGAATGTTGGATGATATTCCGTCATAGACAATTTGTACCGTCCAACCAAAGATTATACTTTATATCTTCCAAAATGGAAGTAACCGGATGTGACAATGCTACCGCATTGAAGCAACGGGTGTTGCATGCAAGCAGGATATGCTGACTTTATCTGGGCACCTGGTGTCTCCTCCCATATTGGGAGTTCGCTTCTTTTTATGTGGTGGAGGTTTTAGTTTGTTTTCTTCGGTATTTGTTTTAACCTGGTTTTGTATGCCTTCGGTTTATCATTTTCTCAATTATCGGTCCATATTTGTCATTCCCTATTTATGTCTCTAGTTGTGCGTATCTACTCTGAGTTTTCACAATTGGGTGACTCGGTGTTTTATGTCTCTAGTTGTACGTATCTACTCTGTGTTTTCACGCTTATGTGCCTCGGTGCTTTATGTCTTTTGTTGTGCGTATCTTCTCTGTGTTTTCATATTTGGGTGTCTCGGTGTTTTATGTCTCTAGTTGTGCGTAACTATTCTGTGTTTTCACATTTGGGTGCCTCGGTGTTTTATGTCTCTAGTTGTGCGTATCTACTCTTTGTTTTCACGTTTATGTGACTCGGTGCTTTATGTCTTTTGTTGTGCGTATCTACTCTGTGTTTCACATTTGGGTGCCTCGGTGTTTTATGTCTCTAGTTGTGCGTATCTACTCTGTGTTTTCATATTTGGGTACCTCGGTGAGTTATGTCTCTAGATGTGCGTATCTACTCTGTGTTTTCACATTTGGGTGCCTCGGTGTTTTATGTCTCTAGTTGTGCGTATCTACTCTGTGTTTTCACGTTTATGTGCCTCGGTGCTTTATGTCTTTTGTTGTGCGTATCTACTCTGTGTTTTCACATTTGGGTGCCTCGGTGTTTTATGTCTCTAGTTGTGCGTATCTACTCTGTGTTTTCACGTTTATGTGCCTCGGTGTTTTATGTCTCTAGTTGTGCGTATCTACTCTGTGTTTTCACATTTGGGTGCCTCGGTGTTTTTTGTCTCTAGATGTGCGTATCTACTCTGTGTTTTCACATTTGGGTGCCTCGGTGTTTTATGTCTCTAGTTGTGCGTATCTACTCTGTGTTTTCACGTTTATGTGCCTCGGTGCTTTATGTCTTTTGTTGTGCATATCTACTCTATGTTTTCACATTTGGGTGCCTCGGTGTTTTATGTCTCTAGTTTTGCGTATCTACTCTGTGTTTTCACATTTGGGTGCCTCGGTGTTTTATGTCTCTAGATGTGTGTATCTACTCTGTGTTTTCACATTTGGGTACCTCAGTGTTTTATGTATCTAGTTGTGCGTATCTACTCTGTGTTTTCACATTTCGGTGCCTCAGTGTTTTATGTCTCTAGATGTGTGTATCTACTCTGTGTTTTAACATTTGGGTCCCTTGTGTTTTATGTATCTAGTTGTGCGTATCTACTCTGTGTTTTCACATTTCGGAGCCTCGGTGTTTTATGTCTCTAGTTGTGTGTATCTACTCTGTGTTTTCGTATTTTGGTGCCTCGGTGTTTTATGTCTTTAGTTGTGCGTATCTACTCTGTGTTTTCACATTAGGGTGCCTCCGTGTTTTATGTCTCTAGTTGTGCGTATCTACTCTGTGTTTTCACATTTGGGTACCTCGGTGTTTTATGTCTGTAGTTGTGTGTATCTACTCTTTGTTTTCACATTTCGGTGACTCGGTGTTTTATGTCTCTAGTTGTGTGTATCTACTCAGGTTTTCACATTTGGTTGCCTCAGTGTTTTATGTCTCTAGTTGAGCGTATCTACTCTGTGTTTTCACATTTGGATGCCTCGGTGTTTTATGTCTCTAGTTGTGCGTATCTACTCTGTGTTTTCACATTTCGGTGACTCGGTGTTTTATGTCTGTAGTTGTGTGTATCTACTCTGTGTTTTCACATTTTGGTGACTCGGTGTTTTATGTCTCTAGTTGTGCGTATCTACTCTGTGTTTTCACATTTCGGTGACTCGGTGTTTTATGTCTCTAGTTGTGCGTATCTACTCTGTGTTTTCACATTTCGGTGACTCGGTGTTTTGCTGGGCTGCTGCAAACGAGTCTTGTGGGAGATTCCCTACTCTCTGGGTATGCTGGACACAAAATAAAGGAACATCCACAGCAAAACCAAAAAGAGTACACAAAGACTTTCCTTGAGGAAGGATAAGGCATTGTACATGTCGATGATTTATATAATTTGTTGACTGTTGCGGAAAAGAAAACATTTGATTCAGTTGTAAAAGGAAAGAAGATATCTCCAACAACATTCGGCCGCAGCACCCACAGCAAAATCACAAAACACTCAATGCAAAAACACAGAGCATACACTCACAGAAAGAGACGCAAAAGGGACATGGAACACCAAATTACATCAAAGAAACATCAATATAAATGACTACACATAAATCAACGAAACCAATGGGTAATCAGTCTCGACTTAGGACAAGTGTGCGTTTTACCCTCCCGATCAAAACATCATTTTATGATTTTAGACAAACGATTATTAATTTTGCCGTGAGGAAGCGTAATGTTTATATTAGACAAATCGCATGAAGAAATCGTATTGGTTTTGACATTTCTAAAATTCACTTTGTCAAAATATAAATCCCCTGTGTCTTGTATAGACCAAAAATAATTTAAATCATTCCTATTTTAGGCATTTTCATATTTGAATTCAAAAGCGAAGCAAATTGCAATTCTACATTTAACTAAAAACATTATTTTTTTTACAGAAAATTTATCTTCCAAGCTATCAATAGTCGGATGTTTATTTGTTGCTATAGTCAAGTGTCATTTTCCCTTTGTGTGGTTATTTTGAAAAGAATATAGGGGAATTGAAAAAGAGGAAAAAACTCGTTCAGAAGTAAACAAAAATATAGGTAGAAGTTTTTTTTTACCGATTTTTGCACTAGTGAATAAAACATGTTCTTATCCACTACTGCCATTTAATTCAATGAAGCGCAAAAAAAAAAAAAATAAATAAATAAATAAAAATAAAAAAAATAAAATAAAAAATGAAAAAAAATCTCAATATAATCGTGTTGTTTGTTTGTATATTTTTGTGAGAGCATCACTGTGTCATGTGGATTGCCTTGGTAAGTTGGATACTCGGTCTTCTTTCACTGATGCCGTCGCATTGGAGACTATGTAGAGATATCGTCTTGATATTCATATCATAATCATTAAAATATCTTGACATAACAAAGCGAGAAAAAAGATTAATTTATGTCCTTGCCCAGCAAACACCATGTAGGCATAATCCTTGCAAAATGCCAATCTTAGACCCATATGGATCTCTTATGGGATTTTAAGCCCATTGGAGACCCATAGATGACCTATATGTACCAATTTTGTCTTCCAGACCCATTTTTTTGATTAAGAAGAAAATTTTCAAATGACACCAGTTCCTTGAATCCATTTCATCCTAAAATTTATCACGTTGATTTTTGCAAAATCATTATATACAACAGTTTTCGGCCCACCAGGAGTAATAATGCAATGTAATTTTCAATTTTATTGAATTCTAGATTTTCATTTATAATTTCTTCTAAAATTGCTTACAAATAATTATAAGTATTTTGTCCATGTAAATTGATATATGATTGAAATTTGTTATATAGATATATAGATATAGAAATTTCTACTTTGAATTAAAAGTATTTCAGAATTTTCAGAAAACATGTCTTGATTCACCTAGAAAAAAGCAAATATAGTTTTTAAAGAAATATTTACTGGTTTGACGTCATAAACAATTTGTATTGATCATATACAGATTTACATAAGTAGGCTTTCGAGGAAGATCATTTAATGATACTGATGAGGATTCAATATCCGAAATACTAGTATAATAGTATAATAAAATTGATACTATAGAACATCAACTTGCAACAAGGTCATAGGCGGCACAGGCTTGCAGTAGATTTCAAAGTGAAGAAAAGCGGAACTGAAATCGGACGCATGCGTAGGAGATTGTATAGAACATATATTTCAATATTGACAATTCCACTCAAATAAAACTTTCTAATCCCAATGGATTTGCCCATATATTGCCCATATGAGATCTATATATACACTGGATATAGGACCCATATGTTACCCATAATATGCCTACATATGACTCATATTGGTAGGCCAAGATGGGACCCTCGTAGTTCGATATTGCAAATCCCAGCTCACCCCATATGGGTTGTCCATACAGAACCCGTAGATATGTGGCCTATATGGGTGTCCAATTAAGAAATGGCTGTCTTACTCTTGGTGTTCATGGGTGTATAATTCTGTAGCATGACAAATATGGATAATGACCATATCCCTGTTTACAGTACAAAATCGATAATTCAGAAACCGAAGGCATACAAAATCAGGATAAAACAGGAACCAAAGCAAACAAACAAAAACCTCCACCATATGAAAAGAAGCAAACTCCCGATATGAGAGTGAGACCAGGTGCCCAGGAAGAGTAAGCATTTCCTGCTTGCATGCAACACCCGTCGCTTCAATTCGGTAGAACTGTAACATTCCATCCTGCTAGGTCTTTCGGTAATTTTTTGTACATAATAATTTTCACACTCTTTGGCAATATTACACTGTTTAGATTGAGGATCTCTGACGAGGGTTAAATACCCGAAACGTGCATGTCTGGTACATGCTGAAATTTTTTCTGCTCTTGAATGATGCTATTCAATTTGAAGACGTTTAACATCTGGTTGGTCACGTGCAAATTCCGTGAATTGCGAAGCGATTCTCGGAAAAATTGCACGTGAACAATCAGAATTATACACCCGTGAACACCAAAAGTAAGACAGTCATTACTTAAATTTTCATTTATTCGAATCATCGGTCATTTTTATTAGCATGCACATCAATTTTACGTTGGTAAATTCTCCCTACATGCAAAACCTGAACGTGACGTCACAATAGCATTCCAAATTATCGGAATATGATTCTAGTTGCCAAATTGGCGTATAACATGGGGAATCTACAAGATAAGTAAATATTATATTTTGTTTGCGTTGATTTTCATTAAGGAAGATCTTGTATTCCTTTTCTCCTTTAAAATATACAAGATATTATCTGTTCGGAAACATATAGTTTTATTAATAAAAAGTAAATACAATACGATTTGTCCATCTAGCTGATAATTCCATAATTCGTCATTTATTTCTATGATTAAGGAATCCATGAAAATTATAGAATCGGTATTTTTTTTTAGATGAATTGTAGGTCAAGGATTTTGGTAAAATTGTGACTGTAAAGAAATTGGAACTTTTTCGCTTTGCTTTATAAAAAGTCTTGATTAATTCATTTCAAACAATCATACAATAATATACGTAAATAAAAGAACGATGAAGATTTGTCTATGTAAGTAATCGTATAGAACTATATCTTAGTAATATATATTATCTTGAATAATTTTCATTATTTCAGTTCAGTATTTCCTTTTGTCGTAGCTGTTCTCGTTACCCTTGTCAAATTGTTGATGTCACAGTTGGGACATGTAATGTTTCGTTTAAATGTTAAACGTCTTCAAATTCAATAGCATCATTTAAGACCTGATAAATTTACAGCATGAACCAGACATGCACGTTTCGGGTACTAAACCCTCGTCAATGATCCTAAGGGAGCAACCATTTTATTTTTAGGGGGGGGGGGGGGGGGGCAGGAAGACTTTTGCCGGCCGGAAAATTTTTTTTTCGGCCATTTTAAGAGCCGGAAAAAATTTTTTGCCGGCCCTTCGGGCCGGATTATTATTATTTTTTTTTATAATTTTCCAATGTTGAAAATTACTCTAAAGTTTAAATAATTCAGCGTGATTTTTCAGCCATATTAAACATCAAACGGACAATGAGTTCATCTCTTGCGAGCAGATCACTTCATTTTAATTTCTTGAATGGCATATGGTGCCTATAATCTGTTTACTAAAATGATACTCAACGGAGACAGGCTATATGGTGCTAATGACTTTTGAATTTTATTTGTTCACTCCAAATTGGGTAAAGTTTGATCCATTTTTTTATACTTTGTTTATGATACACAAAAAAAGTGTTTATTTGGCAGTGGAAAGGTTGGAAGAGAGGGGGAAGGGCAATTTCATGGGCCGGAAAATTTTTTTCCCTAAAATTTCGATCCGGAATTTTTTTTTGCAAAGTCTTCCTGTCCCCCCCCCCCCATAAAAATCAAATGGTTGCTCCCTTAGTCTAAACAATGTCATATGGCCAAAAATATGAAAATTATTATGTCCCAAAAATGTACCAAAAGACGTAGCAGAATGGGTGGGATATGATGCTACAGGGCCCACGTTTTAGAAATTTCAAGAAATTTTGTAAAAGAAAATTTCAAATATGTTGAAGAGACAGACGATCAATGTTGTCTTCCCTCTTTTTTTCCGTTCATATGAGTGTTGTCCGCTGTGATCATTGTAAAATCTTAGTGATTGAGCTCGTACATGCTAACATTCTGATTAAATCTTATGGTGACAGAACTCATATTTAATTCATTATTTTCCCTCTACTCTAGCTATTGATACAATGAGTGTAAATACAAAAAAGAAATTAAATGAATGAGTAAAGAAGATCCTGACGACAATCTCAACAACACTCACAATAAAGTACCAAATTGAGCATCGACGGACCCCTAGCAAGCTAGAGGTGGGACCAGGTGCCCGGGAGGAGTAAGCATCCTCTGTTGGCTAGCCGGACCCGCCTTCGATGTTCATGCACGAATAAGAAAATGACTACCAATCTACAATCTTCGGTACCTTAATCAGAGTCATAGTGATATTCAAACACTAAACTCAAAGTCACAACAACCCTAAATAAACCCCAAACTGTAAATGAATGACAGATATGGATAATGACCATATCCCCACACACAGAACAAAATCGATCATTCCTGAAGACGTTGAACGTCTTCAAATTCAATAGCATTATTTAAGAAAATCATAAATCGAATGCATACAAAATCAAGATAAAACAGGAACCCAAGCAAACAAACAAAACACTCCACCACATGAAAAGAAGTGAACTCCAAATACGGAAGTGATACCAGGTGCCTAGGAAGAGTAAGCATCTCATGCTTGCATTTCTGTGCATCTTCTAAATCCGCTGCCCAGCCACTTCTGAAAAGATTACACAGCTTTGTCTGGACTGTCTTTTTGTGTGACTTGATTCACGAAATTCATCTTTTAAAAAATTGTCTTGATTTTTGTGTTTGACAGAGCTTTTCTGTCGAAATTGAGATTTCCGAATCTCGGGGTATTTGCAATAAAGGGTGAAGCGTGAGGCGGTTCCAAGCGAACAACTCTTCCCAGGAAGGCATCAATTGACACGTAAAATGTCATAAAAATATTGTTATTTTTCTTTGATTTCTGTAGATTTTACGTGCATTTTTTGTAGATACTGACTTTTGCCTACTGCCGATACACACGGATATTCAAAGAGCACAAAAAAAATGTTCATATCATGCGTCGGTTGGACATCATATTTAAGACTGTATGCATGTTTTTGTGATATCGTGTATGATCGGTTTCGTACGCAAAAAAGTATGTACATGTATCTGATAATATAGGTGATTTGTAACGTTGAGTGCTTGGTCTTCTTTCACTGATGTCGTCTAATTGAGGTCCTCGTAGAGATCTTCTCATCACCAAAGCAAAACGAGAATAATTGAAGTTACTCTTAGTCTTTTAAAAGTTTCAAATAAGGAAGGAGTTGCATTCCTTTTCTCATTAAATATACAAAAAAGATATGATCTTTTCGGAAACATATAGTTTTATCGATAAAGTTGCGACAAAATACTTAATGTAAGACAATGGGATGAGTCAATCAAGGAATTCCTTTCACTGCGCCATGTACTTCACAGGAATCTTCAAGATGCTGATTGTAAATTAATAAAGGAAAATTTTACATTGATCATTTGAAACATAATTTAGTTTTTGACGTCAATAATTTTTGTTTTATTCGTTGTTTGTGACAGTGGTACATTGTAACTTAATCACTGTATTATGATAAAAGTTTGGTGAATTACATCTAAATTACATTCACAACAGCATAGATTATATATGAATTGTGGGATTTGCATTCCTCTCTTATACAGGATACAAGACGATACAATCCATTTGAATATAGTTTTATAGATAATGGTGCGACAAAATATGTATTGGAAAAACAATATGATTCATTTCTTAAGCGTTTCCTTCCAATATTACGCCAATCTCTATCTAGAAATCTCCACTTGCTAAAGAAAGTAAAAGAAAATTTTGCACTTGCTTATCTTATCAAAATTAAAGACGTCAACGTGAAAAAATACCAATTTTAATACAATAACTTTCTCGTCATTGTATAAAAAGGTTTGTTGAATTTCTTTCAAACAATTGAACTTAAAATATAACTTAATATTACCCTGTATATTATTCGCTATTCCAATTCAGTATCATTCTTTTGTGTTTGATGTTTCTATGGTGTGAGTTGGTGTTCCTTGTCACATTGGGTGTTTTTGGCGTTTTGCTTTGGGTGCTTCAACCGAGTGTTGTTGGAGATCCCCCTTTGTCGAGTATATTTGATATAGTCCGAGTCAATAGTTATTTTGCATTACTATTCGTTCTTTTAATATAACCATCATTTACCATGTCAGCTCGCTTTGAATAAAAAATCTTAATCATTTCTTGGGCATATACTACACTGTATGCACGTTTTTGTGATATCGTACAATGTATATGATCAGATTCATTCACATAGGCGTCAAGTAGAGGACTTTGTTTCACGGGTCACTCAGTCTTCTTTCACTGTTGCTGTCGCATTGAGGTCCTCGTATAGAGATTATCTCAAGCCAGCAAAACCATCAAATGTCTTGAAAACACCAAACATATTAACAGAAAGAGAACAACTGAAGTTATTTTGAATCCTCAAAGCTTCAAATGGGAAGGAGTCATATTCTTTTTTTCTCATCTAAAATACAAGTTAATGTCATCTTTTCGGAAACATGTAGTTTTATCGATAAACTTGTGACAAAATACTTATTGCAAAGACAATGAACATCAAAGAAGTACCTAACAGTTATTCAGTCTCAAAGTCGACAAGGCAAAGCCAAATCGTGAGAACTCCCATCGGAACGGTTGCGAACCCCGGAATGAACAACATTCCGAAGTGAGACCAGGTGCCCGGGGAGAGTCAGCGTCTGCTGATTGCATGCAACACCCGTCGCAACAGCTCCATGGAAAGATCATTGATTTATTGAGCGAATTCTTCAAAATACGCCAAAACCTGTCAAGGCATTTTCTATAATTTTAGAAGAAGAAATAAACTAATAATAATAATTATAAAAAAACAAACATTAAGATAAAACAAATAAAAACCAGTAAACAGACAAAATCCGAAAAAAAAAAATAAAACAAAACAAAGAGAAGGAGGAGAACCCCAGCAGTGACACAGCGGAATACACTCTCACAAGAAATGAGAAAGGAAGACAACTCATTCATAATATATACTGGATCTTTATTCTATATAAAAGAATTTAATATTTGTTATTCATGTTTGAAAAATGTGTATTATGCTGTTTTAAAAGAAGGTCTCGAGGAAGAAAAGTATACTACTTATCGAGTAACCTTCATAAAATAAAGAATTTGATTGAAATCTTGATTGTTTGATTGATATACTGGAATCGATTCCGGAAGGCAGTTAATTGTGTATTCTTATGACAGATCGTGTGATTATCCTGATTTACTTCCCTATCGTGAGTAGCAACATTCCTAACGCTAGGGCATGTTCCAAATATGAAGATTTCATCGTTTGAGTCAGACGGCTTGCATTTATGCTACTTGTTCAGGGTATATTACACAATGGCTGAATTCATCATTCAGGAAGTTCTGCGGGGATATTATAAAAGCATTTCAGATCCCGCTTTCCAGAGTGATAAATGTCATTCTACATTGCGATTGAATGGCTGTCATCATCACCATACAAGACATATTTACCTGATATGTATATCACATCACTGTGTACATTGAGGCAATCCCCGGATTTGACAAGCTTTCATGCAGCTGTTGCGTGTAGACAGGAGACGCTGACTCTTCCAGGGCACTTAGTATCACCTCGAGGGTCGCAACTGTTCCAATGGAAATTCAAATGGTTTTGACTTACCTTCTCAAATTTAAGACTGAGTTACTGATAGCTACCTCTTTGCTGCTTATACTGTTTACGTGCGAAAAGGAGACGTTCATGATGAACCGTAATCATTTTCACAAACGGTCTGTCTACTATGTTCCATGCTTTTTTATTGCTAATATACTATACTATACTATACTATACTATACTATACTATACTATACTATACTATACTATACTATACTATACTATACTATACTATACTATACTATACTATACTATACTATACTATACTATACTATACTATACTATACTATACTATACTATACTATACTATACTATACTATACTATACTATACTATACTATACTATACTATACTATACTATACTATACTATACTATACTATAAGGTGAAATCATTCTCGTGCATGAACATCGACGGCGGATGCGGCTAGTCAAACAGGGGATGCTTACTCCTCCCGGGCACATTGTCCCACCTCTAGCTTGCTAACGGTCCGTCGATGCTCAATATGGTGATCATATATTGTGAGGGCTGTTGAGATTGTCGTCAGGATCTTCTTTATCTCACAAACTAGACACATAGACTCAAGGACCCTGATAAACCAAATTCTATACAATAAGTCCGTATTCTGCTGACTGAGGAGGACTCATTTTCATTAACCCGAGAGCTCCGACGACCAGCCAAATAGTATGACTGTATAAGCCTTTAGTTATTTTTGACTTTACTATTAATTTGTTCTTTCTGATAAATCATTCGTCTTCTTTTTCAGCCTGTTTTGTAGTACTCTACGGACTACTTGGTTATTTCACAAATTGTCAAAGTGTAAACACAGTGGTGAGGAATATGAGGAGAAATACTCTTATAGCGGCCAACAAATCAGCTAGCGTCAGAGATCTTTTAGTAAGTCATAATTATATTATCATAATTCTGAAAGAAAGGAGGGAACCTCCAACAAGACTCGATTGCATCATCCACAGCAAAACATTAAAACACCCTAAGTGAAAACAGAGAAGACATACACAGCAAAACATTAAAACACCCTAAGTGAAAACAGAGAACTGAGAAGACATACACGGCAAGAGACGCAAATTGGATAAGGAACATCAAATACGTCATCAATACACCAATCACAAAAATTGAACGCAATATGCAAAACAGTAAAACCTGTCCTCGGGGTCGCCTCTGGATAAAGAATCCCTGTTCAGAGTGAATATGTTTTTTCTCAACCCAACGTCCCATAGTATTATTTTTATTCTCACTGTAAATGAATATTTATATAGAAATCGATCCTTGTTCCTGCTTACCATATAGGTTCACAAATGATTGGCTTGACTGTACACTGTTTACAAAAATTAAGTTTTAAAATTTCTTTAAAATTTATCTAAAAAGGGTAAAAGTAGTATGGATTAAACTCTTTGAATTTGATAAACTCCATCTATTTGAAACGTAACATTTTTACATGCAAGTTATGTTAAGGCTATTTTTCACAGTCACGTAACATTTTTTCGACGAAAATCATTTGTACAAATAGAAACAAGAAATACTCAATTAGCAATTTTATTAACAATTTAAAAGGTTTTCATACATGTATTCGTTTTCATTCCCTCTATGATTAATCTTGACATTTTCTTTATTCAGAGAACTAGTCGTGTCAAATCTAGTCGAGTAATAGCACGCTTGGCAATAGTATCAATTCCTGGCATGCCGTTTACAGTATGTGACGTCAGTCGAAGAAGGGTAAGTTCCATTTTGTTTAATATTAATTAAGGTATCTTATCAGTCAATCAAAAAAGCATGATCAATGACTTACAAATTATTCTGATAAGAAGCAAATTTGACTCCCCAGTAGAGTTGATAGGAGGAGGCATCTCCTGCTTACCAGAAACACTCGTCAATTTAGACGTCAAGAAGTGGTCAAAAACTCTAAATATGTCAAATCGATGGTTACGGTTATTGGATGGACAAAACTTCAAATATTTCTCAACTTTGTGTATTATATCAGGGACGTGTCCCTGATTTATATGTAAAAAAACCTGTTTTGAATAGTTGATGTGTGGAGAATTCAAAGAAAAAATATGAAAATAAAATTCTGCCAACAACCTCCCCCCCCCCGTTTTATTAATTACGAAAATGTCAGAGGGGTTTGTGTCTGTTTTGGACGAAAGAAATAATTTTCTATTAAAGGTATATCTATTCTGTTTCGTCTTTTATTTAGGCAATGGATGTACTCAATCAATCTCTTGAAAAGATATCTAATCTGAAGCCATACTGGGATTTAGTTTTACGTGAGGAGGTTCGTTTCGAGGACAGCAGATTCAAAGAGCAGATGAACAACGTGACGCAAATTCTACACCGCTTACAAAGAACGCTTTGCCAATATATCAACTCTAGAACAGACTGCAACAGTAACATGGCTTTACCACAGATTCGAAATATCAACCCGTCAGCACGATGGAAGCAGGACTATATCATTGCTAGAGACACTGTCAAATTTATGTCATGTATCTCACGCCAGCTGGATCATGTTGATACAGAATCGGAATCGGATAATTAATTTCTTACACAGGCATTTTCATCTTGGTAAACTCTAGAAAAAAAAGAAGTGTTTCGAACTCTGTTACTATAGATATCAAAATTTTATATTATGTTGCACCATCAAATGAACTGTTTTTATTGTTGTTTTACGTCAAAAATTATCTAGGTTTATTCTTATCTTGTAAAAAATGTCTTATCGTGACAAGAGTACGTAATTCCTTACTCCAACGTAAGGAGTGAGGTATTACGTACACTTGTCTCGAGAAGATGATAAAAGATACAGTGTCAAACTATGCTGCCAATCAGTAGCCTTGAGTACAGGAATGTCTAAATACGGCGCATGTTTCGGTTAGCGAATCCTCATCAGAGGTTCTTTCAGCCAAAATGATTCAAATTGGAATAAAGAATAATTCAACGAAGCGACCTCTAGTCTTATTTTAAAATTTCTTTATCTTTTCTAAAAAAATGTGAGCCTCATGTAATGAAGATATCCTGTAGTTTTTCAAAATTTAAATAAGAATTAAAAAGACAATAAGTGGAGATAAACTATCATCACGAAAGGCAAGCTTTAGCAAACTAGATGAGGCATTTTATTGTGTTTAAACTTGATCAAAATTATACACTCTCTATGTTTCCATTGTACTGTACTATTTATTCGATATTTGTTTTAGATGTATTGTACATGTCTGTCATTTATCATGTTTATATAGGTTGTTGAACAATATCTATAAATTTTTGAAGAAAAATAATACAGTTATCTTTTGTATGCATATCATTAGCGTTTATTGTTTAGTAATATATCGTATATATCCACTAAATAAACCCTTCTATCTACATATCATAAAAAAGGAGGGGATCTCCCACAAAACCCTGTTGTAGTACCAACAGAAAAACACCAAAACAACCGAAGTGCAAACGCAGAGAAAACATACACAGACACAAAAGGGACAAGAAATATCAAACACAAAAGACCACACATAAACCAACGAGACCAATTGGCGATCGGTGCCGACTTAGGACGGCAATCTGCTACGTTAGTAGCAAATGGTGTGGTTATCCAGATTACGTGCGCTCAACCCTCCCACTTTTCCGGTTAGCCAAAGGTCCCGAAGAACGCACAATTGTCTTTTGTGTAGGCCTCACAATGGATGGAATGGAGAGGTTTGTGATTGTGTATTAATTATATTCTATTCAATGGGGGGGGGGAGGAGTTGTTAAAAAGGGTTAGTACAGATTTGTATCTGTAATCAAATATGACTGGAATAATATCTGTTCTTGATCTAAAGAAGAAGAGAGGAGATCTCCAACAAAATCCCGTTGCAGCACCCACAACAAAACATCCAAAGTGAAAACAGAGAGAAAATACATACACAGCAAAAGATCTAAAAGGGACAAGGTACACCAAACACATTAAAACACCAAACACAAAAGACTACACATAAAACAACGAGACCAATGGGCAACCGGTGCCGACTTAAGACGGCAATCTGTTACTTTAGTAGCAAATGGTATGGTTATCCGGATTACATGGGCACAACCCTCCATATTTCTTGTCACACAGGGCCAGAGGTCTATATAGTGTAAAATAACCTCCTCGCTCTAAGATAATCACACTAATAAGACAGCAAAACGAAGGGGCCAATGCAACACAAATTTGGATATGTAAATGGATATAAAAACAAAGAGCATATATGCTCAGTCGGCAGTAATGAGGTCATCATTTCATCACCCTATGAGTCCCGACCGACATTCAGAGAGGGCAGGTGGTCGTGAAACTGTCTTCTCTAACGAAGTTTGGACAGGGCCCGCCATTGAGTCCCGTCGTCATAGTCAGTCAGAGTGCAATTCTTAAGAATGCGCTGGTACAAATGATTGGTCAAGTACCAAGCCAAGTCAAGTGTCCGTCTGGTGACGACGAGAGCATACCAACGGTATGAATTAAAAACGTTTGATGATTCTAATGCAATATCGATGGTAATTCTGTCTACTTTGATCCTTCTTATTTTGTTTAGTATGTCACCATAAGATGCAGGTTGTGAAATACTCATGGTAATATGCTCTGTTACTTGGTCCGAATTTCAAAAGAAGCTGGCATTACTTTTGTAAGATTTAAAAGTCCTGACTAGTTTATGAAAGCGAAAACCTTCACCTAAAAGTTTCTTGGTGATTAGCAAATTTCTACTTAGAAAATCCAAAACATTAGCACATGCTCAAGCGTACCGTTTGAGCTGTAAAATGTAGATAGCGTATACCAGTAATCTAAGAACATCACTGTCAAACCGGGGGAAATTCGCTATGTTGAATCCAAAATCATCTCTTTTGTCATACACACTCGTATGAATCTCTCCATTTACAATTTTGATATTTAGGTAGAAAATAGTGCTTCTGTAATGTGTATGTATCGTTTGCCTTGCTCAATATCAATTCTGGTGAATAAATAACATTTTATACTTTTCAAAAACATTATTGTCAATAGTGAGAATATCATCCAGGTACCTAGAAGTACCAATAAAACATTTCAAATCGGCATGTTTTCTTTGCATTTGACCATTTTGAATAATTATTTTTTATAAGTGTATGGAATAAATCTGCTACAAGAGGCGCATAGTTAGTACCAATAGGAATCCCTACAACCTGCTGGTAGATATTTTCATCAAATATAACATAAATGTTGTCCAAGAGGAAGGACTAGGCATTACAGAGGCCCATGATATGTAGTTTGTTGCCGAAACCTTTTGATTCAGACGTACAAATGAAAGTTTTCCCCTCTCGATCAAAACACCATTCAATGAGCTTAGACAATCGATCATTAATCTTGTCATGAGAATGTGCGCTGCACATATAAAAGAAAGTCGTATGAAGAAATCGTAGTGGCTTGGAAAATTCAAGATAATATTTGGCAATCACATCCAATCAATTTTAATAGAAAAAAAAAAAATGAACATAATTCCTATTAGACATTTTTGAAGTTGATGTACTTCGGACTTCGCAGTCCGGACTTCGCACTTAAGGGGTCATATTAAAGAAATCAGGTGCAATTAGAAAAGTAAAATCTGAACAAACAAGAGACGAAAGTACCGTGGAATTCTTTAAATATGTATATTTACACATTGAAATAAAAAAAAATTTCACAAAATTTAATTTAGGTTAATTGGGATAACATTAATAATTTACGCTTTGTGACATATACTAGTAGTCCCTTCCAAGTGCGGTGTTCGAAATCCAAATTCCGCGAACATGAAAAATGTCTAATATTAGATCACTTTCAAAATATCTAGCGACGTGTTTCTTTATCGCGGTTAGTGTAGACGTTGGATTCCTAGACAGAGTTGCTATAATTAACAATGTATCGAAATCTGTAAGGAGACTTGTGCAGTACTGGTATTGGGATGCAATGGCTCAGCCAGTCGCTCACAAGTACATATATAAACCATAGTTCAGCCAATCGCTCACAAGTACATATATAAACCATGGTTCAGCCACTCGATCATAAGTACATATATAAACCATGGTTCAGACAGTTGCTCACAAGTAAATATATAAACCATGGTTCAGCCAGTCGCTCACAAGTACATATATAAACCATGGTTCATCCAGTCGCTCACAAGTACATATATAAACCATGGTTCATCCAGTCGCTCACAAGTACATATATAAACCATGGTTCAGCCAGTCGCTCACAAGTAAATATATAAACCATGGTTCAGCCAGTCGCTCACAAGTAAATATATAAACCATGGTTCAGCCAGTCGCTCACAAGTACATATATAAACCATGGTTCATCCAGTCGCTCACAAGTACATATATAAACCATGGTTCATCCAGTCGCTCACAAGTACATATATAAACCATGGTTCAGCCAGTCGCTCACAAGTACATATATAAACCATGGTTCAGCCAGTCGCTCACAAGTACATATATAAACCATGGTTCAGCCAGTCGCTCACAAGTAAATATATAAACCATGGTTCATCCAGTCGCTCACAATTACATATATAAACCATGGTTCAGCCAGTACCTCACAAGTACATGTATAAACCATGGTTCAGCCAGTCGCTCACAAGTACATATATAAACCATGGTTCAGCCAGTCGCTCACAAGTACATATATAAACCATGGTTGAGCCAGTCGCTCACAAGTACATATATAAACCATGGTTCAGCCAGTTGCTCACAAGTACATGTATAAACCATGGTTCAGCCAGTTGCTCACAAGTACATATATAAACCATGGTTCAGCCAGTCGCTCACAATTACATTACAAATCGTGGTTCAGCCAGTCGCTCACAAGTACATGTTTTAACCATGGTTCAGCCAGTCGCTCACAAGTACATGTATAAACCATGGTTCAGCCAGTTGCACAGAAGTACATATATAAACCATGGTTCAGCCAGTCGGTCACAAGTACATATATAAACCAAGGTTCAGCCAGGTGTCTCAGACGTACATATATAAACCATGGTTCAGCCAGTCGCTCAGAAGTACATATATAAACCATGGTTCAGCCAGTCGCTCAGAAGTACATATATAAACCATGGTTCAGCCAGTCGCTCACAAGTACATATATAAACCATGGTTCAGCCAGTAGCTCACAAGTACACGTATAAACCATGGTTCTGTGTCTCATTGCCCTCAGAATGAAGTCGTTGTAGTTTGAACTTGCACTGTAATATCTATGGATACACCATATGCAGAAAAGAATGAATGTAACATCTGAGGAGTGGGAAAGTTATTTCAAAGATAAAGTTTTCAAGGTTGTTATATATTAAAACATCATAAAAAAGGATCGGAACTCCATTGCAGCACCAAAAGCAAAACATCGAAACACCCAGATGCAAAAAACACAGAGTGTACAATCACAACAAGGGCCACCAAAGGGGCAATTAATGGAGATGAAACACCAAAGACGACACCAAAATAGTTAGACGACCATTATCTTGAAAAAGTAGTGACGAGATCTAAATATGAAGCATCCATGTATCCTGTGATCTTTCTCACCTCAGGTCGAATGGGTATTTTATTTATGGAACATTCCGCAAAATTTAGATTAATTGAGAGCATGCCATCCAGTGTATATACTTGTATGTTATGTGTGATGCCTCTTTCTCCGGTGAGAGAGTTAGGAAAGGAACACAATTGTTTTTGACAATCAATATTCTTGCAGCTCAAACAATCATGATAATCAAGATATCAGAACTGATTTTACATTCAAAATCCATGAATCGATTCGTTCGTTTAAAACATTGTTGACAATAGTGAGGATGAGTAAACTTCACATTTGCAGCGCTCTTCTGAACAGGACTAAAGCTCAAAACAGAACTAACAAATTTATAATCAAAGAAGATGTTTATCTAGCAAGGATATTAGTGAAATCAGGTTAGCGGTAACTTCTTGTAGTGAAAATACCCGATATATCCACACAGTTGCCTTTAATATCACGTAGATGGTAACGTTCACATCCGTATTTAATGGATTCTTGGTTAATGGTATCCTTATTACCAAGAAAGGCAGAACTACAAATAGTGTGACCGTTAATGATGAAGCAGTATTCGTTCCTGGAGCAAACGTTCATTGAGCACTTTGTATCTCCTGTAGGAATGAAAGTGCATATTTTAATTTACACAGGAGGAGTAAGCATTAACTGCGGGCATTTGAAATCCATCGCAGATCCCGGTTTAATAAGCGAGTTCAAGCTCTATTACCAGAGATGTCTAAACTTAAATACGTGCTATTTTCATTCTAAAATGATTAAATTTCAATAACAAGATAGAATTGTATAAACATTATTTTATATGTATTCGTGTCGCTTCATAGAAACATACATAAGCATAGAGGATCCGGTAATATTAAATAATAAGTTTAACGTGGATCTTTAAAAGATAGATATAAATATAAGGAATACTGTAAACATGGTTATTTTTCGCTGGGGGAAAATTTCGCGATTCTAACATCAAGAAATTATACGCGTGGGGGAAATGTTCGCGATAAAAGTGTCTTTTCCATCGTAAGAATGCAGCGAGGCTATTTTCGCTTGGGGGGAATTTTCACGAAGTCCATTGATTCACAAAAAAAAACCGCAAAAATTGCCCCCACGCAAAATTTTTCTCGTTTACAGTACTCAGAATTTAAGGATGACACATGATAAGTAGATGGTAATGAAGACAGACAACACAAAAGACGTGTGTGGTTTCCGTACCTGTATAGCAGATTCCTCCAGCTGATATACCATGTTGTTGACACGTCTGATCTATAAGATATTATAATCTTTTGACTGTGTAGAATTTCAGTGTTACCCGTTACCCGAGGTAAGTGAAAATTGAGGTCGGGTAACTGGAAAACAGAATGCTACTTACCTGTTTGTAAGTGACTTTTGAAGCACAATCCCCGTTACACTCTTTGTGTATATGTAGCAAAAACTCTTTGTGTATATGTAGCAAAAACAGAAGTACACCTAGTCGCCCAAAGGACAAGATCATATTTTAGCAGTCATCCTGCATGTATGTATTTTCAGTGTGACAATATTAATTTTCTGGACATAATAATACATTTTCATGGTAATGGCTAGGATGCGCAGTAGAAAATTAACATCCCCTTTATATTCTGACATTTTTGTTTGGGTAAGTGAGTTTCCTTGCTCGGTAAGCACATTTTTGGTGGACAATTACCCGTTGGTAAGTGGTTTTTGAATAAAGTCCTAGAACACTGAATTAGAGTAGTGAAAAGCAGAAAAAAATATGTTTATTTTGTCTCATAATCTATCCTAATTCCATGACAGGTTGCCCCCTCCCCGTTGGAAAATATATAAATCTGCTTATGAATTATATACTAATAATTATCAAAGAAGTACCTAACAATTATTCAGTCTCAAGTCGAGTAGGCAAGGTCAAATCTGTTATACTGACCTATCTCACAAGTATGACCAGTTTTCCCGTTGTCACAGTAGCATCTCGCTGGGTTCAGGTAACTCAGACACACCCCGTTTATACACCTTGTACCCCCACACTGGTCGCACCGAACTCCGGAAAACCCAAAATTACACTGGCACGTGTCATTTATACAGTGTCCGTGAATGCAGTGTACGTTACGACATGATATGTGTCCTGTAGAAATAATACTCAAGGTCAAAATTATTACTCAAGGTCAAAAATATTACTCAAGGTCAAAATATTACTCAAGGTCAAACAGTTTGACTTTTTATAATTGTAGAAAAAGTTCAATGAACTAAACGTCGAATAGATTTCCAAATATTTGATAGTGAGGTTGCAGCAAAGGTAAACAGACTTACACCTGTCAGCCAATTGTGCCTCATATGAAATTCATGTGAAATTTACATGAATTTTACATTAAAGTTCACATAAAATTTATGTGAAACGAGCACAAACATGAAATTTACATGATTTTTTTACATGAAATTCATGTGAAGTTGTTTACATGAATTAAGATAAATTCAATTTCGCATGAAAATCACATAGAAAAATTCATGTAAAATTCAAGTGAAGTTATTTATGTAAAATTCATGCAAAATATTTTTACATAAATCTTATGTGAAAATTAAACTTTCATGTGAAATTAACACGATGCTCATTTCCTATTACTTTTATGTGAGGCACAATTGGCTGTGTAGATTTCCAAATATTGGACTTTGAGGATGTGATAGTAGTAGACAGACCTAGACGTATAAATACTTAACTGTTGTACAGTCAGCTACTAGTAGACTTGTGCTATTCTGTATGTATCCTACCTAAAATGGCAAAAAGTCATTAACGATACTACATAACAAATTGTCGGTGTTCCAATTGGTACGCATTGCGCCCCGATTCCAACTGACGTAATGATTAATATACTTTACGCGAATGATGAATCTGGATGAATCGGTTTAATCTTTTGATATCGATATCGATTTAGTTTGGTCCTAATCTGCAGAGACAAGAGGTTCTTTTTTTCTGACTGGATGTAAAAATAAATCTCCAGTCATTTGTCCAGATTTGTAAATATCGCATTTTCAAATCAATTAGAACAAAAGTTTAACAGTCGAGAATCAATATCATTAACTTACGGAATCTACTGCATGTAATAGTATGTTCTCATGAACAATCACTGCGACCCAGGTTGTCCTATTATAATTCAAATTTGAACGAGCCAATGGTACACACTCTCCCTGACTTAGGATGTCTAACCGTGGACTGCGCATGTCTGGACTGCGATACACCAGTTCCTCTGTCCCGGATATGCACACACAATCCTTTCCAGCCACAAGAACAGGAACTTGATTGATAAGAACAACGAGTAGAAGCCATATGGAAAAAGTCATGTCCTGAATAAGGGATGAGAAGTACAATGTTATGATGATCTCTGCGATGATAGATTTTCTGACAGTATAAATCCAATGAAGAGACTTAACCTGTTGATGAGATACAGCTCTACATCAAGATACTTGTAACAGACAAAAAAATGTTTTACAGTTTGACTTTGCATGAGTCGTTTATAATTCTATAATAGAAGAAATGAAAACACGTGACCGCAAACATCACAAGTCACAACAAACATTGGGTATCTAATTAAACTGGAGACAGCGAAAATAACCCCACAACATGGATAAAAAAAAAGAGAAAAAAAAAACATTTCTGAAACACGAAGGACAAGTGATAGACAGAGGAAAACCGCCAACAACCGACGTGTTGAAACTGGTAACTTTTATGTTTTGATTAGAAAAAACAGGAAAAAATGACTGAAAAGCTAAAAGTACGTCGAAAATAATATTTTTTACATGATTGTACATTTTTGTCAGTTGGGTTTTGAATATCCCTTTCATGAGAATGTGATATTATAAATTCATATTATGTGCAAATTACATAAAGGCTAACATGTACTATACCTGCACTGGATGTCGATCCAAAATATGAATAATATACGGACCTTCTTATCTATAACAGTAACTGCATGGTATTGGGAAATTCAACTCACATGCAGATCTTATGTAAGTAATCTTTGTTTTATCTACGTCACAAGGAAACAGAAATAAGTAAATCGAATCTAAATTAGTAGTCCAAAATTATGTAACTGAAGAGTACACTAAAAATCACCAGGACACGGGGAAATTCTACTACTGCGAACCTGTCAAGGTGCCCATGAAGAGAAATTCTCTACTGCAGATCAGCCACACCCGTCCTATTAGCTAGCTTAGTAAGCATCTCGATAACTTTAAGTTTAAATGATAATGATTTTCATGAAAAATTGATGATGATGATGATGATGATGATGATGATGATGATGATGATGATGATGATGATGATGATGATGATGATGATGAAAAATTGATGATGATGATGATGATGATGATGATGATGATGATGATGATGATGATGATGATGATGATGATGATGAAAAATTGATGATGATGATGATGATGATGATGATGATGATGATGATGATGATGATAATGATGATGATGATGATGAACTCCATCCCAACCTCCCCGTGACGCCCCCCCCCCCCTCCTTGAAAAAATATCTTGATCCGCCCGTTACGATTAGAAAAAAAAACAAGCTGTAGAGATATGACGTAGAATTATTTAGTTTCAGATTCGGTTTTAAGAAGGACTGATAATATCAGCTATACATCATACAGGAAGTGTAAAGTAATATGGCAGTTAAACTTGAGATTTTCTGTCTGTTTTACTTCATTACTCTGGGTAAGTATGTCATAATATATTCGTAAAATCAAGCAAATCCCATCATTAAGCAAAGTGATCATTTAGATACAAAAAATAATAGGTCTAAGGTATAGATATAGTGTAACGCCACACCCTTATCTAGACACAATCGTTTAAGGTAATTCAAGATGTAAATTTTCAATTTTTGACAAAAAATATGCAATCTCTCTCTCTCTCTCTCTTTCTCTCTCTCTCTCTCTCTCTCTCTCTCTCTCTCTCTCTCTCTCTCTCTCTCTGTGTGTGTGTGCTGTATTATTCTTATATCACATGTAATTTCACATCCTCTGCACTGACCGAGATTTCTCCTGTTACATTTGCAGTCTTCACTGATTACACACTGGCATGGTTAATCCTTTTGCTATGTATGCTACTTTATCTGTTGTTAAACGTAAACTCAGAATCATAACATTATATAAAAAGAGTTGTCAGAAAACTGAGAAATTGGGTCTATTTATCATTGCTAAAATTATTAAAGCATGGAAATTTAACTCTCTTATCGATGCTACTGCCTTTAAGTTATACTGAAATATCAAGTAAAGATATTTCAAAAGATTACATACTTGGATAACACTCTGACCACCAGTAAACCCCCCCCCCCCCCCCCCCACCTAGCACCTTCCGACCACCCTTGTTTTCGCCCACTAGTCCTTTTTTCCTTGTTCCTTCAATTTGATCCATCAATGATCAATTCGATATCTAGTTTATAATGCAAAGTTTCAAACGCAAAATAGGATGTAAAATTGCCTGGCCTATATGTCTTATTTATAGCTGTCTACTGAAGACAATTTTCACGATGAAACCTCAAACGGCTATTTCAAATCAAAAGCATTGAATTTCATTTTAGAAAGGTACAGGTATATATAGTGTCTGTTAAATATCTCAGGAATGTTGAAGGCACGGTCACAGAATACGGACCATAGATACTGACAAAGATCCATGCATGTGTCACGTCCAAAAGTCTTTTATACCGGTCTGTGGCGGATTCAAGGGAGGGGGGCGTAGGAGGCGTACGCCCCTCCCCCCTAAAATTTGCAAATCATAGGTAAAACAATCATTTTCCATATAAAAAAGAGTAAATATTAGTAAATATTAACTACCTGTTAGTCAATATAATTGTGAAATGCATCAATTTCATTTCATAAATCAACTTCAGTCATGAAAATGGGTCCGAAAAGGCTGAAATTCGTTAGCTTCCGGGAGGGGGGGGGGCTTCGCCCCCTCCCGCCCCCTCCCGCCCCCTACCATGGCTCCGCCCTAGGCGGTCCCCAGACCCCTCGCCATTTTACGCCCCCTCTAACTCAAAAGCTGGATGCGCCACTGCCGGTTGTAATTTTTACGCGGGGGTTTATTTTCGCGATAATAATATATACAATCGCCAATAACGCGAAAAATACCCCCACGCGAAAATGACCATGTTACAGTATATTTGGATACATCTTATATCCGTTTAATATTCATCTGTATGTTGATTGCGCCTCTGCGTTTTGCTGTCTTGTTGATGTGGTCATCTTTCAGTGAGGAGGTTATTTTATACTATAATTGTGTGTGTTCTGCCAGACCTTTGGGTAACCGGAAAAGCAGGAGGCCGGTTATGCGCACGTAATCCGGATATCCACACCATTTAGCTACTTGCGTGGCAGATGGCCATCCTAAGTCGGCACCGATTTCACATTGGTCTCATTGGTTTATGTGTAGTCTTTTGTGTTTCGTGTTTCTATGTCGTATGTCTCTTAATTACGTGTCATGCTGTGTTTGTCTACTCTGTATTTTCATGTCAGGTGTTTTGGTGCTTTGGTGTGGCTACTAGCCGCAACCGAGTCTGGTTGGACATCCCCTCCTATCTTCTATGACATTATAATTTCCATTACTTTCGTTGTAGTGGCTGCACAGGTTAACAAGGTACAGATAAATGTGACGTCACCCATCCAAGTAGACGTTGATGAATTTGAAATAACTTGTCATGCGCAGGGGTCGTACCACCATATTTTCTCCTACGCAATACACAAAAATGGGTCATCAGGATGGAGTCCCGTTGTGCGCCAATATTACACAGTCGGAAGCATTACTTCTATGGTAAAAACCGAGTGGTTCCTTTCGAGTTTCGAATCTAGAGCAATTTTATCTGGAACACCTCTGCCTTCACCTTTAGCAACAATGAAGATGACCATTCCTGCAAATAAAGTTAACATGGCGACCGACGCAGCCGAGTACCAGTGTGACTTCGTTGCTACGCAACGTTCAGGAAATTATCCAATTACACACAGCGATGTAGCATACATAGAAATTTTACGTAAGTACTTTTATCAGATCAAAAACAATATTCATATTATACATGATGCATTCGTACATGTAATATAATGTCACTTTGCTCACAGTCATTGAGAGTAACCTTTGACATCCATCACACAATCTCGGACCTTTTCGTTTTTCCGAATGTGCAACGGAAAGGCCCGATGATAAGCGATTGATAAAATTATTTCAATTATTATAAATACATGTATTCACCATTAAAGTCTTGTTCGTTTTGTTAGGAAGATGCATGTGTCAAACTTCATTTCAATATTTATACTAGTTTTTTTTTTTATCATAGCTGGGCCTACCGGACACAGCTCCTCTAAAACGACCACGCCCACAAGCACAGCAGGAAACAGATTATCATTTGGACGCTTGAATTTTGCTTTCCTCATATCTTTGATTATTCTTGTAAAACAAAACACACATTATATATAGATCACGTGTAAAAGATTCTTATAGTAGCGTATGATGATGATAACCTTTTTGTGATATGTTGTATTTTTAGTTTATGAGAGTTCCCGTGTGATTGTCTTACTATACTTCCATAACTTGATTTTTAATCCTCAATCAACTTTTATTGATTCAGACTACATCGAATATGTCCTCACCATTTATTACTATTTAGTTCTGTGCAAAGATGATAAGCACATCTCCACTTCCAGCATCCAAGTCCCACGCATTCTCCTCCTACATCGAATATGTCCTCACCATTTATTACTATTTAGTTCTGTGCAAAGATGATAAGCACATCTCCACTTCCAGCATCCAAGCATCCAGCCTCCTCCATTATCCTCCAGCCTCCTCCAGCCTCCTCCAGCCTCCTCCATTCTCCTCCAGCCTTCTCCTCCAGCCTCTTCCATTCTCCTCCAGCCTCCTGTCTAGACAGAATCTGAAATATCAATTTATAATGTCATACATAAAAAATGTTGTTTTGAGACTCAAAGATTTTTCCATAACTACCATTTTGACTGACCTTGACCGTAGCAGTATCAGTATTTTATAAACACGTTTAATACGATTTATGTACTTGTATAAAATTGTACAGATATATACTACTTATTTGATATTTTGTTTACATCTTTGTATTAAAACTTGGAAAAACAGAAAATAAAGTGCTCTTCTTAAATCATAACTTATTAGAGTTATCTTTCTTAGTATACATACATGTACGACCGACAAAAAAAATAATTCACTATTATTTATCAACATTTTTATAACATTTTGTAAATAAGGAGGTGACGTTTGAAGAAAAAAGAACAAGGAATCTACATCTCGAGCAAATATGAATAGGTATTCTGTCTTCAAGTCCGCTATACTTTACAAAGAAAGAGTTGAATTTTTTCTCATTATTTTTATTCAGTCAAAATTATCTGTAGGAGGGAAAGGATTGGACGAGTCTGCTATTAGAAACTCAAGACTTGAAGAATACTGAATGACCAGAATCGTGAGGATGAAATTTCGCGATTTTATGGCAAAATTTCATGAAGTGCACAGTAGAAAAAATACGATTGTAAAGTTTATCAATCTTTGACAATGTCTTGTCGATATTCCATTGTCTGGAGTATCTCCATGATTTTTGATTAAAACTTGTCGATTAATAATATTAATAAAGGCATTGCGAATGCTTATTGTCATTAGTAATTAACTGAACTTGTCCTTTACGAAAATTGTGTGTTTTTTTTTTGTTTTGTTTTGTTTTGTTTTGTTTTGTTTTTGTTTCTTTGTTTTTGTTTTTTGTTTTGTTTTGTTTCTTTTTTTTTTTTTGCGAAAAGTTGCACCTCGCTAATATTTCTGCTTATAGTTCTAGATGATGTATAGTTTTCTTTAGATTTCCACAAAAATGTCATCATTTCTCATAAGGAATTGTCATTAATTATGAGTATAAAAAACCACTTTGTGTACAGGATATGATTCACCAGCTAAATAACTTTTTTTTGTCCGTCGATGAAAATCATTTGGTCAATAAAACATGATTGATTCACTTAACCTATAACAGGATTTTATATCCACTTCGTAAATTTGTAAATTTTACATCAAAAATCCATTCAATTTCTTCTCCACGTCCAAACACGGATAACAATCTCTCACCTGGCCCGCGCCGTACCATTGTCACCGAATTGTTAATGTCAATCAGTCACTATTCCAGCGGGAGTTATCTCGCTTCGCTATCGGCAAAATCTCGAGCGATCGTGACGAATCCAGGGGATGGGTGGTAAATAAAACGCCCAAACATATGTAAATCGAGTTATAACTTTCGGATTTTTCACCTAGACCGCATAAAAGATTGATAAAAAAAAATACGTTTTTCGAAAAACTTGTTTCAGTTCGGATGGGATGGCTACTATATCGTATATATAAATTATGCAGAAATAAGATCTATGGCAAATTTTTCCATATACCCGGATTTTTTTTTATATGTATCTTGCCTATATCGTTGGTGTCATCAATCCATGGGGTCTCGATTCCTTCTAGTTCCACAAGTCGGCCGATAAATCTCTTGTAATAAAAATACTTCAATGATGTTCTTGGCTGTGTTGTAGTGATATTTTAGAAAATAACTCTCAGTATCTTTGAAATTTGGATCTTAACATGTAACAGAGTATATTTCTTTGGGAATTTCAAAAAAAGTACCTGCCTTAATATACAAAATAAGAAGGACCAAAGAAAGACACATTTCCATCGAAAATGCGTCAGAATCATTCATCGCCTTGTTTATACTGTGGATATGATCCTGGTGTCACCAGAAAGACACTCTGCATGGGACTTGACCATTATATTCTGTCTATGAACAAGCGCATTCTTAAAAGCTGCACACTGACTGGCTGTGACGACGGGATTCAAGGACGCCATGGGCCCTGAAAGTTGGCCTGACTCTTCGGATGATTCCATATATGAGCTCGCTCCAGTACGGGCTGTTCGTGCGCACTTATGCTTTGAAGTCAATTTCTGTACACAAAACTTGTGCGGTACACGTTATCTGGATAACAATCCCTTTTGCTACTATTGTAGCATATAGCCGTCCTAAGTCAGCATACGTTGTCTATTGGTCTCGTTGGTGTACCTGTAGTTTTTTGTGTTTCAGTGTTGTCCTAAGTCAGCATACGTTGTCTATTGGTCTCGTTGGTGTACCTGTAGTCTTTTGTGTTTTAGTGTTTTGGTGTCGTCCTAAGTCAGCATACGTTGTCTATTGGTCTCGTTGGTGTACCTGTAGTCTTTTGTGTTTTAGTATTTTGGTGTCGTCCTTAGTCAGCATACGTTGTATATTGGTCTCGTTGGTGTACCTGTAGTCTTTTGTCTTTAAGTATTTTGATGTCGTCCTAAGTCAGCATACGTTGTATATTGGTCTCATTGGTGTACCTGTAGTCTTTTGTGTTTTAGTATTTTGATGTCGTCCTAAGTCAGCATACGTCGTCTATTGGTCTCATTGGTGTACCTGTAGTCTTTTGTGTTTTAGTATTTTGGTGTCGTCCTAAGTCAGCATACGTTGTCTATTGGTCTCGTTGGTGTACCTGTAGTCTTTTGTGTTTTAGTGTCGTCCTAAGTCAGCATACGTTGTCTATTGGTCTCGTTGGTGTACCTGTAGTCTTTTGTGTTTTGGTGTCGTCGTAAGTCAGCATACGTTGTCTATTGGTCTCGTTGGTGCACCTGTAGTCTTTTGTTTTAGTGTTTTGTGCCGTCCTAAGTCAGTATACGATGTCTATTGGTCTCATTGGTGTACCTGTAGTCTTTTGTGTTTTAGTGTTTTGTGCCGTCCTAAGTCAGTATACGATGTCTATTGGTCTCATTGGTGTACCTGTAGTCTTTTGTGTTTTAGTGTTTTGTGCTGTCCTAAGTCAGTATACGATGTCTATTGGTCTCATTGGTGTACCCGTAGTCTTTTGTGTTTTAGTGTTTTGTGCCGTCCTTAGTCAGTATACGATGTCTATTGGTCTCATTGGTGTACCTGTAGTTTTTTGTGTTTTGGCGTCGTCCTAAGTCAGTATACGATGTCTATTGGTCTCATTGGTGTACCTGTAGTCTTTTGTGTTTTTGCGTCGTCCTAAGTCAGCATACGTTGTCTATTGGCTTCGTTGGTGTACCTATATATAGTCTTTTGTCTTTAAGTGTTTGGTGTTCTTTGTCCCTTTAGTGTTTTTGTTGTGTTTGTCCACTCTGTGTTTTCGCATTAGGGCGTTTCGTTGTCTTACTGTGGTAGCTGCAAACGAGTCTTGTTGGAGATCCACGAACACCTTTCTTGTGTCTTGTCCGATTGTTTTCCATGCGCCTACGTATCATGACCACTGTATTTGTCCGTCTGTGTATCCATTCGTCTGTATCCATTTCCCTGGGAACAGGATACATGCAGACTTAAACCATAAAATCGTCCTAGAATTTTCAATTTGCTTAAAAAGGTCACCATTTTAAGATTCCAAATGATTTTCAAGGTCAGAGGTCAAAGGTCAGAGCAAGTAAAACCTTTTAAAGGACAAGATAAAGGTACATTCTTTTCATGCCGACCTTGAAAATTTCATCCAACTGCATCTAAATAACCTGCATGTACATTGTATATGTGATGAGAATTTGATCGCCTCAGACGACAGCTTGTGTCTGTATGTCAATCAGAAATCGGGCGAGACAATGGAGAAAAAAAAGATGGGTGGGACTATTTCACGTCAAGTATTATAGCTTTTGATAATCGATATATGTTTAATCATTGATCTGTGAAAAATAATACCAGTATACTCATCTTGGATTTAGTTGACGAAGCTATAGTAGGATTGTGAAGCTATGATTGTAATATTTTAAAAGAAATATATTAATCTTTCTTCCTCATTCATAAATGAAATGATGCTTGATCCAAGAAAAAAGTGCTTGATATAGAGAAGAAATGTATGCAGTTATACAGTTGTTTTGTTAATAAGGGTCTTTGTGGGTTTTTTTAATCTTTGAGAGCATCACATAATGAGAATTTATTAATACTTTTTGAAACATTTACTTTAGTATTGAGTATCTTGGGATTGCTCTGTATATCTGAATAAGTAGAAGAGGTGTGAGTTGCTGCAAGCTTTAATCCGGATAACCACAACAGTTAGACAAATAACTCCGGACTGGACATTTGTCCGGAGTTCAGCCCCCTAAAGCACTGTAGGTAGGTAGGTTTTGATTATCAGGTGTAGTAGTACTTACCAAGAGAAACTTGTTCCACAAAAAAATTTTCACCTGTGCCACCAGGTAAGGCCACCAGAGGTAAATTAAAAAAATTTTCCCACGGGAATTCCCGTGGGAAAAATTTTCCCGTCATTTTCCCGTCAAAATCCCACGGGAAAAATTGGATTCCCGTGGGAAAAATTTTCCTGACTTTCATTTCAAGTAAAATACGGGAAAAATTTTCCCGTCATAGAAATTGACAGGAAAAAATTTCCCGTCAATGTATTATGACGGGAAAAAAAATCCTGTGGGAAAATTTTTCCCGTCTTCTTAAAAGACAGGAAAATTTTTCCCGTCTCTTTTAAATGACAGGAAAAATTTTCCCGTCATTTTTTCCTGTCAATTATTAAACATGTGAAAAATAATACTGTAAATTAAGATTCTGTGGATATTAAATCTGTAAATCATAATACTTGTGTATCAGTATATTATTAAAAGCTATGAATGATAGTATTTTAAGAATGGAAAAACCATAATAATCCACTATGCTTCATAGGCAAAAACAAAAACTAGTAATTATTAGCTATAATTGCCTTCTCCTTAAAATTTAAGCAAAAAGTAGAAGTTGAGACATTGTTATGGTTCATGTACAGGTAGTTAAATTTTAAAATTAAATAAAAATGAAAATAAGTACAGTATTCCTAAATATTTGTAATCATACTGAGCATGTCGAAACATTTATATAGAATTGAGTAGTTATCAACAACCACACAGTAACATTTTTTTCACATGAATTTCGAAGTCCTCATTTTAAAAATTACATTTGGAGTGTGAATTCTACACTGCTTAAATATGCTACTGTAACGTGTAAAAAAACTAATTTATGGTGATTTTTTTTTTCAACTATGCAAACTTTGTATTAAAAAGCTAGCTTACCTGCACTTGAAGTTTATGGACATGATGGAGTATGCCTTTGTTGATACAACTTTGAAATGATGCCACTTGCAATTTATTAAATCTAACTAGATTGAGCAAGTGAAATCATTACAAGTCTACTATCTGTTTGTTCTTGGTGTTCCTTGTTCATTTTAGAAATTTGAATATACGTACTTCGCAAATGCAGGATTTGTATAGTCTTATAGCATTCAGACATTCAAAATGAGAAATCAAATTAAAAACTAAAACATGGTATGAGAGTAATTTTTATCTTTAGGTAAGTATAGTTAATAAGCTCTCAGTGCGCATTTTTTTTCCATATAAATTTGGCAGATACCAGGAAAAGGTTGTTTCTGGATTCAAATAAAAGTCAACATCAGGACTGAGGAGTCAAAAGTGCAAGCCAATCAGAACCCTTGGCAACAACTATGATAAACATTTCTTGTTGAGAAACAAAATAAAGTCACTTCTTTCTGAGAAGTTTGGTGAAATTATTTACTGAAGAGAAGTCAACTAAAGTCTTCCAAGAAATTCTTGTCAGCTGCAGGGATATGTATTACTAACAAACAGGAATATTGAAATGTTTCTAAGTGTCAATAAATCTGTCTAAATAAACCAAGAGAGCAGCTAACAGTACATAATAAGCATGATAAGACCTCACTTGTTCAAGCAATATACTTTCATAGTTCAGTGTTTTATCATGTTCATATTATAAAACATCTTAATTCAATAAACCCTTAACTGCTCAATATTGCAAAGTGTAAGTTTAAGTGTAGTTTACCTTATTCATGAAAATATTGTCAAAAGGAATCTACATGTGAAATATGCCCTACCCTCTACAATACTCTACATGGTTTTGTGTATTTCATATCTCCATATACCTTTGTTTCCATGGTCATGTCCTTTGGATCCTATACATATATTATGTTAAATGTTATGGTATTGAAATCCATGTGCAGCAGAACAAGCTGTCGTCTGGACAAGACTTGCTTTTTTTTTATTGGGGGGGGGGGGAGGGGGGGAGACTAATTAAACTCAATATAACTTTAGCATTTGACCTTGCTACAGTGGAATGGCTCACCCTTTGCTCTTCAAAGTATTTTTTAAATCCATGCAAAAGGAAAGCAGTTATTGGGTTTAACAATGTTTTTTTCCATCAAGTACAGTGACCTTGACATTGAACATGTTGAAGGCATAATTTTGATTTAAGGAGAAGGCATGCCAGCATACAATAAGGAATTTTAGTGTCCTATGGCAGGGCCGTCGTTAGGGCTGATTTGGGGCCGATATTCGGCCCCATTCCCAATGCAAAATAGTATCTTTTTTCCCAATTTAGACTTTAAAAATTCCTAATTATGCATGGTCTTTGTTTGATATATTGTATAAAAAAAAAAAACCAAACAAACAAACAAAAAAACAAAGAAAAAAAAAACAACAACAACAAAAAAAACAACAAAAAAACCCAACAAAAAAGCAAACAAACAAATCAACATTCTGTTAAGTCATTGACACATGTACAACGAGCTTCCCGCCATCACTACCGCGCCGTGCGTAATATTAAAAGACAATGGCAAGTGCAGACAAAAATGACAAGCTATTTTATTTTACCACGTTATTGGTATTCATGTTTTAAATATTTTTCAATGAAAAAAATCTGATTCACTATTCACTTTATTATTCACAAATTTTAACGATGTAATCAGTAAACCTCGATATACCCCGAATCTGTTATACTGCCAAATTCTAGGAAAACGAAATACGGCAGTATAACGAGGGAGAAGTGCATATTCAACTGTCATCTATCCTGAATAAAGGGTCAACATGGTTAAAACAAAATTCTATTTCAGCTGTAAATTTCCCTATTTTACTCAAAATGCTGCTGTTTTTCCCAATTTGAAAGGCCCCGGCCCCTTTCCCAAAATACCCTGCGACAGCCCTGTATGGACCTCTTCGGAGTTTCCATTACATTACATGCACAATGAAACCTGTGTTTGTGAAACATGAATTCCCCCGTCAGCATCTTTGTTAGTATTAACATAATTTTCTGTTCAGTGGGTGAAAGATTAAAGTCACAGGGTAAAAAATATTGGTATCAATGGAAAGGTCTTGTCATAAGGTATACACATGAGAAACTCAAAGCCCTATCACTTACCATTCAAAAGTTATACCCAATGTTAAAGTTTTCGAAAAGTATGTCAAAAGTCAAGGTCAAGTTCACAAGGTCAAAAATATTGATATCAATGGTAAGGACTTGTCACAAGGAATACACATATGAAATATCAAAGCCCTATCACTTTCCATTCAAAAGTTATGCCCTGTGTTAAAGTTTTTCAAAAGTAGGTCAAACTCCAAGGTCAAGGTCACAAGGTCAAAAATTTTGGTATCCATGGAAAGGTCTTGTCATAAGGAATACACATGTGCAATATCAAAGACCTATCCCTTACCATTCAAAAGTTATGGCAAGGTTAAAGATTTTGCAGATAGAAAGACAAACTGACAGACAAACTGACAGGACAAAAACTATATGCCCCTGAATCTTTGATTAAATTTCAAAGTCCTAACCTATATAGTTTAAAAGTAGTTTAAATGTCAAGGTCATTAATTCAAATGTCTTGGAGTAATACTTGTTATGATGTGTGTATGAAATATTAAAGCCCTATCACTTATACTTGAAGAGATGTTTACTTACAGAGCTTCTTAATACAAATTTACTACATTGTATAAGGTCAAAGTTCAAAGTCAAGGTCACTAGGTCAAATGTCTTTTTATCAAAATGTAGTACTTGTTATGGTGAATGTATGTATGAAATTTAAAAGTACTATCACTTATATGTGAGAAAATGTAATGATCGCTGAGCGATATAAGTCCAGTCTTCATGAAAACTTTTTTTTACCACTAGCCAGCCGGGCTAGTTGAGTGCCAAAATCTACTAGCCACTCAAAATTTTCACTAGCCATTAAAGAAAAATCAAAACGCTATAAAGACCCATCGTTTCCTCAGCTAGGTCTGTTGAATAGGCAAAAATTCACACATATATAGACTATACACAAAAATCCAACGAAGTTAAACCACCACCCTATCATTTCTCTGGCAGATGTCAGCTACGTCATTATCAATAGACTCAATTTTACAATGAATGCATGATATTGTTTGTGTAAATATAATTTCACATATGCACTTTGCCTGCAGAAAATGGACCGAGAAAGAAAAATATAAGAACTTATTTGAATCATACACGATAAAAGGCCGACCGTTGCTTGCGCCGCTTGGCCAATAGTCATAAAATTTTCGTAAGAATTTCCTCATTTCAGTGTTCAGTCCAGATTTTTGAAATTGTTAGATATTTAATTGAACATGTTATACTCGCATATTAGTTGGTACCATAAAATAACCCGTCACAACGTGCAGAAAACAATGCACTGTGGTTACGGAAATATTTATCTTGTATCTTAGGACAATATTTTAATGAACAGATTTTACAGGAGAACATTATAATATTTCATTTTAAACATGTTCAACATTTCATACTTAACCAGCGATGAAAGTTGAGACGTAACGTGTACTTTTTACAGAAAGAAGGCAGCGATTTTACCCCAAGTAAAAGATGAGAAATCACCAGCCGCTGGACCTTAATGAGAACACTGCATGTCATTTAAAGTCACTAGCCAGTTGGGCTAGTTCAGCATCAAATTTTGGTAGCCCGAGGAAATAATTGGTAGCCAGGGCGGTCGGGCTAGTGAGTTTTCACAAAGACTGTAAGTCCCCTACCGGCGGCATATATTTATGTCCTGCAACTCTGTCTATGAATTACTCTTCAATTAAACATGAGTTTTAATTAACCTCACGGTCTGTGCAGCTCATCTGCGTTTTATCGATTCAAAAAAGAGGTCAAGCGTGACAAAAATTAAACTTGCTCTGTAACTATCCATGACTTAGCTAAGTATCAAATTTTACCTGAATATCTCTATTTGTTGCAGAAAAAAGTCTGGAAATTTGACAAAAACTGAATTGTGCAAGTCATCAAGGGGTAAAACTCCTCGAAAAATAGGTCAAGCGTGACGAAAGTCGAACTTGCTCTGTAACTATCCAAGACCAAGCTGTGTATCAAATTTCATCTGAATATCTCCCTCCGTTGCAGAAAAAGTCTTAAAAACTGATAATCGGACAGACAGACATGACGGACGGCAGATGGACAGACATACCGAGAGAAAACTAAGAGTCCCCTTCGGCGTTGCTGGTAAGGGACTAAAAATATATGCTTTGAGAACTTCTTGACCAAAATATAACTAAAATGTAAAAGTTCAAGGTCACGAGGTAAAGTCTTGGAATCAAAATGTAGTAATTGATATGATGAATATATGTATGAAATATTTTAAAAAGCCCTATCACTTATACCTGAAGAGTTATCTGCTTTAAGAACTTCTTAACCGTAAGGACAGACAGGGTATTTCATATACACCCATCTCCCCCAAACTTTGTTTAAATGGGGGTATAATTTATTAAATATCAGCATCTGTAAAGATAATTGAGATATCCCTAAATTGCATTTTCATTTAAGTAGGTCAAACTTCAAGGCCAAGGACAATGGTCACATTTAAAGCTGTATGATATCTAGTATACTATTGACAAGGTTTACTATCTGAAAACATGTCTAGAACAATAAAATTTGTACTATAAATTGGAAAATTTATTTCAATATTCAAAATGGTATATCAAACTAGACTATGTTGCCTGCCATCTGTTTGACCAAAATTATGAGACCTTGACCTTCATTGTGTGTTGAGCCTCCCCTCATAAATTAAGAATTGAAAGAAATTAGCTGTTTCGCTACGCTCGTCAGATGCATCATATTTCAAACAATTTTATGCCTCCTTTCTTATAAAATTGACTAAAAATACATTTCAGTACTGCCTTCATCAAACAAAATGGTAATTCATGGTCAGATAATTTTCTTTTTTTCTGTTGAGGGGTAGGGCTTTCCCCAGATCCCCTCCCCTCACTAGGATTTTGCCCTGGACCCACTGTGGCGGAGGACTTTTGATATATTCCAAGCCCCATCTAAACACAAATCCTGTATCTGCCCCTATTGGTGCATAGAAGTTCTTTATCAAAGGCATGGCTCAATAACATAAGAGGAAGACCAGCAAATCATTGGTTTACAAATGATTCAACTTAAATTCTACCCAAATACATGTATATGAAAGTGTGACAACCAGACACATGGTTTAACTTTAGTCCCCCCCCCCCTTCTCCATGGTAATAGACCCCCTTGATTTGCCACTGATATATAACACTACTAATCATGCTAATATTAGTATTGTGTTGGTGTGAAATGAAGCATTTTACATTCATTAATAATACTTTGTAGTATGTATAAATAAACATTCCCATCAAAATTGAACTATCACAAATACTAGTAAACCCTAAACTGCTAAAGACTGCATGGCCGGATTGTGAAGTGCTAGTTCTTTTTGATGAATACTTTATCTACTGTTTTGTTACTGTATACGGAGTCTATCAGTGAAATACATGTATTAAAGCAGTATACCCCTTCTTATTCAAGAGATGCAGCTAATTTTAAGGTCAAAATCACAGTCATAAATGAATGGTTCAAGGTCAAGGTCACAGTCTCAATTGCATGGCTTTGTTATATAGAATATAATGTCATATATATAGTCCTGAGAAACAACATACTAAAATATGACCAGAAGTCTCTGATGAGACTGAAGCTCTCCTGGTTGTTTGCTTAAATCAATCTAAGTGACACACCAATTTTCCAAGACCCTGGGGATCAGGGGCTAATACAAAATACAAGACCAGAAAATGGTTAATGTAATAAAAAAAGAATTACTCTCTATCAATTATACTTCTGAGAATTTGTGCTCAAAAGATTACATAGAGTTATTAGGAGAAAATGACCACATCCATTTTCCAAGACCCTGGGGGTCAGGGGCTCAAACAAAATATAAGGTGCACATCTAGCCTGAATACCGAGAATAATGCGAAAAGAATTACCTTTCTATCAATTATACTTTCTGAGAATTTGTGTTCACAAGATTACATAGAGTTATCATGGTTATATAGGAGTAAACAGGTAAATGACCACACCCTTTTTCAAAGACCCTGAGGGTCAGGGGCTCAAACAAAATATCAGGTGCACAACAAGACCACAGACTGAGAATAATGCTAAAAGAATTATCTTTCAATCAATTATACTTTCTGAGAATTGGTTTTCACAAGATTACATAGAGTTACATAGAAGAAAATGACCACACCCTTTTTCCAAGACCCAGGGGGTCAGGGGTTCAAACAAAATATCATATGCACAACTAGACTACAGACTGAGAATAATGCTAAAAGAATGATCTTTCTATCAATTATACTTTCTGAGAATTGGTGCTCACAAGATTCATAGAGTTATATAGGAGAAAATGACCACACCCATTTTCCAAGACCCTGGGGGTCAGGGGCTCAAACAAAATATCAGGTGCACAACTAGACCACAGGCCCATTATAATGCAATAAGAATTTAATTTGTATATTAACAGATTCAGAGAAAAGTTTAACGGACGGACTGACAAACTGACAGACAGACAGACGGCTGTACACAGGGCGATTGCAAAAGCTCGACTGGTCATTGACCAGTAGAGCTAAAAAACTTAAAACGCAACACTTTAAACAAAATGTTGACGCACTGATGGACGGACAGACTCCGATTTCATAATTTCATTTACCCGATTTTCAAAAATTACTCTGCGTCAATGTTAAGTGATAACATTGAATGTACGATGGCCGATAGCAGCCAGTACTTCTCACTTGCAATTTTTGTCACTGTACATGTACATTTTTCAAGAAATCTACATGTACATTATACACTTAAACCTTAGTTGCTGTATGTACATGTACATTTTCCGAAAAATGTACATGTACAGTTTACACTTAAACCTTAGTTGCAGTATGTACATGTACATTTTCCGGAAAATGTACATGTACACTTTACACTTAAATCTTTGACTTATAATCTTACATATCAATACCGACCTTGAACTGATTTATTAATATAATATGAAGCAGCTGTTTTTTGACATCCAATACCGTTCTAAGAATCATGGACGCCTCTACAACACATCGACGCCTAAATATAGTTATACAGTTTGTATATAACCTTGCCACAAATTAAGATGTTCAAAATTACCATGCTGTGGTGAATGTTTCGGGGGGTGGAACTTATTTGTTATTTCATAAAACATTTCTAGGGCTTGAAAACTTCATAAAAATTCAAAGCAAAATATTTTTTCTCCCGGAAAAACCCAAGCATCCCCCCTCAGAAAATATTGAAAAATATTGAGCCAAATATTTCGAAACTCACGAAACGAGCCAAACATTCCTCATGTGTTTCTAGAGATTGAAAACTTCATCAAAATTCAAAGCAAAATATTTTTTTTCTCGAAAAAACCCAAGAAACACAAGACAGAGAGCAGTAAATCTTATTTATGTCAAGAGAGCAAGAACAGAATATTTTAGAAGATCTTTTTTTTCATTTCGGGTGCATCTGTATGGAACTCTTTACCTGATTTTATTAGAAACTTTACAACATTGTCATCTTTTAAAAACGGGTATCAGAAGCATTACGTTGACTCTTGAATTACTATATTGATGTTGTTTTACAGGTATGTATTTTTGTAAATGAACTGTGATATTTAGGTTTTATTTCATTAAGGTATTCAGCCCGTAATACATTTTCAATGAGAATTATCAAAGATACAGATTTTCTATTTCATCATATAGAATACTTTATACACTAATTTTGCTCATATAGATGATGCCACTTGTCAACCAATGACCCATGCAATTACCTCCGAACATTCCCGATAATAAAATCATCGGTATTTGTCGGAAATGTGGGAATAGTGTAAAATTTTAACCGGAAGTAACTCTATTAGGGTGCGGGAACCTTAAGGTGATATAATGGACTTAATTTACTTCATATGTACATATTTTAAAGACAGGATCACATTGTAAACTAGTTCATTTTGTAGCTAAATGTGCTATCCTGTATAAAAAAGGAAATAAATAAATAAATAAAGCACCACCCCCTCAGAAAATAGACCGTGTCTTACCATTGTTCAGGAACTATTTGTTCAGTAAATGCAAAGCAAGTCATTGGACGTGAAACTACCATGAGATTACTGAAGACTATAGTAGCTTGTGTTCATCGTATTAAGTTTTTTTATCGTATCGTGTAAGACATTCTGTTTGTTCCACACATTACTTTACCCTTTATAAGAATTCTTAGTTTTGGGGTGAAAAAGTAGGAATAGTAGGAGGATTTTAAGAAAAAGTAGGAAAAATAGGTTCAAAACAAAAAGTAGAAAAGTAGGTCCAATAGAAAGCCTGTTTAATGTATGCAACAAATAATAAGATAGCTAAACCTTGCACAATTTACTTTTAAAACGGTTAAATAGTAATTTTTTTAACCTTACTCGATCAAATAACTATCAAATGAATAGTTAAGTTTTATGAAATAACAAATAAGTTCCACCCCCCCCTCCCCCGGTCGAACGTCGCACAGTCCAAAATTAAAAAAAAAGATATCAATATTCACCATAGCATGAAAATTTCGAACATCTTAATTTGTTGCGAGGTTGTTGAAGAGGCGTCCATGATTCTTCGAACACGGTATGGGATGTCAAGAACAGCTGCGTCATATTATATTAATAAATCAGTTCAAGGTCGGTATTGATATGTAAAAATATAAGTCAAAGGTTTAAGTGTAAACTGTACATGTACATTTTCCGGAAAATGTACATGTACATACAGCAACTAAGGTTTAAGTGTAAACTGTACATGTACATTTTTCGGAAAATGTACAAGTACATACAGCAACTAAGGTTTAAGTGTATAATGTACATGTACATTTCTTGAAAAATGTACATGTACAGTGACAAAAATTGCAAGTGAGAAGTACTGGCTGCTATCGGCCATCGTATGAATGTGATAGCTAATGTCTGCGCAGCTCACTTCAGATATTGGAAAATTGAAGTTTTCTCCACTTTGTCAGCATATTTTCAGATTAAAATTTATATAGTGGGATAGATCTCAAACTCTCATAACTAACGGTGTATGATATATGTCTGTGTGACCAATATTATGCTCACAGTGAAAGAAAATAATTTTAGATGGGGAGATTTCTATATGGTTATATTTTAGCATGACACCGTTAGTTATTAGAAATCGAGATCTATCCCCTATATAAATTTTAATCGCAAAATATGCCGACAAGGTGGAGAAAACTGCAATATTCTGATTTCTGACAGTGGCGATTCCAGCTACCCCTTTGCCGGGGGGGAGGGGGGTCAAGGGGCACATTTTAGCGACTCTTACTGAAAATGGGCCAAAATATAGGGTTTTTTGGAAAATTTTGGGTCAGTGCCAGGGGGTGGACATCCCCTCCGCACCACCCTGAATCCGCCACTGTCTGAAGTGAGCTGCGCAGACAGCAGTCGGTCTCACCATGTCTATCCAAATCATTGGTTTTCAGTACAGGTATCAAAGTCACAAGTACTGGTTTCAGACAATTTTAACTTTCCATTTCCTTAAAAGAACTTCGAGAAGATGAAAGTTGCAAGTTAAATGTATTTAAGTGGCAAGGGGGGGTGTAAATAGATGTTAGATGCAAAACAGAGGAAACTCAGACAATAAGAGAATCGTGTTTATCGCTTTATCGCGAAAACTATGTGATCCTTACAATTAATAAAACCTAACTCTAACGATATAGACTAAAGTAATCCTGCATTTGCAAAACGATTTCAAAATAATCCAACTTCGATTAGTCGCCGGCGCGCCACTCGACATGGCTGGTCGCTCATCTCATCTCATGGTATCGTTCGTTCCAAATCTTATTCCACGCCGTAAAAGTCGGGAAGATTACAGTAGACGTCCCCGTCCCGTCAAAGTCCAATGCCAGCAAAGCTCCTTGGGCCGCCCACCAAGGCACACATAGATATAGATTTCTGTGTCATAGGCTCATAAACAGTGGCGGAATCAGGGGGTGGGGCGGATCCCCGCACTGACCCAGAAGTTCCCCCAAAACCCCATATTGGCCCTTTCGCTAACAATCGGCAAATTTCGCCCCTTGACCCCGGCAAGGGGGCGCTGGATCCCCTACTAATAAAGCAAGCTGCAATTTTCACTTGGTTTTACCATGAGAATGAATTATACATGTACAATTAGAAATTCAAAGAAGCAACCAGACAATGTAAGAAAACAAGACAATGTCTCTGCTACAAAGATAACCCATCCACCCCACTCCCCTGCTTTATTTCCACGCCGGGTGACCCGGTCGTCACATAAGTTATCATGTACGATTACGCAATATAAAAAGGCCAGAGTCTAGCGAAGTAACGCATTAGCTGCGTTTGTTGGGAGGGGGGGGACAAGGAGCAACCGAACAAATTTTTAAATTTTTATATCAAAAACCAACTGGAATTACTTTCTGCTATCATGACCTAACACCCCCCCCCCCCCCCAACTTGTTTTCCCTCTCTATTCCTCCAAGTGCCCGTCGTCAGCGGCGAGGTGTGAAAAGCCCGTCCTGCTACATTGCATATGTTATATGATTACTATGGTCTACTCTACTATTTAGGCTAGACTTTAATAGTTGTGCGGACGGAATCTTACTATGGACTTGTTTTGTTATTTATCTACTCTTTAATTTTTATTTTTGAATTTTTTTTTTGGGGGGGGGGGGGGGGGGGGGGGTATATACCGAACATTAAAAAGGTCAGAGTCTAGTGAATTAACGCAATAGCTGCGTGTTGTTGGGGGGGGGGGGGGGGGGGGGGGCAAGGAGCTACCGAGCAAATTTTTAATTTTCATATCAAAAACCAACTGGAATTACTTTCCGCTATCAAGAACTGACCCCCCCTTGTTTTCTTCCTCCTTTCCTCCAAGTGCCCGTCGTCAGCGGCGAGGTGTGAAAAGCCCACCCTGCTACATTGCATGTATATTACTATGGTCTACTCTACTAGTTAGGCTAGACTTTAATAGTTGTGTAGACGGAATCTTACTATGGACTTGTTTTGTTATTTATCTACTCTTTAATTTTTTTTGGGGGGGGGGGGTATATACCGATTGGTTTTATTTTTATTCTGATGTGTTGTCTCTCAGGGCTTATTTATTTGAGGAAGTGATTTTCGTTTTTAAATATGATTAGATTTTACATGTAAATTTCATTGATCCGCCCTATGTACAACGTTGTTATGTTCGACAGTTTCTCTCTTTAGGGCACCCGGCAGCCCTCTGTAGGATCAGTTGACTGTTCTATTCTTACATTCGACCAATTGCCTGTTGCAGTTTATTCTTGTCAGACGATTCCCCATTTGGGATGCCTCATACGCTCCTTCTACTCAATTTCCGATGCCCACTGCAAGAGGGTGTATAATTATATACTGCGTGCAGGATGGACCGTATTTCAACGGCTTTTATAAGGTGCAACAACAACCTGGATACCCTTGCCGTAACCCCACCCCCCACCCCCCCCCCCCCCCCCCCCCCGGTCTGGCCGTCATGAGATAAGTATTAGGGAGGGACGAGCGAGTGGATCTGATTCAACACATATGAAGGCCCCATGGATTGAACTCCGATCACCCGATTGAGAGTCGAACATCATAATCCATTACTCGGTCACCTCAGAAAATGCATACTAGTTACGGCCCCCTCTCTTCTCTTCTGTTTCTGGGATTGATTGGTCGTAAAATTTGTCAAGCTGCGAGGTCCTGCTACTGTAATGTAAGATATACTCAATTTCACGAATACCTTCGTTTCGTCCGGGTATTAGAGAGGAGACAGGCTGCATTGTATTCATTTGCTTTACTAGCTGTCGTCATTTTTCATAATCATACTCGTAGTAAGAAATTATTATTATTTTACCACGTTGAACAAAATGAAGATATCGGGAGAAACAGACAAACAGTTACAATTATTTCTGCTGCAATGAACCCCCCCCCCCCCCCCTTTTTTTTTTTCCTTTTCGCGAATGAATGGTCGTCAGATGTGCTTGTTTTGTTAATTATAACAATTTCAAAAAAATATTTCAGTTATTAGTTTATGCCTGATAAGCATCAAATCATGACCATCGAAGCCCTCCCCTCTACTGAAGGACTCATTCGCACATTCCCCTATCCCGCTATACGCTACTGTGTTATGTAAGATTACGCAATGGTCAGAGAGAAGCTACATTGTTAGTTTGGTGTCATAATTATGTACTATGGGCCCTCTCTCTCTCTCTCTCTCTCTCCTGGAATGATCGTCAATTCAAACGTCACGAATACCAAGCTGCGATTCGTGAAAACTGTGTAGATTACGCAATAGTCACAACTTTTTTTGTTTTTGTTTTTGGTATGTTGTTTGACTTTTATCAATTTAATTATTGTTAAACTATTATGAACAAAATCAAGATACCCAGAGTGACAAACATAATTACAAAATCGGATTTTATTTACATCATGAATTCTATATAATTTATAAATAAGTCCTTCGATCTTTACATCTTGATCGAGTTATTTCTTGCATGCCCGACTCTAAAATGTTTGATTCTGCAGTCAAGAATCGTAAAGAAATGTCGTCACTGAAGGCTTCATTTTTTCGTTATTATTATTTATTTTTTTTTTTTTTTTTTTTATGTTTTTTTTTTTTTTTTTTTTTTTTTTTTTTGATTGTTGTTTTTTGTTTGTTTTTTTCTTTTTTTTACAATAACGAGCAGCATTA